>JARPMR010000022.1:162500-836250 GCA_029955525.1 Oeneis ivallda | reverse complement strand
AAAAGTTAAATTAATATATTATATTTTCATGTAAGTACCATGGAAATATTTTAATTAAATTTTTTTAATTTAATTTAATTTTTATTATTTGTTGTTATAGCGGCAATAGAAATACATAATATGTGAAAATTTCATCTGTCTATCTATTACGGTTTACGAGATACAGCCCGCTGACAGACGGACGGACGGACGGACGGACGGACGGACGGACGGACGGACGGACGGACGGACAGCGTAGGCTTAGTAATAGGGTTCCGTTGGTACCCTTTGGGTGCGGAACCCTAAAAACAAGGAGAAGATAAAGATAGGGCGTTTTTCCACAAGGCCGTCACGGCAATCACACGGCAACGACAGCCGTGGAAGCATAAATGTATGATATTGTATGGCATGTTGTGGCATTGTTGTGGCTCAACAAAAGCAGCTTCCCGCTTGTGTCTTGACTTATCACATTATGAGAAACACAAGTTGGTCGCAATAAAATCGATTTTATTTTACAAGTTTTTATCCTAATGTTAATGCATTAGGATGCAGGTCTACAATTTGGCAACAATTTTAAAATACGCAGTCGGTAAAAAACAGTAGTGAAGATTTTTAAAAGCAAATTTTTATTTTAATGCCAAATTTTGTCCCAGTGGGGGGTGGGGGGGAGAAAAGTGGGGGTGAAGTCGATTAGCAATATTGTAACGTGACAGCACTAAGTGCAGGGAAGTGGTAAACGTCGATGCCATAGAGCTGAGAATCTATCATAACGGGCAAAAGGTTTATATCTCAGCTGAGTACTCTCAGCAATCTGGCACGCCCAGCTAACACAGTGTTATTTGGATGCATAAAGGCTGTATATTGGTTCTATTTAAGATATTGGTGGATGGTGGTATCTCGTTGCTGTACAAAATACTTAGGTATAGCATGCTGTAACTCTCTTTCACTGAGCTGAGGGGTCACCATTTGTCTAACTTTCAAATTACGAAAAATAATGAAGCATGGCACTGTATTTTACTGTACTGTAAATTTAGTCGCGGTAGTGCTGAGGATGGTCTGTATAATTTATTTCTGGCATGTATTTTTTCAATAAATGCTCATATTTTAATAACTACCTATAAGATTTTTTGGTCATGAGTAGGTAAAGTATAGACAGAGTCTGTTTAAAAAGAAAGTTGTTCGTCGTGGGATTTGAGGGCACAGCTGTGCTTAATTATTACCTTTTTTGTTTAGCGGGCAATATTACAATCGTCTTCTTCTTCTTTGTCAACCGATAAGTATAGACATGCACTGCTGGACAAAGGTCTCTTGCATGGACTTCCATAGGCCTTGGTCTTGCGCACCATGAGTCCAGCGGCTCCCTGCTACTCGTTTAATGTTGTCGGTCCACCTAGTGGGGGTCTGCCAACACTGTGCTTCCCGGTGCGGGGCTGCCACTCCAGCACCTTAGGACCCCAACGACTATCAGCTCTTCGAACTATGTGCCCCGCCCATTTCCACTTCAGTTTCGCGACTCGATGAGCTATGTCGATGACTTTGGTTCTCCTCATTTATGATTCGATCCCGCAGGGACACTCCGAGCATAGCTCTCTCTCCCGCTGAGCGACCCTGAGTCTTCTTATGAGGCCCATAGTTAGTGACCATATCTGGGATCCGTAAGTCATCACTGGCAACACGCTCTGTTCGAAGACTTTAGTTTTCAGGCACTGAGGGATTTTGGACGAGAAGACATCTCGGAGCTTCCCGAACGCTGCCCAGCCGAGTTGGATTCGGCGGTTGATCTCTTTTCTCGAAATTGTTAGGTAGTTCATAAGTCCATGTATAAATAATGTCTATGGTCGTAGTGAAAAGAATAAAAATATCTCTCTTGTCTCTGGCTTCAACGTGAACTGAACTAGCCTTTTATTTCCTTTCCAAATAATATTAAAACATTTATAAAAGAGAACACAACATGGTGTCAGAAGTTTAAAACCTATTAATACGTCGTGCATAATAAAAGTCTTCAGAAAAAACAACGAAAATGTCGCAAACGCCATCAACGATCAAGACGAAATTATCAGAGGACATCATGGCGGGCGCTGGTCAGTCTCATCCACAATCATCTTCGTCACTAATTAACAACATTGAAAAACTCAATATTCATGCTTCAAATATGCCGCTCACCTGGAAGAACTTTGCCACAAATCTAAAAATCTACATGCGGGCGAATAATTTCGAAACTGAATCGGAACAACGTAAGGTCGCCATTTTGTTAGCGTGCATCGGCAGCGAGGCGTTAGAAATATTCTACTCATTTAACGTAGACATCGATGTCATCTCTTTCGAGGAACTCTTAAAGAAGTTCGAAGAATTTTTTCTGCCTAAGGTAAACGTCACCATGGAAAGGCATAAACTCTTCAATAGAAAGCAAGGTCAAGACGAAGACATCGCATCTTACGCTACAGATATAAAAAACATTAGCCTACAGTGTGGTTTCGACGAGATGCGCGACAATATTCTTAAAGATGTGTTTTCTTGGAACCTAAACAGTAAAAATAATTACATTAGGGAAAAACTTCTAACCAATGACCCCAAGACATTTCAGGAGTCACTGGATCTATCCAAAAAATTGGAAACGTCACGACAACAAGCCAAAGTTCTACTAGGGGAACAGTCAACCTCGTCACAGTCATTCGTCGGAAAGGTATTCAGTCAAAAACAGTCAACTAACAAACATTTACACAATTCTAGAAGTTCAAGAAGTATCAGTCCGGATAGAGGTCAGGCAAGAAGCAAGTCCACCAGTCGAGGCTCAGTCAAGCAAAAAGAAGCCAGTCCATGTCATCGTTGTGGTCAAATACACCGTGTCCGTTGTCCAGCCATAGGGGTAATCTGCAACTTATGCAGGAAACCAAACCATTTTTCTAAGGTATGTCGCACCAATAGGAAAATCAATGCCGTCAGTCAGTCAGACTCAGTTTCAGAAATATTTGTAAGTCAAATTTTGTCTTGTGATTCAACAAAGAACAGTGTATTTCAAACTGAACTATTAATATAACGGAGACCGCTAAGGGGCTGGGTGGCTCCTCATTATCGTGGGCATGTTGTTCTTCTTGATCTGATTGCATAGTTGTGGGTACTCGGGCAAATAAACGCGAGAAGCTGATTACATGATTTATTGCACTGCACACAATATTTAAAAGTTTGTAGAATTAACACACAGTAGTTCAAAACACAATTACTTTAAATACTTTGTAAATAGCTAGGTAAATAATTAACACCACCATATAGCGAGCGATGGGTTTGGCGCGGCGCGGCGTGACTGGGAGACCATGCTCTACCAAATTCTCAACGATAACTGCACTGTACTATAACTGTCTGATGACTAAATGATAACTGCACTCTCTGTTGGGCACCAGCCCTACTTATAAACCATCACCACCGGCCCACCAACTCCATCCAGGTTTGAAAGGATGTCAGTTGACTATTGAGTCAATTGAGCAATTAAATAAAGTGCACAAACAATACCTGAGTTCGCTATAGAGGGCGCTGTCGAGTCAATTGACTGATTGAATACTTAGTACAAACAATAGCTTAGTTTGCTTATAGAGGGCGCTGTTGAGTCAATTGAGTGACTCAATAAACTTAGTAAAACAATACCTCATATAGAGGGCGCTTTAGAATCAATTGAGTGATTGAATAAACTTAGTACAATGAATGCCCGATAGATGGCGCTTTACAATATTGTGTAGTACGACTGTTTCATAATAGATGGCGCTTTAATTAATAATCACTCATTTTAATCTTCGACACGGCCAGAACTGACAATCACACGTCCCCGTGTGGCAGCGTATCTGTCGACAACGAAAAGAAACCTTTGAGGCACCTTAGCTACAAGGTTCGGCCTACCTGACATGTTATTTAAAATAAAGCAATGTCACTCATCTGTACACAATTAATTGTAATCAAAATCATTTGACCAAATGAAAAGTTCCCATTAATCAAAATTAATCAAAATCGATCAAAGTAACAGTTGCATATCAGTACACCATAGTACTATACCATCCATTAAAGGAATCAATAATTGCTTAATCGTACATCTTGGCCCAACTGCCACATGCAGCGCATACGTAGCGACCATTGGTCACCCAGGTTAACACCACAATGTGTGATTTAACCAAAAACTGTAGTCTCATCAGAGACCCCGGCCACCCTAGGCCAACACAGTAGTCTCATCAGAGACCCCGGCCACCCTAGGCCAACACAGTAGTCTCATCAGAGACCCCGGCCACAAAGGCCAACACAGTAGTCTCATCAGAGACCCCGGCCACAAAGGCCCCGGCCACAAAGGCCCAACACCGTAGTCTCCACGAGACCCGAGCAACACCAAGTTGCCAACCGTAGTCTCCACTGAGACCCAAGCAACACCAAGTTGCCAAACGTAGTCTCCACTGAGACCCAAGCAACACCAAGTTGCCAAAAGTAGTCTCCACTGAGACCCAAGCAACACCAAGTTGCCAAAAGTAGTCTCCACTGAGACCCAAGCAACACCAAGTTGCCAAAAGTAGTCTCCACTGAGACCCAAGCAACACCAAGTTGCCAAAAGTAGTCTCCACTGAGACCCAAGCAACACCAAGTTGCCAAAAGTAGTCTCCACTGAGACCCAAGCAACACCAAGTTGCCAAAAGTAGTCTCCACTGAGACCCAAGCAACACCAAGTTGCCAAAAGTAGTCTCCACTGAGACCCAGGTTTCACCACATAGTCGGACGCTCATTACACCAATACAAAGTTTGGAAGCGACACGTCCGATGTCTGCAGCTACGCCTAGCCAATGTGTACGTTTAAGCTTCATCATCAACATACTCGTCACTATCGTTATCCAACTCTAAGGGAACTTCACATTCAGGCAACCTTCGGAGCCTGTCGTGCGCGTACTTGTAAGTACGGTTACCAGTTAAAGATTTCAAAACATATCTGTCACCATCAAGAATTTCAATAACCTTAAAAGGTCCCTTAAACTTAGGATCAAGTTTAGTCTGGTTGCGTTCTTCATTTTTCAACAAAACATAATCGTCAACATTAAACCTTACAACTTTAGCTTTAGTTGCATCAAACCTAACTTTATCATAATTTGAATTTTTAGTTATGTTCTGGACCGCCTGCTCTCTTACGTCAGAAAGATCTATTTCAACCTCGTTATCATCAGGACTCAATAATGACAACGGTCTTGCTACACGCCCTATTAGAAGTTCTAAAGGACTCGACTTTGTCACACGATTGATTGTACAATTGATAGCAAGTTGTACTTCACCAAGTGCGTCTTGCCACGAACGCTCACTTGTCTCTACCGCAGTAAGCATTCCTTTTAAAGTACTCATCACACGCTCTACTTGGCCATTGGCTCTGCTGGAGCCAGTAGCTATGAGGTGTAATTTAATATTGTGCGAATCGCAAAACTCCCTATACTCTTTACTAGAGAAACATCTACCCTGGTCTGCAATGACACGAACTGGCGACCCGAACAACGAAACACTTGCTTTAAGAGCTTCGATCGCATTTTTAGCGTCGATACGCACGGTGTGGTTCAAAAGAACAAATTTAGTAAACGCGTCAATGTGTACTATCACATACTCTTTTCGGTCACTTTTGCCGCTTAATTTTCCTGTAATGTCCACGTGGACCGTGTGCCAGGGGACACTTATTTTTGGTATAGGGTGTAACTCTGCCTGTACTTTTCCGGAACTAGTTTTCGAAAGTCTACACGTCATACAATTTTCAACAAATTTTCGAACAAATTTAGACATCTTTTCAAACCAATAGTGTTCAAAGACCTTCTCAAGTGTCTTCTCCCAGCCTAAGTGTACGATAGACTCGTGCACCTGATTAACAACAGACCAGCGGAACGCCCTAGGCACTATCGGTAAACAACGAGTACGACCATTTCGTTGTACTTTACGAAACAAAACACCTGAACGCAGTTCGTAGGTTTTAGCTATCTCTTTAGGTAGTTCGTCGGTTTTAATCTTATTAACGAGCATTTGAATTTCGGGATCGCGTTCTTGCTCTGCAAGTAACCAATTATCGGACAGAGTCGCTATGTCTACACGTTTCTGTTCTACCTTATTTAACGTAACCGGCTTAACTGGAGCAGAAGGCTCGTGAAGGTGATTTCTAGACAGAAAATCTACATGGTTCATCCTTTTGCCTTCTCTATACACAATATCGAACTCAAAAGCCTGTAAGAAAGCCCACCACCTGTGGACTCGGGGGGTTAAATCTATCTTGTTACGAGACATTTTTAAGGATTGACAATCTGTGAACACAGTGAACTTGCGACCTTGCAAGTAATGCCTAAAATGTTTTATGGCATTAACGACCGCTAGAGTCTCCAGCTCATAAGAGTGGTATCTAGACTCTGGACTGGTGGTACGTTTGCTAAAGTATTCTACTACACGCAAGACACCGTCAACTTTTTGAAAAAGAATGGCACCGTAGCCATCAGCGCTGGCGTCCGTGTGCAACTCTATGGGATAGTCAGGGTTAAAAATCATCAGTACGGGTTTGTCGCTTAAAATCGCGATAATTTGCTGGCGAATCTTTTCATGCTCTGGTTTCCAATTAAGTTTACCTTTACCAGTCGTCAAAGAGAAAAGAGGTTTCATTACTTTCGAAAAATTTGGAATAAATTTTCGAAAATAAGAAGCAAGTCCAATAAATTGCTTTAATTGTTGGACAGTTTCAGGGGGAGATAAATCTGTAAGCGCTTTAACTTTACCAGGATTTGGCTTAACTTGTCCTGCAGATATCTCATAGCCGAAAAGAACACTTCGAAAGTTTTAGAGAAAACCCACATTTGGTTAAAATGTCAAGAACTGTACGTAATCTTTCGAGACCCTGATCAACGTCTTGTGATGGGATCATAACATCATCGATGTAAATTATAACATACGAATGAACTAAGTCACCAAGTGCCTGAGTGACTGAACGTTGGAAAACGCTGGGTGCATTGCGTAAACCAAACGGCATTGTAAGATATTCAAATTGACCGTCCGGTGTTACAAATGCAGTAAGCTCAACGCTATCTGGATGGACTTTAATTTGGTTAAACCCACTAGCACAGTCTAGACACGTAAAATAATTAGCACCACATAAGCGTGCGATTTGATCTGAAATAATAGGTAAAGGAAAGCGATCAGGAACGGTGTTGCTATTTAGTTCTCGATAATCCACACATAATCGCTCTGTACCGTCTCGTTTTTTAACTAATATTATAGGACTCGAAAAAGGTGAACAACTAGGTTGGATAATACCCGCATCTAACATTTCATTAATTTTATCACGAACTACTTGCCGCTCATCAGGCGAAAGGCGGTAAGGACGACGTTGAACCGTTTTACTAGGATCTACTAAACGAATCTTTAGTTCTCCGGTTGTAATTCTTGAACGCGATAATCCGTTAATAAAAGCATCTGAATATTCGTTAAGCAATGACAATAGTCGCGGTCTATCCTCAGCTGGTATATCCGTATCAATATTCGTAAAATCAATATCCGAATTAGAAATACTACATTCAACAACAATCTTACACTTTGAAATAGAAAAAGTACCCGCAGTCATCGTAATTGAAAAACCAAGCTTTAAAATATCACGACCTTCCATAATATCGAAATGTAAAAACTCATCTGATATCACGTGAAACAAGATTTCTAAACTACGTCCATCAATCGTAATCGTTACTTAAAATTTGCAATTTACTATCAACACTTGAATCTCCACGGTAATGTTTAAGACTTTATTATAACGCACACACGATAACCTATTTGCAACACTTTCTTTGATGAGAGAGTATTCGGCACCAGAATCATAACAAAATGAAAACGACCGACCTGATTGGTTTAATCGACCGGTGACCGGGCGAATCTCGCATGTATCCATGCGTCGCCGCTCAGACGCCCCAGGACTGCTGCTGCCGGCCGCATGCGCCGCACGCACTGCCGCCGACTCTGCCGGCGCCACTGCCGATAAGTGTCATGCGCAGAAGCACCGCGCTGGTATCCAATTGCACGAAGTATTCACATGTAAATAAAAAAATCATTTTTAAGGTACATTCAAACTTCCCAAAGTACTTAACTGAAAACGAAGTACCCACATGTACATAATAATCATTGTTTAAGTAGGTACCTGCAAACTTTTGCATTAATCAGTGGGTGAACGGGTACCTTCAAGTTTCATTGAATCTAACTAACAACTTGTAATTGTAATTTTAATGTCTAAACTGAATATCATAAAAAGGGAATTTAAAATAACCTAAAATTCTTAAATATTCAGAGATGGGAATCGAATGTTAAAAAGCTCTGTCTAACTCTTCAACAACTCGTAGGTACTACATTAATACACACAACTAAGCATACCGCCGTACGTATGGGCTAAGACAACGAAATAATAAAGAGACTACAAAATAGTATCACTAAACATTGGAACGATACAATGACTCACCGTACAATCCAGTAGTGCTTTATAGTGGGTATACGATCATTTCAAAGCGGTAGCAATACACCAGAATTCCTTAGTGGTAAGATTTTTCCACACAGTCATAATCGTTGACATCAAACGAGTTCCATACGCAGCTAGACACTTATTTTCTTTCGGACAACTATTATTCAAATTAATTAAGGTTGCTGCTGTAGTTCCATTATTGTCAAATCTCACAAGGAAAATGTCTTTACACTGGTCCCATGTAATACCGTCCGCCGGTAAACGGAAACTTGCGAAAGCCACGTAGATGCATTTCTTTTCATCGCTTTACTCAAAGCAATCATAAGCGCACAACCCTGGAGAGGCTTCTCAGACAAACACAGGTCTATAACAGTGGAGCACCATGCCCGTGGATCCGTATCTTGGTGTTCAGGATTGAAATCAGGCAGCGATATTTTCGGCACGGAGGGTAGTTTAATCACCTCGATTAACTGCTTCATATTTTGGTTTTGTAAGTCCAGTACAACACTCAATAAATCATCAGTCTTCTCGGTAGCCCGAGGCGATCCCACTTCTGATAACGGAGACCGCTAAGGGGCTGGGTGGCTCCTCATTATCGTGGGCATGTTGTTCTTCTTGATCTGATTGCATAGTTGTGGGTACTCGGGCAAATAAACGCGAGAAGCTGATTACATGATTTATTGCACTGCACACAATATTTAAAAGTTTGTAGAATTAACACACAGTAGTTCAAAACACAATTACTTTAAATACTTTGTAAATAGCTAGGTAAATAATTAACACCACCATATAGCGAGCGATGGGTTTGGCGCGGCGCGGCGTGACTGGGAGACCATGCTCTACCAAATTCTCAACGATAACTGCACTGTACTATAACTGTCTGATGACTAAATGATAACTGCACTCTCTGTTGGGCACCAGCCCTACTTATAAACCATCACCACCGGCCCACCAACTCCATCCAGGTTTGAAAGGATGTCAGTTGACTATTGAGTCAATTGAGCAATTAAATAAAGTGCACAAACAATACCTGAGTTCGCTATAGAGGGCGCTGTCGAGTCAATTGACTGATTGAATACTTAGTACAAACAATAGCTTAGTTTGCTTATAGAGGGCGCTGTTGAGTCAATTGAGTGACTCAATAAACTTAGTAAAACAATACCTCATATAGAGGGCGCTTTAGAATCAATTGAGTGATTGAATAAACTTAGTACAATGAATGCCCGATAGATGGCGCTTTACAATATTGTGTAGTACGACTGTTTCATAATAGATGGCGCTTTAATTAATAATCACTCATTTTAATCTTCGACAAATAAATAATATTGTCATTAATTTTATATTGGACACAGGTGCAGAAACTAATATTTTATCTCTCAAAGACTTTAGAAAATTAAATTTATCTACAAAACTTTTACAAAAAAGTAATCACAAGTTAAGTACATTTAGCGGAGAAGTTATACAAACCGTAGGTATGTGTAGCTTGCCTGTGATATATAACGACCAGTCCTATAATATAACATTTCACATTGTCGATTTCCCATGTAAAAATATCATTGGTCAAGAGTCTTGTCAAAAGTTAAAGTTAATTAAAAGAATTCATAATGTCAAATTTCAGTCTAACTTAGAACAAACAGATATTTTATCCAAATCCAAATATGCTGACTTATTAAATGGAATTGGTTGTTTGAAAGACTATCAAGCTCATCTTGTCCTAAAACCTGATGCCATACCCTCCATTGATCCTTGTAGGAAAGTCCCGTTCCGTCTTGTCGATAACCTAAAAAGGGAATTAGAGTCACTAGAAAGAAAAAATATCATTAAAAAAGTAGAGGAACCTACAGAATGGGTAAACTCATTAGTACTTACCTCACAGAAGAATGGAAAACTTAGATTATGCATTGATCCTAAAAAATTAAACAATGCTCTCATGAGACCTCATTTTCCTTTGCCTACTATTGATGAAATTAGATCCACATTAAGTGGTGCCAAGTATTTCAGAGGTTTTTGGATGATAATGCTAGATGAAGCATCTTCAAAACTTTGTACATTTAACACTCCTCAGGGAAGATATCGTTTCTTAAGGCTACCCTTTGGTATTAATGCAGCCAGTGAAATCTTTCACAGGGAAATGGTTAAAAGATTTAGTGACTTGGAAGGAATCAAAATAATGATAGATGACATTTTAATATATGCTCCTGACAAAGAAACTCATAACAAACGTCTAGAAAATGTTCTAAAAAGAGCTAGAGAGATCAATATTAAATTTAATAAAGAAAAGTCAGTAATTTGTAAAGAGGAAGTCCGTTACTTAGGTCATATTTTCAGTCAAAAAGGTGTAAAAGTCGATGAAAATAAAGTCAAGGCAATTTGTGATATGCCTACACCTTGTAATATTAATGAATTGCAAAGATTCTTAGGCATGGTCAATTTTCTAGGTCCATTCATTGATAATTTGTCCCAAAAAACGTCTTGTCTAAGGTCATTATTGTCAAAAAACACGAAATGGTCGTGGTCACATGAACATAATACAGAGTTCAACAATCTAAAAGAAATTATTACAAAAACTCCGGTCTTAACATACTACAATCCTAATAAAGATATTACACTGTCAGTCGATTCGTCAAAAGATGCAATGGGTGCTGTCATTTGTCACAATTCTCAACCTATAGCCTATGCATCAGCATCACTAACTCCCTGTCAACAGTCATATTCTCAGATTGAGAAGGAACTTTTAGGAATATTATTTGGGTGTACTAAGTTTCACCAATACATATATGGTCACCAAACACTAGTCGAAACTGACCATAAGCCAATTGTCTCATTAATGAAAAAACCTCTTTATGATATACCACCTAGATTACAAAGAATCATGTTAAGACTCCAGCCTTATGATCTTAAAGTCTCATACAAACCTGGTAAATACTTATATATAGCAGACACATTGTCAAGAGCTGCTTTGTCAGAACAATCTTTGAAAGAAGTTGATCAAGAATTAGACTTTTACATATAAACATGCTAATTAGTACATTGTCAGTCAGTCCAGAAAAACTAAAAGAAATTAAAGACAACTCAATCAAAGATGAAGTCCTAAGTCAAATAATCGACCGAGCGAAGCGAAGGTCTTTGAGTTAACTAGGGCGATTTGCACTTGTCCGTCCGTCCGTCCGTCCGTCCGTCCGTCTGTCAGAGCCTTATAACTTTTGAATTACTGAACGTAATTACTTCAAATTTAGATATAATATGTAAACCGATGGCCTCCAGCCGAAAATGGCTTAAAAAGTTATAAAAATCTTTATTTCAGGGGGGCTCTCATAGAAGCGAATGCGAAGTAAAAAAAAAAAATCGCGTTACATAAAATTGTTACGTATCATTTTAAAGATAATTTTGAACTGAGTACAAAAATATTTTTTTTTTAATTTTTCCCTTAAAATTGACGAAATGGGGGGCTTTCAAAGTGGCGATTTTATACGCTCGCTTGAAGACGCTCTCTAGAAAAATCCGCTATGGATTTTCAAACTGATTTTATGTTTTTAGGTCACTTATATCCTGTACTTGAACAACAAATACTAAAATTATATGAATATTATAAAGAAACGAGATTATTTAATTTTTAATGGGCGTCAGTAATTCATATAGCATCAACATAGCTTCACAATAATGCTAATAGATGGCGCAGTCAGTAACTATTCCCATGGAACTACGAGTTAAATTCAATGTTTGATAAATAATTCAATGTTTTCACTAACGTTCCCTAACCTTTACGGGCTACCTATAAGTTAGGTGATTGATGTTTTCTGTCAACTTATTTATCACGATCCTGTACGGGACACCTAAAAGGATATTGGGACGGATGTTAGGACTTAGGATTGTATTTAGGAGCTACCTACGTTAAGAGACTCCTACTTAGGGGATGATTTAGGTATGTTTGGTGAAAACGGGCATAATAATAATGTCAGTTTTGGTTATCATGTATCGATTGAATGAATAATCATGGGATACCGTTACCGCGAGGTCTCAGTTCGGGGCGAACCACTAGTTAAATACTGTCAAAACGGTTGGCCTGAACACAAAAGATGTGTTTCACCAGCAGTCAAACCATACTTTGATTTTAAACATCAAATATATGTCATAGATAACATTGTATTTAAGGATACAAGCATAATAATTCCATTTAACCTGCGTAATTACTTACTTAATTCATGAAGGTCACCAAGGCATAAATAGTTGTATAAGACTAGCTAAAGGTACAGTTTATTGGCACAACATAAACAAAGATATAGAAAAAATTGTCAGTCAATGTCATATATATGTCTTACATTCCGCAAAAATAATAGTAAACATGATTATAAACTTTTAGCATGGAATAAAGTAGGTATGGATTTGTTTGAAATAAATAACTAGTGGTTCGCCCCGAACTGAGACCTCGCGGTAACGGTTTCCCATAATTACTTATTCATTCAATAGATACAAGACGATCAAAATTGATATTATTATTATTACCGTTTTCACCAACCATACCTAAATCATCCCCTTTGTAGAAGTCTCTTTACGTAGGTAGCCCCTAAATACAATCCTAACATCCCAATGTCATTTTCACCTTTAGTTGTCCCGTAGAGGTTCGTAATAACAAAGTTGACAGAAAGTTTCGACTAACTTAACATAGGTAGCCCGTAAAGGTTAGGGAACTGTTATAGTGAAATCCTCAAGGCCTCAATCAAACTTAGGTATAGTTTTTTGGAACATTCAAATTAAATTACTTGTACACAGCGTCAACTATCGACACGATCAGAAAACATGTAAAAACAAACTGCATGTAAAAACAAACGTGAAGTTTTATTGATGTTTGCTAAATGACTAAATAATAATTTTAATTGAATAATATGTTACATATAGCTGCATTTGCTATATGAGATGAGAGCGCCATCTATTGACATCATTATGAAGTTCTGTTGTTGCTGCTCATTAAAAGTTAAATAATTTAGTTTCCTTATTACATTTATCTAATTTTAGTATTTGTTGTTCAAGTACATGATATTACGCTAAAATTATAAAACTTTCAAGCCCCAGCTTTCAATGGTTATTCCGTTGTGAGGTCAAATATAATCTCCACTTTGAAAGCCCCCCATTTCGTCAATTTTAGGAAAAAAATTAAAAAAAAATACTTTTGTACTTTGTTCCAAATTATCTATAAAATGAAGTACTGTAATCCTATGAAACGCAAAAATTTTTTTTTTCTTCGCTTTCG
Source organism: Oeneis ivallda (assembly GCA_029955525.1). NCBI lineage: Eukaryota > Metazoa > Arthropoda > Insecta > Lepidoptera > Nymphalidae > Oeneis > Oeneis ivallda. The sequence goes on along the minus strand of JARPMR010000022.1, from coordinate 822,547 downwards.
CTTCTATGAGAGCCCCCCTGAAATAAAGATTTTTATAACTTTTTAAGCCATTTTCGGCTGGAGGCCATCGGTTTACATATTATATCTAAAATTGAAGTAATTACGTTCAGTAATTTAGAAGTTATAAGGCTCTGACAGACGGACGGACGGACGGACGGACGGACGGACGGACGGACGGACGGACGGACAAGTGCAAATTCACTCAAGTAGACTCAAAGACCTTCGCTTCGCTCGGTCGATAAGAAATACTTAATCGTTGTCGACTACTTTTCAAAATATCCAGAACTTGCACTTTTAAAATCATCAAATTCCAGCAGTGTTATAACTCACTTAAAGTCTATCTTCTCACGACATGGAATCCCATGTACAGCCATAAGTGATGGGGGTCCTCCGTTCAATTCGAAAGAATTAAGTAATTTTATGAGAGAATGGCAAATTCCACATATAATGTCCAGTCCATATCATAGTCGTTCAAATGAATTAGTTGAACGTTCAATCTCTCTCTCTGCATCGTTGTCCTCATTACTGAGGGTCGCGATCCTTTGCATGGATCACCTTCTCCCGTACGATGTTTCTCCAGGTGGTTCTGTTCTCGGCACTGTGTAGAGCGGCGTGGAACGAAGTTCCGAGTGCAGTGCGGATCTGATCGGACCAACGCATGGGGCTACGTCCTCTTGGCCTCTTCCCTTCCACCTTGCCCGTGACCAGTAGTTTTTCTAAGTTTCCAGGGCTACGGCGGGCAATGTGTCCGAAGTAGGTATTCCAAGGTGCGCCTGAGACATATAGTCGACAGCCTGGTTTTTATACTAAGCCCTTTCAATATAGATGCGTTGGTTCTGAATGCAGTCCAGGGTATCTTAAGCATCTTCCTCCAGCACCACATCTCGAAGGCATCAATGCGTTTACGGTCTGTAGCCCGAATAGTCCATGTTTCAGAACCGTATAAAAATATGGAGAAAACCAGCGCATTTACCAATCTTTGCTTGGTGCGTATTGATATGCTCCTGCTACTCCAGATCTTTGATAGCTGGGACATGGCGTTCTTTGCCATACCAATGCGTCTGCGCACCTCTGGTTCACAAGATCCATTGTTGGTGATACATGAGCCTAGATAGGTAAAGCTGGCAACCACTTCTAGCTTGAGTGCACCCGTGAGTTCAAGTTTGCTACTTCGATCCACAATCATGATCTTCGATTTAGATGGATTGATAGAAAGACCAAGTTTCTTGCTTTCATTTTCCAATTTGCCAAGGAGGGTCACCATTTCTGCTTCATTGGACGCCAAAAGTGTAGTGTCGTCAGCGTACCGTAAGTTAGTAATTTTGGTGCCACCAATGTTTATGCCCCCATCCCAAGCTTCACATGTGCGACGGATTTTGTACTCTCCATAAACATTAAAAAGTATGGGTGACAAAATGCATCCCTGACGCACGCCTTTTTGGAAATGAAATGGGTTTGACATGGTCTTATCTATTCTAACGGAACCTCGGCTGTTTTGTATAGGGTTTGTAATAGTACCACAAGATGTAAAGGTACGCCCAGTTCTGATAGTACCTTCCACAGACAGGTCCAATCAACACAGTCAAAAGCTTTGCTGTAGTCCACGAAACAGATGATGACAGGATTGTCAAATTCATAGCTCTTCTCTATGATCTGTCTGATGTTGAGTATCTGTTCGCGGGTACCCCTGCCCTTAACAAAGCCTGCTTGTTCTTCTGGAATTTGCCAGTCCTAAAAGTGGCGAAGGCGGTTGTTAATGATGTGTAGCATGACTTTACTTGCGTGGGAGATTAAAGACAATGTCCTGTAGTTGTCACATTTCTTTGTGGATCCTTTCTTGTGGAGAGGTAATATGACTGAGTTAGTCCAGTCGTCGGGCCATTCCCCAGAGTGCCAAATATGGTTGCAGATTTCCTGTAGAATGTCAATCCCTCTATCGCCTATAAGTCTCAGCGTTTCCGCAGTAATTGCATCAGGCCCTGGAGCTTTCCTGTTCTTGAGTATCCCTAAAGCAGTTGTGATCTCTGATCGTAAGATTGGTGGTTCTAACTCAAGATCATTCCAGGCTATTGTATTGAATTCTAGCACTGAGGGACATTTGTAAAGCTGTTCACAGTAGCGTCGCCATCTGCCTGCAATCAAGTCTACCTCAAACACTGGGTTGTCATCTTCGTCATCCACGACCTAATTTTTGGCCTCGAATTTCTTAGTCAACAATTTAACCTTTTTGAAAAGATCTGCTACACTTAATCGCATGTTTTTCGATATTGCCACAAATATCCTCAATGAATTTGCTCAAATCCCTGCGGCAACTACTTTGGATTTCTCTATTTAGGCTCGAGTATTTGTTCAGAGCATCCGGCTTGCTAAGTTCTTGGGTTTTAACACCTTTTCTCTCTTTTATAAGAGCCCATGTGTCTTGACTAAGCCACGAATTTCTTTTTGGGTCGAGATTCCGATCCTTGGTTGTTTTATCCAAAGCGTCTACAATTTGGGTCTTTAAATGTTCCCAAAGCGAATTGGCATTGTGTGGGTCAGGTGGGTAATTATCATTGAGTTTCTGATCAACAGTTTTTCTGAAAACAGAAACTTCTGCGGGACTTAGTTTAGGTGCTAAGTATCTCGGTCCCTTCTTAGGTGCTTTTAGGCGGAGTGTGAAGTCTGCGACAAGTAATGTGTGATCGGATCCGCAGTCGGCTCCAGGATAGGTCTTAGTATTCGATACGGAGGATCTCCAGCGATTATTTATTATGATATAATCAATTTGGTTTCGATATCTGTCGCCAGGAGATCTCCAAGTATAAGTCGACGGGGGTGATGTTGGAAGCAGGTGTTCATGATTGTCAGCTTCTTTTCAAGACAGAAACTAATGAGCATGTCCCCGCGTTCATTCCTGATGCCTAGTCCATGTTTACCGACCACACTACGGATGTGCTCATCTTCAGCGGTATTACCAACTTTTGCATTCCAGTCTCCAAGGATCAGTGTAATTTCCCGGCTAGGTATACTTCTCAGGGTTTTCTCGAGAGTACTGTAGAATTTATCTATATCCTCCTCTGTTGACTGAGCTGTCGGAGCATATACTTGTACGATGTTAAGTGTGCAGGGTCTGGTGTTGAGTTTTAATAACATAATACGGTCCGATATGGGATTGTACCCACGAACATATTTTTTCAATCGAGATGACAAAAGGATCCCCACACCATTTCTGCTCGAGTCGCAGCTGCCAGAGAAGTACAGTGTGCTCCCATCTATGGTTCTGATATGACCTTGTCCTCGCATATGTGTTTCGCAGATGCCTAGTATTGCCAATTTGTGAGTGTTCATTTCGTTTTCCACTATGCTCATCTTGCCGGTTTGCAGTAAACCATTAACATTCCATGTGCCAATACGAAGCTGGTTTTGTATTGAGATGTTCTCCTGTATGTTTATGACACCAGTAGCAGTTCTTCTTTTAGTGGCCTGGTGATCTACCCCTAAAGAAGCTTCGGTTGCACATTTCACACCTCCAAGCCCGGATACCTGGGGGCGCCGGTCGTTACGCGGATCGTCCGACAAACGTCTTTCCTTATGTTTTGATTCCATGACAAGGCTTTCTTGGGAAAATTATCGTGGTGGGTTCCCTAGTCCTTCCACGACAGTCTTTTAGAGTTTAGTAGGATCTCAAGGTCACTGATTACCTGTCTGAGGCAAATGTATTAGGCACACAGGTTGTGGTTAAGTTACTACGCCACCGTTGTTTAGAGGGGATTTAGTCCCTCAAGGCTTGTGGTAGCCCAGGTACAGGATATTTGACCGCCGCCTGTTGTTCGGCGTCAATAAAAATAAAATAAAAAAATATCTTAAAGAAATGCTATTCAGATAAAAAAGATCCCTATCTTGCCATATTACAATATCGAAACACTCCTAAAAGCTGTGGTTATTCTCCAGCACAAATGTGTATGTCACGCAGACTTAGAACTAAGATACCTATCTCAGATTCTAACTTAAAACCTAAAATATGTATTGATTATAAAAAAATGAAACAACACATTGATACACAAAAACAAAAAACATCACTTTATTATAATCAACATACAAAGACACAAAGTTTACTTCAAAAAACAGCCAAACAATGCTTGGATTCCTGGGATTATTTCCAAAATAGGCCCAGAGCCGCGTTCTTATTTAATTTCGAGTCCACTAGGTGAATTTCGTAGAAACAGGGAACACATCCATTCACCAAAACATCAACAAACTGTTCAAATTCCTTCACAGCCATCAGACAATTCACATCATTCTCCATTAAATTCCAATCCAACTTTGTCTTCCAAAACCTCCACTCCAATAAAGTATTCCAAATTTGGTCGTCAAATTCGTCAGCCCGATAGATATAATTAGTATTATAGTAATTTTCATTTGTTTTACTTGCGAAAACACTTGTAAAAAGAATAAGTCTCAAGAAAAAATGTTAATTTTCATTTGTTTTGATTTCGAAATAAATTGTAAAATCTTATCATGGAACTGTCACTTGTCAAACCGTCAAAGTCAAAATTAAACGTCACTTGTCAGTATGTCAACTTCAAATAAAGATGTCATTAGTTTATAGTGTTGCAAGCATATTGTTTGGCGAAACAATCTGTGCCCGGTTGGCACACCTAAAAGCCAATAATTGGGAATTGAATTGAAGCATATTGTTTGAATATTAACATTGTATAGACGTATTTTTTTTTGTTTGAAGGAAAGATGTAATAGATAAAGTAAGTATCATGTAAAATCTTATACAAGCATTGTAAATGTATTATAAACTAATAACTTATAACGTGTATCATGTAACTTAACCATTTATGTATAAAATAATATTGTCTGTCTATTAATTGTTATTCTGTTTAAAAAATTTCTTTTGTAAGGGAGGTGTTAGGTAGTTCATAAGTTAATAAGTTACAATTGCGAATTTTTATTAAATTATAAAATTAAGACCAGTAACTCCACCTAGTGGATATTCACGAACTAGGTGAAGTAACATTGGGTTTTGTTGGTGATTTGTCGTGACGCCTAGAGAGGGCGCTGGGACATAAGCCCACCAACAAAAGATGCCTTTTATAATCTGTCACCAGAACGAATGCAAAAATCATTGTTTAACCGGTTCTCTGAATTAACTTGCTCTTGACAGCTTCAATGTGAAAGCTAGGCTGTTCTAGGCTCGATTCAAGAGCATGGTTATTCTGTGGAATCCGTCTTTGTTGGTACGCCTATATAAGCGTTGGCTCAGGGCGTAGCCAGCCCTTTGCCTGCGGACATCGAGTGCGAATAGACAATGTAACTTGAGCCGTAGGCTTTCACAAAATGGCGGAAGCCATCTAGTTCTGTGTGGCGAATTTTTATATACCTGATATGGTAAGTGTGGAGTGTAGTGTTGAAAAATAACCTTTGAAACGCCGTAGGTTGCATTCCCTTGTTCACCTTCGGATTTCGTTCCAGGATTAACCTGTAAAAACGTGTGGAAGGGGCTGGGAACGCCGATTGCTGTGCAATGTAAGTGACCACGTCATTCCAAAGAATTGATACACGTGTCGGAATGTGTTAACGGGAGTTTTTCTTTCTTTCCAGCGCGCGTGGGAATTAAACTTAAGAATTAAAATTAAATTAAAAATTAAAATAAAAATTAAAACGTAAAACGTAAAATGTAACTTATTGCATCGTATTAATTTTCCTTCTTTTCATTTTTCTTTGGTTGTGATAAATTAACGAAGTGATTTATGCTCATAAAATGAAATAGTGAGTCATAAAGTTTCAACCAACTCGTGGATACGTGGAAAACAGCTAATAGTACTCAAATAGTGTCATGTGACTTCGAGGGGTCTGCCGTGGTGACGTCAAGGGCTGCATCGAGCACTATCTGTGCCATCTCGGAGGATGGAGCGACAGCAAGCTCTTGTGATGTTCGGCGAGGCGACGGCATGCTCACCCTTGGGGGTATTTTTGTGAGGAGGCCCGCCGTCTTCTTGAGGAGGACACACCGGATCTCAGGTGCTTTCATTCCATATTTTTATTTTGTTAGTCACCCCTTATAATGTGCCTAGATGAACAAACTTAACTCAACTTTAGATAAATTGTTGCCTTTGAAAATTTTCTTATAATAACAGTTGTATTACATAACGCTGGTGGACACAAGGGTCCTTACCTTTCTTAATTACAGGTCATCTGTATGACCTTGTACTTATAATTGACTGTACCTAACTGTGTAAATCTGTCGGCTAGGCGTGGCTGTCAGTCTATCTGTTTGTGCGTTGTACTCTGAACCCGCTCAGGGAAATCTCATGACTCAACCCGAAGCTAGCCTGACCGTAGACTGACAGGTATGCTGGTCGACCTGTATATGGTGTTTCATCATATTAATTAAGTAGGCTGACATCTTATATTTGTTTTGTATTTAAATAGTGTAAACCTTATTTAGTGATACCTGTTTTTTTTTTGTCATGCCTAACTTTTAGTAATTTACTATTTCCAATTAAACAAAGATCCAAATGTTGGGATTTGTTACTTATTTATTCACCACAGCCTAAAGAACCCACTGTTGACGTATTTGTTGGCCGGCAACGCACAAGTAGAATTTATCTGGTGTACTGAGAGTGACATAGTACATCCAATTATCCACACGGCCCACAGCACAAATACGTTACACTGGCGCCCAACGTGGGGCAAATGGACGCCAGTGTAACTGCACTGGGTATAAAAAGAATCACGAATAGGCGCCAGTGTAACAGCACTGGCTATAAAAATAATCACGAATGGGCGCCAGGTCGGGGTTTATTTCACTTTAAGGTGATGCCTTTTGGTTTATGCAACGCACCAGCTCGTCAGCAACGACTTATGGACATGCTGATTAATCAGAACTTTAGCAGTGACGTTGAAAATGGATTCGTATTTTGTTATATTGACGATATAGTCATCTGTTCGTCTGATTTTTCAACGCACCTGTTATTATTAAACCGAGTACTTGACAAATTAAGATCGGCAAATCTTACAGTGTCGTTTGATAAATGCAAATTCTTTAGGGAATCCATTAAGTATCTCGGGTATATCGTTGACGAGTATGGTCTACGTACGGACCCTGACAAGATATCAGCGATTTTAAATTTTCCGACTCCGACCACAGCTCATGAAGTAAAAGTGTTTCTAGGAACTTGTTCATGGTACAGGCGTTTTATTCGAAATTTCTCAACTATTGCAGCCCCGTTGAATAAGCTCACCAGTAAAGGGAAGAACGCGCCGAAGTTCCAGTGGAACGACGCAGCAGAGGAAGCTTTCACGGTGCTGAAGAACGCGCTCGTATCTGCACCTGTACTTGCAGTTCCCGACTTCGAGAAACCATTTATCGTTCATTGCGATGCTTCATCGTATGGTCTAGGAGGTATGTTGTCGCAAGTCGTTGACGGGGTAGAACATCTGATCGCGTACGTCAGCAGATCCTTGAATAAAAGTGAGAGGAATTATAGTGCTACTGAGAGGGAGGCATTAGCCGTAATCTTCTCAGTAGAGAAATTTCAAGCATATCTAGGATCTAGAAAATTCAAAATCGTCACTGACCATTCATCACTAAAATGGTTCTTAAACTTAGAAAACCCGTCTGCTAGATTAGCTAGGTGGGGTTGCCGATTGTCTCAGTTTAACCTCGAAATCGAACACCGGAAGGGCACGGACAATGTGGTCCCTGATGCCTTGTCTCAGTTAATGAAAGTAGAGGCGATTCAGTCAACTCCTTCAACGCCTACATCCAGTACGAATGATGAGTGGTATGACAGATTATTTAATGGTTGCAGATCATATCCAACAAATTTTCCAAATTTCATGATTAAAAATAACATTCTTTTCCGTTTTAGTAAAAGTAAGTATAACCTCACCAGTGAGTTTGACTGGAAAGAGGTTATACCTAAAAATAAGAGATCTGCAATCATCCGAGAAAATCACTGTGAAGCAACTGCAGGACACCTCGGTATTTTTAAAACCCACAGACGGTTATGTCTGAGGTACTATTGGCCAGGAATGTATAAGGATGTATTAGAATTTGTGAATGCTTGTGAAGTATGCAAGGCGTATAAACACTCTACTCTAGCAACACCAGGATTGATGGGTAAACCGAAGGTTTGTTGTCGACCGTTTCAGGTAGTGTCAGTGGATTTGGTTGGTCCGCTGCCACGATCCAGATCTGGCTACACTTTCCTTCTGGTTGTTACGTGTTGTTTCTCAAAATACACCCTTCTTTTCCCTTTGCGTCGTGCAACATCAGCTCAGGTGGTTAAACACTTGGAAAATGGTCTCATATTAGTTCATGGGGTGCCAGAGAGGGTTATCCTCGATAATTCCTCGATACTGACTAGTTCAGAGTTCAAAAAGGCCCTCCAGAAATACAATGTGCCACGATTGGACTATACTCCAAAGTATACACCACAGGTAAACCTAGTAGAACGTTACAACAAAACTGTTATGACCGCGGTCGCGTCTTATGTTGTAGACAACCACCGCAGTTGGGATGAGAACCTCAGTAAGATTCAGTTTGCAATAAATAGTGCGGTGAACGAATCTACTGGATTCTCTCCATTTTTCTTGGTTCATGCCCGCTAACCAGTAGTAAATGGTAACTTCTACATGGATACAAACAATGAGTATACAGCTGGTATGCCACGTGAGGAGTACGCAGGGAACTTTGGTTGTTTGCAAGAGATCTTTGTCAAGGTGCGCGAAAAGCTACTCCAAGCACACGCCAAAAACGCCAAATATTATAACCTCAGGCGTAGAAATGCTAAATTCTCGGTTGGAGATTGGGTATGGAGGTCTTCCTACACTCAGAGTGATGCCAATAAATTTAAGATGGCAAAGCTAGCTCCAAAGTTCGAGAAATGTAGGGTAACCAAAGTACTATCTCCACTAGTTTATGAGTAAGAGAGAATGGACGGCACTAAGATTGGTTCCTGGCACATTAAAGATTTAAAGGCTTAGATTGTTACTCAGTTCAAATCCAATTCCGAATCAGTGTCTGAATACGATACAGTATTCACACACAGATGTGTTAGGGTGTGGTACACTTAAAATGGTAAGTTACTACCTAGGTATAAGCGTGAGGTATGAAAGATGTTTGTGTGAGATGTAAGTTCGTTGATGGGGTTGTTGAATGGCAAGTGAGCTGAGACAATCGCGTTACCTTATATATATATATATTTTTTTTTTTCTCAACCATCGCACTTATTTATTGTGCACTTTGATGGTGAAAAGCGAATTGTATTCGCATTTACCTTGCTGTGCTATGCACAGAGACTTTTGCATGTGAATTATTATTTCGCATGGCAATTTTGCTGCGCTTGCGCAGAGACATTCTACCACAGTGTTCATTGTAGCTCTTTTGATGCTAGTTCCATGACGCTAGGGGTAGACGGTTGTTATAACCGAATTCTTTGAGAGACTATTTCTCTCGATTTAGAAACAGTTAATCTGTTTTCTTTTAATGAATAGCGAGACAGGTTCTCCTTCATTCTAACAGCTAGTCTGTTGTTTTAAAGTTTAGATTTAGCTGCAAAGGTCGTAGGCTTACAGGTATTGCCTAGGGACTAACTCCTGCGGTAGTAATGCCAACACCCATAGCAACTACAATCGTCGAATAAGTGCATGACAACATTGTTGTTTTCTTTTCAGATACTATCCGCGAGTATTATTTTGTAAATATTTATAGGTTAATAATATCAGGAATCCACACATGTATATATATAGTCAGTTTAGACGTAAGGAAATTTGATCTTTGTTTAGTTAGGAATTTGTTTTAGGTATGTACATAGGACGTTTTTCTCTCTTCGCAATTGACAACGTTTGCTTGTTGTGTGTGTGCCGGTCGCTGAGGGCAGCGAACGATTCACCTACGTTGAACCTTTTCCGGGGGAAACCGGGTATTGTAACATAATATTTGAGTTACAATTGCGAATTTTTATTAAATTATAAAATTAAGACCAGTAACTCCACCTAGTGGATATTCACGAACTAGGTGAAGTAACATTGGGTTTTGTTGGTGATTTGTCGTGACGCCTAGAGAGGGCGCTGGGACATAAGCCCACCAACAAAAGATGCCTTTTATAATCTGTCACCAGAACGAATGCAAAAATCATTGTTTAACCGGTTCTCTGAATTAACTTGCTCTTGACAGCTTCAATGTGAAAGCTAGGCTGTTCTAGGCTCGATTCAAGAGCATGGTTATTCTGTGGAATCCGTCTTTGTTGGTACGCCTATATAAGCGTTGGCTCAGGGCGTAGCCAGCCTTTTGGTTTTGCCTGCGGACATCGAGTGCGAATAGACAATGTAACTTGAGCCGTAGGCTTTCACAAAATGGCGGAAGCCATCTAGTTCTGTGTGGCGAATTTTTATATACCTGATATGGTAAGTGTGGAGTGTAGTGTTGAAAAATAACCTTTGAAACGCCGTAGGTTGCATTCCCTTGTTCACCTTCGGATTTCGTTCCAGGATTAACCTGTAAAAGCGTGTGGAAGGGGCTGGGAACGCCGATTGCTGTGCAATGTAAGTGACCACGTCATTCCAAAGAATTGATACACGTGTCGTGGAAAATGTGTTAACGGGAGTTTTTCTTTCTTTCCAGCGCGCGTGGGAATTAAACTTAAGAATTAAAATTAAATTAAAAATTAAAATAAAAATTAAAACGTAAAACGTAAAATGTAACTTATTGCATCGTATTAATTTTCCTTCTTTTCATTTTTCTTTGGTTGTGATAAATTAACGAAGTGATTTATGCTCATAAAATGAAATAGTGAGTCATAAAGTTTCAACCAACTCGTGGATACGTGGAAAACAGCTAATAGTACTCAAATAGTGCCATGTGACTTCGAGGGGTCTGCCGTGGTGACGTCAAGGGCTGCATCGAGCACTATCTGTGCCATCTCGGAGGATGGAGCGACAGCAAGCTCTTGTGATGTTCGGCGAGGCGACGGCATGCTCACCCTTGGGGGTATTTTTGTGAGGAGGCCCGCCGTCTTCTTGAGGAGGACACCCCGGATCTCAGGTGCTTTCATTCCATATTTTTATTTTGTTAGTCACCCCTTATAATGTGCCTAGATGAACAAACTTAACTCAACTTTAGATAAATTGTTGCCTTTGAAAATTTTCTTATAATAACAGTTGTATTACATAACGCTGGTGGACACAAGGGTCCTTACCTTTCTTAATTACAGGTCATCTGTATGACCTTGTACTTATAATTGACTGTACCTAACTGTGTAAATCTGTCGGCTAGGCGTGGCTGTCAGTCTATCTGTTTGTGCGTTGTACTCTGAACCCACTCAGGGAAATCTCATGACTCAACCCGAAGCTAGCCTGACCGTAGACTGACAGGTATGCTGGTCGACCTGTATATGGTGTTTCATCATATTAATTAAGTAGGCTGACATCTTATATTTGTTTTGTATTTAAATAGTGTAAACCTTATTTAGTGATACCTGTTTTTTTTTGTCATGCCTAACTTTTAGTAATTTACTATTTCCAATTAAACAAAGATCCAAATGTTGGGATTTGTTACTTATTTATTCACCACAGCCTAAAGAACCCACTGTTGACGTATTTGTTGGCCGGCAACGCACAAGTAGAATTTATCTGGTGTACTGAGAGTGACATAGTACATCCAATTATCCACACGGCCCACAGCACAAATACGTTACAGTCCATGTATAAATAATGTCTATGGTCGTAGTGAAAAGAATAAAAATATCTCTCTTGTCTCTGGCTTCAACGTGAACTGAACTAGTCTTTTATTTCCTTTCCAAATAATATTAAAACATTTATAAAAGAGAGCACAACAGAAATTGGACCTACCTAGCTGGACTGTGTGTCCAAGGTATATATTATACTCGTTCACCATTTCGCATTCCTAAATTGAGCATTGGACATGATTTTCGTCTTGCTCATGTTCGTTTTCAGGCCCACCTGTTGAGAAACCCTGCTGAGATCGTTGAGCATTGTAGTTGTTGCATATTGGTATATTGTTATGTGTTGTTGTTCTATATTGTCTGAGGTCTCTCAGAAGCCATACAATAAGCGCGCCTGTTTCTTCGATAGTTCACTGATTTGACACATTAATTCATAGGCAGTTCTTTGTATTGTCTACGTAGAATTACATCGTTGTAGGCATTTAAGCTTCTTGGGGTTCTCTTTTTGAACAGACTCTAATTCATATTATTGGCAGTTCTAAACTGTGTTAACTCTACGCACCAGAGCGGAGTTGTCAATGTCTAGGCTGCAAATTGCGATTTACGATGCGTGAGCGCGTCGTGGCGGCGCCGCATTACGCGCGCGCTCCGACCGACGCGATTTATACGCGCGCCCTAAGTGTTGCCACTTGCCCAGGCCGCAGCTTGTGGCTGCCTGTAAATCGCTCTTTGAAACACATATTTCCTGATTAGCAGGAAATGCATGGTTTTGTGCGGTCACTATTCGTTTTTGGAATGCGTCTGTTTGTTACCTACCAATTACGTGGGAGTGAAGAAAATTGGACGTTAAAAAATACAAACCAGTTACTTGTTTAAGATACTATACAATTTATAAAGGAAAGTCTTTTTCAGATCTCTTATCAAAATTCGCAGGTATGCAAGTTTAGCTTTTAGTTAAACTAAATTCTTAGTTTAGGTTAGTTAAGGTGGATTATACGGGTCTACCCGCGAAATTCAAATTCAATTTGGATTTATGTATAAGCTTGTGAAGATGATACTGCCACTGGCGCAATAGGGAATATGCATGATTTTTTTTTAATTTCTTAAATTAATCATTTACATCTCTATAACATATAAAAAATATAAATAGGTTTGAAAATAGTCAAATATGTTTTCAAAGTGAAATTTAAAACATTGAATAAATTTGAGCCGTTCAAACGCCACCATTTAGCGCGCGCTTTTGATGACGTCATTCGACATGTCCCGTGTTTGTTTACTATAGCGTTTCAGTTACTTCATACTTATTTTCAGTTTTAATTGCTACACAAACCATGGAAGAAGTTAAAAAACCTTCTTACAAGTATTGTATGGTACCTAAATACAAAAAAACACTATTATTAGTACACCCGATAAAGTGTTTTTAGGGTTCCGTACCCAAAGGGTACCAACGGGACCCTATTACTAAGCCTACGCTGTCCGTCCGTCCGTCCGTCTGTCAGCGGGCTGTATCTCGTAAACCGTAATAGATAGACAGATGAAATTTTCACATATTATGTATTTCTATTGCCGCTATAACAACAAATAATAAAAATTAAATTAAATTAAAAAAATTAAATTAAAATATTTTCATGGGTACATGGAAATATTTTTATTTAATTTTTTTAACGGAACCCTAAAAGAGCGAGGTCCGACTCGCACTTGGCCGATTTTTTCGTATTCCACGAGATGCGAAAGTATGAAAAAAAAGTGTAAGAAAATTGTTCATATAAATCGGAATATCGTATTTATCTAATACTTAGGTATTTACAAAAAGTATATAAACATATCAAACTTGAGTGAGCTTCAATAACATAATATTACGTATAAATTATCATGATATAGACGTAAATTGGGAGTTTAGGAACACAGATGGTTATTTAAAGGTTATGTTTTGTTTTAAGTTATATTTAAACATAATAAGAATAAAAATCTATGTTAAGGACTAAAATATACCATGTAACATAATAATTATCTTGCTTTCACTCCTTTGATCTCTGCGCTCGTAAAATCGAGATTTGATACAAAATATACTGACATCATAAATGCCATCTATTTTCGGTAAATTATCCGATTGTGCTTTGACAAAACCAGTTTCTGTCATCGACCTAGATTGACTACAAATATAAATTCACAAGTAATCACACAGGAATACAGTTTTAAACAATTTTTCTCACAAACACTGTATGAATATCGACGCCGTAAATCAACCGTAACACAAATGACGTCACATTTCGTTTCGACCAATGGCGACGCGTTTTGTAAGTTTGAATTTCCCTCCTTTATTTTTCACTTTCTATATAATATTTTCTGGGTTTAAATAATAACTAAATAAAAAAAATACCTTTTAAGTATAATGTTAAGGCAATAAAGAATCTAGAAAAAATATTTGAGACAAATTTAAATTTTATGCATATTCCCTATTAGTAAGTATGCCATAAGCCTACTTTGTCGTATTAGTTTACAAATTGCGAAAAACCAAATTAAATTTGATTTTCGCGGGTAGACCCGTATAATCACCCTTAATTAAACTAAATGTTTTCTATCAAAAGCTACGTATTGCATTTAATAAAAAAATCCTTTCGTAGTTCACAAAATTTAACAGAAAACTATAACAAAAAATGTCTTCAGTAATAGTAAATAACTGTGATTTACAAGTCTTAAGCACTCGTAATGAGAGTGGCCATGGCGGGGGGGGGGTCACCAGGTTGGCTGAATGGGGGGAGGGGGGTCACATTATTAGCCCCCGCTTGATCCCGGATAAATTACACCCACTGATCGGAAACGATTGCCGATAGATACAGGGGGCTTGGCTTTTTAGAAATTAGCTAATTTTACCTAGTTATTCGTTACCTATTACCTAGTTATTCGTTGCCGTTCTATAGATTGTTTTATTTTTTTTAATAATAAATTAAATTATTATTTTATTATTTATATTATTTATATTAAATATTAATTACTAACTACTGACTAATCGGCCAAAATGTCGAAAAAAATACCGTCCCCCCCCCTTATCTCCGAAGTTTACCAATCGAAAAATCTGAAATAATTATGGTCAATAGAGGTTTATACGTATATTTTACAGAAAAAATAAAACCAACGCGAAAATTATTTTAGTTTGATTAAAAAAGGGGGAAAATCGGGGGTTTGAAATTTCAAAGTAAAATAACTATACCGAGTGGGGTATCATATGAAAGGCCTTTACTTGTGCATTCTAAAACAGTTTTTTATTTATTTCTGTATATAATAGTTTTTGAGTAAACGGCCAAAATGTCGAAAAAAATACCGTCCCCCCCCCCCCCCCTTATCTCCGAAGTTTACCAATCGAAAAATCTGAAATAATTATGGTCAATAAAGGTTTATGTATATTTTACAGAAAAAATAAAACCAACGCGAAAATTATTTTAGTTTGATTAAAAAAGGGGGAAAATCGGGGGTTTGAAATTTCAAAATAAGATTATTATACCGAGTGGGGTATCAAATGAAAGGCCTTTACTTGTGCATTCTAAAACAGTTTTTTATTTATTTCTATATGTAATAGTTTTTGACTAATCGGCCAAAATGTCGAAAAAAAATACCGTCCCCCCCCCCCCCTTTATCTCCGAAGTTTACCAATCGAAAAATCTGAAGTAATTATGATCAATAGAGGTTTATGTATATTTTACAGGAAAAATAAAACCAACGCTCTAACTAGCACAGTTTTTTTTATATTAACAATAAACCTCTACAAACAAAGTTAACGATAAATAAGCAAATTAATATAATATTATCGTTTTACTTTTACTTTTGGAGTACGGAACCCTCGGTGCGTGAGTCCGACTCGCACTTGACCGGCTTTTTTTCTATTGCTTCCATAGAAAACTACAGATTTTAAAAATCTTTGAGTTCACTCTACAATGGTGGATTAAAAATTGTTTTGGAGCTAATTAATTATAAATTCGTGTAATAAATGCAGTTCTTTCTTTTACCTGCAGGCAAACTAATTTCAATAGCCGCCATTGAACTTTTAGTAGATTTTAGAGTACTCCATATGGCTACTATTTTCATTTAAACGAACTAAAAATGTCCATCAATGAAACTACATGATAAACTCGAACTCTCTCAGTACTTTAGGAAGCGTTCAAATAATTAGGTCTTTTAAAGAGAGATGAGCTATAATTATTTTCTGAACATCCTGTACAAGCCAATCGACGTCCCCTTTCATTCGAGCATATTTTCATAAATGCAAACATTCAGAAAGAATTTCCTTCCAAAGCTCATAAATATTTCCCACTTTTACTGCGCCGGCAATTTGCACAAATGAATTCAAACCTTATACTTTATGCGATAAAGTTGTAATTTTTTTCTAAAGTTGACTTATTTAAGCGCGTTTTAAAAAAGCGGCGCGGAAGGCGAATTAAAGATTAATCCGATTCTCCAATAAATATCCGAACGAATTCGTTCTGAAATTGGAATCGAAGAATTGAAACTTATTTGGGATCCATTTTGTAGATGAGGTGTTTTTTTCATTGTTGACTTATGAGGGGGTGATTTAGGGGTCTCTGTCCGTCGCTGGTGGATGAAGAAATAACAATTTTTTGGGACCAATTGTCTAATTGCTAATGAATCTCGATTTTGTTTTTGTGTGTTGAAATTTACTTGTTATTTGGAAAATCCTTTTGTGACAAAGTGGTTCCTAATTAATATTCATTTTTAACCGACTTTAAAAAAGGAGGAGGTTATCAATTCGTCAGATTTTTTTTTTATATATGTCCTCCGATTACTCGAAGACGCCAGAACCGATTTGGAAAATTCTTTTTTTGTTTGAAAGGGTAAATACGAGTACTCCCCATGTAGTCCCATATAAATTAAATCGAAATCAGTTGAGCATTTTTAAAAATATCAACAATAAATTATATTATACTTTGTATAATGGCGCAGGAGTTTGAAGTCAGTTTTTAAAAAGAATTTTTTATATAAAACTAGCTGATCCGGCGAACTTCGTACCGCCAACTTACCTATATAAATAAAACGAATAAATTATCTTAATAAAAAAAAAACTATCCTATCTTTCAAGTTGGACCAAATTACAGATAGTTACGAAGTTTGATCAAAATTGGTTCAGTAGTTTAGGAGTCCATCGCGGACAAACAACGTGACACGTAATTTATATATATTAAGATTATAGGTACAAGAAGTCAGCGTTTTTACCTATTTATATTAATGGAAGATTCTAGAAGACTTGATATTTTATTGATTTATTTTTCATTTTTAATATTATTACCAGAATGTAATAGGTATAACATATCATATTTATTATGAGTGTTCAAGTTTTTTTTTTGAAAACCCACGATATAGTGAAAGCTAAAGAAAATTTTTTACAAGAAAAATGAAGTTTAGTACCTACTTCCTATTTTCATAAGCCAAGCTCCAGTTTTCATTACCCTGTTATTATAAAGAAAATTAATATCGAACAGTCGCACCGAAAGCCGTAAATTTTGTACCAACAACAATCATTCACAGCACTTACCGATTGTATTAAAAAGAATTACTTTTCCAATCTTATTGCAGACACAGAATAAATAAAAAATAGACGGAGCTTGGGTTTACAACACCTACATACGAGATGTAACATAACGCTTGCTTCGCTCAAATGTTTAGCGTTTCATTACGAAGTCATTTTTAACATAAGAAAATGTCCTAATCAATAGGCCTCAACGTCGAAGTTGTTTGACTGTGAAACTTGAGGGCATAGCATTTGGACTATGAAGCTGTGGGGAAAAATAAGTGCGCCTGAATTTGTGCAAGTACTTTAATATCACCTACGTAGTGATAGTTGATCAGGCATTTACACCTGACCGTAGGTTCTGAGTGAACCGTCGCGATAATAAAGATTATGAGTAAATTCCAAGTGTCACTTGCGAGTACTTTGAATTTGCGTTAATCTGTCAATTATAGGCAATCCTGGGCCTTCAAGTTTAATATTGGTATGTGATCTCAAAACAAAATTGAAATATTACTGCTTTAAGTGTTAGTACATAGTATAGAGATAGACCCGCGGCCAGAGCTTTTAAAATCTCCCGCTGGCCACTGTCTATTATCACATTGATACTGCTTCTCAGGACTGGTTTCATTTACCGGCTTGTAGGTTACCGTCCATGTTTTCCTTTGATCTGTGATTACTTTATTGCAAACAGATGATTTTTTTTCCAACCCCCAATTTAAAATATCCTTTACCCTTAAAAAGATAGAGTTCATTTTCAAATGAGTGTGTAATTTGGAGGTGGGTTTCTTAAAGGTTTTCGATTCGTCGAGTAGTTTTAATAAGCATGGATGATTTATACCACGCCAGCCGCACGCGGTGTCCCCCCCCCCCGTCCCCCCCCCACCTAATTAGGGGGAAAAATTCACGTCTTAACACCTCGGTGTCATCTTAACGATATGGACAGTTAGCACGGAAATCTTTATTTTTTTCAACTTTTGGAAGTTACTTTTAATTTAAAAGTAAATAGCCTGGGTTCACTAACCGTTTGTTTGATAGCTTATTATTGCTAAACCATCAAGAGGCCTCACGAAGCAATTTTTACAGAAAGAATCAGAAAATCTGGCGGATTATTATAAATAAATACAGGAATTTATTTTAAATTGAGAAAAATCCTATCCTATTAATATTATAAATGCGAAAGTTTGTGAGGATGGATGTTTGGATGTTTGGATGGATGGATGTTTGTTACTCTTTAACGCGACAACAAATGAACCGATTTTGCTGAAATTTGGCACAGACATAGATTAATGTCTGGAATAGCACATAGGCTACTTTTTATCCCGGAAAAGCAAACAGTTCCTGCGGGATAGCTTCGCTATTTTTTACGCATTTGTCCTTCCAAATTCGCGCAATGGGGTTTTAGATCAACGTGGTTTTATTGTACAGGTAAAGTTAAGGACCTGAAAAATAACAAAGGCTACTTTTTATCCCGGGAAAACAAACGGTCCCTGCGGGATATTAGTATTCTACTTTTCACATATTTATCCATCAATTATGCGCCAACGGAGTTACAGATTGACGTGGTTTTTTGGATAGGCATATTTGAGGACCTGAAAAGAGAAAAGGCTACTTTTATCCCGGGAAAACAAACAATTCCCTCGGGATATTCGTATGCTACTTTTCGCATATTAATCCTTCAATTATGCGCCAACGGAGTTACAGATTGACGTGTTTTTTTTTAATAGGCATAGTTGAGGACCTGAAAAGTGAAAAGGATACTTTGTATTCCGGGAAAACAAACAGTTCCCGCAGGATATTCATTTGCTACTTTTCACATATTTATCCTTCAATTATGCGCTAACGGAGTTACAGTTTGACATGGTTTTTTGAATAGGCATAGTTGAGGACCTGAAAAGTGAAAAGGCTACTTTTTATTCCTTGAAAACAAACAGTTCCCGCAGGATATTCATTTGCTACTTTTCACATATTTATCCTTCAATTATGCGCTAACGGAGTTACAGATTGACATGGTTTTTTGAATAGGCATAGTTGAGGACCTGAAAAGTGAAAAGGCTACTTTTTATTCCGGGAAAACAAACAGTTCCCGTAGGATATTCATTTGCTACTTTTCACATATTTATCCTTCAATTATGCGCTAACGGAGTTACAGATTGACATGGTTTTTAAATAGGCATAGTTGAGGACCTGAAAAGTGAAAAGGCTACTTTTTATTCCGGGAAAACAAACGGTTCCTGCGGGATATTAGTACTTATGCTACTTTTCACAAATTTATCCTTCAATTATGGGCCAAGGTAGTTAGATATTGACGTGGTTTTTTGGATAGGCATAGTTGGGGACCTGAAAAGTAACAACAGCTACTCTTTATCCCGGGAAAACAAACAGTTCCCTAAATTATTCGCCAATATGCATGCATGCATGTATGAATGTATGCATGTATGTATGTGTGTATGTGTGTATGTGTGTATGTGTGTATGTATGTATGTATGTATGTATGTATGTATGTATGTATGTATGTATGTATGTATGTATGTATGTATGTATGCATGTATGTATGTATGCATGTATGCATGCATGCATGTTTGTATTTATGATTGTTTGTATCCTCCTTTTCCTAACTATAACTACATTACCTATATCCTATCCTACTAATCCTACTAATATTATTAATGTGAAAGTTTGTAAGGATGGATTTATGGATAGATGTAGTATACGGATGGATGGATGGATGGATGTATGGATGGTTGGATGTATGTTCTCTGAGATCTCTCGTGATGATATGAGATGCGTAAGTATGTTGGTTTCTCCTTCAATCACGTCCGAACAGAGCTTCGGATCGACGTGATTCGTGACGTGATTTTTGCAGGGGTGCCTATAGTTGAGGACCTGGAGAGTGACAGGCTACCTTTTATCCCGCAAAATCATAGAGTTCCCGAGGCATTTTAAAAACTAAAATCACGCAGACGAAGTCGCGGGCATCAGCTAGTAAGATAATAAGTTGCCTTAAAAGTAAAAAACAAATCTAGTTTCAGGTGGAGACCAAATATTGGTCTGACACTTAATAGCATAACTTCACCTGATGTATTATTAACTTAATATAGTAAAAATATTGTTTCAATAAAACAATATAATTGTAAGCTTTCCAATAAAATCAATGCTAAAGGCCTTGAGCAGTGAGTCTTTGAAATCACTTATTTGTACAAAAATACCATATTCCTTTGATTCGGAGAACCCTACACAAATAACTTCAAAGTTGCCGATGGCAGCGATCGAATCAAAACACAGGTAAAATATCAAACGTCCCCTTGCAAAATAAAATGACCTCAATCCAAATAAAAACATAGCTTCCAAATCGTTTCTATTTTCCTAACATCTGTAAACCTAACAAATTGCAAGACCACTTCAAATTTTCAAACTATACTCTATCGCTTGGTAATAGGGCGGTATCGGTTTCATCTTATTTTTGCAGTGTTATAGGAATGAGATAGCAAGGAGTATCGTGTGTGGCAACATTAAGGCCAATAAAATTTAAATATGGCAACACGGCGCGCTATAAAAGGAAGGAATAATATAAAAACCAATAAAAGTAATATTGCTATGGCGGAGGTGTTCTTGATTACCTCTTAAAATGCTCTATGTTTTTATTTCTATGAGTAGGATTTTATCACGGACAAACAACATTAAATTTTATTAGTTTTTGAGTTAAGAACTAAGGTTTGTAGATAATTCTTAGTAATATTGTAAATCAAATGCAAAATGCAGTTTGCTTCTTGGTTTAAGATCCTTCAGTTACGGAGCGTTGCTCCCTAACGTATGGACGTAATTTTTAGCAGCCTACATACCTATTGCATACTTGCCTGATGCCTTCATTAACAAAGTACCGCGGTATTTAGGTAAACGGTAATAAGAAGGAAATAATACGCATTTGTAATCCCAGAAAATGAGGATCTCGCATCGGATTTCCCGGAAAATCAGGATCGCCGGAAAATCTAAATTTTTAATTCCCTTAAAATTCGAAGACCAACAATCCCAGCTACCCAAGTACCTAATAAGAATAGTTCAGGATATTTTTATAGAAAACATTCCTTCATATTTCCTTCCTAGGTTAGCGTTAAATACTATAAGAAAGATTGATACCAATTAGAACGCAAATCTTCATTGAAGAAAAATAATGTTCCTAAATACGCTGTAGATATCAGCTAGGGTAGGGTTTCGAATATTGCACAAATTCAGAATAATCTTCGGAAAAGGTGAAGCTATGAAAATATTTGAAGTCGGCGAGATCAAATCATAAAAGTTTACACGTATCGCACCTGCGGTGGCGCGCTACGCCGGTCTACGCCGGTCTACGCCGCCCTACGGCGCCCTACGCCGCCCCGCGCCGCCCTGGGCCCGCCGGAAACTGATTCCCAACACAAATAAATGCAGATTAGGTAATATCGATATTAGACACTTATGTAAAGAAATCTCAGGTTATTTTACTTTTAAAAGTAGATATACTTTTGCAATACGTGACTGCTCTGTGAGTCAGGTTAAGTAAGGTTAGTTAGCTAGGATAGGTTACCCACTTAATCAATAAATTAATCAATAATATTTTAAAGGCTTCTCATGTCTGACTTAGGGCCGATTTCACCAACGTAAAATAAGTCTTATCCGAGCGTGATATTTTGACAGTATATTCAACTAGCTGATGCCCGCGACTTCGTCCGCGTGGACTTAGTTTTTAAAGTCCCTCGGGAACTCGTTGATTTTTAAGGATAAAAAGTAGTCTATGTCACTCTCCAGGTCCTCAACTATACCCATGAAAAAAATCACGTCGATCCGTAGCTCTGTTGCGGCGTGATTGAAGGACAAACCAACAAACACACTTTCGCATTTATAATATTAGTATGAAGTATGATACAAAAACTGTCACCCAATTTATTCCTCGGATAAACGTCACTCGACGTTGTTTAAATCGGCACTTAGTGTCACAGACTGATTAAAATACCGACAGACATAGGTGCTGGGAATCCCACATTGATGAACAGAATATGTCATCAAACGTGCGAGGAGCTCCTGGCTACTAGCTGCGCAAGACCGTGGCTGTGGACCGTATTCCTGGATGTGGAAGTGAATATTCTCACGAGAAATCTACAAAATATAGGTATGTAGTTTGTAGATCTCTATGTCATGTCATATCATCATTTGAGATCACTATCATACTTCATCATACTAATATTATAAATGCGAAATTGTGTTTGTTTGTTGGTTTGTTCTTCAATCACGCTCAACAGAGCTATGAATTGACATGATTTTTGCATGGATTTAGTTGAGAACCTGAAAAGTGACATAGGCTACTTTTTATCCCGAAAAAGTGCACAGTTTTTTATCCCGGAAAATCAACCAGTTCACGAGGGATTTCAAAAATTAAATCCACGCGGACGAAGTCGCGATCATCAGCTAGTGTCAAATAACGTGGATTTACGTGGGTACATTGAACAATGTTAAGGCTTCTTAGGAGCTGGAATGTGTTGTCGATATAAAAAGAGCGCGAACGGGTGCAGGTGCAAAATTAACCTCGGTCCGGTTGTAGCGGCGCGTTACGGCGGCGGTTACGGCGCCAATAACGCGAGCGTTATAGCTTGTATTATTATAACCCGGGCAAGGATGTAGGGCTGAAGGAAGTGGCTTCGCTCAGGTACGTAGCAATCACCAATAGGTGATAATAAAATTACAACAGTCAATAATAAACATAACATATAGCAACAACAATTATAATAATAAAACAAAAGTCCAAGTAAAGCAGACTAAAAAGTGAAAGATCGTTTGTTACATTATTTATCGTCGTACCCATTCCTAACACCAGCTGCAGTTATTTTAAGGTGAGGAGTTAATATTAGTCAAGATAAATAAACATCAAATCCCATCTTCTCACACGTAAATCGTAATGCTTTTGTTTAACGTTTTTGGTACGAAGCGCAAATTAGTGTGGGACACTCTTTTGTTGCATATGTCTTGTCACGTTTAACAATATTTGAGTACCTTCAACACAAGTTAAATACCCATCTTCTAGGCAAGCGTGCATCTACATAACGCTTTGCAATCAACGAACGCAAATAACTACTCTTGAAGTGTTACGGAGTGAAGTTCGTAGTAAGTCAATTACGTAGCATGCAGCGTTAAGTACTTCTATGTAGGTACTTAGACCGAATTGTGAATTTTTAATAAACAGAAAAAGAAGTTTAAAGGTATATTGCTGTTTTGTTTTTGACGTGATAACATTTTATAAATCGATGAACACCGGCTGCACGCACGAAAAAGTGTCACGTTCCGCCTGCGCCTGAGCGTGCAAGCGAGAGCGCGGAACGAGCGATAGAGAGGCACGATCGGTCCAAGCGTTGGCTTAGAGAGCGCCCGACGCCGCCCGCCATTCATCGTCAATGTTTCTTTATGACAGTGTTTTTTTTGACGTGATAACGTCTTATATATCGATGAACACCGGCTGCACGCATGAATAAGTGTCACGCTCAGCCTAAGCCTGAGCGTGCAAGCGAGAGCGCGGAACGAGCGATAGAGAGGCACGATCGGTCCAAGCGTTGGCTTAGAGAGCGCCCGCCGCCGCCCGCCATTCATCGTCAATGTTTCTTTATGACAGTGTTTTTTTTGACGTGATAACGTCTTATATATCGATGAACACCGGCTGCACGCATGAATAAGTGTCACGCTCAGCCTAAGCCTGAGCGTGCAAGCGAGAGCGCGGAACGAGCGATAGAGAGGCACGATCGGTCCAAGCGTTGGCTTAGAGAGCGCCCGCCGCCGCCCGCCATTCATCGTCAATGTTTCTTTATGACAGTGTTTTTTTTGACGTGATAACGTCTTATATATCGATGAACACCGGCTGCACGCATGAATAAGTGTCACGCTCAGCCTAAGCCTGAGCGTGCAAGCGAGAGCCCGGAACAAGCGATAGAGATACACAATCGGCCAAAGCGTTGGCTTCAATTCATAAAAATATGCAATTTTTCATCAATGTTTCTTTATGACGTTATCACGTAAAACTATCATCCGTAAACCGACTATACAGGACAAGCAATTTTTTTTTTTGACGTGATAACGTCTTATAAATCGATGAACACCGGCTGCACCCACGAAAAAGTGTCCGTTCCGCCGGAGCCCGAGCGTGCAAGCGAGAGCGCGGAACAAGCGATAGAGAGGCACGATCGGCCCAAGCATTGGCTTGTGACCGCCGCTGCCCGGCGCCCGCCAGTCATCGCCGCCGCTCACGCTGTGGTTGGTTGACTTTTTTACAGGTGCTTTTGAATCGTCGATGAGTCTACCACTGGTTCGGAATGCCCGAATTATTGAATTACTGCACCCTATAACTTTCCTGTATAGCAAAGAATGCTTTTGCCCGTATCTAATTGCGGTGGCGTCGGCCTCTTCTAGCCAGCGGACGTCGCTGCCCGAGAGGTTATAAGTTACAGAGGTCGGGATATTTATTCGTTCGGTTGGATTGTAGTTTTATGGGTGGCCGTAAATGCTCTGTTATTGGGCCACATTTGAATAATACGAGCGCGCCCGAATGTTTGTAACGCGCAAAAATATTTACCTTTAACTCTCCCCGCCCGCCCCGCCCCGCGCCGCGCCTACGTACTGCGGTTATGGCTCATAAAACTTGAGCAACTAATATTGGAAACTTAATTGAAGTGTATCGATGTGTTCCAATACGTATAATACCATGTTATTCGAAATCTTACGCAGACTCGTGTTATCTCTTCCTCTCTACAGCATAATCATCATTGCTGAACGTTCGTGACAATTCCCATTATATTTTAGACCCTTCAGCAAGTGTTTTTGATGTGATAACGTTTTATAAATCGATGAACACCGGCTGCACGCATGAAAAAGTGTCACGCTCAGCCTAAGCCTGAGCGTGCAAGCGAGAGCGCGGAACAAGCGATAGAGAGGCAAAATCGGCCCAAGCGTTGGCTTCAATTCATAAAAGTATGCAATTTTTCATCAATGTTTCTTTATGACGTTATAACGTAAAACTATCATCCGTAAACCGACTATATAGGACAACCAATTTTTTTTTTGACGTGATAACGTCTTATAAATCGATGAACACCGGCTGCACGCACGATAAAGGGGCACGTTCCGCCTGAGCCTGGGCGTGCAAGCGAGAGCGCGGAACAAGCGATAGAGAGGCACGATCGTCCCAAGCGTTGGCTTGTGCCGCCCGCCAGTCATCGTCAATGTTTCTTTATGACGTTATCACGTTAAACTATCGTCCGTAAACCGACTTTACAGACAACCAATTTATTCAAATAAAATTTTTCTATTTGCTAGTTGTCGATTTCCGCGACGGGCAACTTAGTAACAAATAGGTAACAAACTAATAATTCACGGGAGCCCAGTATGAGGTAGGTACCTAATGCCACCGCTCCACATGAGGTAGGTACCTAATGCCACCGCTCCACATGAGGTAGGTACCTAATGCCACCGCTCCACATGAGGTAGGTACCTAATGCCACCGCTCCACGAGATCCCGTCTCACGCATGTCGTTGTCGCGACGCACAAGTTTTTGCGACACGACAAGTGTAACACCCTCCACAATTCACTTCACTACTTATTTGAATAATATTGTGGTACAGTCATAGAAAAAAGCGTTTTTGTTGGAAATATTGTATGAGCTTCTGCTTACTGACCAGGTTTGAGAGGGTTAGGAAAAGTTCAATTACCAAAACAAAAAAAAAATCAATATCAAAAATTTGAGCCCAGATCATTTTTAACCGACTTCCAAAAAGGAGGAGGTTCTCAATTCGGCCGGTATCTTTTTAGGGTTCCATACCAAAATGGTAAAAATGGAACCCTTATGGTGAGACTTTCTCCGTCCGTCTGTCCGTCCGTCTGTCACAGTCGATTATTTCAGTAACTATTAAAGCTATCGACATGAAATTTGGCATAGTTGTGTATAATAGTGGCCCAAAAGCATTGAAATAAAGAAAAGTCGAAAATTATTTTTAGTTTCATTAAAAAAAGGGGGAAAATCGGGGGTTTGAAATTTAAAAGTAAAATAACTATATCGAGTGGGGTATCATATGAAAGGCCTTTACTTGTGCATTCTAAAACAGTTTTTTATCGACCGAGCGAAGCGAAGGTCTTTGAGTTAACTAGGGCGATTTGCACTTGTCCGTCCGTCCGTCCGTCCGTCCGTCCGTCTGTCCGTCCGTCTGTCAGAGCCTTATAACTTTTGAATTACTGAACGTAATTACTTCAAATTTAGATATAATATGTAAACCGATGGCCTCCAGCCGAAAATGGCTTAAAAAGTTATAAAAATCTTTATTTCAGGGGGGCTCTCATAGAAGCGAATGCGAAGTAAAAAAAAAAATCGCGTTACATAAAATTGTTACGTATCATTTTAAAGATAATTTTGAACTGAGTACAAAAATATTTTTTTTTAATTTTTCCCTTAAAATTGACGAAATGGGGGGCTTTCAAAGTGGCGATTTTATACGCTCGCTTGAAGACGCTCTCTAGAAAAATCCGCTATGGATTTTCAAACTGATTTTATGTTTTTAGGTCACTTATATCCTGTACTTGAACAACAAATACTAAAATTATATGAATATTATAAAGAAACGAGATTATTTAATTTTTAATGGGCGTCAGTAATTCATATAGCATCAACATAGCTTCACAATAATGCTAATAGATGGCGCAGTCAGTAACTATTCCCATGGAACTACGAGTTAAATTCAATGTTTGATAAATAATTCAATGTTTTCACTAACGTTCCCTAACCTTTACGGGCTACCTATAAGTTAGGTGATTGATGTTTTCTGTCAACTTATTTATCACGATCCTGTACGGGACACCTAAAAGGATATTGGGACGGATGTTAGGACTTAGGATTGTATTTAGGAGCTACCTACGTTAAGAGACTCCTACTTAGGGGATGATTTAGGTATGTTTGGTGAAAACGGGCATAATAATAATGTCAGTTTTGGTTATCATGTATCGATTGAATGAATAATCATGGGATACCGTTACCGCGAGGTCTCAGTTCGGGGCGAACCACTAGTTTATTTCTATATATAATAGTTTTTGAATAATCGGCCAAAATGTCGAAAAAAATACCGTTCCCCCCCCCTTATCTCCGAAGCTTACCAATCGAAAAATCTGAAATAATTATGGTCAATAGAGGTTTATGTATATTTTACAGGAAAAATAAAAGCAACGCGAAAATTATTTTAGTTTGATTAAAAAAGGGGGAAAATCGGGGGTTTGAAATTTCAAAGTAAGATAACTATACCGAGTGGGGTATCATATGAAAGGCCTTTACTTGTGCATTCTAAAACAGTTTTTTATTTATTTCTAGATATAATAGTTTTTGATTAATCAGCCAAAATGTCGAAAAAAATACCGTTCCCCCCCCTTATCTCCGAAGTTTACTAATCGAAAAATCTGAAATAATTATGTTCAATAGAGGTTTATGTATATTTTACAGGAAAAATAAAACCAACGCTCTAACTAGCATAGTTTTTTTTTTAACAATAAACCTCTACAAACAAAGTTAACGATAATTATGCAAATTAATATAATATTATCGTTTTACTTTTACTTTTGGAGTATGGAACCCTCGGTGCGCGAGTCCGACTCGCACTTGACCGGTTTTTTTTTTTCTATGTTAGTCCACCGATTTCTCCGGGATTACTGGACCGATTCGCGTGATTTTTTTTTAATTGACAGAGGATGTTTGCGAAATGTTCCCATAAAAATGTTCACCTTCAACTCCTCAAGCCTGATGCTGCAGGGATATTGCTCACATAAAATAAAGAGATTTAGGAAATGTCGATTACGAATTATTATTGTAGGTAACAAGTATGGACTACATCATGGAGCTCCAGGTCCTAGCTCCTCAATCCTGCTGCTGCAGGGTACTGCCTACCTAAAACTGTGGTGATTTAGGAAATTTCGATTACGAATTGATATTGTAGGTAACAAGTATGGATTACATCATGGAGCTCCAGGTCCTAGCTCCTCAATCATAGGATACTACACTTAAAAGCTTAAAATAAAAATTCTTTTCAAAAAACCGACTTCTAACGCCACTACAAAGTATAAAAATAATTTTAGTTTGTCCACGTTTGTTGAAGTCGGGAGGGCCTAAAATACAAACTATGAAACCGACTCGCGATGCTCGCTCGACTTCTACAAACGAGTCTCTCATATTGTGTAGCGTCGCGCATCGGTTTCATAGTTTGTATTTAGGCCCGCCCGACTTCAACAAACGTGGACAAACTAAAATTATGTTTATACTTTGTAGTGGCGTTAGAAGTCGGTTTTTTGAAAAGAATTTTTTGGTATACCCAATATTCAATGGTTGAATCAACAAAAATATTTTTCATAGTGTTTAGCTACACACTTGAAGGAAATTTCCGGATTTTTTTACAGTACGCATAAAAATCACGAGGCTAACAATTATTATAATAATTATGGTTGTAATTTGTCATCACTCATCAGTCATCACATCTACTAAAGCGTATTTTTTTCTACGTCTCGCTTTTTTCACTCTATTCCGGTTTTTTATCTAAGTCCCTGTATAAGATATCAAGATATTAAAGAGACTATAAAATGCTAATTGTGTGTTTGTTTGTCCATTTCTTGGTTTACCCTACTACTACGCAGCAACGGAGCAACGGATCTTAGTTATAGTTGGGAACATGGAAAGTAACATGGGCTACTTTCCCGGAAAGACAGGTGGTTCCCGCAGGATTTAAAAAAAATTGGTTGTCTGTAAAGTCAGTTTACGGACGATAGTTTTACGTGATAACGTCATAAAGAAACATTGATGATACTTTTTGACCGAGCGAAGCGAGGTCTCTGAGTTAACTAGAGCGATTTGCACTTGTCCGTCCGTCCGTCCGTCCGTCTGTCAGAGCCTTATAACTTTTGAATTACTGAACGTAATTACTTCAAATTTAGATATAATATGTAAACCGATGGCCTCCAGCCGAAAATGGCTTAAAAAGTTATAAAAATCTTTATTTCAGGGGGGCTCTCATAGAAGCGAATGCGAAGTAAAAAAAAAAATATCGCGTTACATAAAATTGTTACGTATCATTTTAAAGATAATTTTGAACTGAGTACAAAAATATTTTTTTTTAATTTTTCCCTTAAAATTGACGAAATGGGGGGCTTTCAAAGTGGCGATTTTATACGCTCGCTTGAAGACGCTCTCTAGGAAAATCCGCTATGGATTTTCAAACTGATTTTATGTTTTTAGGTCACTTATATCCTGTACTTGAACAACAAATACTAAAATTATATGAATATTATAAAGAAACGAGATTATTTAATTTTTAATGTACATCAGTAATTCATATAGCATCAACATAGCTTCACAATAATGCTAATAGATGGCGCAGTCAGTAACTATTCCCATGGAACTACGAGTTACGACTAACGACCTAGCCCAAAAACGGTTTTGCGTCGACCATTATTATTTAGTTACTTATTATAATACAATAATTGTATTGTAATTTTTTTTGTACCATATTATTCAATTAAAATTATTTTTTAGTTAAATTTTAGTTAAATATTGTATATTTTCTATTCGCGTCGATAGATGACGATTTGTACAGATGCCCGTAACCCGGTTTCACTCGTTAGTACCTACATAATAATTCAATGTTTTCACTAACGTTCCCTAACCTTTACGGGCTACCTATAAGTTAGGTGATTGATGTTTTCTGTCAACTTATTTATCACGATCCTGTACGGGACACCTAAAAGGATATTGGGACGGATGTTAGGACTTAGGATTGTATTTAGGAGCTACCTACGTTAAGAGACTCCTACTTAGGGGATGATTTAGGTATGTTTGGTGAAAACGGGCATAATAATAATGTCAGTTTTGGTTATCATGTATCGATTGAATGAATAATCATGGGATACCGTTACCGCGAGGTCTCAGTTCGGGGCGAACCACTAGTATGAATTGAATTGAATTATTATTATTTTGTATAATACAAAGAATTAATTGAAAATTACAATTATGACTGGCGGGCTATAGTCACAAGCCAACGCTTGGGCCGATCGTGCCTCTCTCTCGCTTGTTCCGCGCTCTCGCTTGCACGCACAGGCTCAGGCGGAACGTGACACAGCCGGTGTCACGGACTACACTACACGTGGAAAAAATTGCGAGTAAAAGCTAGTTGAGAATATTGAATCTTATTCTTTGGCTTGGTTCATGACGGTAAAATGGCGTGTGAGACTGTGCGCGACTGTAGCTGGCCGAAGCGGATGGCACTGATACAAGTTTGATGGTCCGAGCGGGCAGGAGCCAGGGGCGGGCAGGCGTCACCCGCCCTCATGCCTCGCTATAACTACTTCGCCAATTGTTTCGCCTCTTGATTAAGTTTATAACGCAGCTTTAACTCGTCACTTAGTTTAGTTTGGAATTAATAAGTGTTTTGTGTAGTTCGCAAAATGGTCTTATAATGATTGTATTTATGGCATGTTTGCCCGGGCTTAGGTAAGTACATAATTGTGTCATACGTACGCTTTACCTATATTTGAATTTGAAGGCAACTCAAACAGAGCAAGTAACTCCACAAAAACTTAATTAAAAAGAAGTGTACCTCCTTACCACACCAATTAATTAAATTTTTGTGGGGAAAAAAGACGCCTTTTTTGTGTTTTAAAGAGTCGATGCCTCCAAGTGTTGCCATGTAATAAGAATTTCCCTGTATTGAGGATAAAATATTGTTTGTTTCTAAGTTCCCAAATTGTCGTCTTAGTGTTTTAATTAAAAAAAGTAGTCAAAATGCGCCATGACAAAAACCATTAGCTATTTTGGAACCAATAAATGCAAACTTCCTCGGTAATCTACATGTTCATATTTTGGTATGAGGTTGGTATTTGGTATTTGTCAAATATGCAGTTGTATATACCTACTCAGAGTAATAAATAGATACAGAAATAATAATTGAGTACCTACGGAAAGATTCCCATCACAAATACGACCTACCTATTAAAAGATATGGAAACAGTCCAAAATTAGATAAAGTGGTCCGTTCCCATTCCCAGGCCTACCGAAATTATCAAATACAATTTCCACAATAACGCCATTTTACAACCTTTATCGCCTGTTTATAGCACCAGTCAGTCGTCACTAGCCGTCAACAAACCTGAACATCTACAGCCCTGTTTGCACAACTATTAGCATAAGCTCACAACAAACACGCGATAACATGGCGAAATAAAATGACACGCATTGTTTACAAACTTTTCTCTGTAACCGCGATGTAACCCTTCATTTTCTCTCGGTTTATTAACTTTGACACGTGGCTGGCACGCGGCACGCCCGCCACTGGCACGCGGTTGGCACGCGGCGTGACCGCGGTTCAACGCCGTCGTCGTGACAACAAACACGCTAATCACGTTACAAGAGGCTTAGGAGAGTGATCGATGTTCACAAATTAATGTCTCGTTATCGAAGATTATAGTGTGAAATTTTTGAATATACCTACTGCCATTATTGAAGTAAAAGTAGTTAGTCCAAATAATATGTGGCTTGGCCGTTTCGTTACTACAAGATCTAATAGCAGAAAAGTATAATGAACAGTGAATAAATCTTTCACCTTACGCCCATGTGAATGTAGCGAAATAGCCGCAAGCCACAATAATATATTTTGACTAAGGTGTAGAGTTTGTGAAGTTAAAGCTTGTAGAGTTAGGGCGCGTAGAGTTAGAAACTCTACATGAGATCTGATAACTTTTTGACAGTGCGAGCCATAATAATATCTAACGTATAAATAATAACGTCTTGGCAACATTTTACATGAAAATGTTTTTGATGGGATATTTCTTACTCATTGTGCAGTGTGGTGACGGTAGATCAGAATACAGTTGTCACCACCCCTCCTCTTCCCGCGGTTGTCATACGAGGCGACTACTACCATCTACTGCGATCACCAACCCGTCTGCCCCGCGTGGTGATTATGGGCAAACCCTCCCCTTGGGAGGGGCCTTTAGTCCAGCAGTGGACTGTTATAGGCTATTGATGATGATGATGATTTCTTACACAGACAGTTATAATTTTATCAGCATGAAAAGAAAATCTCTAATCAAGGTTCGCTTTCGCTATTAAGTAGATACTTAGGTACCTAGTTACCTACCTATTATGTAATTATGCTGTAGTTTCTTTGCTAGTATATCCGCAATCCACCATAATCAAAGTAAAACTCAAAACGTAACATTAATTCTCATAAATACCTACTCAAGATTTAATTGTAAGGAGTCTTATTCAAGACGTAGACGTTAAAAGAAATTTATTCTGTTCGAAAATTCTCAAAATTATCTTGAAGTACAACTTAGTGAACACTGGTTGGTTGGTGAACACTGGAGAAAGATTAATTTCGTAAATTTATCTTTCTCCAGTCCATGCCCAAAGATCACAATATTAGATATACCTACTTACTTATCCTCTCACATTTTTGTAATCAAAAACCTACAAAAAGGCCAGAAGTCCATTGATAATAATCTACTTACTTTGTTTTGCTTTTTATGTTTTCCGACAAATGCTCCAGAAGAACGCTACACGTTACAAAGGAATCAAAGAATGATAATAGGAAAGGTAAACAGTTTCAGTCGACGTAAGCGATACAATTCCCAACTAACCCCGCGTTCAAAAACTTCTCCCTTTTACAATTTTCTAACACGACTCGCAACTGACCGGGCGTGCTACCGTGGAAACGTGTGGATGAGACCATTCAACATTTATTTTGATGTGAAACATCTATAGCAGCACGTAAAACAGATTTCTCGCGTGGCGACGCCTCGCCACGGCATGCGATGTTATAATATGTATACTTAGTGACATATTTAGTTCCTATCACAATCTGTTTAGTAGTAGTAGTAGTGGTAGGGGTAGTGGTAGTGGTAGGAGTATGGGTAGGGGTAGGGGTAGAGGTAGGGGTAGGGGTAGGGGTAGGGG
Source organism: Oeneis ivallda (assembly GCA_029955525.1). Taxonomy (NCBI): domain Eukaryota; kingdom Metazoa; phylum Arthropoda; class Insecta; order Lepidoptera; family Nymphalidae; genus Oeneis; species Oeneis ivallda. The sequence goes on along the minus strand of JARPMR010000022.1, from coordinate 789,362 downwards.
TAGTGGTAGTAGTAGTAGTAATTATATATACTTAGTGACATATTTAGTTCCTATCACAATCTGTCCTTTTCTGCATATTACTTTTACAAAATAATGTCGATGTTTCACATCTGCCAGGCGTCCCACGACGGCTCACAATTTTTTGTTCTAGAGAATACCCACTTACATACTTCATGGTCCACTCTCTTGTATGGTTGTGAAGGGTTCTGAAAAAGGAAACGACTAACCGATTGCAAGGTTTTGAAATGTGGATTAGTACATAGGATAATGCTTAAGGTGGATATCATAAGCTATCGATGTAACGTTTTCGATCTCATGAGATTCGATGTTTTGTATTAAAATGTGGCTTATGGGACCCCTCAAGAACACCTGGAACAGCTTTACTCTGAACGGGTACTGGAAATAGTCCACAAAAGAGAAAACTCATGTCCACCATCACGAGGAGAAAACTAGCTTCCTTTGGAAATCTACAGAGAGGAGCCTAATGCTCATTCCCAAGACTATAGTGTTGGATTGCTGGTAAGAGAGCTCCTGGTCGCCAAAGACGCAAATGGTTAGACGATAATACGAGGGGATGAACCTAGGGGTGGACAGGGCTAAGTTACCCCAAAAGATGCGCCGCCAAACTTTGATTCGAGGAAAGCACATGATGATGATGACTAACTTACAGAATTAATAAAAAATTAAGTGGCACTCGGGGACTGCCGCGGTAAAGCTATAAATATTCATGCAATTTTTTTTTGCATAATAAAAATTATGCAAAAAAGCAATTAAAAAAACAAACAAACAAGAAAAGCGCACTGTCACTACTTCGCGAGTGAGATTCGAACCTGCGACATCATACATAAAGCGGCCGCTCGCCCACTGCGCCAAACAGAGCTACTTGTAACCCTCTAAAATGTTAACGCTTACTGAACGACGGTGTTAGGTTTATTTTCGTTACGGAATGTCTTGATTCGGTCGCCGTGCTCAAACTGTTTGTCCTAGTTCAAAGCCCGCGATAAAAGCTATGCAATAGCTTAAAAATCACGAGTGGCATGTCCACAACACCAATTCTTGCAATCGTTGGATTGATATTCAATTCGGGCGGAGAAAGATCGCCGCGGGACGAGCGGCGCAATTGAATTTGAAAACATCCCGCCTCCGCCCCCGCCGCCTCCGCGCCCCCTCGCACGCCCGCGCCGCTGCAGTCGTCGCCATGACGTGCGGATTGTTTCAGGACGCTTGAAATACAGTTGCAACTTGCAACTTAAGAAGTTAACTATCTGAATATTATGGAGTGAACTAACGGAGCGACATAGTCACTGAGGCTCCAAAATAAAGAGAAAAAAAAATAGAAGTTAACTGTCGCACTCAGAGTCATTCATTAAATTATGATTAATTAATCATTGACTTGTAATTAACTGCCGCACTCAGGCGCATGTATTAAATTATTGACCGAGCGAAGCGAGGTCTCTGAGTTAACTAGAGCGATTTGCACTTGTCCGTCCGTCCGTCCGTCCGTCTGTCAGAGCCTTATAACTTTTGAATTACTGAACGTAATTACTTCAAATTTAGATATAATATGTAAACCGATGGCCTCCAGCCGAAAATGGCTTAAAAAGTTATAAAAATCTTTATTTCAGGGGGGCTCTCATAGAAGCGAATGCGAAGTAAAAAAAAAATATCGCGTTACATAAAATTGTTACGTATCATTTTAAAGATAATTTTGAACTGAGTACAAAAATATTTTTTTTTAATTTTTCCCTTAAAATTGACGAAATGGGGGGCTTTCAAAGTGGCGATTTTATACGCTCGCTTGAAGACGCTCTCTAGGAAAATCCGCTATGGATTTTCAAACTGATTTTATGTTTTTAGGTCACTTATATCCTGTACTTGAACAACAAATACTAAAATTATATGAATATTATAAAGAAACGAGATTATTTAATTTTTAATGTACATCAGTAATTCATATAGCATCAACATAGCTTCACAATAATGCTAATAGATGGCGCAGTCAGTAACTATTCCCATGGAACTACGAGTTACGACTAACGACCTAGCCCAAAAACGGTTTTGCGTCGACCATTATTATTTAGTTACTTATTATAATACAATAATTGTATTGTAATTTTTTTTGTACCATATTATTCAATTAAAATTATTTTTTAGTTAAATTTTAGTTAAATATTGTATATTTTCTATTCGCGTCGATAGATGACGATTTGTACAGATGCCCGTAACCCGGTTTCACTCGTTAGTACCTACATAATAATTCAATGTTTTCACTAACGTTCCCTAACCTTTACGGGCTACCTATAAGTTAGGTGATTGATGTTTTCTGTCAACTTATTTATCACGATCCTGTACGGGACACCTAAAAGGATATTGGGACGGATGTTAGGACTTAGGATTGTATTTAGGAGCTACCTACGTTAAGAGACTCCTACTTAGGGGATGATTTAGGTATGTTTGGTGAAAACGGGCATAATAATAATGTCAGTTTTGGTTATCATGTATCGATTGAATGAATAATCATGGGATACCGTTACCGCGAGGTCTCAGTTCGGGGCGAACCACTAGTATTATTTAATGATCAATTAATTAATTATTATCATTAAATCTATTACTGAATTGTCATTAATGTACAAACGAAGCGTTAACTTCTGAGAATGAAACTTTTTAAATCCAAGATTAAGTCGTTAAGTAATGATTAGCGACTCTGAGTGCGGCAGTAAGACTGACTCCACTTAGATAGCCCAGCATGTTTTGCTATTCGATAACAAGATAGCCCTTGATTGTGATCTCACCTGATGGAAAATGATGACAATAATTGACTAACTTGACAGTTACTGGCAGTTTTAATTGAAAAAAAAAATTAAGTAAGTAATAAATGTGACTCCCTTGTAGACCGCTTAATTTTATATCACCAGATGCGGGATTGTCTACAATGCGATGATACGATGATGCGACGATGATGACACATACCTACTCTCGCTATTGACTAATGCATTGATGCAACAAAGACGCTTTAGTGTCAGCCAATAACCATATAATGAAGCGGTGATAGCCTAGTGGTTAGGACTGTGGTCTCCTATTCGAGGGGTCGCAGGTTCGATCCCGGGTACGCACCTCTGACTTTTCGGAGTTAAGTGCGTTTAAGCAATTAAATATCACTTGCTTCAACGGTGAAGGAAAACATCGTGAGGAAACCTGCACAGCTGAGAGTTCTTCATAATGTTCTCGAAGGTGTGTGAAGTCCGCCAAATCGCCAGCGTGGTGGACTATGGCCTATAACCCTTCTCTGAGAGGAGACCTCGCTCAGTAGTGAGCCGTTGTTGGGTTGCTAATGATGATGAAATGATGAATAACCATAAGCGATGGTTACAATGACTGATGCAGTTTTTCCGCAATAGACCAGTCTGTAGTATTTTCTAAAACTGATTGCATTAGTGTACCTAACGATCACAGTAACCTCTAATTTGCTGAATTTATGGCGTCCTTGCTGCAACAATGCATTTTAACCAATAGCGGAAGAGTGCCAGCCAATCAGAGGCTTACACTTGTCTTACACTGTCTGTGTCTGTCTGTCACTTACTGTGTCTTACACTTCTTAGTCTTTACACTGATGCAAACAATTTTAGATAATACCACTGCAGTTGTTATACACAATTCAAAAATTTGACAGGACTAAAATAGTGTCCTCCTTGTCACAATATTCGAAGCGGAAAAGGATAGCATTATGCTACGTCAACGCTTGTGACAAACCGAGAACACCAAACCAAGTCAAACATTGTGACTAATTCTATTGTACATAATCTCTAAACTAAACTAAATTGACACTTCATTAAGTCTTTAAAACTATTGTTATCCTTTTTCACGAAAGCATGAAAGGAATAGTACGAGATTTATAATTAGACCTGTCAAGTACCTGTCATTAGTTTCGTTTAGAGACTGGATGTAGATACAACGATGTATGTATAAAAGAATAAGTTTGGTTAACCATCAATAGCTTGCGAGTGTCAATTTAGTTTAGAGAAAGTACAACGGAATTGTCACCATCGTATATGGTCTCCATAAACCATAAACTACGACTTTACTTACAACACTATGATAACTTTGGTCTTCGTGACCATAGTTACAAAGTTGATATATTTATTTTCATAGTCACCCTAACTGCCCCCGGTCCGCGCGGCCATTCGCCCGCCCATAGACAACAGTTTTATTGTTTTTATATTTATTTATCCGGGCGGCGCTGTTATGCGCTATTCTGCCCCATCTTTCCTTTTGCGACGTTTTATTATGACGTAGCAAAGGGCGCAATGGGCAATTTCAGAAACGTGGTCAATGACTAATGAGTAACAAACACGTAACAAATAAAACCTATGACTCAGTGCCAAAAAAGCCTTATACAAGCAACGGTTTAAAGAAAGGTTTAAGGTGCGGACTGAAAACTGAAAGGTCAACGGTTCGTATCCCACCCGTTTCACTATAGATTAATTATATTGTCGTACCCACTCCTAACACAAGCTTTTAGTTTATTTGGAGGGAAGAGGAGAATATTAAAAGTTCAGCTTGGATAATACCAATTCTTTAAAAAAAAACATGCACGTAGTTAGGTACTATTTTTAATCGCCTTCAAAAAAAGGAGGAGGCTATCAATTCGTCGGAATCTATCTATTTATGTATGTTCACCGATTACTCGAAGACGCCTGAACCGATTTGGTAAAATTCTTTATTTGTTTGAAAGTGTATACTTCCCAGGTGGTCCCATTAAAATTTTATTGAAATCGGTCGAGCGTTTTAAAAAAAGTCAACAATAAATTATATACTTTGTATTGGCGCGGGTGTTTGAAGTCGATTTTTTAAAAAGACAATACAAAATACAGAATATCTTCACGCCCATCTATTTAAATAAAAATCTTGTGTCACAATGTATGTTCGGGATGAACTCGAAAGCTATTGAACCGATTTTGATCAAACTTCGTAACTATCTGTAATTTGGTCCAACTTAAAAGATAGGACAGTTTTTATCTTAATTATTGAAATGAGTTACATAGGCTACTTTTTATCCCGGAAAATCAAAGAGGGAATTTAAAACTAAATCTAAAATTCGTGGGCATCAGCTAGTAATAAATACAATGTCCGTCCCCGTATCAACAAAGGTGAAACAAAGGTCTCTAAAAAACGTCAGCAATTCCTTCAGAATAGCCATCCCCTATTTTATCGTTCACAATACCTTACAATGTTACTGTATTCTTGAAAAATACGATAACAAACCCTATTTGTTTGTGAAAGGGTCTATTAAAGCAGCATTTACCTACAACGATAGTAGTTCGTTTAAGAAGCATGATTTTACAAACAAAATTAATCTTTAATGCGTTGTGATAAGCGCGACGTGGTTGATATTTAAAACTGTGTATTCTAGTTTGTAGTTGAGGAGAAATGGGACTGATCTTATGCTTATCAATTCAATGTAACGCGTTTGATCGGATCGTTTGAATCGTTTACTTTAGTTCCATTATTTTCGTTGAATTTTGTTGCGTTGATTTTGTTCACTGCTTCATACATGCTTCATACAAAGAATAGCTATTTCAACGTACTTAGTCGTAATTCCTACTTTCATGATTTCAATGCTATTTCATTCTTTTATGAAGCTTTTATTTAAAGCTTAAGCTTTTACAGAAAGTAAGAAAATACATGGAAAATACCGTAGTTGTTTTCCTAATTCCATGGAAAATACCTATCATTGACCTACCATCACGAAAACTACCATAGATAATAGAAATACCAATAACAAAAGGAAAAATATTTTAGACTTTCTATTACAACAAGTCGTCATTCGACTTGACAAATGGCCGCCGCCAGACTTTTGGAATTTTTTTACAATGTTTTGTTAGAAATAATTATTTATTGAAATATTCTTTTTAATTGAAATTTTTAAAAAAACTTGAATGGCTCAAACGCTACATAATTTTGTTTGGAAAAACAGTGAAGAGGATCATTTTGTGAAAACCATACTACTCAATGAATTTGACTATGGAAAATGGCCGCCGCCAGAGTTTTGGAAATTTTTTACAATGTTTTTGAAGAGGATCATTTTGTGAAAAACCGAAAACTCATCAATACAATGCACTAATTATAATAATTGTAAAATTAATAAACACTTTGGACTATGGCTCAAACGCTCGACGCGCGGAGCCACTGAGCAGAAGAAGAAGAAGAAGTCGTCATTCATCCAGCAAGGGATTGTCTAAGAATGATTGCATCATTGTGACGATCGCAAATCGATGGTGCTCTTGCTGCATCAATGCATCTATGTACCAATAGCGAAAGAGGAGTACCAGCCAACCAGAAGTAATTGCGATCGTAACACCGATATAAATACAATCATTTTTAGACAATCCCACTTCTGATACTACCTAGGCGTAACGCCCACCACAGCACGATAAGTGAAACAGTGAACGATTATCAAAACACATCCTATGTTAATTTTGGCCGCTTGCTCTTCCCTCTGTTGCTAGGATAGAGCCTACGTGCTAATATTTGATGGCAATTAACATACTCGTAAGTGTATTCCTCACAATATTGTGAATTAGATTATAATGGTCACAAGATGACGTAGACGCTTACAAAACAGCTGGAAGCAGCGGACAGTTTTTGCGGCTCAAAGTTCGTTCATGTTGTTTTTATGAGGCCGTCACTCGCCTCGATGCGATGGTCGGCCTCAACAGCTTACCTAATCAATCTCATTTTAACTTGCTGTTTCGTCAAGCCAGCGTTAATGGCTATTTATGGTACTTAGCTAAGAAAATTTTAAGCTATTGCATAGCTTTTATCGTGGGCTTTGAACTAGGACAAACAGTTTGAGCGCGGCGACTGAATCAAGAAATCTCATAACGAAAAAACCTAACACCGTCGTTCAGTAAGCGTTCAACATTTTAGAGGTTCACATTTAGCAGTGTTTGGCGCAGTGGGCGAGCGGCCGCTTTCTTTAGATGTCGCAGGTTCGAATCTCACTCGCGAAGTAGTGACAGTGCGCTTTTCTTGTTTGTTTGTTTTTAATTATTATTTTTTGCATAATTTTTATCATCCAATAAAATTATTGCATAAATATCATATAATTGCATAAGTTGATAAAAAATGCTATGCTAGCTTTACCGCGGCAGTCCCCGAGTGCCACTTATTTTTTTTAAATAAATAACTAGTGGTTCGCCCCCAACTGAGACCTCGCGGTAACGGTATCCCATGATTATTCATTCAATCGATACATGACGACCAAAACTGACATTATTATTATGCCCGTTTTCATTAATTAGTCAATTAACTAAAGAATAATTTTAATTGAATAATATGTTATTAAATGTACCTAAATAAAAATGGTCGACGCAAAACTGTTTTTGGGATAGATCGTAGTCGTAACACCTAGTTCCATGGGATAAATAATGACTGCGCCATCTATTAGCATTATTGTGAAGCTATGTTGAAAATTACTGATGCCCATTAAAAATTAAATAATCTCGTTTCTTTATAATATTCATATAATTTTAGTATTTGTTGTTCAAGTACAGGATATAAGTGAAATAAAAAATAAGCTCAGCATGAAAATACATAGCCGATTTTGCTAGAGAGCGCCTTCAAGCCAGCGTATTAAATTAAATCTCAACTTTGAAAGCCCCCCATTTCGTCAATTTGAAGGGAAAAATTAAAAAAAATATATTTTTGTACTCTGTTCAAAATCGTCTTTCAAAAAAAGATATATTGCATATATATATATATGTATATATATATATATGCAATATATATATATATTGCATATATATATATATATATATATATATATATATTTTACTTCGCATTCACTTCTATGAGAGCCCCCCTGAAATAAAGATTTTTATAATTTTTTATGCAATATTCGGCTGAAGGCCATCAGTTTACATATTATATCTAAATTTGAAGTAATTACGTTCAATACCTAATTCAAAAGTCATAAGGCTCTGACAGACGGACCGACGGACGGACGGACAGACAGACAGACGGACAGACGGACAGACGAACGGACGGACAAGAGCAAATTCACTCAAGTAGACACAGAGACCTCGCTTCGCTCGATCAATCATATAATAATATGACATCAAAGACGATTTCCCCCATGAAAATAGGACCTGAACATGATCTCCCCGTGTTATCAAGTCAAAGATTATCAAAGCCCTATGTATTTATTTAGGCTTCTTGATCAAAGCCAACAGTGTTCACACATTTCCATTCCACAGAACATTGACATTCACATTAGTGATGTGAACCGGTTTTAAAAAAAACCTAAAAAATACCGGTTTTCGTAAAAACCGATAAACACCGGTTTTCGTTTACTGAAACCGAATATTTTTCTCTCTCTACTTTGATCTCGCGGGGATGCTCGCACTGTTCGAAGACGGATTTTGGACGAGAAGACATCTCGGAGCTTCCCGAACGCTGCCCAGCCGAGTTGGATTCGAAGGTTGATCTCTTTCTAGAAATTGAACCTACCTAGCTTGCAGAGTTGTACAAAATAGTTTAAGAAATGTACTAAAATGCAAATACTTTTTTGATCGACCTATTTCAAATGCAAATAGTGTTTTGTATTTCGGCTTGGCTCGGCTCGGCTCGGCTCGGCTAGGCTCGGCTCGGCACGGCTCAGCTCGGCTCGGCTCGGCACTACTCGGCTCGGCTCGGCTCGGCTCAGCTCGGCTCGGCTCGGCTCGGATCGGCTCCGCTCGACTCGGCTCGGCTCGCCTGGCTCGGTTCGGCTAGGCTCGGCATGACTCGTCTCGTCTCGTCTAAAACTTGTCTTGTTGTTGTATTGTGTTGCATTGATTACAAGCATGCTTTGGTATAAATACGGGTAGCATGCCTTGCGTTTCACTCTCGCTCGAGACGTCGGACCGTTCGGAGCTTGGCTCGGCACGGCTCGGCTCGGCTCGGATCGGCTCGGCTCGGATCGGATCGGCTCGGCTCGGTTCGTCTCGTCTTAACTTGTCTTGTTGTTATATTATGTTGCATTGATTACAAGCATGCTTTGGTATAAATACGGGTAGCATGCCTTGCGTTTCATTCTCGCTCGAGATGTCGGACCGTTCGGAGCTCGGCTCGGCTCGGCACGGCTCGGCTCGGCTCGGATCGGCTCGGCTCGGCTCGGATCGGATCGGCTCGGTTCGTCTCGTCTTAACTTGTCTTGTTGTTATATTATGTTGCATTGATTACGAGCATGCTTTGGTATAAATACGGGTGGCTGATGCGTAGCGTGTCATTCTCGCTCGAGACGTTGGACCGTTCGGAGGTCGGCTCAGCACGGCTCGGCTGCCGCTGCTCTGCCGTGCACGTCGGAGCGTCAGCCTCGGCACGTCTGCGTCTCATCTGCCGGTGCACTGCCGAGCACGCAGGGGCTTGTCGCAGCGCTGGCCACGGCGTGTCTGCGCCTCACCTGCTGGTGCCCTGCCATGCGCTTTGGAGTGTGTCGATGCGCTGGCCACAGTGCGTCTGCGCTGCCAAGCGCGTTGGACCACGGCGCATCGTTAGCCACGGCGCGTCTGCACCTCAGCTGTCAAGCTCGCAGGGGCCAGCCACTGCGCGCCACTTGTCGGTGCGCTGGCGAGCACGTAACCTCCTGACGCAGCGCCAGCCGTGGTGTCACTGCGCACCACCTGTCTGCGCTGGCGAGCACGTCGGGGCGTGTCGCAGCATCGGCCATGGCAAGTCTGCGTCGGGTCTGGCCTCGCCTGGTCTCGTCTGGCTCCTCTGGTCTCGTCTCTCTGGTCTAGTTTCGTCTCGTCTCTCTGGTTTAGTTTCCTCTTGTCTGGTCTCGTCTCGCCTGGTCTCATCTGGTCTGGTCTGGTCTGGTCTGGTCTCGTCTTCTCGCTAGGTCTGGCCTTGTCTGAAGGTCTGGTCTTGTCTCGTCTGGTCTGGTCTTGTCTCGTCTGCCTTCATCGTTTCTTCTCGTCTGGTCTCTCGTCTGTACGCGTCTGGTCTTGTCTGGTCTGGTCTCTGGTCTATTTCGTATCGTCTGGTCTGACCTCGCTAGGTCTGGTCTTGTCTGGTCTGGTCTGGTCTTGTCTGGTCTGATCTCGTCTGGTCTCATCTGGTCTGGTCTGGTCTGGTCTTGTCTCGTCTCGTCTGGTCTGGTCTTGTCTCGTCTGCCTTCATTGTTTCTTCTCGTCTGGTCTCTCGTCTGTACTCGTCTGGTCTTGTCTGGTCACGTCTGGTCCCGCCTGGTCTAGTCTGGTCTCGTCTGCTCTGGTCTTTTCTGGTCGTGTGTGGTCTCATCTAGTCTGGTCTCGTATGGTCTCGTCTATTCTCGTCTGGTCTGGTCTTGTCTCGTCTTGTCTCGTCTTGTCTCGTCTTGTCTCGTCTTGTCTCGTCTTGTCTCGTCTTGTCTCGTCTGGTTGCAGCGCTGGCCACGGCGTCTGCGCCTCACCTGCTGGTGCGCTGCCGAGTACGTAGAGGCATGTCGCAGCGCCGGCCACGGCACGTCTGCACCTCACCTGCCATTGCTCGAGCATTGCATCGAGCTCGCAGGGGACTGTCGCAGTGCCAGCCTCGGCGCCACTGTGCGCCCGCCACCTGTCGGTATGCGTGCGAGCGAGTCACTTCCTGACGCAATGCCAGCCGTGGTGCCACAGCACGCCACTTGTCTGCGCTGGCGAGCGCGTCACCTCCTGACACAGCGCCAGCCACGGTGCCACAGTACGTCACCTGTCTGCACCTCGCCTGCTGGTGCGCTGCCGAGCACGTCGTTGCATCTGCGCCCGACATGCTGGTGCTCTGCAGTGCGCAATGAAGCGTGTCGCAGCGCTGGCCACGGCACGTCTGCGCCCCACCTGCTGGTGCGTTGCCGAGCGTATGGGAGCGCAGCGCCGACAACGGCTCGTGTGTGCTTCACCTGCCGGTGTGCTGCCGAGCGCGTCGGAGCTTGCCGCAGTGCCAGCCACGGCGCGTCTGCGCCTCACCTGCTGGTGCGCTGTCGAACACGCAGAGGCGTGTCGCAGCGCCGGCCACGGCACGTCTACGCCTCACCTGCTGATGCTCTGCCGAGCGCGTCGTTGCACACCGCCGGCCACGATGCATCTGCGCCTCACATGCCGGTGCGCTGCAGTGCGCAATGGAGCGTGTCGCAGCGCTGGCTACGGCGCGTCTGCGCCTCACCTGCTGGTGTGTTGCCGAGCGCGTCGTTGCACAGCACCGGCCACGATGCATCTGCGCCTCACATGCCGGTGCGCTGCAGTGCGCAATAGAGCGTGTCGCAGCGCTGGCTACGGCGCCTCTGCACCCCACCTGCTGGTGCGTTGCCGAGCGTATGGGAGCGCAGCGCCGACAACGGCTCGTGCGTGCCTCACCTGCCGGTGTGCTGCCGAGCGCGTTGGAGCACTTCGCAGCGCCGGCCACGGCACGTCTGCGCCTCACCTGCCGGTGAGCTGCCTGCGCGTTGGAGCGCGTCGCAGCGCTGGCCACGGCGCGTCTGCGCCTCACCTGCTGATGCGCTGCCGAGCGCGTCGTTGCATAGCGCCGGCCACGATGCATCTGCGCCTCACATGCCGGTGCGCTGCAGTGCGCAATGGAGCGTGTCGCAGCGCTGGCTACGGCGCGTCTGCGCCTCACCTGCTGCTGTGTTGCCGAGCGCGTCGTTGCACAGCGCCGGCCTGGATGCATCTGCGTCTCACATGCCGGTGCGCTGCAGTGCGCAATAGAGCGTGTCGCAGCGCTAGCTAGGGCGCCTCTGCACCCCACCTGCTGGTGCGTTGCCGAGCGTATGGGAGCGCAGCGCCGACAACGGCTCGTGTGTGCCTCACCTGCCGGTGAGCTGCCTGCGCGTTGGAGCGCGTCGCAGCGCTGGCCACGGCGCGTCTGCGCCTCACCTGCTGATGCGCTGCCGAGCGCGTCGTTGCATAGCGCCGGCCACGATGCATCTGCGCCTCACATGCCGGTGCGCTGCAGTGCGCAATGGAGCGTGTCGCAGCGCTGGCTACGGCGCGTCTGCGCCTCACCTGCTGGTGTGTTGCCGAGCGCGTCGTTGCACAGTGCCGGCCACGATGCATCTGCGCCTCACATGCCGGTGCGCTGCAGTGCGCAATGGAGCGTGTTCGCAGCGCTGGCTACGGCGCGTCTGCGCCTCACCTGCTGGTGTGTTGCCGAGCGCGTCGTTGCACAGCGCCGGCCACGATGCATCTGCGTCTCACATGCCGGTGCGCTGCAGTGCCCAATGGAGCGTGTCGCAGCGCTGGCTACGGCGCCTCTGCACCCCACCTGCTGGTGCGTTGCCGAGCGTATGGGAGCGCAGCGCCGACAACGGCTCGTGTGTGCCTCACCTGCCGGTGAGCTGCCTGCGCGTTGGAGCGCGTCGCAGCGCTGGCCACGGCGCGTCTGCGCCTCACCTGCTGATGCGCTGCCGAGCGCGTCGTTGCATAGCGCCGGCCACGATGCATCTGCGCCTCACATGCCGGTGCGCTGCAGTGCGCAATGGAGCGTGTCGCAGCGCTGGCTACGGCGCGTCTGCGCCTCACCTGCTGGTGTGTTGCCGAGCGCGTCGTTGCACAGTGCCGGCCACGATGCATCTGCGCCTCACATGCCGGTGCGCTGCAGTGCGCAATGGAGCGTGTTCGCAGCGCTGGCTACGGCGCGTCTGCGCCTCACCTGCTGGTGTGTTGCCGAGCGCGTCGTTGCACAGCGCCGGCCACGATGCATCTGCGTCTCACATGCCGGTGCGCTGCAGTGCCCAATGGAGCGTGTCGCAGCGCTGGCTACGGCGCCTCTGCACCCCACCTGCTGGTGCGTTGCCGAGCGTATGGGAGCGCAGCGCCGACAACGGCTCGTGTGTGCCTCACCTGCCGGTGTGCTGCCGAGCGCGTTGGAGCACCTCGCAGCGCCGGCCACAGCACGTCTGCGCCTCACCTGTTCGTGCGCTGCTGAGCGTGTCGCAGCGCTGGCCACGGCGCGTCTGCGCCTCACCTGCTGATGCGCTGCCGAGCGCGTCGTTGCATAGCACCGGCCACGATGCATCTGCGCCTCACATGCCGGTGCGCTGCAGTGCGCAATAGAGCGTGTCGCAGCGCTGGCTACGGCGCCTCTGCACCCCACCTGCTGGTGCGTTGCCGAGCGTATGGGAGCGCAGCGCCGACAACGGCTCGTGTGTGCCTCACCTGCCGGTGAGCTGCCTGCGCGTTGGAGCGCGTCGCAGCGCTGGCCACGGCGCGTCTGCGCCTCACCTGCTGATGCGCTGCCGAGCGCGTCGTTGCATAGCGCCGGCCACGATGCATCTGCGCCTCACATGCCGGTGCGCTGCAGTGCGCAATGGAGCGTGTCGCAGCGCTGGCTACGGCGCGTCTGCGCCTCACCTGCTGGTGTGTTGCCGAGCGCGTCGTTGCACAGTGCCGGCCACGATGCATCTGCGCCTCACATGCCGGTGCGCTGCAGTGCGCAATGGAGCGTGTTCGCAGCGCTGGCTACGGCGCGTCTGCGCCTCACCTGCTGGTGTGTTGCCGAGCGCGTCGTTGCACAGCGCCGGCCACGATGCATCTGCGTCTCACATGCCGGTGCGCTGCAGTGCCCAATGGAGCGTGTCGCAGCGCTGGCTACGGCGCCTCTGCACCCCACCTGCTGGTGCGTTGCCGAGCGTATGGGAGCGCAGCGCCGACAACGGCTCGTGTGTGCCTCACCTGCCGGTGTGCTGCCGAGCGCGTTGGAGCACTTCGCAGCGCCGGCCAGGGCACGTCTGCGCCTCACCTGCCGGTGAGCTGCCTGCGCGTTGGAGCGCGTCGCAGCGCTGGCCACGGCGCGTCTGCGCCTCACCTGCTGGTGCGTTGCCGAGCGCGTCGTTGCACAGCGCCGGCCACGATGCATCTGCGCCTCACATGCCGGTGCGCTGCAGTGTGCAATGGAGCGTGTCGCAGCGCTGGCTACGGCGCATCTGCACCCCACCTGCTGGTGCGTTGCCAAGCGTATGGGAGCGCAGCGCCGACAACGGCTCGTGTGTGCCTCACCTGCCGGTGTGCTGCCGAGCGCGTTGGAGCACTTCGCAGCGCCGGCCACGGCACGTCTGCGCCTCACCTGCCGGTGAGCTGCCTGCGCGTTGGAGCGCGTCGCAGCGCTGGCCACGGCGCGTCTGCGCCTCACCTGCTGATGTGCTGCCGAGCGCGTCGTTGCATAGCGCCGGCCACGATGCATATCTGCGCCTCACATGCCGGTGCGCTGCAGTGCGCAATGGAGCGTGTTCGCAGCGCTGGCTACGGCGCGTCTGCGCCTCACCTGCTGGTGTGTTGCCGAGCGCGTCGTTGCACAGCGCCGGCCACGATGCATCTGCGTCTCACATGCCGGTGCGCTGCAGTGCCCAATGGAGCGTGTCGCAGCGCTGGCTACGGCGCCTCTGCACCCCACCTGCTGGTGCGTTGCCGAGCGTATGGGAGCGCAGCGCCGACAACGGCTCGTGTGTGCCTCACCTGCCGGTGTGCTGCCGAGCGCGTTGGAGCACTTCGCAGCGCCGGCCAGGGCACGTCTGCGCCTCACCTGCCGGTGAGCTGCCTGCGCGTTGGAGCGCGTCGCAGCGCTGGCCACGGCGCGTCTGCGCCTCACCTGCTGGTGCGTTGCCGAGCGCGTCGTTGCACAGCGCCGGCCACGATGCATCTGCGCCTCACATGCCGGTGCGCTGCAGTGTGCAATGGAGCGTGTCGCAGCGCTGGCTACGGCGCATCTGCACCCCACCTGCTGGTGCGTTGCCAAGCGTATGGGAGCGCAGCGCCGACAACGGCTCGTGTGTGCCTCACCTGCCGGTGTGCTGCCGAGCGCGTTGGAGCACTTCGCAGCGCCGGCCACGGCACGTCTGCGCCTCACCTGCCGGTGAGCTGCCTGCGCGTTGGAGCGCGTCGCAGCGCTGGCCACGGCGCGTCTGCGCCTCACCTGCTGATGTGCTGCCGAGCGCGTCGTTGCATAGCGCCGGCCACGATGCATATCTGCGCCTCACATGCCGGTGCGCTGCAGTGCGCAATGGAGCGTGTCGCAGCGCTGGCTACGGCGCGTCTGCGCCTCACCTGCTGGTGCGTTGCCGAGCGTATTGGAGCGCAGCGCCGACAACGGCTCGTGTGGGCGCCTCACCTGCTGGTGTGCTGCCGAGCGCGTTGGAGCACCTCGCAGCGCCGGCCACAGCACGTCTGCGCCTCACCTGCTCGTGCGCTGCTGAGCGCGTCGAAGCGCAGCGCCGGCCACTGTGCGTCTACGTCTCACCTACCGGTGTGTTACTAAGCACGCAGAGGCATGTCGCAACGTCGGCCACGGCGCGTCTGCGCATCACCTGCTGGTGCGTTGTCGAACACACAGGGGCGCGTAGTAGCGCCGGCCACGGTGCGTCTGCGCCTCACCTGCTGGTCCTCTACTGGGCACGGCTCGGCTCGGATTTGTCTTGTCTTGTTGTTGTATTATAGTGCATTATCTTGTAGTTGTATTGTTGCATTGATTACAAGCATGCTTTGGTATAAATATGCGTGGCTGATGCCTTGCGTCTGCGTGTCATTCTCGCTCTAGATGGTGGAGCGTTCGCAGCTCGGCTCAGCACGGCTCATCTGCCGGTGCGCTGCCGAGCAGGTCGGAGCTTGTCGCAGTGCCAGCCACGGCGCGTCTGCGCCTCACCTGCTGGTGCGCTGTCGAACACGCAGAGGCGTGTCGCAGCGCCGGCCACGGCACGTCTACGCCTCACCTGCTGATGCGCTGCCGAGTGCGTCGTTGCACAGCGCCGGCCACGATGCATCTGCGCCTCACCTGCTGGTGCGCTGCCGAGTACGCAGAGGCATGTCGCAGCGCCGGCCACGGCACGTCTGCACCTCACCTGCCATTGCTCGAGCATTGCATCGAGCTCGCAGGGGACTGTCGCAGTGCCAGCCTCGGCGCCACTGTGCGCCACCTGTCGGTATGCGTGCGAGCGAGTCACTTCCTGACTCAATGCCAGCCGTGGCGCCACAGCACGCCACTTGTCTGCGCTGGCGAGCGCGTCACCTCCTGACACAGCGCCAGCCACGGTGCCACAGTACGTCACCTGTCTGCACCTCGCCTGCTGGTGCGCTGCCGAGCACGTCGTTGCATCTGCGCCTGACATGCTGGTGCTCTGCAGTGCGCAATGAAGTGTGTCGCAGCGCTGGCCACGGCACGTCTGCGCCCCACCTGCTGGTGCGTTGCCGAGCGTATGGGAGCGCAGCGCCGACAACGGCTCGTGTGTGCTTCACCTGCCGGTGTGCTGCCGAGCGCGTCGGAGCTTACCGCAGTGCCAGCCACGGCGCGTCTGCGCCTCACCTGCTGGTGCGCTGTCGAACACGCAGAGGCGTGTCGCAGCGCCGGCCACGGCACGTCTATGCCTCACCTGCTGATGCGCTGCCGAGCGCGTCGTTGCACAGCGCCGGCCACGATGCATCTGCGCCTCACATGCCGGTGCGCTGCAGTGCGCAATGGAGCGTGTCGCAGCGCTGGCTACGGCGCGTCTGCGCCTCACCTGCTGGTGTGTTGCCGAGCGCGTCGTTGCACAGCACCGGCCACGATGCATCTGCGCCTCACATGCCGGTGCGCTGCAGTGCGCAATAGAGCGTGTCGCAGCGCTGGCTACGGCGCCTCTGCACCCCACCTGCTTGTGCGTTGCCGAGCGTATGGGAGCGCAGCGCCGACAACGGCTCGTGTGTGCCTCACCTGCCGGTGTGCTGCCGAGCGCGTTGGAGCACTTCGCAGCGCTGGCCACGGCGCGTCTGCGCCTCACCTGCCGGTGAGCTGCCTGCGCGTTGGAGCGCGTCGCAGCGCGGGCCACGGCGCGTCTGCGCCTCACCTGCTGATGCGCTGCCGAGCGCGTCTTTGCATAGCGCCGGCCACGATGCATCTGCGCCTCACATGCCGGTGCGCTGCAGTGCGCAATGGAGCGTGTCGCAGCGCTGGCTACGGCGCGTCTGCGCCTCACCTGCTGGTGTGTTGCCGAGCGCGTCGTTGCACAGCACCGGCCACGATGCATCTGCGTCTCACATGCCGGTGCGCTGCAGTGCGCAATAGAGCGTGTCGCAGCGCTGGCTACGGCGCCTCTGCACCTCACCTGCTGGTGCGTTGCCGAGCGTATGGGAGCGCAGCGCCGACAACGGCTCGTGTGTGCCTCACCTGCCGGTGTGCTGCCGAGCGCGTTGGAGCACTTCGCAGCGCCGGCCACGGCACGTCTGCGCCTCACCTGTTCGTGCGCTGCTGAGCGTGTCGAAGCGCAGCGCCGCCCACTGTGCGTCTACGCCTCTCCTACCGGTGCGTTACTGAGCACGCAGAGGACCGTCGCAACGCTGGCCATGGCGCGTCTGCGCCTCACCTGCTGGTGAGCTGTCGAACACGCAGGGGCGCGTAGTAGCGCCGGCCACGGTGTGTCTGCGCCTCACCTGCTGGTGCTCTACTGGGCACGGCTCGGCTCGGCTCGGCTTTGTCTTGTCTTGTTGTTGTATTGTAGTGCATTATCTTGTAGTTGTATTGTTGCATTGATTACAAGCATGCTTTGGTATAAATATGGGTGGCTGATGCCTTGCGTCCGCGTGTCATTCTCGCTCTAGATGGTGGACCGTTCGCAGCTCGGCTCAGCACGGCTCATCTGCCGGTGCGCTGCCGAGCAGGTCGGAGCTTGTCGCAGTGCCAGCCATGGCGCGTCTGCGCCTCACCTGTTGGTGCGCTGTCGAACACGCAGAGGTGTGTCGCAGCGCCGGCCACGGCACGTCTACGCCTCACCTGCTGATGCGCTGCCGAGCGCGTCGTTGCACAGCGCCGGCCACGATGCATCTGCGCCTCACATGCCGGTGCGCTGCAGTGCGCAATGGAGCGTGTCGCAGCGCTGGCTACGGCGCGTCTGCGCCTCACCTGCTGGTGCGTTGCCGAGCGCGTCGTTGCACAGCGCCGGCCACGATGCATCTGCGCCTCACATGCCTGTGCGCTGCAGTGTGCAATGGAGCGTGTCGCAGCGCTGGCTACGGCGCATCTGCACCCCACCTGCTGGTGCGTTGCCAAGCGTATGGGAGCGCAGCGCCGACAACGGCTCGTGTGTGCCTCACCTGCCGGTGTGCTGCCGAGCGCGTTGGAGCACTTCGCAGCGCCGGCCACGGCACGTCTGCGCCTCACCTGCCGGTGAGCTGCCTGCGCGTTGGAGCGCGTCGCAGCGCGGGCCACGGCGCGTCTGCGCCTCACCTGCTGATGCGCTGCCGAGCGCGTCTTTGCATAGCGCCGGCCACGATGCATCCGCGCCTCACATGCCGGTGCGCTGCAGTGCGCAATGGAGCGTGTTCCAGCGCTGGCTACGGCGCCTCTGCACCCCACCTGCTGGTGCGTTGCCGAGCGTATGGGAGCGCAGCGCCGACAACGGCTCGTGTGTGCCTCACCTGCCGGTGTACTGCCGAGCGCGTTGGAGCACTTCGCAGCGCCGGCCACGGCACGTCTGCGCCTTACCTGCCGGTGAGCTGCCTGCGCGTTGGAGCGCGTCGCAGCGCTGGCCACGGCGCGTCTGCGCCTCACCTGCTGATGCGCTGCCGAGCGCGTCGTTGCATAGCGCCGGCCACGATGCATCTGCGCCTCACATGCCGGTGCGCTGCAGTGCGCAATGGAGCGTGTCGCAGCGCTGGCTACGGCGCGTCTGCGCTTCACCTGCTGGTGCGTTGCCGAGCGTATTGGAGCGCAGCGCCGACAACGGCTCGTGTGCGCCTCACCTGCTGGTGTGCTGCCGAGCGCGTTGGAGCACCCCGCAGCGCCGGCCACAGCACGACTGCGCCTCACCTGCTCGTGCGCTGCTGAGCACGTTGTTGCACAGCGCCGGCCACCATGCATATGGGCCTCACATGCTGGTGCGCTGCAGTGCGCAATGGAGCGTGTCGCAGCACTGGCTACGGCGCGTCTGCGCTTCACCTGCTGGTGCGTTGCCGAGCGTATTGGAGCGCAGCGCCGACAACGGCTCGTGTGCGCCTCACCTGCTGGTGTGCTGCCGAGCGCGTTGGAGCACCTCGCAGCGCCGGCCACAGCACGTCTGCGCCTCACCTGCTCCTGCGCTGCTGAAAGCGTCGAAGCGCAGCGCCGGCCACTGTGCGTCTACGTCTCCGGTGTTACTGAGCACGCAGAGGCGCGTCGCAACGCCGGCCACGGCGCGTCTGCGCATCACCTGCTGGTGCGCTGTCGAACACGCAGGGGCGCGTAGTAGCTCCGGCCACGGTGCGTCTGCGCCTCACCTGCTGGTGCTCTACTGGGCACGGTTCGGCTCGGCTTTGCTCATCTAGTCTTGTCTTTTCTTGTCTTGTCTTGTTGTTGTATTGTGGTGCATTATCTTGTAGTTGTATTGTTGCATTGATTACAAGCATGCTTTGGTATAAATATGGGTGGCAGATGCCTTGCGTCTGCGTGTCATTCTCGCTCTAGATGGTGGACCGTTCGCAGCTCGGCTCAGCACGACTCATCTGCCGGTGTGCTGCCGAGCGCGTCGGAGCTTGTCGCAGTGCCAGCCACGGCGCGTCTGCGCCTCACCTGCTGGTGCGCTGTCGAACACGCAGAGGCGTGTCGCAGCGCCGGCCACGGCACGTCTACGCCTCACCTGCTGATGCGCTGCTGAGCATGTCGTTGCACAGCGCCGTCCACGATGCATCTGAGCCTCACATGCTGGTGCGCTGCAGTGCGCAATGGAGCGTGTCACAGCGCTGGCCACGGCGCGTCGGCGCCTCACCTGCTGGTGCATTGCCGAGCGTATGGGAGCGCAGCGCCGACAACGTCTCGTGTGCGCGCCTCACCTGCTGGTGTGCTGCTGAGCGCGTTGGAGCACTTCGCAGCGCCGGCCACGGCACGTCTGCGCCTCACCTGCTCGTGCGCTGCTGAACGCGTCGAAGCGCAGCGCCAGCCACTGTGCGTCTACGCCGCACCTACCGGTGTGTTACTGAGCACGCAGAGGCGTGTCTGTGCGCTGCCGTGCGCGTTGGAGCGCAGCGCAGCGCCGGTTACGGTGCGTCTGCCTCTCACCTGCCGGTGCGCTGCCGTGTCCTTCGGAGCACGGCGCGTCTGCGTCTCACCTGCCTGTGCACTGCCGAGCACGCAGAGGTGCGTCGCAGCGCCGACCACGGCTCGTCTGCGCCCCACCTGCCTATGCGCTGCCGAGCACGCAGAGGCGTCTCGCAGCACCGGCCACAGCGCGTCTGCCCCTCGAGGACCTGTCGGTGCGCTGCCGTGCGTGTTGGAGCACGGCACATCGTCAGTCACGGCGCGTCTCCGCCTCACCTGTCGGTGCACTGCCGAGCGCGTTTGAGCTCGTCGCAGCGACGGCTACGGAGCGTCTGCGCCTCACCTGCCGAACACGCAGAGGCGTGACGCAGTGCCGGCCACGGCGAATCTGCGCCTCACCTGCCATTGCGCTGTCGAGCTCGCAGGGACCTGTCGCAGTGCCAGCCACGGTGCCACTGCGCGCCACCTGTCGGTGCGCTGGCGAGCGCGTCACTTCCTGACGCAGCGCCAGGCACGGTGCCACTGCGTGTCACCTGTCTGCGGCGTCACCTGTCTGCTGCGTCGTGTCGGGCCTCGCCTGGTCTGGTCTCGTCAGGTCTGGTCGCGTCTGGTCTGGTCGCGTCTGGTCTCGTCTGATCTCGTCTGGTCCCGTGTGGTCTGGTCTCGTCTGGTGTCGTCTGGTTCCTCTGGTTTCGTCTCTCTGGTCTAGTTTCGTCTCTCTGGTCTAATTTCGTCTCTCTGGTCTAGTTTCGTCTCGTCTGGTCTGGCCTCGCCAGGTCTCGTCAGGTCTGGTCTGGTCTCGTCTGGTCTGGTCCCGTCTGGTCTGGTCTTGTCTGGTCTTGTCTGGTCTTGTCTGGTCTTATCTGGTCTTGTCTGGTCTGGTCCCGTCTGGTCTGGTCCCGTCTGGTCTGGTCCCGTCTGGTCTGGTCCCGTCTGGTCTGGTCCCGTCTGGTCTGGTCCCGTCTGGTCTGGTCCCGTCTGGTCTGGTCCCGTCTGGTCTGGTCCCGTCTGGTCTGGTCCCGTCTGGTCTGGTCCCGTCTGGTCTTGTCTGGTCTTGTCTAGTCTTGTCTGGTCTTGTCTGGTCGTATGGACTCGTATGGACTCATGGTCTCATCTGGTCTTGTCTCGTCTGGTCTTGTCTGTTCTCGTCTGGTCTCATCGTCTGTCCTCGTCTGGTCCTGTCTGGTCTCGTTTAGTCCTCTGGTCTCATCTGGTCTCTTATCGTCTGGTCTGATCTGGTCTCGTCTTGTCTGGTCTCGTCTAGTCTCGTCTGGTCTGACCTGGTCTCGTCTGGTCTGGTCTGGTCTGGTCTCGTCTTGTCTCTTAGCGATAAGATAAGTAATTATTGATATGCAATAAGGTAAGCAATTATTGATTATTAGCGATAAGATAAATAATTAGTGGTAAGCGATAAGATATGTAATTATGAGCGATAAGTACATTGCGATTAGTAAAGAAATTAGTGATAAGCGTTAAGATAAGTAATTAGTGATAAGCGATAAGATAAGAAATTAGTGATAAACGATAAGATAAGAAATTAGTGATAGTAATTAGTGATAAGCGATAAGATAAGTGATAAGCGATAAGATGAGTAATAAGAAAGGTAATAAGCGATAAGTAATTAGTGATAAGCGATAAGATGATTAGCGATAAGATAATAAAATAAATAAATAAAAGATAAGTAATTAGTGATAGGCGATAAGATAAGTAATTAGTGATAGGCGATAAGATAAGTAATTAGTGATAGGCGATAAGATAAGTAATTAGTGATAGGCGATAAGATAAGTAATTTGTGATAAGATATGTAATTAGTAATTAGCGATAAGATGTTATTAGTGATAAGCGATAAGTAATTAGTCATAAACAATTAGATAAGTAATTAGCGATAAACAATAAGATAAGTGATAAGCGATAAGTAATTATTGAAAAGCGATAAGATAAGAAATTAGTTATAAGCGATAAGTAGTAATTATTTTATTAATTAGTAATTAGTAATTAGCGATAAGATGTTTAGTGATAAGCGATAAGTAATTAGTCATAAACGATTGGATAATTAAAGTGCTAAACTATAAGTAATTTGTGATAAGATATGAAATTAGTAATTAGTAATTAGCGATAAGATAAGTTATTAGTGATAAGCGATAAGAATTAGTCATAAACGATTAGATAAGTAAATTGATAAACTTTAAGTAATATTTGATAAGATATGAAATTAGTAATTAGTAATTAGCGATAAGATAAGTTATTAGTGATAAGCGATAAGAATTAGTCATAAACGATTGGATAAGTAATTAGTGATAAACGATAAGTAATTAGTGATAAGATATATTATTAGTAATTAGCGATTAGTAAAATAATTAGTGATAAGCGCTATGATAAGTAATAAGCCATATGATAAGTAATAAGCCATAAGTAATTAAGTGATAAGAGATAAGTAATTAGTGATAAGCGATAAGATAAGAAATTATTGATTAGCGATAAGATAAGAAATTAGTGATAAACGGTAGGATAAGTAATTAGTGATAAGCGATAAGATAAAAAATTGTGAAAAGATATGTTTAGTAAATAGCGATTAGTTAAGTAATTACTTATAAGCGATAAGATTAGTAATTAGCGATAAGTAATTAGTGATAAGCGTTAAGATGTGAGATTAAAGATAAACGATAAGATAAGAAATTAGTGTTAGTGATAAGCGATAAGGGATAAGATAATAAAATAGTGATAAACGGTAGGATAAGTAATTAGTGATAAGCGATAAGATAAGTAATTAGTGATAAGCGATAAGATAAGTAATTAGTGATAAGCGATAAGATAAAAAATTTGTGATAAGATATGTTTAGTAAATAGCGATTAGTTAAGTTATTAGTAATAAACGATAAGATAAGTAATTAGTGATAAGATAATCTGTTAATTAGCGATAACATAAGTAATTAGTGATAAGCGGTAAGATAAGTAATTAGTTATAAGCGATAAGATAAGTAATTAGTGATAAGCGGTAAGATAAGTAACTAGTGATAAGCGATAAGATAAGTAACTAGTGATAAGCGATAAGATAAGTAATTAGTGATAAGCGATAAGATAAGTAATTAGTGATAAGCGGTAAGATAAGTAACTAGTGATAAGCGATAAGATAAGTAACTAGTGATAAGCGATAAGATAAGAAATTAGTTATAAGCGATAAGATAAGTAATTAGTGATAAGCTATAAGATAAGTAACTAGTGATAAGCGATAAGATAAGTACTTAGTGATAAACGATAAGATAAGAAATTAGTGATAAGCGATAAGATAAGTTATTACTGATTAGCGATAAGATAAGAAATTAATGATAAACTATAAGTAATTTGTGATAAGATATTATGTAATTAGTAATTAGTAATTAGCGATAAGATGTTTAGTGATAAGCGATAAGTAATTAGTCATAAACGATTGGATAATTAAAGTGCTAAACTATAAGTAATTTGTGATAAGATATGAAATTAGTAATTAGTAATTAGCGATAAGATAAGTTATTAGTGATAAGCGATAAGAATTAGTCATAAACGATTAGATAAGTAAAGTGATAAACTTTAAGTAATTTGTGATAAGATATGAAATTAGTTATTAGTAATTAGCGATAAGATAAGTTATTAGTGATAAGCGATAAGAATTAGTCATAAACGATTAGATAAGTAATTAGTGATAAACGATAAGTAATTAGTGATAAGATATATTATTAGTAATTAGCGATTAGTAAAATAATTAGTGATAAGCGATAAGATAAGTAATAAGCGATAAGTAATTAAGTGATAAGAGATAAGTAATTAGTGATAAGCGATAAGATAAGAAATTATTGATTAGCGATAAGATAAGAAATTAGTGATAAACGGTAGGATAAGTAATTAGTGATAAGCGATAAGATAAAAAAATTGTGAAAAGATATGTTTAGTAAATAGCGATTAGTTAAGTAATTACTAATAAGCGATAAGATAAGTAATTAGTGATAAAATAATATGTTAATTCGCGATAACATAAGTAATTAGTGATAAGCGATAAGATAAGAAATTACTGATAAACGATAATTTAAGTAAAAAGTGATAAGATAAAGTAGTTAGTCATTAGTAATTAGCGATAAGTAACTAGTGATAAGCGATAAGATAACTAATTAGTGATAAGCGACAAGATATGTAATTATTAGCGATAAGTACATTGCGATTAGTAAAGAAATTAGTTATAAGCGTTAAGATAAGTAATTAGTGATAAGCTATAAGATAAGAAATTAGTGATAAGCTATAAGATAACAAATTAGTGATAAGCTATAAGATAAGAAATTAGTGATAAGCTATAAGATAAGAAATTAGTGATAAGCTATAAGATAAGAAATTAGTGATAAACGATAAGATAAGAAATTAGTGATAGTAATTAGTGATAAGCGATAAGATAAGTGATAAGCGATAAGATAAGTGATAAGCGATAAGATAAGTAATAAGCGATAAGGGGATGGCGCTCGAGTCGCCTAGTGAAGACCTAGTCCCGTATTTTTAATTATAAAAAATATTTAAAGTAAATATTTTAAAGCACAGAGTGATGAATTATGTAACTTAATGTGCAATAATTGCGTGACAGTGTTTGTGTGAAGTTTCCGGCTGTAAATAATGTATATATAACGTAATATACAACTTTGACAATAACATTTACAAATATATTATTTTATAGTTTAATAATTAAATAAATACTTAAATAATGTTTATTGTGTAAATAATAAAACAAAAGTAAGCCAAAATCAAGTGTAAAACTGGTATTTAAAGCAATAATTTAACAGTGACCGTTAGAAAATTCATCAGTGCAGTAATAATTATTGAATCAGCTGTGATACATCAGTGTCGAGTGTAGGTTGAATGACCGGCCTTCAGGGTCAATGTCCACCTAGCAATCACAAGTTAACTGATGACTAAATTATACCGGTAAGACATGAGTGCTGGTGGCTCAATCGGACTGACGCTTACATTAAAACTTTAGTAACCGAGTTCAAAACCAGGTCGGATAATTTATGTAGTTGAACTTTTTTTTTTTGTTTGATTATACATAATAATATTATGGACCATGGAAACTAATAATAATAATAATATAAAACGAAAGTATCTAGATCTGGCTCACGAGGTTACTGGCATGTGGAATGTGGAGTCCACTGAAACCATCCCAATCGTCATTTCTGCGAATGGGTTGATCCCAGTCAGCCTCGCTCACCATCTGAGGCGACTGGGGTTCCGTGGCAGTTCGCTCGCGGCCAAGATGCAGAAAGCGGTGTTGCTAGACTCGGCTAGGATAGTCCGTCGGTTTCTCAGCCTGTCGCCCTGACCCCCGGCCGTCTGGTCTCCCCTGCCGGGGCGTAATCCTCCGCCCGCTACAAGTATTTATTTATGTAATCTACATGTAAGTTTATTATATGTATATATATTTATGTTTATTATATCTCTCTTTGGTTTTATATGTATTTATTTTGTACGCGGGTGTGAGAGTCAAAATTTATAGCAAAATAATAATAATATTACTTTAAGAAGAAAAGTATCCAAAATGCACACTTCATTTTGCCTAGAACAAGACGAATCAATGGACTCATTATGTTCGGACACAAAAGCAAGAAGCCTACCAGACTTGTCCACAATAATTACACAGGAAGAAATTATTGAATTAAAAGAAGAAATCACAAGACTTAACATGCAACTAAATAGTGCCCACTCAGAAATTTTTACATTATCAGGGGAAATAAATGAATTGAAGAAACTATTAACGGAACAGAAAAATCAAATAGAAGTCCTCAAAAAAGTATGCTTAAGTCCGAGTAACAATAGCCCTAACAGCACTACTTTAAAAAAAAGGAGTAACCAACCTAAATTATTGGAATTTACTCAATCCTTACAATTTGATTTGAGTTATACTGAAACAAATAAGAAATCGGAAACTTTAAGTGAGCCCATTCAAGCGACAGAGGAGGCTTCCAGCATTTGTTTGGAACAAACTTGTGAGAAAAAAGTAGTATTATCAATTAATGAGGAATGCGATATCGCGCCAATTAAAAGTACACTTGGAGAAACCTTAAAAAACCGGAGTGGAGAAGAAATTAAACGTATATCCATTAGTGACACGGACTCGAAACATGAAAGGTCAACAGATAATATAGATGTAAATTCAGACAAAAGGCGAATTATCATACTTGGTGCTCAACAATGTGTAAATTTAGCAACTTCACTTATCCAGTCACGTCAAAATACTAAATATGAAAACTATCAAATATTCTCCTTCGTTAAACCATATGCAATGTGTGACGAACTTGTTACAACTTTCAATAATATAGAGTTGACCCATAACGACAGAATAATTTTGTGCTTAGGCGAGCAGGATAGTAATCCTTACAAAATTATAATGGAACTTGGTTTTTTCTTAAAGCATCACAGTAAAGCAACCGTTATTGTAACCAGTGTATTGCATAGTGAACACTTAAATGAACAAAAACTGAATAATTTATTGGAACTGACTTGTAGAAATTATGAAAATTGTATATTCTTGTCTTTAGCAAAATCGTACTCTGACAAGAAGCACTTCATTCATGATTTTTGTTACCGAATAAATATGCTTATCGATTCAATGTATTATAGGCAAAAATATTTAGTACCCGGGAGTAAAATTTTAATGTCACGTGGTGCCGAGGACCGTCAACATCAAGCTCAAATATCGCAAGCGTGGTCTGTTAATACCAATAGTAAAACAATAAAAGGTACCATACCATATTATTTTAAACCAAAACCTAAAACAGATGATAAATATATGCCAACTATAAGTTGTAAACAAATTAGTAAAAGTCCAAAAAAGTCAGATAATCTGAACGTTTCTAATGTAACAAATAAAAATGAAGGGCAAAAAGAAGAGTTTAAAAGAGATTCTTTTTTTTCGAGTCTAATTTTGATCTTAATATAGTGCATCAGAACATAGCAGGCGTTTTAAATAAAACTGACTTACTAAATATATCTAACTGAATTCGTTGAAAATGGAAAACCAGTAGATGTTCTATGCCTATCAGAAACATTCATCACTACAGATAACATATCTAACATTAAGTTGAATGGTTATACAATGGTATCTGCTTTTTGTAGACTTAAACAAAAACTTATTTATTAGATTATATTGAGGCCGTTAAATTTGATGTCATGGAAGAACTGTGTGCAGAATATTCATTTGAATGTTGTGGTTTAAGAATACCAAAGTACAAATTAATTGTGATCTGTCTGTATAGGACGCCGAATTCGAATGTTATTGAATTTTTAAATAAGCTTGACTTGCTATTACACAAATTAAGATCGTGGGAATCCAGTAATATTGTGATTGTTGGTGATTTTAATATCGACACATTAAAAAATACTAAATCAAAGCTGGAGTTGACGGATTTACTGCGAAATTATAACTTTTGTAACCATATCAATGAACCCACTCGTCAAAAATCCTGTATTGACCTCTTTTTTAGTAATATAGACAATGCTATAGGGGAGGTTCGTCAGTTAGGACTGTCTGATCACGACACAGCACAGTTTTTAGCAGTACCAATAAAAGAAAATAATTTATCACCATCATATAAGTTTATTTTCAGAAGAGATTTGTGTAATCAAAATGTGAATAAATTTAAGGAATGTATGAAAAGTCTTAAATGGACAGAAGTGTATGCTGCTCAAAAACTGAACGAAGCTTTTAATGAATTCTACGATACATTAGTCATATTCTATAAATTGTGTTTTCCACTTCTTAAATATAAGATTAATATTTTTTCTAATTCAAAAATTAAATGGTTGACTAGAGGTATTAAAAAATCATGTGTGACAAAAATAAAATTGAGGTATCAATATTATAAGAACAGAATACCCGCAAACAAAAACAAATTTAATAATTATTCAAAGATTATTAACAATTGTATTGACCTAGCTCAGAGAAGTAGTAACAACAAATATATAGTAAACTCGAAAAATAAATGCAAAGCGTCATGGAATGTGATTAAAAACAAAAATAATTCTAAATTGAAAAGTATAGATCAAATTAATTAACAAAATAAAATTATAAAAAATCCAACTCAGATTGCCACTATTTTCAATGATCATTTTATAAATACTACCATAAAAACTCAAAAACTTACAAATAAAAGACCTTTACATAAACTGAAGCATAACAATTCTAGTATTTTTTAATGCCGACTGATGAAACAGAGATAATAACCGTTATTAAATCACTTAACAATTCGAATTCCACAGGTTATGATGAAATAGCAACAAAGGTAATAAAGGAATATGCAAAGGAGCTAGCTCCAGTCTTAGCCTACTTAGTAAATTTATCTTTTGAAGAAGGTAAGTTCCCATCAAACTTAAAAAAGTCAATAGTTACACCTTTATTCAAAGCAGGAGATAAAAGTGACGTTAACAACTATCGGCCAATTACACTGATTCCTATTATATCAAAAAATTTTGAAAAGATAATGCACAAAAGATTAATATCTTTTTTATCTAAACATAATATCATTTTAAAGGAACAAAATGGTTTCCAAAAAGGAAAATCAACAACATTAGCATGTTTTTCGCTAATCAAAGAAATATCAGAATGCATGAACAAAAAAATTCCTGTAACATCTGTGTTTTTTGATATGAGCAAAGCTTTCGACCATGTTTGTCACGAAAAGCTCTTAGACAAATGCGATCAATATGGTATTCGAGGTCAAGCAAATGAGTGGCTTAAAAGTTACCTATCCAACCGCACGCAATATGTTGAAATTAGTAATTTAAATAATAAACAAGAAGTAATATCTTATCGATCAGAACTTAGACCTAATATCAAAGGCGTACCACAAGGAAGTGTACTAGGTCCACTTCTATTCATTATTTACATAAACGACTTACCGAGCATTACTACATACAACTGTACACTCTTTGCTGATGACACATCTATTGTAATTAAATGTAACAATGATTTGACATACAATTTAGAAATTAATAAAACAATAAATGACACAATTGAATGGCTTACCGAAAATAACTTGGCTGTAAATATTAAAAAAACAATGTATATGCAGTATTATAACAAAAATGGGAAAGGGAAAGATATTAAGGTTCATTATCACAATGAGAATATTAAAGAAGCACAATTTGTCAATTTTCTAGGAATCACTTTAGATAACAACTTGTCCTTTAAGTCGCATGTTGAAAAAATTGGCAAAAAAATTAACCAACATGTATATGTCCTCAGGCGCCTATCAAAAACAGTAGGAGAGAAAACGGCGCTGATGGCATATCACACATTTGTGGTTTCAGTCTTACGATATGGACTAGTCGTATGGGGCAACTCTGTTAGCTCGTTTATTTATTGGACAGAAGAAGTGTATCAGGGCAATCTGTGGAGCCGGCCCCCTTGATTCTTGTCGCCCTTTATTCAAAAAATTAAAAATTCTCTCGCTCCCATGCCTGTACATTTTTGAGATAAGCCTATTTGTTCAAAAACATATGTCTGATTTCTACCCAAAAAAAAGCCAACAGGTAAATTTCAATACAAGGTATCCTAACAGACTCATATTTCCCTCCTCTAGAACTGCATCTTTTAGCAAAAGTTGTTATAGAATGTCTGTTAAAATATATAACAAATTGCCTAATGATTTGAAAGATTTACCATTAAAAGTATTTAAAAGGAGACTGCATCAATGGTTAATGAATAAATGCTTTTATAGTTTAAAAGAATTTTTCAATACAAAATGAGTTACAAATTAGTTTCTTTTTTGACATTGAATTTATTAATTTATTGACATCATACAGATAATTAAATTACATACTTTTTATATTTATTGTACATTTTATATTTTAATTGCTTTGAATTTCATTGTGGGTACTATAAAATAAGCTAATGGTAGGTAATAAGAAATTTATTTTCTATGTATGACTATTATGTGTACTTGAGCCTAATAAAAATTAACAGAACTGTATAAAACTGTATAAAACTAAAGTATCAAAAATAATTATATTTTGCATGTCAATTGACGAAACATACTGGATATTGAATATTATGTTAACATCTATTACGTACAATGTTTCTTGCAAATAAATACATTTCATTTCATACATTTCTTTTCAAGTAATTAGTGATAAGCGATAAGATAAGAAATTAGTGATAAACGATAGGATAAGTAATTAGTGATAAGCGATAAGATAAGTAATTAGCGATAAGCGATAAGATAAGTAATTAGTGATAAGCAATAAGATAAGTTATTAGTGATAAGCGATAAGATAAGTAATTAGTGATAAGCGATAAGATAAGAAATTATTGATTAGCGATAAGATAAGTAATTAGTGATAAGAGATAAGATAAGAAATTATTGATTAGCGATAAGATAAGTAGTGTTCAGGATCCGGATTTGCCGTGGGAAAATGATAAGCATCAACCCCGAACGTATGAGCATTTATTTAGAAAAATAGTATGTAAGGTATAGTTGCACTCAGTCTTATACACTACCGCGATGCAAAGTACGACAACGCCGTCTAGTGTGACGATGGATACATTTTACATGTAACTGAATTTATTTAATTAGAACATGAGTTTAGACATACCGCCCGCCAAGGACAAAATAGTCCTTCAAAGGGTAACAAAAGAATGCTGTACTTGTTATATCACAAACTAAGCATAGTACAACCTCTACAACATAATAATTACCTAATTGTACATACAAATTCTACACAATAACTAAACAAAAAAAACACACAAATTGTCTACCTATTTAAAAGTGGTTATGTGTGGACTGTAATAAGTAATAACACAATATTAATAATGCTATTATAAAGCAAACATAAATCTGCAATAAAGGACTTATCTAGTCGTGTCCTAAAGAGGATTTGGATCGAACTCGTGAAATTTTATCGAATAATACGTAGTAGACTGTAAGTTGTCCTCTCTTACATCAATTTTTAACATTTATATTATTAATATGCTTGCCTCGGCTAGGAAAGTTTGTTTTCGCTATATTCTCAAATACTTGACCCTGTCGAGGTAAGTTCAAACTATTTCCAGTTGCAATGTATGCACTGATTGGACCGATTTCATTGGTAATTTTTGTGTTCAGTGTGTTATAAAATTTTTCAGTTCGATGATTCCAGGCTAGCTGTAACATTCTTGAAAATTCATTTTCCTTTATGTTCCTATTCTTTTCTTTATTAATTTTTTCATTTGGAACTTTT
Source organism: Oeneis ivallda (assembly GCA_029955525.1). NCBI lineage: Eukaryota > Metazoa > Arthropoda > Insecta > Lepidoptera > Nymphalidae > Oeneis > Oeneis ivallda. Next base: position 758,165 of record JARPMR010000022.1, on the reverse strand, counting down.
ATGTAACCTTTTTCCCGTTTTCGGAAACTATTTTGGTTTTTATTTTGTAGCTTCATGTGAGAACTACAATTCGTCTCATTGCTATTGGTTACTTGACCCGACAGCACCCATCCGAAGTGAGTATCCTGCGCAATTATTAGTCCCCTTGGGTGTTTGAGCAACCCCTTTTTCAGAATACTGCAATAAACTTCAGCTCCTAGCAAAATATCAATATTATTAGGAAAATTGTACTGTGGATCGGCAAGAGAAATTCGACTTAGATCTGCCCAATATGGTAATAGTTATTTGTTATACAAGAGTGCAAAGTTGCTTTTTAACCGCGTGCTCAGTTTTGATGACCGAGCAAGCGAAGGATTCTAAAATTGAATCACGAGCGCAGCGAGTGATTCAAAAATTAGAATCCTGAGCGTTAGCGAGGGAATCAAAAGAGCACGAGGTGAAAAATCTTTGCACTCGAGTGCAACACGTAATTTTTCATCTCCCCATTCAAACAATATGACGTGAAAAGAAAATAGCGCGCGCAAAGCAAATAAAAAAAAAGTACACCAAGAAGGTTCCAAGTCTGAGTTTTTAACAAATTAAAAAAGGTTGTATGATAAATTCGGCACCATGGAGGTAGAAGTAAATAGGTTTAATGATGTTTTGAATTCACAAACTTAGTGCACACGATGTTCTAAATTCAATTTACTTTATCCTCTAGAGGATAAAAACGGCTTTTACACTCCGATATCGAAGAGCAAAAATACTCTTTCCGAGATGGGGAGATGAAAAACAAATTTTCGTTTGGGTAATTCTTCGGTGACCTTATTTAATACGTAAGCCTTAACCTGTATTTTGAAGTTTGGGTCGTGAAGCGACTGTAAATTTACCCTAACCACATAATTTGATGTTAATTCGCTTTGACTATCACTCAAACCAGATATGCACCCCTTTGTTGCTACTTTAGTTAATCCCAAAAGCTGCACAGCTGCTTCGGATATGAAAGATACTTCCGACCCTTGATCTAGTAGGGCTTTTAGTATTTGAGGATTACCATTTTTGGTCTCAGATTGAATCAATGCTGTGGCCAGTAATGTTTGGCCCTTTATAATTGGTCTCATCGCAAAATTATTGGCTTCATTTGTCCGAAACGAAGACTTATCATTCTGGTCCGTCTCAGTTGCTTCCGGGGCCACTGCAACTGTGTATGGACCGGCATTGGCTGGACTTCTATAGAAATGGCTTGATGTTGGTACACGGCATTCTTCCTCACGTTTACAAAGGCAATTGCAGTACGATCCCATGGACTTGGCTGTACAAGTATCTTGACACTTGTTGATATCTTCTTGGGTAAACTTATTACAGGAAATTTCAGTGCAATGAGGACAAGTTACGGCTAAAGTGGTGTGGAAGGTTTTAAAATTTTTATCATTAATATGAGTAGACTTAGTTTTAGAATGCTCAACAAATTCTAACGCGCGAAAGCGACGTTCCAAAAACTCTTTAAAATTTACAAAAGTAGGAAACTCTTGACTTAAATTATTATTAACGTGCAATTCCCATTGCTTACGCGTTTCAGCGTCCAATTTCAGGCTAACGATATAAATTATAATGAGATCCCATGATTCCACCTTGATACCTAAATTTGTTAATTCATGTATACAATCGGATGTTGTATCTAGGATGTCCTTAAGACCGCGGGATGATTCATTAGCTAGGACCTGTTGATTAAACAAACGCTTGAATATACAATTTAACATGAACCGCTTATTATTATATCTATCTTGCAATAGCTCCCAACATTTAGTATAATTTGCCTGAGTAATGTTAGTGTTACGACCGAGCGGCCCACCCCTCCTATCGTGATCGCACTATGCCCAGGAATTTGCTAAAATTTGCAGAAATCGAATGGTCTTTTCGAAAAAATTGCAGAAGCAAATATAAAAGAGTTATAAGCTCCGAAGCGGGCCGCTCGGTTGAACAACGTTTCTACGGAGCGGCCCACGAGATCTCGAGAACCACACGGTGAAACCTGGTGAGACTTGGCAGAAGCAAAGATCTGAATTCGCACAAATTTGCTAAAGAAGAATCAAGTTTCTGAGTGCAATAGTTTTTTTGTAACGTCGTGTCAAAAATGGGCCGCTCTGAGCACAATCGTTTTCCCCTTATTACTCAGCTGGCTTGTGTGCTACAGAAATCTTTCATACACCATATTTTAGTAAAAAACGTGTAGTGTAATACACAGTTTAAATCAAAAACTAATATGCAAAACTATAAAAGTCATCGGCTCCGAAGTATTTCTTCAAAACGATTCGTAGGAGCGGCCCCATATTTTAGCACATAACTCAGCTTAGACTTTACCTACTTGTATGATTTAAACACTAAGTTTTAGCAAAAAACTTCTGCTAAAATTTTACATATAAATTTTCTGAAAACCATAAGTAGGTAGTGAAATAATTGCAAATTAAGTAATCATACCGTTTCGTCCGAGCGGCCCAACCATTGCATTGTGGCGCTCGTATAGCTCGTATCGTGATCGCACTTTGCCTAGGAATTTGCTAAAATTTGCAGAAATCGAATGGTCTTATCGAAAAAATTGCAGAAGCAAAAATGAAAGAGATATAAGCTCCGAAGCGGGCCGCTCGGCTGAACAACGTTTCTACGGAGCGGCCCACGAGATCTCGAGAACCACGCGGCAGAACCCGGTGAAACTTGGCAGGAGCAATGATCTGAATTCGCACAAATTTGCTAAAAAAGAATCAGGTCTCTGAGTGCAATCTTTTTTTGTAATCGATATGTCAAAATGGGACGCTTCGAGTGCTTATTACTCAGCTTGCTGGTGTGCTAGAGAAATGTTTCACGCACCATATTTTAGTAAAAAACGTGCAGATTAATACACAGTTTAAATCAAAAACGAATATGCAAAACTGTAAAAGTCATCGGCTCCGAAGTATTTCTTCTATAAGATTCGTAGGACCGAGCGGCCCCATATTTTTGCACTTATATCAGCCTTGACTTAACTTACCTGCATGGTTCAAACGCCAAGTTTTAGCAGAAAACTTCTGCTATAAAGTGGTACAAATCGTTTCTGGAGACCATCAGTAGATCATGAAATAATTTCAAAATAAACGAATTATAGGTATTGACACAAGATTTAAGCGGGCGGTAGTGAGTAGTGGGGTAACCACACTGTACCTACTTATATCTTCCGATGATTATAATAAAATTATCATTTATATATTATATTATCATTTATTTATATATTATTTTATAATATTATCTTATTTATTACGTATTCGGCGGTTAAGTTAAGTTTTAGGAAACTGCGTCAAAGTAAAATAGTAATGTATAACTAGAAAATGGCGTTAAAATTACAATTTTTCACTATTAAAAGTGTGACAACCCTAAAGGCTGAATTTTGGAATTTTGGTTTGTTTATAAAGATTCCGAATCGACTTTGACCCAAATATTGTCTGTGTGACTATGTGAATCTGTGGTAGCGTTCAGATCAGGGAAAGACGTAGTCGTGGTAAATATTTCCATGATTCAGATTGTTCACTCTAGTGTTCATAGCCTATGATTTAGATTCTAATAAACCGTATGGTGATTACATTCTCTTTTTAGCAGAAGTTTTCTGCTAAAATTTGGCGTTTGAACCATGCAGGTAAGTTAAGTCAAGGCTGATATAAGTGTTAAAATATGGGGCCGCTCGCTCCTACGAATTGTTTTGAAGAAATACTTCGGAGCCGATGACTTTTACAGTTTTGCATATTCGTTTTTGATTTAAACTGTGTATTAATTTGCACGTTTTTTTACTAAAATATGGTGCGTGAAACATTTCTCTAGCACACCAGCAAGCTGAGTAATAAGCACTCGAAGCGTCCCATTTTGACATATCGATTACAAAAAAAGTATTGCACTCAGAGACCTGATTCTTTTTCAGCAAATTTGTGCGAATTCAGATCATTGCTCCTGCCAAGTTTCACCGGGTTCTGCCGCGTGGTTCTCGAGATCTCGTGGGCCGCTCCGTAGAAACGTTGTTCAGCCGAGCGGCCCGCTTCGGAGCTTATATCTCTTTCATTTTTGCTTCTGCAATTTTTTCGATAAGACCATTCAATTTCTGCAAATTTTAGCAAATTCCTAGGCAAAGTGCGATCACGATACGAGCTATACGAGGGCCACAATGGTTGGGCCGCTCGGACGAAACGGTATGATTACTTAATTTGCAATTATTTCACTACCTACTTATGGTTTTCAGAAAATTTATATGTAAAATTTTAGCAAAAGTTTTTTGCTAAAACTTAGTGTTTAAATCATGCAAGTAGGTAAAGTCTAACCTGAGATATGTGCTAAAATATGGGGCCGCTCCTACGAATCGTTTTGAAGAAATACTTCGGAGCCGATGACTTTTATAGTTTTGCATATTAGTTTTTGATTTAAACTGTGTATTAATCTGCACGTTTTTTACTAAAATATGGTGTATGAAAAATTTCTGTAGCACACAAGCCAGCTGAGTAATAAGGGGAAAACGATTGTGCTCAGAGCGGCCCATTTTTGACACGACGTTACAAAAAAACTATTGCACTCAGAAACTTGATTCTTCTTTAGCAAATTTGTGCGAATTCAGATCTTTGCTTCTGCCAAGTCTCACCAGGTACCACCGTGTGGTTCTCGAGATCTCGTGGGCCGCTCCGTAGAAACGTTGTTCAACCGAGCGGCCCGCTTCGGAGCTTATAACTCTTTTATTTTTGCTTCTGCAATTTTTTCGAAAAGACCATTCGATTTCTGCAAATTTTAGCAAATTCCTGGGCATAGTGCGATCACGATAGGAGGGGTGGGCCGCTCGGTCGTAACACTAAAGGTATATGCCTAATCAACTGTTCCGCTTCACCTCTGAGCTGAGTTTTTAAATAATGTAAACGGTGGACATCATCCAAGGTAGGATTATTATGGACTAGTGAGACAAACAGATCCTTAAATGATGACCACTCTGAGTAATTACCACTAAACAATGGGATGGATATTTTAGGTAACTTCACAATAGAGTCTTTAACTGTGTACGATGAAGAAGTGTCGAGACTTGTAGAGTATTTGCTTTTCGAATTCAATGATGAATTTAATTCGCTCTTGTAAGTAAGGTAAATTTCGTAACCAGAATGCTTGCTTAAAAACCTTTTGAGTATCTCCTCTAACCCTTCTAGCCTTGCAATAACATATGATTCTGTCATGCTGTCTTTATTTAAATTTTTAAAGTTGCTCCTTCCTCTCTCTATTTGATTTTTTAGATCTTTCATAATTCTCAAGCCTGCTTCCATCTTCACGTTACAAAAATATTCTATCTTTTTAACTTTTTAGATATCACAATGAATTTGGACATAGATTCCTCGTCTCGTCGTTTTTGCGCTTATTTTTCTAAGTCCTGACTAGCTCTTTGAAATTTTACAAGTCTTTGTTCATGCATTAATTCTTTAAGTTTTTAACAGTCTGCTTATAAGGTTTAAATTAGTGTACTCACAGTTTATTTTGCACTTTACCACTTCACTTTTAAATTTCGCGCTTGGATAAGTTGTCAGGTTTTTTCACTTGATGGCGCTGGATCTTTTCACCGTTGTCTATCTTCAAAGTCTTCAAACACACTTTTGTCAAAGTTATTTTGAACTTGACCACTGACTGAAACTAGCTTTAATTTATAACTCTATGACAGTGTACCAAAATTGGCTCAAAAAACGTTCCGACTCAGAAGGACCTTGTTCAGGATCCGGATTTGCCGTGGGAAAATGATAAGCATCAACCCCGAACGTATGAGCATTTATTTAGAAAAATAGTATGTAAGGTATAGTTGCAGCCAGTCTTATACACTACCGCGATGCAAAGTACGACAACGCCGTCTAGTGTGACGATGGATACATTTTACATGTAACTGAATTTATTTAATTAGAACATGAGTTTAGACAATTAGTGATAAGCGACAAAATAAGTAATTAGTGATAAGCGATAAGATAAAAAATTTGTGATAAGATATGTCATTAGAATAGCGATTAGTTAAGTAATTGTAATAAGCGATAAGATAAGTAATTAGTGATAAGATATGTTATTTGTAATTAGCGATAACATAGGTAATTAGTGATAAGTGATAAGATAAGAAATTAGTGATAAACGATAAGATATGTAATAAGTGATAAGATATGTAGTTAATCATTAGTAATTAGCGATAAGATAAGTAACTAGTGATAAGCGATAAGGTTAAGGATAAGTTATTACTGATTATCAATAGGATAAGAAATTAGTGATAATTTATAAGTAATTTGTGATAAGATATGTAATTAGTAATTAGCGATAAGATGTTATTAGTGATAAGCGATAAGTAATTAGTCATAAACGATTAGATAAGTAAAGTGATAAACTATAAGTAATTTGTGATAAGATATGAAATTAGTAATTAGTAATTAGCGATAAGATAAGTTATTAGTGATAAGCGATAAGAATAAGTCATAAACGATTAGATAAGTAATTAGTGATAAACGATAAGTAATTATCAGTAATCATTAGTAATTAGCGATTAGTAAAATAATTAGTGCTAAGCGATAAGATAAGTAATAAGCGATAAGTAATTAAGTGAAAAGAGATAAGTAATTAGTGATAAGCGATAAGATAAGAAATTATTGATTAGCGATAAGATAAGAAATTAGTGATAAACGGTAGGATAAGTAATTAGTGATAAGCGATAAGATAAAAAATTTGTGATAAGATATGTTTAGTAAATAGCGATTAGTTAAGTAATTAGTAATAAGCGATAAGATAAGTAATTAGTGATAAAATAATGTTAATTCGCGATAACATAAGTAATTAGTGATAAGCGATAAGATAAGAAATTACTGATAAAGATAAGATAAGTAAAAAGTGATAAGATATGTAGTTAGTCATTAGTAATTAGCGATAAGATAAGTAATTGACCTTGAATTTTCATCATCTGATGAAGTGCTTGACATTGTTGTAAATAACTTAAATCCCTTTACGAACAAACTTCACAAACTTTCAGATCAAATGAAATGCCGCCATTTCCATTTTTTTTCGTAAATAGTTTTCTATTTTTTTTTACGGCTCTGAGTTCCAAGGAGTTTTGCATAGTTTGAAATGTATGGAAATTAAATGCCGCCATGTTCAGTGTTTTTTTTTTCAGTAAAAAGTTTTTTTACCATTTTATAAGAAAAGAGATTGTTTACCAAGGAGTTTTGCATAGCTTGAACTGTAATGTGAACATTACAATTCAAGCATAGTGCGACGTAATGTTGCCTTGAATTGCAAACACCAACTTACAAGGAGACTTTCCACCATAGTAATCCCTAGTTACTGAGCAAGTATGATATAAAAATCCTTATTTCAGGGGGGCTCTCATAGAAGCGAATGCGAAGTAAAATTTTTTTTTGCTATTCATAGGTTTTCTGCGTATCATTTTAAAGACAATTTGGAACAGAGTACAAACGTATTTTTTTTTATTTTTTTCCTAAAATTGACGAAATGGGGGGCTTTCAAAGTAGCGATTTAATACGCTCGCTTGAAGACGCTCTCTGGGAAAATTGGCTATATATTTTCAAGTTCTACTTATTTTCTTACTTCACTTGTATCCTGTACTTGAACAACAAATACTAAAATTATATGAATATTATAAAGAAACGAGATTATTTAATTTTTAATGAGCATCAGTAAATTTCACATAGCTACACAATAATGCTAATAGATGGCGCAGTCATTAACTATTCCATGGAACTACTCGTAGGAGTTACGACTACGATCTATCCCAAAAACAGTTTTGCGTCGAGCATTATTATTTAGGTACATAATATGATAACATATTATTCAATAAAAATTATTCTTTAGTTAAATATCAATCTTCAATAAACTATTAATTGCTGCATTTTGTATATTCTCTATTCGCGTCGATAGATGATGATTTGTACAGATGCCCCTAACCCGTTTTCACTCGTTAGTACCTACATAATAATTCAATGTTTTCACTGACGTTCCCTAACCTTTATGGGCTACCTATGATAAGTTAGGTGATGATTACTGTCAACTTCTTTATCACGATCCTGTACGGGACACCTAAAATGACATTGGGACGGATGTTAGGACTTAGGATTGTGTTTTGGAGCTACCTACGTAAAGAGACTCCTACATAGGGGATGATTTAGGTATGTTTGGTGAAAACGGGCATAATAATAATGTCAGTTGTGGTCGTCATGTAACGATTGAATGAATAATCATGGGATACCGTTACCGCGAGGTCTCAGTTTTGGGCGAACCACTAGTTAGTGATAAGCTATAAGATAAGTAACTAGTGATAAGCGATAAGATAAGTAATTAGTGATAAGCGATAAGATAAGAAATTAGTTATAAGCGATAAGATAAGTAATTAGTGATAAGCTATAAGATAAGTAACTAGTGATAAGCGATAAGATTAGTGATAAGCGATAAGATGTGAAATTAGTGATAAACGATAAGAAATTAGTGATAAGCGATAAGATAAGTTATTACTGATTAGCGATAAGATAAGAGATTAGTGATAAACTATAAGTAATTTGTGATAAGATATGTAATTAGTAATTAGCAATAAGATGTTTAGTGATAAGCGATAACTAATTAGTCATAAACGATTAGATAAGTAAAGTGATAAACTATAAGTAATTTGTCATAAGATATGAAATTAGTAATTAGTAATTAGCGATAAGATAAGTTATTAGTGATAAGCGATAAGTAATTAGTCATAAACGATTAGATAAGTAATTAGTGATAAGATATGTTATTAGTAATTAGAGATTAGTAAAATAATTAGTGATAAGCGATAAGATAAGTAATTAGTGATAAGCGATAAGATAAAAAATTATTGATAAGATATGTCATTAGTAAATAGCGATTAGTTAAGTAATTAGTAATGAGCGATAAGATAAGTAATTAGTGATAAGGTTTGTTATGTTATTAGTGTTATTAAGATTAAGAGCGCGTATAACCCCAAAAAATATCATATTTCGCGATGAGATAAAACATAGCCACAACCTCATGTGAGGCGTGACAAAAGAAAACGTTTTGCGTGGAATGGGAGTGTAGTAAGCGCCAAATACTTTGTAACTCGTAAAATATTCATTTTCTTTTCAATTCACTAGGCTACTCTCTTGATAATATCAATCGGAATTTAATGTAAAAATTTTGGCTCTGTAATATGCAACACATTGAAAATAAATGAATATTGGTTAAAAATTAGACCTAACTTCGCGATTTTTTATTATCGAACAAATTTCATCATTTTATGTTTTTGCCCAAACACGTCCCTTGGCAGTATGATGTAATTCTTGCGTGTTTTTTTTCGGATACTTGAAACTTGATCTACTACTGTAAAAATCAAATCTGTTTACTGTTAACGAGCGCACACCCACTCTTAAGATGTTATTAAGATATTAAGATGTGTTATGTTATTACTTATTAGTTATTAGCAATAACATAAGTAATTAGTGATAAGCGATAAGATAAGTTATTAGTGATAAGCGATAAGATAAGAAATTAGTGATAAACGATAAGATAAGTAATAAGTGATAAGATATGTAGTTAGTCATTAGTAATTAGCGATAAGCTATAAGATAAGTAACTAGTGATAAGCGATAAGTTATTAGTGATAAGCGATAAAATAAGGAATTAGTTATAAGCGATAAGATAAGGAATTAGTTATAAGCGATAAGATAAGTAATTAGTGATAAGCTATAAGATAAGTAACTAGTGATAAGCGATAAGATAAGTAATTATTGATTAGCGATAAGATAAGAAATTAGAGAAAAACGATAAGATAAATTAATTATTGACTTGCGATAAGATAAGTAAATAGTGTAATAGTTGCGATAAGATAAGTAAATAGTGTAATAGTAGTGTAGTAGTAAGTAATCGCTACAAATATTTTGACACGCCTATAATTGTCAATTAATTTGTGCATTTTGATGACTACCCTCACGTTCAGATGGTGGTTTGTCTGTCGTGTTGTGGTTAAAATGATTAGATGTGAGGTCAGGGGCCGTTATAGGGGTGGTTAGAGACGGCTTTAGGTAGGGTTCCAGCGTTAAAGCCTGTTTAGTTTTTCAGTAATAATTCCCGTTTCTGGACCATGGCTATTGTGGCTATTTATTGATAAAATAAGTTCTCAGTTCTATGTAATAAATTGCTGTTCCAAATTATCCTGAAGTTTCGTTCAAGTAGCCCAAAGATCAGTCGAGAACTGATGCTGAACCTAAGAACTATCCCTCGCCCTTCACAAATCCCACAATGAATCTCGGTCACTCCGAAATACAGGATCCAAAAAAAAAAATTTGCGATAAGATAAGTAATTAGTGATAAGCGATAATATATTATGTATATAGTGATTACTGATTAGCGATAAGGTATGTAATAATTTAATGTGAAATACTTTATATGTGTTGCAGACCCCGGAATATTAGCAGAAATGACTGTGTACGCTGGTTATTTGTTTAGATTAAATAAATGAAACTAATTACCGATTTACACATGAAGTTCTGTAAAGTTTAATTTAAATTAAATTTTGAGAGTATAGGCATAATAGTTTCTTAAAGGTTCTTAGAACAACAAAGGTTAAATCGATGTTTTTAAATTTTTGACCAATGGAACCTAAAAAATAAACAGTTCTTTATATACTTATAACCAATTACCATTTTCTTAGCTATGTTTTATGTTACTAACTTACTATCTGATTACATCTCACACGGCAAATACTCAGCCGAGCTAAACATCAGGGAACGTGAAATCCGTGCAGTGCAACAGTAAAATGTACACTATTTATCCAATATACCTATGATTCATCTAGAAATGTTATGTAAGCCATGTGTTATTGCAAATCTAAAGTAACAACTACTTAGAATTAAGTTTCTAAATAAAAATAAATTAAACGTGTCCACCTGGTTTCATTTCCGTGGAAGGAAGCCGCAGCATTCCTCAGCAAAGGTAAGTCCAATTTGAACTATTTCCTCAACTTACTATTTTGATTATAATAAAGATACTTATAAGTTAGTCAGCTACCATCTTAGACTGCATCGTTACTTACCATCAGGTGAGATCGCAGCCAAGGACTATCTTGTCATAAATTAAAAAAAAATACTTAAAAATTTTCGATGTTTTGTTCTTTCTTTAAAAAAAATAAGAAAAACCTAAGAATATCTATAAAAACCATTTTTTTTACAAAGTAATCGGTAAAAACCGGTTATCAAATTTGTAATCGGTTCACATCACTAGTTCACATCATTGTCGCTTTTGTAGTCTTTAATTTTATTATCTGTGAGCAGTAGGGATATGCAAATAAATATCGATAGATTAATAGACTAGTGGTTTGCCCCTAACTGAGACCTCGCGGTAACGCGAACGGTATCCCATAATATATTCATACAATCGATAAAATTGACGACCAAAAATGAAATTATTATGCCCGTTTTCACCAACCATACCTAAATCTTCCCCTAAGTAGGACTCTCTTTACGTAGGGAGCCCTTAAATACAATCCTAATATCCCAATGGCATTTTAACCTTTAGCTGTCCCATAGAGGTTTGTGTTCAAGTACAGGATGTAACTCAATTTATACATTAAGTTTCAGCTTCTAATATGTAGCCATATTTGACTTATCGCGTCGAATTCAATCTCCACTTTGAAAGCCCCCATTTCGTAAAGGAGGTTGGCGAATTTTGACCCAGCATTTTTAAAAACCTAAGTATCAGTTTTTGAAATCTGCATGCAAGCATGTGATAGCGTGAGCATAAGCGTATCTTCCCATAGAAACTGTGCACTTTTCCGGGATAAAAAGTAGCCTATGTCCAGCCCATAAACAATCTTTACCCAAAAAATCACGTCAATCCGTTCGCGTTGCTCTGTTGCTGCGTGATTGCAGGACAAACTTCAATTTCTAAATTTTTTCAGGATAAAAATTAGCCTATGTCACTCTCCGTTCCATAAACTATCTCTATGCAAAAAATCATATCAATCTATTGCTCTGTTGCTGCGTGATTGAAGGACAAACGTAAGGGTAAGCGTATCTTTCCATAGGAATTGTGCATTTTTTTATTTAAAGTCACAAATTCAGTACACCAATTTTAACGTAAAAGTCACAAATTCAGTGTAACCGATTTTAGCATTGACCTTACGTACATACCTACACGTATAAGAATGCATACACGAAGTTGAGCTCTAATTCAATGCTGTTATGGTTTATTTTACTTTGACGCTAATGTCATCGAATAAGTTTACAATCAATGGAATAACTTTAGACAATCGCACCTCAGTTTAAATTTTACACCATTTTGGTTCGTAATGATAATAATTACCTGTATTAATAACTTTTAAGGAATGTACCGAGTTTTAGTTCAACCTGTATTATAAACTTTTATTAGTCTCAAATCTTGAATCAAAAATGCAAGATTCAACTTTCCTCTAGGAAAATTCCTTCAAATCTCGATATATTTTGATGACGTCACTAACAAACAAGCCGGCCGGTGAATTGACACTTTTGACATTGACATTAATCAAAAGTTCCATTTTGTTGAGCGCGCGCGTGAAGTGTGTTTGGAACGTGGTGTTTTTATATAAATTTTGCTTAAAAATAAATCAAAATGAAGGGCGATAAGAACGTAGACATCCAAGCTCTCAAGGATATTGCTAACAAGCTAAGAATCGACAGCATCGTCGCAACAAATGCCTCGAAATCCGGGTGAGTTAAATCTAACCTCAACCAAGTTTCCACTTCATTGAAGGTCTAATGAAGGTTAAAAAATAGCCGGTTCTTGATAGGATCATGGTTAAACTGTAAAACTGTAATTAAGCCTCACTTACTTAACTTTTTACAGCAACTCTTGGTTAAATTCTGTGTATGAACTATGCATGCATATCGCATGGTGACCCGACGCATTGCGGGGTCAAATCGGCATTGAATGGTAAATTAAGAGGTATTGAAGTGGAATAATTATAGTTTGCGATTATCATTTGTGCATACGATTATAGAAGTATCAGCTTTTATTTATGCAGAAAGCTATTGTATTACCTTTTACATTAGGTAGGTAGGTACTTTTTGTTGCGACCAGACTATTTATACAAAATATTTATACTGTAAAAACCTCAAGTAGCACTTTCTTTTTGGAAAGGTGGGATACCCCACATGTACTTTAAGTCTCTGCACACTAAGCAACCAATCCAACTAAAGAAATTCTTGCCTGCCTAGTGTACAGGCTCTATGGAGCCACTATCTGATGGATTTTCACCAGTGTGGGGGAATCTTAAATATTGGGTATGCTAGGTCTAGTAATAAGGTAAACATTGGATAGAAGCAGGCATTCCTTTTTTTTATATATAAGAATTGCAAGCAAACAAGTAGGCTTGGGCACCTTATGTTAAGCGATTACCGCTGCCCATGAACATTAGTAGCATCAGAGTCACCACCAATGCACTGCCGGCTTTTCAGGAATTTGATAACCCCAAGTTGTAATTAAGCGGGAACACAGTCGATGGGAGTCGATTCCACAGTTTGGTAGTGCGTGGAAAAAAAGATCTGGCACAGCGGATAGTCGAAGTGCTCCAGGCAGTGCACAGGCCAGGTGGTGTGGGTGAAATTGCTTTCGGTGGCGTGCGGTGTGGTTGTAGGAGAGAGGGTGGGTTAAGGTCAAATAGCTCTTCAGTACACTCCGTTGTATAGCCGATAGAATATGCATACTTTGCGGAAGTTCATGTTTAGCAAGAAAAGGTTACAATTATTTTGGTACAGTTTTTGCAATTCACGAAGGCGAGTGAGCTTTACTCGTGGTTACTTTGTGTACATGCACATTGCATAAGTGTGCGTGCCTGTCAAAGCCTAGGTGGGAGCGGGCAGGCGCGAGCATTGCGCTCGCTCACTTATACAGATACGACACACACACAACCATAAGTCAGTCACCCTCGTGAATTGCAAGAACTATAACAATAAGGTAAACCTCTAAACTTACAGGTTTAAACCTGGCACTGTCCTTTTCCACTGTGAGCATTATGAAAGGGCTAGCTAAAGTTGTAGACCTGTCAATGTAGTTTCGAGATTGTAACATAAATAGCCACATTGTAAAATATTAAGAATGGTTAAGGTCATTCGCTAATCATTATGTTTTAATTGGCTTCAATTATGTAATGTTACTTGAATCAACTTAATTGGCTAGTAACTACTTTATCTTACTGCTTATAAATATTAAATAGCTACTTGAAAATGCATTATTGGTGTTATGTATTTAGTACATTAATCATTGTTAAGCTGAGAATACCTTATTAGTTTTATTTACAAAGCTCAAGGATAATCTAGTATATTTATTTACTTTTACCCAAGTTAAACCACTTAAAACTTAAATGTATGGTTGATTGGTTAGCATCCATACATTTATATTCATTTAGGCCCGAGGGCCCAGTTATAAGAGCTACTATAATAATATTATAAATGAAAAGTTTGTGAGGATAGATGGATGGATGTTTCAAGTTACACTTTCATGCAGAAACTACTTGACAGATTTTGATGAAAATTCATAATGTAATAAATAGCTTATACATACATCAGATTAGCACATAAGCTATGGCTATGAAAATGTAGAGAATTCCTGTGGGAAACCCTTAATCGGCACAAACAAAGTCGCGAGTGTCAACTAGTAAGACAATAATATGGTTGAAACTGGAATATTGTTTTATGAGCATAAATAGTGTCTATGTTCCCTCAAATGTAGTTGAGCTAAGCAACGGCTGGGTCATGAGTAATGCTCGTGAACAGGTGCCACTGGCAGGAATGAGGCTACTTTCTGTCTGACTGTCTTAACATGTATTGAATTATAATTAGGTATGCTTTTGTGGAACTTCCCCTCATTGAGGAAACACTGCATACATAGCATAGTATCTATTGTATTGTAAACTTGTTTTGAAAAGAGCCACCAACAAGTTTCTTGCTGGTTTTTCTCTGCAGGAAGGGCATTCCAAACCACTCATCGACGATTCAAAAGACTTGTGAAAAAGTTTATTTGAATAAAAATATTTCTATTCTATTCTATGTTAAATACTTATTAGCCGCGCGCAGAAAGTTCGCCGATGAGTCATGACGTCACGGTGGTCACGTGTCAATGGTTCTAGTAGAGTAACTAGGCGAGCGCGGGTCGCTACGGCGGAGGCGGGAGGGGTATCCAATCCAATCCATCAGCCTGTATTCGTCCACTGCTGGGGACAAGGGCCTTTCCGAGAGCGCGCCACCAAACACGGTCCTCCGTCTTCCTCATTCACCCGCTTCCCGCCACCTTCTTAAGGTCATCGGTCCAGCGAGCTGGAGGGCGTCCTACACTGCGCTTGCCGGTACGCGGTCTCCACTCCAGAACACGTCTGCCCCATCATCGGCCATCGGTTCTGCGACGGATATGACCTGCCCACTGCCACTTCAGCTTGCTAATCCTCAGAGCTATGTCGGTCACTTTTGTTCTTCTACGTGGACACTGACGGTGGGCCTCGTTCACAAATTAAAAGTCGCTCAGCGCGCTATTTAGCGAGCTATGTTGGGAATCTCTGTCAGGGATAAAATCCGGAACGGGAGGGGTAGTCATCGGCAAACTTTCTACGCGCGGCTTTTAGAGCTTGGGTTCAAAGGGTTTAATTTACAAACAATGATTCAGGCACCCAACATCATGCGCGTCCATGGCGGAGATCATGTCGGTGCTGTTCTTCCACACCATGCGCTACAAGATCTCCGCCCCCAAGGATCCGTCGGCAGACAGATTCATACTATCAAAGGTAATATTAATAATTTATAGCACTTTCGTTTTCCTTGTTGCGTTGTTTCCCATCTTGTTGTTTGGAACGAAGTTCCTTAACGAACTGTACGGACTTGGCGCATGGGGGCTAGGCGAAAAAAAGTGTAAGAATTTTCCGTCACGAACGTCACATCCGCCCTTTCTATAGTGTAGACATGTGGCGAGAGATGGCTTTGATTCTAAAAGGTAATGTTTTAAAAGGAATTTCGCTCCAACTGAGTGTTCCAAGACTCACGCATTTTTTTACTCCTTTTTTCTATTTTTTTCCTCCTTTTTTCTATTTTTTTCCCCCATAAGAGTTTTTTCTTCCTTATTATGTAAATTCTATGTTTACTTGTTATGTAATACTTAGTGACTGACTGAAGGTTCGTTGTTGAGGCCAACGGCTTGGCCAACGAGTCAAGGCCTGGAACACTAGATATAGGGGCCCATCAGCTATAACCTGAGTCCAGGGTCGCTGCCCAAGCGGCCTTTCACCGCGGTCAGATCTGTTCTCAACGTAGTGGTGACTTAATGATGGTAGGGTTGCACTGACCTTCCTTGCAGCAGTCAATCCTTGTACGGCCTGAGATGGTATGATAGTGGTGATATGTTAGTGTATTGTGAGAGAGTGTATTGTTAGGTTAAGTGTAAGGTGAGCTTCTCAGGCCGCTAGCCGCAGCAGGCAGGCAGCCAGTTATGGCCTGCAGCGGTGGACGCCGGGCTGGCGTAGCACTGTACACTTGGTTTATCACTAGTTAGACCAACTAGAGGTGGTCTAAGTCACTTTTTCACACACACTTCCGCCGAGCGCGTGGCGAGCAAAAGCCGGCGGGTTCCAAAAGTTCTTTTGTTACAAATAACAGTCTGTAATTCTGCTTATAGCTAGGTCGACACATAGACCGCTTGACGGCTCAACAAAACCGTAAAATAAACTAAATCTAGACACTTAAAAAGCAAAACCGTGCGCGAGGCGCCTCGGGAATTTTCGTGAACGTGTTAGCTGTCAAACACCAAAGCAACTTGCAAAAACCACGCCCCAAAACGGCGGCAAGTTTAAAACTAAGTATCTGTCAACTTCATTGCGAGCCAAAGAGATTGCCAGCGTCGCGACCATGGAACTAGGAATTGTTGACAGGCACATGGCGCGAACAACCCCCCCGCCTGTGGTCGTAAGGATTTACGTCCACTTACTAGTAAATAGGTAAACGTGATAAGGAGCAAACGGCTCGCTGCAAGACAGAGTCTCCGACCATTACCTCGGCAACCCTGGGAACCCCATCAGACCCGTAGATCAGCTTAAGGCGCTGTAGTCAGTCACGATCTTCATATCACAAGCCGAATGAAGATCGTCCAATTTAAAATCTATGGGTCATAATATTATGAAAAAAAAAGTAGTTATAATTGATCGTATTTCTGGCCTGATGGCTGTTTCCTAAACACGATGACGCAAACTTTTCTCGATAGAAAAAAATTGCAAAGTTGACTCTGCAAATACATAAACTCCCATCGTTCTCTGTTATGCATACATTTATTTTGGTAAAATTATTTACAATTGTTTTTCATATTTTAATACAACAAATGGCTGTTTTAGATTTTATTTATTGCAACTGTTATAATTTTAATATTATCCATTACAATTTGTCACTTGGCCCTTCTATTCCCAGAAGCGACTTCTTTGTCTCTCCTACTCAATTAGACAGTGATCGCCGAGGCGTGCTGCTAGGTGGACCTGCGTCGCGCTGCGCTCGCTCGGCTATCAAATATTATCGTAAATTGTAATAATTGAAAATTGTTTATGTTTATACTGAAAACTATTATTTTGTATATTTTAGACTTTAGAGAAGTCAAATAGAGTGTACCTAATTATAAGTTTGTATATATTAATATTGTAAATAATTTATCCATCAAAAAAGTTGTAAATAAGTAGGGACTGAGTAGTAGAGTAGACTAATTTTGAAAATGGGTCCGAAAAAAAGCAAAATCTAAGAATGTACAGTATAAAAAAATCGGCCAAGTGCGAGTCAGGCTTCGCTCTTTTAGGGTTCCGTTAAAAAAATTTAATTAAAATATTTCCATGTACCCATTGAAACATTTTAATTTAATTTTTTTAATTTAATTTAATTTTTATTATTTGTTGTTATAGCGGCAATAGAAATACATAATAATTATGTGAAAATTTCATTTGTCTATCTATTACGGTTTACGAGATACAGCCCGCTGACAGACGGACGGACGGACAGCGTGGGCTTAGTAATAGGGTCCCGTTGGTAACCTTTGGGTACGGAACCCTAAAAATAACAAAAGCAGATGATGGAAGTTGTAAAGTAAGTAGGTACCTATTTCAATATTTTGTAAAGGATGATTTGTGTAACATGTAATGTAATGGATCATGAAATATCAATTTCATCATCAAGTAAGGTATCTAATAATGGTGGGATGCATCATGCAAAGTAAGTACATCATATAGGTACATCGTACAGTTTGGCTAATCAAATTGAGGTCAAATTGACGACCTCCGTGGCTCAGTGGTGAGCGCTGTTGTCTTATAACTGGGAGGTCTCGGGTTCGATTCCCGGCGGGGTCAATTTGGGAATTTATAATTTCTGAATTGTCTCTGGTCTGGTCTGGTGGGAGGCTTTGGCCGTGGCTAGTTATCACCCTACCGCCAAAGACGTGCCGCCAAGCGATTTAGCGTTCCGGCACGATGGCGTGTAGAAACCAATTAGGGGTATGGGTTGAATGTTCACTGCCATATCCCTTCCAAGTTAGCCCGCTACCATCTTAGACTGCATCGTCACTTACCATCAGGTGAGATCGCAGTCAAGGACTAGCTTGTCATCGAATAAAAAAAAAAAGGTAGGTAGGTGGTAGTTAGGTACTTTATGGGTATGGGTAGGAGTAGGGGTCGGGGTAGAGGTAGGGGTAGAGGTAGGGGTAGGGGTAGGGGTAGGGGTAGGGGTCGGGGTCGGGGTAGGGGTAGGGGTAGAGGTAGGGGTCGGGGTCGGGGTAGGGGTAGGGGTCGGGGTAGCGGTAGGGGTAGGGGTAGCGGTAGGGGTAGGGGTAGGGGTAGGGGTTGGGGTCGGGGTAGAGGTAGGGGTAGAGGTAGGGGTCGGGGTCGGGCTCGGGGTAGGGGTAGGGGTAGGGTAAGGGTCGGGGTAGGGTAGGGGTAGGAGTAGGGGTAGATGTCGGGGTAGAGGTAGGGGTAGGGGTAGGGGTCGGGGTAGGGGTAGGGGTAGTGGTAGTAGTAGTATTATTATATGTATACTTAGTGACATATTTAGTTCCTATCACAATCTGTCCTTTTCTGCATATTACTTTTACAAAATAATGTCGATGTTTCACATCTGCCAGGCGTCCCACGACGGCTCACAATTTTTTTGAACCTAAAAGTGCCTAAAATTACAAGTGTAGATCACGATTCGCATGCGAAAGGATCCTTTCGCATCCTTGGTTCCGTAAGGATGCGCACGGATCCTTCCAGATCCTTACGCGTGCGAAAGCGTCTTTGGCAACTAGGGCAATGCATGAAGTGCCAAAAAGTATCGATATATCGAATCGATGAAATTAGTTTCTATCTCAAGTATGTGTGCAAACACAGGTGCACTTTTCCGCCATGTTGGAATTCTTTGATAATGGACGGATTACGTTCAAAATCGATATTTAGGCTTCCCTAGGGTCAAAAAGAAGAAATGGATGCCAAAATTAAAAAAAAGTCACCGCCATATTGAAATTCTTTGTTATTCGACCGATTTCATTCAAAATCGATATTCAGGCTTCTCTGGGGTCACGAAAGAGGAAATGGATGCGCAAATTTAAAAAAGTCACCGCCATATTGAAATTCGTTTTTTATTGGACCGATTACGTTTCAAATCGATATTTAGGCTTCCCTGGGGTCAAGAAAGAGGAAATGGGTGCCAAAATTTAAAAATGTCTCCGCCATATTGAAATTCTTTGTTATTCGACCGATTTCGTTCTAAATCGATATTTAGGCTTCTCTGGGGTCAAGAAAGAGGAAATGGATGCTAAAATATAAAATAGTCCCCGCCATAATGGAATTATATGTTATTGGACCGATTACGTTCAAAATTGATATTAAGGCTTCTCTGGGGTCAAGAAAGAGAAAAAGGATGCGAAAATTTTACAAAGTTACCGCCATATTGAAATTCTTTGTTATTCGACCGATTTCGTTCAAAATCGAAATTTGGGCTTTCCTGGCGTCGAGAAAGAGGAAATGAATGCCAAAATTTTAAAAAGTCACCGCCATATTGAAATTCTTTGTTACTGAACCGATTTCGTTCCAAATCGATATTTAGGCTTCCCTGGGGTCAAGAAAGAGGAATTGAATGCGAAAATTTTAAAAAGTCACCGCCATATTGAAATTCTTTGTCATTTGAACAATTTTGTTCAAAATCGATGTTTAGGCTTCCCTGGGGTCAAGAAAGAGGAAATGGGTGCCAGAATTTTAAAGAGGGAATGGGTGCCAGACTTTTAAAAAGTCCCCGCCATATTGAAATTCTTTGCTATGGCGGGGACTTTTTAAAATTTTATCACCCATTCCCTCTTTCTTGACCTCAGGCAAGCCTAAATATATATTTTGAACGAAATCGGTCCAGTAACAAAGAATTTCAATATGGCGGTGTTTTTTTAAATTTTGCCACCGATTTCTTCTTTCTTGACCCCAGGGAAGAACAAATATCGCTTTGGAACGAAATCGGTCTAGTAACAAAGAATTTCAATATGGCGGTGACTTTTGAAAATTTTGGCACCCATTTCCTCTTTCTGGACCCCAGGGAAGCCTAAATATATATTTTGAACGAAATCGGTCCAGTGAACAAGAATTTCAATATGGCGGTGACTTTTTAAAATTTTGGCACCCATTTACTCTTTCTTGACCCCAGGGAAGCCTAAATATCGATTTTGAACGAAATCGGTCCAGTAAACAAGAATTTCAATATGGCGGTGACTTTTTAAAATTTTGGCACCCATTTACTCTTTCTTGACCCCAGGGAAGCCTAAATATCGATTTTGAACGAAATCGGTCCAGTAACAAAGAATTTTAATATGGCGGTGACTTTTTAAAATTTTCGCATCTATTTCCTCTCTCTTGACCCCAGGGAAGCCCAAATTTCGATTTCGAACGAAATCGGTCGAATAACAAAGAATTTCAATATGGCGGGGACTTTTTAAAATTCTGGCACCCATTCCCTCTTTAAAATTCTGGCACCCATTCCCTCTTTCTTGACTCCAGGGAAGCCTAAATGTATATTTTGAACGAAATCGGTCCAGTAACAAAGAATTTCAATATGGCGGTAACTTTTTTAAATTTTGGCACCCATTTCCTCTTTCTTGACCCCAGGGAGGCCTAAATATCGACTTGGAACGTAATCGGTCCAATAACAGCGAATTTCAATATGGCGGTGACTTTTTAAAATTTTGGCACCCATTTCCTCTTTCTTGACCCTAGGGAATCCTAAATATCGATTTTGAACGAAATCTGTCCAGTAACAAAGAATTTCAATATGGCGGTAACTTTTTAAAATTTTGGCACCCATTTCCTCTTTCTTGACCCCATAGAAGCCTAAATATCGATTTAGAACGAAATCGGTCGAATAACAAAGAATTTCAATATGGCGGTGACTTTTTTAAATTTTGGCATCCATTTCCTCTTTCTTAACCCCAGGGAAGCCTAAATATCGATTTTGAACGTAATCGGCCCAATAATATAGAATTTCAATATGGCGGGGACTTTTTAAAATTATGGCAGGCATTCATTTTCTCTTTCTCGACCCCAGGGAAGCCCAAATATCGATTTTGAACGAAATCGGTAGACTAACCAAAAAAAAAAAAATTAAAAAAAGCATGTTATTGTATTTGGTTAGGAATTGAACCTGTATAAATTTTTTTTTGATTATCTATGAACATGAACTGGAACCATGCTAACTGAGCCAAATAAAGTAAGTACCCCTGAAGGGGTATTCGGGTAGAGCGTTAAGGGGCTGACCAATCAGAAAATGACCGGGAGTTAAGACCTCCAGGTCATTTGGGTTAGATGAGAGGGGACAGAGTGGCCGAGAATTGAGTA
Source organism: Oeneis ivallda (assembly GCA_029955525.1). Classification (NCBI taxonomy): domain Eukaryota; kingdom Metazoa; phylum Arthropoda; class Insecta; order Lepidoptera; family Nymphalidae; genus Oeneis; species Oeneis ivallda. The sequence goes on along the minus strand of JARPMR010000022.1, from coordinate 736,288 downwards.
CAGCCTCAATTTTGCAAAACACGGTGGCGAGTTCTTCAAAGGTTAAAACAGTTTCGCCTATAACGCGCTGGAGATGATTCTTGGCCACCTTAACCACGGCTTCGAATATTCCACCCCAATGAGGGCAAGCTGGGGGGTCAAACTTCCAGGTTACCCCCATCTTGGACAATGCTGTACTTAATCTAATCTTATTGCTAGACAGGAATTCGACAATTTCTTTTAAATATCTATCAGTGCCCTTATAATTGGTGCCGCAATCAGTGCGAATCAGGTCAGGCAATCCTCGACGAGAGACAAATCTACCTAGCGTGGCTACAAAAGCTTCAGTGCTTAAGGCACTCACAAGTTCTAAATGTACCGCCTTGGTAGCGAGACATACAAAAACGCAGAGGTAGGCCTTGAGCGATCTGGCGTTGCGGAGGTTAGAGCTCTTGATGGCAAACGGGCCAGCAAAATCAGTGCCATTCGTTTTGGTCAGTTTCGGCCAAAAAATCTAGTTTTGGTCACAATTTCGGTTTTGGTTTTATATTTTCATTCAAAATTTTGTTTAACTTCTTAAAATCTTAATACAGTACAGTCAGCTTGATTCTCGTAATTGTAATATTATGGTGCGGCTACATTATCGGGATTCGGCGAATACAAGTGTAGCCGGGTAGCTCCTTGTCTCGCGAATGAGTTCTGGTGAACTCGCACGATAATGTAGCTGCATCATTAGTATGGAAACATAAAAATAATCTATAATATAATAAAACTGTAACAGGTCCAATTCTGTACATTGAAGATATTTTGAAAATTTTTGTTTGAGGGCACTCTATAATCGATACTGAAGCCAAAACAATTTTTTTTTAATTTTTTGTCTGTCTGTCTGTCTGTCTGTCTGTCTGTCTGTCTGTATCTTGGCCGCGCATCACGCAGAAACTACTGGAAGGATTTAAATGAAACTTGGCATGATTTAAGTTAATACTACGAGGTATAATATAGGATACTTTTTATCCCGAAATTCAGCACGGTTCCCTTGGGAGAGGGGATGAAAGTCAAAATGTGTATTTCGCTGTAATTCATTAAGGCGTATTCCGATTTAATCCATTCTTTTCTTGTTAGAAAGCAGGTTCTTTAGAGATTGTCCTGTAATTATTTCAAGGTCGTCAATTTCGTAGTTCAGAAATTATAGATATCACGATCTTCATTATAAGTTCCAAATAACTTGAACCCCGGAATCTACAAAATACTTTGAATAAACGGCTCATCTTAAGCTGGCAAGCGTACTTTATCGTATATAGCCATCGTGGATAGCCCTATTTTGTCAAAGTCAAACTACTCCAAAGGCGTCAGATTTTGCCAAACGATCATCATACCTACATACTACATAGTAGGTATGGATGTAATACATCGTATGGACTTAATGCTACAGTGTTTTCCTATGAAATTTAATATTCTAATCATACTAATATTATAAATGCGAAAGTGTGTTTGTTTGTTGGTTTGTCCTTCAATCACGCCACAACTGAGCCATGGATCGACGTGATTTTTTGCATGACTTTGATTGATTTTATACTAACTATAGTATAGTTGAGGACATAGGCTACTTTTTATCCCGGAAAATCAAAGTGTTCACGAGGGATTTTAAAAACTAAATCCACGCGGACGAAGTCGCGGGCATCAGCTAGTAATAAATATGTTTTGCTCCTCAAGGGTCACGCAGCTCCCATCCTGTACGCAGCGTGGGCGGAAGCTGGTCTCTTCCCTGTAGAAGATTTGAAGAACCTGCGCAAGCTAGACTCTGACCTGGAGGGCCACCCCACGCCCAGACTGAACTTTGTGGATGTTGGCACTGGCTCATTGGGCCAAGGGTTGGCCGTGGCCGCCGGCATGGCGTATGTCGGGAAGTACTTCGACCAAGCACCTTATAGGTAATCTATCTTGAATTTGGGTATTACTTCTTTTTTATTTGTATTCCTGAGTTCTTATGTAGCCACATGTCTTCCTAGAACGTTTATGCGACCAAAAGACGATCTTCAGTCGTAGAAATAGTGCCTGTATGTTCGCCGTCATCGTAAGCCGAAGTGGAAATGGGCGGAGCACATAGTTCGAAGAGCTGATGGTCGTTGGGTAGTAAATATTATTCGTCTATGTCGTTGGGGTCCCAAGGTGCTGGAGTGGCGACCCCGCACCGAGAAGCGCAGAACTGGCCGACCTCCCACTAGGTGGTGGCAGGTAGGTAGGTGGTACACGACATCAAACGAGTCGCAGGGAGCCGCTGGATGCAGGCGGCTAACCGAGGCTTGTGAAAGTCCTTTGTCCAGCAGTGGACATTTATCGAGATTTTTGCACACAAAAAATGTCCAAAAAATTTAATTTAATAACACTTGCTTCAACGGTGAAGGAAAACTTCGCGAGGAAACCTGCACATCTGAGAGTTCTTCATAATGTTCTCGAAGGCGTGTGAAGTCCGCCAATTCGCATTGGGCCAGCGTGGTGGCCTATTACCCTTCTCTGTGAGTGCGCTCAGTAGTGAGCCGTTGATGGGTTGCTAATGTCGATGATGATGTATAGTGTCTTGGACAGTTTTCTCTATTTGTATGTTGTGTATGTTATTTTCGAATTCAACACCCCATAAGTAAGTAATCATAGATCTATAGATGACCCTTGGTATGAGATGTTTTGTTGTGGTGCAGGGTGTACTGCGTGGTGGGCGACGGAGAGGCGGCGGAGGGCAGCATATGGGAGGCGCTGCACTTCGCCAGCCACTACAAGCTGGACAACCTGGTGGTGGTCTTCGACGTCAACAGGCTCGGCCAGTCCGAGCCCACCTCGCTGCAGCACCAGGTAACTACACAAACACATTTTGCTAAGAACTTGGCAGTTGTGCATTGTGGTGTCAACATCTGTGTATTTGGAGCATTTGTTGCTTGTTGTTGTGTTGTTCCTGTAATTTTCCGATGGGAAAAGCTACAGTGTAAGACTTAAAAAATTAAGGAGGTTATCAATTCATCTGAATCTTTTTTTTAATGTATGTTCTGTACTGTACTGCGGTTTATAAAAATTCATCAATACTTTGTAGTGACGCGGGTGTTTGAAGTGGTTTTTTTTTGAGGTGATAACGTCTTATTTATGCTATGCTTGGGTTATCCCTGCGAGATCAAATCAGAAATGAAGAGATCCGCAGGAGAACTAAAGTCACCGACATAGCTCAGCGAGTCGCGAAACTGAAGTGGAAATGGGCGGGGCACATAGTTCAAAGAGCTGATGGTCGTTGGGGTCCCAAGGTGTTGGAGTGGCGACCCCGCACCCGTAAGCGCAGTGTTGGCAGACCCCCCACTAGGTGGACCGACGACATCAAACGAGTCGCAGAGAGCCGCTGGATTCAGGCGGCGCAAGACCGAAGCCTGTGGAGGTCCATGCAGGAGACCTATGTCCAGCAGTGGACATCTAAAGGTTGATGATGATGATGATGATAAACGTCTTATAAATCGATGAACACCGGCTGCACGCACGAAAAAGTGTCACGTTCTGCCTGAGCCTGCGCGTGCAAGCGAGACGGCGGAACAAGCGATAGAGAGGCACGATCGGCCCAAGCGTTGGCTTGTGACCGCGCCGCCGCCCGCCAGTCATCGTCAATGTTTCTTTATGACGTCATCACGTAAAACTATCGTCGGTAAACCGACTTTACAGACAACCAATCTTTTGTTAATTATTTTAAAGAATATAAGCCATGACTTCCCTCCTCAATAAGCATTAAGCTTGTATTAGGAGTGGGCACGCAATAGTGAAACTAGTGGGGAGTTTGAGCTGTCAACCTCTCGGTTTTCAGTCTGCACCTTAACCTATGTGCTATTGAGGGGTGTTGTTGAAGATCAGCATATTTATAAGCGCAATAAGAAGCGTCTCATCCCATGTGGGTATTCGTAGACAAGCTGCGCGATAGCATCCCAGCTTCCCTCTCACTGGTGACTGATAAGAGATAACAGCTGACATTACACCTATCGACTTTTAGGTAATATTATCACTAAGTGTGTAGAATGCAGTATATAACTGTTTATGTGCGCTCCACGCTTTAAAGGTCAATATTATCTTGTTTATTAAAAATTTAAATTGGAACAAAGTCAAGACCTTTGGCAACAAATACAATCCAGAATATTTAATTGTAGTTATATAGCAGTGATAGCCTCTAACCTAGCCTAGTCTCCTGTTCAGGGGGTCGCAGGTTCGATCCCAGGTACGCACCTCTGACTTTTCGGAGTCAAGTGCGTTTAAGCAATTAAATATCACTTGCTTCGACGGTGAAGGAAAACATCGTAAGGAAACCTGCACACCTGAGAGTTTTTCATAATGTTCTTGAAGGTGTGTGAAATCCGCCAATGCGCATGGGGCTAGCGTGGTGGACTATGGCCTAAAACCCTTCGCTGAGAGGAAACCTGCGCTCAGTAGTGAGCCGTTGACGGGTTGCTAATGATGATGATGATATACCTACTTAAAGATAAATTTTCGGTTTGCATTATAGGTTTAATTTAACTGCCATTCCCCTTCCAAGTTAGCCCATTTCCATCTTAGAGTGCACCTTCACTTGCCAACCGTCAGTTGAGATGGCAGTCAAGTCAGTTGATAAGGATAAAAGTGTAAAAACTAACCCAACTATGGAAAATTGGACTTATCATCCGACATAACGATTTTGTTCATATAAAATGTAGTCTATGTCACCCGGAAAATCATAACAAATCGATTGACACATCATTCATTAAAATCGGCTCAGTAGTTTATTCACTACTGGCTGATGACTGCAACTTCGTCCGCGTAGATTTATTTTTTGAAATCCCTCGGGAACTCTCTGATTTCTGGGATAAAAAGTAGCCTGTCACTCTTCAGGTACTCAATTGTAATCGTGAAAAAAATTACGTCGATCCGTAGCTTAGTAGCTGCGTGATTGAAGGACAAACCAACAAACAAACGCACTTTCGCATTTTTATAATAGTATGATATGATCGTCGTATATTCGTAAATAATCACATACATACACATAGACTGTTGAAATCATAACCCTTCTTTTGAGCGTTGCCGTAGTCTGGTACAGTTTTTGCAATTCACGAAGGCGAGTGAGCTTTCTTTACTCGTGGTTACTTCGTGTACATGCACATTGCATAAGTGTGCGTGCATGTCAAAGCCTAGGTGGGAGCGGGCAGGCGCGAGCTTTGAGCTCGCTCACACTTATATAGATACGACACACACACAACCATAATTCAGTCGCCCTCGTGAATTGCAAGAACTATAAAAAAGGGCCTTCACACATTATACTCAGCCATTTTCCACCACTGTGTAGCCATTAACCACACAAAGTCACCTGTAACTGTTTCCAGATGGACGTATACGCGGCTCGCCTCAAGTCCTTCGGCCTGCACACGCTCGTGGTGGACGGCCATGACGTCACGGAGCTGGTGAAGGCGTTCGACGAGGCCGCGGGGGTGTCGGGCCAGCCCACCGCCGTGGTGGCCAAGACCTACAAGGGCAGGGGGTTCCCGGGGATCGAGGACAAGGAGAACTGGCACGGCAAGCCTCTCGGCGCCGAGGGGGACAAGATTATCAAGGTGAGATAATTTAGTGTGGTAGCGACATAATAGATGGCGCTACTTGTCTAATGCATCGCGCTTGCAAATCATTTTCTTAGATTATTTTGGTCTTCTTCTTCGTTTGTTCAGTGGCTCCGCGCGTCGAGCGTTTGAGCCATAGTCAAGTTTTTTTTTTTTAAACGGAGGAACTTATTTTATAATAGTAATATTTTGGTCTAGCATATTGGACCCAAGGGCAGTGCTTTTTGGATGTCCGAGGAACTATACGTTTTGAAAAAAGAAGTCCTCACCAAGAAGAGACGTATCCGTTGTGCAGCGCCGGTCCGGAGAGCGAAGGTAGTCCACGAGTACCTGAAAATCAAAGAAAAATATGAGATTGAGGTAAAAGCAGCACAGATTGAAAGTTGGAAGGGGTTCTGTGGAAAACAGGACAGGGAGGGGATCTATAGAGTCATAAGTGGGACCACCAAGAGACCAGAGGATCTGCTGCTGGAAAAGGATGGTAGGACAATTGACCTACGGGACTCGGCGAGAGTGCTGATGGAGGTCTTCTATCCGGATGATGTGATAGAAGGTGATACCCTGTACCACACTAAAATAAGAGATGAGGCTGACCGTGTAAACGGGCGGTCTCGTGATGAGCATCGGAATCCCCCGTTTACGATGGAGAAGCTCCGAACTGTGGTAGAGAGCTTCAACCCAAAGAATGCACCAGGCGCGGATGGCCTCACAGCCGACATTTGCAGCCACGCCGTGTCCGGTGATCCGGAGTTCTTCCTATCACTGGTAAACAAATGTCTTGAGCTGAAGCACTTCCCTACCATCTGGAAAGAAGCGACGGTCGTGGTCCTTCGTAAGCCCGGGAAGGACGATTACACGAACCTGAAGGCTTACAGACCAATAGGATTGTTGCCAGTGATGGGAAAAATTCTGGAAAAGCTGATCGTGGGTAGGCTGAAATGGCATATTCTTCCAAGGATCAGTTCTCGCCAATACGGATTCATGCCCCAGAAAAGCACTGAAGACTCCCTCTATGACCTAGTGAACCACATACGCCAAAGAGTTGAAGCCAAAAAGATAGTGGTCATGGTTTCACTGGACATAGAGGGAGCCTTTGATAACGCATGGTGGCCAGCCATTAGAGTCTGTTTGGCTGAGGAAAGGTGCCCTGTAAATATGCGGAGAGTTCTTGACAGCTACCTGCGAGACAGAAAGATCACTGTTCGGTATGGGGGTGAAGAGTGTACGAAGAGTACAACAAAAGGGTGCGTGCAGGGGTCTATTGGTGGTCCCATTTTGTGGAACCTGCTCCTGGACCCCCTGCTCAAGGGCCTTATTAGAGCATAGAGGCGACTACTGTCAGGCGTTCGCCGATGACGTCGTCCTCGTGTTCGACGGGGACAAGGCGCTTGACATCGAAAGAAAGGCTAATGCCGCCCTTACCTATGTTCGGGAGTGGGGCGTCAAAAATAAGCTAAACTTTGGTCCTTCAAAGACAAAAGCTATGACCATCACGCGAAAGCTGAAATATGACGTCCCAAGATTGAGCATGGGTGGGGTCGACATTGGTATGTCTGAGGAAATTAAAATTCTGGGGCTCTACATTGACCATAAGCTCACCTTTAATAATCACGTGGCGCAGGTGTGCAAGAAAGCAGTAAATATATATAAGCAGCTTTCCAGAGCAGCCAGAATTAGTTGGGGCCTTCATCCAAACGTCATACGCATCATATACACTGCAGTAGTCGAACCAATTATCATGTATGCCTCTAGCGCTTGGGTGTCGGCGGCAGAAAAACTGGGGGTGCAGAAAATGCTCAACAACGTGCAAAGGGGCTTTGCGCAAAAACTCACCAGAGCATATAAAACCGTCTCACTAAACTCTGCCTTGGTGCTGTCCGGGTTGCTCCCTCTGGACCTCCGTATAAAAGAGGCAGCTGCGCTCTATGAGGCTAAGAGGGGGGTGCCCCGGGCGGACCTGGGAGACAGGCAAGTGGAGCGGGTCGTTTCGTATGCCGAAAAGTCACACCCGTCGGAGCATATGAGCCTGGAGTTCGTGAGCCTGATAGACGAACAACAAGTCGAAAGGCATAATACGCAAGCAATACGTATATACACGGATGGCAGTAAAATTGACAGCAATGTCGGAGCAGCACTGTCCTTGTGGAACAGTGAAACCGAAATAAAAGCCGTCAAATTGAAACTGTCTCCGTATTGCACAGTTTATCAGGCGGAACTCCTTGCCATATATGAAGCCACTCGGATGATTATAGATCGAAAAGAGACTACCTATGGCATATACAGCGACTCGAGATCCGCCCTGGAGACGGTTGTAAACAACGCATCGATGCACCACCTCGCCGTAAAGTCGCGGGCGAATATCGCCGCCAGTAAACTCCAGGACAAGGAAATATCCCTGTTCTGGATAAAAGCGCACGCTGGACTGGACGGCAACGAGCGGGCCGATACACTTGCGAAAGAGGCAGCATTAAAATTAAAAGTTAGCCGAATTACGATCGCTTCCCGGTTTCATTCGTCAAGCGACAAATTCGTTCGGATACGCTTGGCGAATGGAACCGAAGGTACCAAACTGGGGCTACCGCAGCCACATCAAAAATCTTTTTTCCCGATGCCGTAAATGCATATAAGACAATTAGAAAAACTGAACTCACAGGAGTGCTGACACAAGTTTTGACGGGGCACGGTGGATTCTCAGGATATTTAAACAGGTTCAAGTGTAAGGAAAGTCCATCGTGCCTTTGCGACCCTGACGTTAGATATACTGCATTTACTCTTTGACTGCCCAATTAACACCAATCTAAAATATGAAACGGAAAACCGACTTGATGCGAAAATCCGCACAGAAAGTGTATCTTTCCTAATCTATACATATTATAATAAAACTGTAACTGGAAGATTTCTGTACATTTAATATAAATTTTGAAAATTTTAATTGGGGGATGCTTTACTATTGATACTGAGACCAAAACTTTTTTGACCAAAGATTTTTATTTAATTTTTGTCTGTTTGTCTGTTTAATATATTTATACAAAAATGCAACAGATGAGGTAAAAATATTTATAGCATAATGCAGAAATAAAAGACTATAAAGAGATTGCATGTATACTTCTCTGAGGATCTTTGTCAGAGGAATTTTGATTAATAAAAAAAAAAAGCGCAGTGCTTGGAGTCTCTTTGGGTGTTTGATAATTAATAAGTTTACCTATTCGAAACTTCATAATTTAGACTGTTATTTTATTCTGTGTTGTTTTTTAAAAGGTTTTACATCATTACCATTGTACCTAAGAGATTCAAAGACCTTTCAAAAATTGAGAATTAAAAAAAAATCATTACCATCTGACATAATATTTATGCACTGACGAAAAATGTAAACGGAGTGCGTTATATTTGACGTATCTCTGCTCGTCTCGTGCTAGAGTAACTTACGTGTCGTACTCACGCGACCGACGTCGGCCGGTGTGGGCAGTAGCACGCAAACAAACATATTGACCTTGCCTTTGCAGAAACGTCTTTAATTCTCAGCTTCTGGGCAGCTGTACGCTCAAAAAGCCTTTCTCTAGCATAGCATTAGTTTTTAACGTAAATCAAAATTCCATCCAAAAACTACAAACTACTTTGAAATTCGATAATTCAATCCAGATTGATAAAAAAGATTGCAAATCCCAATACATAGATTGATGATTATTGACGCGCTTTATATTTGGACTAGCTGATGCCCGCGACTTCGTCCGCGTAGATTTAGTTTTTAAAATCCCTCGGGAAATCTTAGATTTTCCGGGATAAAAAGTAGCCTATGTCACTCTCCAGGTCCTTAACTATACCCATGCAAAAAATCACGTCGATGCGTAGCCCTGTTGCGGCGTGATTGAAGGACAAAGCAACAAACCAACAAACACACTTTCGCATTTATAATATTAGTATGATTTCGATTTTCAATTTGTAGATTTTAGAGGTACATAGTTAGCTTATTGAAATAGATCGTAAGCCTACTATGAAAATACTCATCTTAAATCTCAATCTTTTCTCTCAGCTTCTTCAATCCCAGATCAAGAACGCGTCAATCAGCATCAAGCCGCAGCCGCCCCTGGCGGAGGCCCCCAAGGTGCACATCAGCGACATCACCCTGTCCTCCCCCCCACAGTACAAGAAGGGGGAACTGGTGGCCACCAGGCTCGCTTACGGCACCGGACTCAAGAAGATCGCCGACACCAACCTCAGGTATCATCACGTGGTTGTACTTGATCACACAAATGACCATGCAAAAAATCATCCCCACCAACCAACAGGTTTCAAACGTTTTTCAGTTAAGGTTGATTATACGGGTCTGCCCGCGAAATTCAAATTTAATTTGGTTTTCGCAATTTGTAAACTAATACGACAAAGTAGGCTTATGGCATTCTAATTGCGCCAATGGCAGTATCATCTTCACAGGTTTATATAAAATTTTTTACTTGACAGTGTCCAGTTTAAGAAATTAATCAAAATATCGACTAATTTGTGAGTAACTCACGTCCAACTCAGTATTTTGATTAATTTCTTAAACTGGTAACTTTCAAGTAAAGATTTTTATGTAAACCTGTGAAGATGATAATTCCACTGGCGCAATTAGAAGGCCATAAGCCTACTTTGTCGTATTAGTTTACAAATTGCGAAAAACCAAATTAAATTTGAATTTCGCGGGCAAACTCGTGTCTTCCACCTTAATACATCGTGGCAGCCTGATGATTTTTATCCGACTTTAAAAAAGGAGGTTATCAATTTGTCGGATTTTTTTTTAATGTATGTCCACCTATTACTCGAAGACGCCTGAACCGATTTGGAAAATTCTTTTTTGTTTGAAAGGGTATACTTCCCAGGTGGTCCGATATAAATTCCATCGAAATCTGTCGAGCGGTTTTTAAAATATCAACAGTAAACCATATATGGTGTATAGTGGCGCGGGAGTTTGAAGTCGGTTTTTAAAAACAATTTTTATCAACCAAGCTATAATAGAAAAAATTGTACTGAGCCGTCATTGCGAAATTTTAAGCATTGACTTATACCCTTACTCTTCATATTTGGAAAACATCCATCATAATTTTTATGCACTGACGAAAAATGTAAACGGAGTGCGTTATATTGGACGTATCTCTGCGCGTCTCGTGCTAGAGCAGCGTGCGTGTCGTACTCACGCGACCGACGTCGGCCGGTGTGGGCAGTAGCACGCAAACAAACATATTTAATATTTTTTTAATTTATTTATTTAATAGTATAATAAATAAAAATATAAAAGCATTTTATTTCTCATCACACATTAAAGTTACATGAGTTAAAAAAAATATTAATATACCAAAGCAAAACTTACAGAGGAAATGTTTGAACCTCCTTTTTTTAATAATAGACTAGCGCTTGACTGCGATCTCACCTGATGGTAAGTGAAATTGCAGCCTAAGATGGTGCGCGCTTGCCTATAAATGCCTATTCACTCTTGATTTACCTCAAACCCAAATCACACACGGTGTATTCGGTGGTAGTCTTAAACTCTTCGACCATTTAAATTAGGACTTGCCTTAAGCAGATTTAGTACTAAATAAATTCTGCCACTTTCCGCAGGTGAGGTGAATATATACGTACAGCACACATTTACTAACTCACTACGTCTCCATGAGCGCACACTAACTCAAAAGCTGTCACACTTACAGAAAATGAGCACACAAGCAAATAATTACACGTACGTCGTACATGTACTTCGGCAGAGGGGAATGCGTGCGCTTGGCAAGTCCTTCTCTCTCTTGTCCAAGTTTTAAACTACTACAAAACCTAACTAAGTTTAAGTATTCGGGATACTGCATTCAATACAGCATGTTTTAGTGGGAAAGTGATGTTTCAATTTGTTCCAGAGTGATCGCTATGGACGGCGACACCAAGAATTCGACATTTAGTGACAAGCTGCGAAACGCGTACCCCGACAGGTAAATAGAATAGAATAGAATAGAAATATTTTTTATTCAAATAAACTTTTACAAGTGCTTTTGAATAGTCGATGAATCTTCCACTGGTTCGGAACGCCCTTCCTGCCGAGAAGAACCAGCAAGAAACTCGGCGGTTGCTCTTTTCAAAACAAATTTACAATACAGTAAATACTATGCTATATATGCAGTGTTTCCACAATGAGGGAAGTTCCAAAATGCATACCGACTAACTTCTATCTTAGATGGGCAGACATAAAGTAGCCCCATTCCCGCCGGTGGCACCCGTTCACGAGCATGACGCATGACCCAGCCATTGCTTCGCTCAACCATATTTCAGGGAACGTAACAACCCGCATCACACGACACCACCACAGAAATGTTTAAAGAGTGCGTGACATACTTATGCTACCCATGTTAAGGCATCGAATTAAAAACTATTCAAATACTCATTTTAAGACATCACTTCAAATCACAAGAAACACAAAATCACAATAAATATTGTACTGTATTATTGACATCAATTCGCAATTGATTTGACCGCCAATTCGCATTGGGCCAGCGTGGTGGACTATGGCCTATAACCCTTCTCTGAGAGGAGACCTCGCTCAGTAGTGAGCCGTTGATGGGTTGCTCATGATTGACATCAAAAGCACTTTGAAAACATTTATTTCACTAGTGGCCATTTTCACCAACGTCTAGTGACGTTTTACCGAGGAACAAATTTGGCGTTCTAACAGTTTTTGTATAGAAAATGCTGTCAAAATATCAAATTTACGCTCGAGTAAGACTTATTTTACGTTGGCCATAAATTATCTTTTTTATTCGAAATCGAAAGTCGTCACTTGACCAATCACAATTAACGGTTGTAGGCAAGAGCAACTAACATTTACTTAAGTTTTTATAATAAAAATAAATTAAAATGCATTAAATAATAAAGTTTTATAGAAAGAAACACATTTGTGTTTCTCCTGGAAAATTGACTTTTTTTTAAATGGAATATAATTAATGTCAAAGTTTGAGTAATGTTTAGTGTGTTTTTCTGATTGGTAAAAGCGATAAAACTATTTGGACAAACATAAAATTGCAGAAAAGATATCCTATGGTCACTTACCAGGAAATATCCATACATGCCATACCTACACTCGAGCTAGGTTACTCCTTCATACTCCTTTTCCTAGTCCGCCAATTTGCATTGGCCCAGCGTGGTGGACTATATGGCCTATAACCCTTCTCTGAGAGGAGACCTGCGCTCGGTAGTGAGCCGTTGATGGGATGCTATCATTAGCTATAAGATGATGACTCCTTTTCCTAATTTCTTTATTTTTATTGTGAACACCCATGAATGTCGTGTGCCGTGTGGTGACGGCAGATCAGAATACAGTTTGTCACCACCCCTGCTCTTCCCGCGGGTGTCGTACGAGGCGACTAAGGGAGTATAACGGAGAACGGGCAGGTGCTCTGTGGTACTACTACCATCTACTGCGATCACCAACCCGTCTGCCCAGCGTGGTGATTACGGGCAAGTTGGAGTTGGGAGTTGGGAGAGGCCTTTAGTCCAGCAGTGGACTATTATAGGCTGTTCGCGCCATAATTCCTAGTTCCATGGTCGTGACGCTAGCAACCTCTTTGGCTCACAATGAATTTGACAGATGACACTTGAAAGGAAAAACTTCCCGCCGTTTTTGGGCGTGAGTTGGCAAGTTCCTTTTAGCTTTTGACAGCTAATGACTAATCACGAAAAAATTCGGGTCGCTCGCGCCCCCGTTTTGCTGTTTTTAAGTGTCTAGATTGAGTTGATTTTACGCTTTTGTTGCGCCGTTAAGCGGCCTAGGTGTCGACCTAGCTATAAGCACCATTGTTAACGTGTTGTCCGTAACAAAAGAACCTTTGGAACCCGCCGGTTTTCGCTCGCCAACGCGATCGGCGGAAGTGTAAGATTTTGGACCAAACTAGTGACAAGCCGAGTGTACAGTGCCACGCCAGCCCAGCGCCTTCAGCAGGCCATAGCTGGCTCCCCGCCTGCTGCGCCGTAGCGGTCTGAGAAGTTCACAGCACACTTAACCCCACAACACACCCCACATAATCACCACTAATCATACCAATCTCAGGCCCTATACAAGGAGGAGGACTGCGGCAAGTAAGGTCAGTGCAACCCTACCATTAAGTTACGTCGAGAACAAATCTGACCGCGGAGAAAGGCCCTTAGGGCAGCGACCCTGGACTCAGGTTATAGCTGATGGGCCCCTATATCTCGTGTTCCAGGCCTTGACTCGCTGGCCAAGCCGTTGGCCTCAACATTTGGTAGTCAGAGCGCGGTTAAATTGATTCCGCGGACAGATTTGGCATTACTGTGACTTATCTTGGCCGTTCTAGGGTTAACTCATTTATTGTAAATTAATGGACCTTATAACTTATTAATACACAGGCTTATTGAGTTACTAGTACATAGCCTGCCTTGTCACAATATGTAGGCCTGTATAATGATTGCAATTATTGAGATTTTGTTTTGTTAATTTTTGTTGATTAATAATTAATAGTACCTAATTGTTGTTTGTGGCCCGTAACTGGCCAACAGTTAGATGTAGATTGTAAATAAATAAACTTAATATTAATATAATTTGATAATTGTAGGGTTCTTACCAAGCCAATTTGTAATTTGCAGTACCTAGTATGAGTCTAGTGGCTTAGTACGGGTAATTAAAAACTTAATTTTTCTTTTATCTTAATTTATGTTATTGATTGACTTAACATAAATTATTGATAGCTTAATTTGTATCTGTTGGAACTTTTAACCAACAAATACTTTGTTTGTTTACTAGAACTCCTCCTGGTTAGGTAACAGAGTAGTTTGTTTGATGTATTTAAAATAAATAATTCTTGTTTTAAAGTAAATAATTCTAATTAATAAATAGTATTTAAGTAGTAATTTGTTTGTGTTTAAAGTGGGTAATTCTTGTTTGATTATTAATTTGTTTGGTTGAAGTTGAAACATAACTTGTAACAAATAACTTTGTTTTGATTTTATTACCTATTTGTTGTGACTACCTTTATTTAAGTTGTTTTGTACCTACCTAAGATGGCAGCCCACAAAAAATTGAGCGTGCAAATTCAATCAGAGCTGCGTTGGGCTGCTACAGCCAACGCCTTGGTAGGCCGGGAGGACCGGGCATCCGCACTGCTCCAGCGGTGCGAGCAGGTGCGGACCAGGCAGGCGGTCGTCGAAGGGGCCTTCCGAGACCTCATGGCATTGGAGCTACCTCCGGAATCGCTGGAGTCCTCAGTGCGGGACTACGAACAGTTTTTTGAGCTGACAGACGGTCTGGTGGAGGAGGCCGCGAGGCTCAAGAAGGAGGCGAGAATGAGCTCTATTCTTGAGTCTCCTACCAGACCCACCACGCAGCCTGCGTTACAGGGCAAGTTGCCAACAATAAACTTGCCCCACTTTTCTGGCAACCTGAGCGAGTGGCTAGGCTTTCTCAGCCTCTTTGATAGCCTGGTGGACGCGAGAAGGGACCTGTCTCCCTGCCAGAAACTGGCCTATCTACTCTCTTCCCTGCAGGGAGAGGCTCTGGGTTTAGTTAGCCACCTAGACCTCTCCGAGGAGAGTTATACCACCGCGCGGGAACTACTGACTCGGCGGTATGCCAACGTGCGCCGGTTAGCAGACACACACGTGGCACAAATTCTAGCGCTGCCACGTGTCTATGGGGTGTCCCATTTAAGAGAATCACTCTTAAATCCACTGATTATAGCCTGCAACGCTCTTAAGCGTTTAGAGCTTCCCGTGGACCAGTGGTCCTTCCTTTTATTACACATTGTGTTGTCCCGCCTACCTCCCGAGTTAAAACTGCGTTTTGAGCAAAGGTATGGTGGGGACGGGGCCAGCTACCTGCCCCCCTTTTCGGACCTTTTAAAGTTCCTTGAGGAAGAGTGCCGGCAGGCTGATAACTCCGGGATTGCTGGTCCTTCAAGGACCCCAGAGCAGCCTGCCCAGCTGAGGAAGGAAAGGGGTCACACTGGCGTCCCTGGTAAAAGGACCTCCGACCGGAGACCAATGCCCGTTTACACTGGACTTGCTGCCACTGAACCCGCCCCCTGTAACTATTGCAGGCGTCCAGGCCACCGGGTGCTTTCTTGCCCCCAGTTTCTCTCTAAGCGGATCAAGGATCGGAGGGGCGTTGCAAGAGACCGCCACTGGTGCTATAGCAGTCTGGGAGCTCACATGCAACGGGACTGCCAACAGCAACGGCCATGCCCAATTTGTAGGGGTAACCACCTGGAGATTTTGTGCGCCAACAAGAATGGTGTTGGTCGCCAGGTGGAGAGTGAGGGCGCGCCCCGCACGGGCGGGGGCGCTCTTACCAATCGCTCCCCGGATTATTTGCGTCGGTCCCCTGATCAGGGCCATGAATCCCGACGCGTCCGGATTTCGACCCCGCCTATGGGGGCTTCACCCCCCCGTGAGGGGGGCGCCAACCCCCCTCGACGTTCTGATGGGAGATTTGTGGCGGCCCCGTCTACGGTTCGACCTACCCGCTATTCACCTCCGCTTCATGAGTGGCCACGCCTCGAACGCCGCCCACCTCGAGCGGGTCGACAGCAGTACTACGACCTACCGACCTCAGCCCGTATGACTAGGCCCGTGCTGCCGCCACGAGATGACGCATGGGTTTACCCAAATGGAGGTCCTTCCCCCTCACCTTTGGAGGTCCCCCCTGAGTCTCAATATGAGATTCCCCGGTTAGAGGACCGGTTTGATGAGGACGACCACCAATAGGTAGTTGCCGCCCTAGCCCCCACCACAGCAACTTCTCCTGAGACCTTGAATCTCCGGCAGTCTGTCTGTCAGACCATTCTTTTGCCGACTGTCTCAGTGAAGGTATTCAACCCGAAGGGTGAATTTTTAATCGTTCGCGCCCTTTTGGATTCGGGTTCACAGCGCTGTATTGCTTCTTCTCGTTTGGTGGGTGAGCTAGGGCTCCCTTGGAGTCCTCGAACAGGACGGGTGATAGGTATCGGGGGTATAGAGCCCTCGACTCCTACCGGGGAAGCGGAATTAATGTTTGGCCCCGTTACGGGCAATTTTAGGGTCTTGGTCAAGGTGTCAGTCCTTGACAATATCTTAGGTCCCCTACCGCAGGTCCAAATAGCTGACGCTGCGGTGTCCTGTGCATCAGGCCTAAACCCAGCTGACCCCCACTGGACTGAACCCGGTCCTACGGACCTTTTGTTGGGTTCCGACGTGTTGGGCCTGGTCTTGTCAGGGGAAATTAGGGTTTTGCAGAAGGACGGCCTATGTGCCATGTCCACTATATTCGGTTCTAGCTTTTTTGGACCCGTGCTATGGTCTTCAGACCTACCGGTGCTGGACCAATTGCAAGCAGCCGGCTTGACGCTGTCGGACGTGGTCCAGCGCTTTTGGGAAGTTGAGGAGCCGCCGCATGCCGCACGAGTTGACCCTCTTGACCTTGAATGTGAGTTGTTTTATCAAAACAACACAGGCCGCCGTGTTGATGGGCGATTTGTAACTCGCTTGCCCTTTCTCGCTTCTCGCCCCCCGCTTGGTCAATCGCGGGCCTTGGCGGAAAAGAGGCTCTTGTCTATGGAACGGCGCATGCGGCGCGACTCCACCTTCCGCTCCAAGTACGTTGAATTTATGCGCGAGTACGAGGGCCTGGGGCATATGTCACCATCCAATTTTGATTGGCGCGCACACGAGCACTACTTCTTACCCCACCATGCCGTCTTGAAGACCCCTGGGGGGAAGATTCGAGTGGTTTTTGACGGCTCCGCGGCCACATCCAACGGGGTGACATTGAACCAATGCTTGCACTCCGGTCCTAAGCTGATCAAGGATATCTCCGATATCCTCACGCATTTCCGCCGGCATCAAATTGTTTTCGTAGCTGACATCAAGATGATGTTTAGACAGTCGATTGTACATCGCGATGATCGGAGATACCAAATGATTCTGTGGCGCGAAAATCCTAATGAGCCAATGCGTGTCTTTGAATTGAACACCACGACCTATGGACTCAAGTCAAGCCCCTATATTGCTATCAGGACCTTGTTAGAACTAGCTAACCGGGAGCGACTGAATTACCCTCGCGCATCAGCCACCTTGGAATCGTCAGTCTATATGGACGATATTTGCACGGGAGCCTCGAGCGTTGAGGAAGCTCTGACTCTTCGCGATGAGTTGATTGCAATACTGAAGTCCGGAGGTTATGAGTTGGGCAAGTGGCTGTCCAACTCCCCTCACGTCTTGAAGGATCTTCCGGGAAAGGATCAGCAGGATCCTCATATTTTTGAAAATCCCGAAAATCCCAATTTGCTGACGGTCCTTGGAATACAGTACCAGCCCGTCCAAGACGTTTTCACCTACCGGGTCAAATTAGACCCACCTCCTAAGGTCTGGACTAAGCGTTCCGTATTGTCTACGGTTGCTCGCACCTTCGATCCCAATGGATGGATCACTCCCGTAATATTTTTAGCTAAATGTTTCCTCCAGAAACTTTGGATTGCTGAACTCGGTTGGGACGAACCACTCCCTGGGAAGTTATTGAAGGAGTGGAACTCCCTTGTGTCTTCACTTCCTGAAGTTAACCGAATTTCCATGCCTCGACGCTTCCTACCAACAGGAAGGTGTCATGCCAGTCTCCACGGGTTTTGCGACGCCTCCGAACGAGGATACGCCGCCGTGGTATATTTGAGGACTGTCGATGTCGCCGGTGAGGTCGCGACGCATCTCGTCTTGGCAAAAAGCAAGGTGGCCCCTATTCGGTCACGGTTAACTATCCCGAAATTAGAATTGTCTGGCGCCGCCCTTCTGGTACGCCTCTTGAACCACGTCCGCTCCTCTTTGGCATCTGCGGTCGATCTGACCGACGTTTATGCTTGGACGGACAGTGAGATTGTCCTTTGCTGGCTACGAGCCGCGCCTCACAACTTAGAGGTCTTTGTTGCGAATCGGGTCTCCCAAATTCAGAGCTCTGCAGTACCAGTGATTTGGAGACACGTACCCGGAGAACTGAACCCGGCCGATTGCGCCTCCCGCGGCTGTGAGGCCTCTTCACTGGTCCACCATCACCTTTGGTGGGATCCAAGTTGGCTATCCCAATCCGAGACGACTTGGCCTCAAAATAGGTTTTCCGCTCCCGAAGTATTGCCGGGCTTAAGAGTCGGAGTGGTTGAGGATAAACAGATCCCCGACTTGAACTTTCTTTTGAACCGTTACAGTTCCCTTGATAAACTAATTGGTGTTACCGGTTGGATTCGACGTTTTATCCATAATGGGCGGAATTCAGAAAATAAAAATTTGAGTCCCGTGCTTTCCCCCCTTGAACGCCAAGACGCCCGGAACTACTGGGTGCGTGTGGTTCAGGTGGAGCATTTTTCATCCGTGATTGACACCCTAAAGAGAGGTTTAGTTTTGAAGGGCCCCCTTGCTCGCCTAAGCCCTTTTTTGGACAATAACGGAATGCTACGCGTTGGAGGACGCCTCAAGAATTCCAATCTGCCCTATGGTGCTCGCCACCCCCTTTTGCTACCTAAGGACGGCACCTTTGTCAAATTGCTAGTGACACACTACCATCTTAAAAATGCCCACGCTGGTTGTAATGCACTCTCGGCTATTTTACAGCGCGAGTTTTGGATTCTGGCAGGGAGACGCACCATCCGGAACGTCACTTTCAAATGTATTCCGTGTTACCGCTTGAAGGCTAATACTTCACAGCCGATGATGGGTGATCTGCCCTCCGACCGCGTTCTAGCCACTCGACCCTTTGCTGGGGTTGGCACTGATTTTGCTGGCCCGTTTGCCATCAAGAGCTCTAACCTCCGCAACGCCAGATCGCTCAAGGCCTACCTCTGCGTTTTTGTATGTCTCGCTACCAAGGCGGTACATTTAGAACTTGTGAGTGCCTTAAGCACTGAAGCCTTTGTAGCCACGCTAGGTAGATTTGTCTCTCGTCGAGGATTGCCTGACCTGATTCGCACGGATTGCGGCACAAATTATCAGGGCACTGATAGATATTTAAAAGAGATTGTCGAATTCCTGTCTAGCAATAAGATTAGATTAAGTACAGCATTGTCCAAGATGGGGGTAACCTGGAAGTTTGACCCCCCAGCTTGCCCTCATTGGGGTGGAATATTCGAAGCTGCGGTTAAGGTGGCCAAGACTCATCTCCGGCGCGTTATAGGCGAAACTGTTTTAACCTTTGAAGAACTCGCCACCGTGTTTTGCAAAATTGAGGCTGTACTCAATTCTCGGCCACTCTGTCCCCTCTCATCTGACCCAAATGACCTGGAGGTCTTAACTCCCGGTCATTTTCTGATTGGTCAGCCCCTTAACGCTCTACCCGAATACCCCTTCAGGGACGTGAAGGTCTCACGTTTGTCCCGGTTTGAGCTGCTGCAACAGATGACTCAGAGTTTTTGGCACCGTTGGTCACTAGAGTATTTGCATCTTTTGCAGCAGCGGGTTAAGTGGGCTGACAAATCTGATCCACCCAAAGTTGGTGACCTAGTGCTGATTAAGGAACCTAATTTGTTGCCTTTATACTGGCGCCGTGGGCGCATCCTTAAGCTGATCTACGGGTCTGATGGGGTTCCCAGGGTTGCCGAGGTAATGGTCGGAGACTCTGTCTTGCAGCGAGACGTTTGCTCCTTATCACGTTTACCCATTTACTAGTAAGTGGACGTAAATCCTTACGACCACGGGCGGGGGGATTGTTCGCGCCATAATTCCTAGTTCCATGGTCGTGACGCTAGCAACCTCTTTGGCTCACAATGAATTTGACAGATGACACTTGAAAGGAAAAACTTCCCGCCGTTTTTGGGCGTGAGTTGGCAAGTTCCTTTTAGCTTTTGACAGCTAATGACTAATCACGAAAAAATTCGGGTCGCTCGCGCCCCCGTTTTGCTGTTTTTAAGTGTCTAGATTGAGTTGATTTTACGCTTTTGTTGCGCCGTTAAGCGGCCTAGGTGTCGACCTAGCTATAAGCACCATTGTTAACGTGTTGTCCGTAACAAAAGAACCTTTGGAACCCGCCGGTTTTCGCTCGCCAACGCGATCGGCGGAAGTGTAAGATTTTGGACCAAACTAGTGACAAGCCGAGTGTACAGTGCCACGCCAGCCCAGCGCCTTCAGCAGGCCATAGCTGGCTCCCCGCCTGCTGCGCCGTAGCGGTCTGAGAAGTTCACAGCACACTTAACCCCACAACACACCCCACATAATCACCACTAATCATACCAATCTCAGGCCCTATACAAGGAGGAGGACTGCGGCAAGTAAGGTCAGTGCAACCCTACCATTAAGTTACGTCGAGAACAAATCTGACCGCGGAGAAAGGCCCTTAGGGCAGCGACCCTGGACTCAGGTTATAGCTGATGGGCCCCTATATCTCGTGTTCCAGGCCTTGACTCGCTGGCCAAGCCGTTGGCCTCAACATAGGCTATTGATGATGATGATGAATGTCGTGCAGGTACGTGGAGTGCTTCATCGCGGAGCAGACGCTGGTGGGCGTGGCCACGGGCGCCGCGTGCCGCGACCGCGCCGTCGTGTTCGCCTCCACCTTCGCCGCCTTCTTCACGCGCACCTTCGACCAGGTACGTGGCGTAGGCTGAATGTCGTACAGGTACGTGAAGTGCTTCTCCTTTGATCGGGTACTTTGGAGATTGCTCAGGATCGTCACAACCTTGTTCCTCTTTCACCGTTCTACCAAAGAAGTGCGAAAAGTCAACGTTGGCATCCTTACGAGGTTGAAATCCAACCTACACGCGCGAAACGCTTAGTTCGACGTTTCTGAAATGAACCGCTAAGGTGTGGAACGTCCTTTCGGCGATAACAATGCGAAAACGATTCTTAAGGAGACTCAAGCCAGTACCTTCTTCATACAAACGTAGATGAGTGATTACTACATTATTTAATATTGTACGCTCAAAACTAAGTATTATGTTGATTTGCCTCGTCATTATCTAGGTTTATTGATATATAAAATATTGAAAAAATATTCGTTATAAAGTTACGAGCCTCGAAAGATCGTCATTTTCACACTAAATTTATGACAACTTTGGGCGCAAATAAATAACATTAGGAGTATGAAAATTCCAAAAAAAAATATCATTAGACATAGTTTATTTATTCATCAGTTCAAATAACTTTACTTTGTAAACATACATTTAGTAGTTTTTTCTCAAATCACTTTTCCCAAACGACTGTTCAACCCTTTTCGCGCGCTTGATTTCGGTGTAATCGCGCCTCTCACCCGACACGGAGCGGGAGCGGGACGGTAGCACGGAAGTATGCGCGCATGCACTCGCTAGTCGCTACACTGAGTCTATCTCTTTCTCACACAATGTTAGGTGAAATAGCAATCAGGTTACCCACGTGCGCCGGCAACTTCGGTCGCGCATACTGAGCCCCCTTAGGCCTTAAGGTAGATTATACGGATCTGCCCGCGAAATTCAAATTTAATTTGTTTTTTACAATTTGTAAACCAATACGACAAAGTAGGCTTATGGCATTTTAATTGCGCCAATGGCAGTATCATCTTCACAGGTGTATATAAAAATCTTTACTTTAAAGTGTCCAGAATATCGAGTTCTGACTAATTTCTTAAGTAATGAAATCATGAAATTTTAACAATCCAAATCTTATCGTTCATAAATTAACAAGGGTTTTTGATTATTATAATAAAAAAATAATTGCACTGACTTTATTTTTAGAATACGCGTTTTGCTGTGCGTACTCTACAAAGTCCGTGCTAAAGTATCTCTGTGTGTCGTACTCACGCGACCACTGTTGGTCGGCGTGGGCAGTAGCATTCATACAGTTTATCTTATGAAATGGTAAAACCATAAGATGCGTTCGTTTTATACGGTACTTTGTTACAGAACTAATTATTTCAGCTATGATTTAATGCGGACGACCGAAAGGTTTTACCTTCTAAAGTCGAAAAAGGTTTTTACCTTCTGAAGTCGGTCTTTAAAGCAGTCGTCCGCGGTATCAAAGTTTATGCTGGCTTGTGGGATGTTTGAGTTAAAATGGTCCTTTGTACTTCGGTCTATTTATTTAGAATTTACGACAAAGAACAACGATTTTTCACATCTGCCAGGCGTCCCGCGACGGCTTACAATTTTGACGTGATAACGTCTTATAAATCGATGAACACCGGCTGTACGCACGAAAAAGTGTCACTTTCTGCCTGAGTCTGAACGTGCAAGTGAGAGCGCGGAACAAGCGATAGACACAATCGGCTTAAGCGTTGGCTTGTGACTAGAGAGCGCCCACCACCGCCCGCCAGTCATCGCGTGCGCGCTGTGGTTAGCGGATGTGTCGCTAGCTAGTTCTAGTTTTTTCATGACGTTATCACGTAAAACTATCATCCGTAAACCGACTTTACAGACAACCAATTTTTTTGGAGTTTTTAGAGTTTACTCCTTAAGAATCGATTTTAGCAGCCCGGTATGAGAAAAATCCGGGCAGTGAAATCAATTTATCAATGACCTCGTTACGTTTTTCACAACGTTGAAATTTCTACCCTAACGTTGAGTAAATGAGGTTGGTTTTCGTGCGAAAGAGCTTTCGCTTCGGGTAGCCGAGCGCGTAGCGATCGGGTCCCTGAAGCGAAAGTCGGTCGGGGCGCGCTCGGACCCGAGTCGCGCGCATAGAGAAGGATATAGCGTCGCGCGTAAACTCCAGTCGTGCGTCGGAGGCCGGAGCTGACACACACTTTTTTATTTTAGTTACATTATACTTTTTTTTTTATTTAACAGATCCGGATGGGCGCCATCAGCCAGAGCAACATCAACCTGGCGGGCTCGCACTGCGGGGTCAGCATCGGCGAGGACGGACCCTCACAAATGGGGCTCGAGGATCTGGCGCTGTTCCGCGCCGTGCCCACCGCCACGGTCTTCTACCCCTCGTGAGTGGAACCCTCTAGCCTCTGATGGCTGCTGTGCAGACCCGCATGGGCGCCATAGCCAGAGCAACATCAACCTGGCGGGGTCAGGGGAGAATATTAGTCAGATTCAGCTTGGCTTATCTAAATGTGTAAAAGGAAAAGGTGACTGACTGATCTATCAACGCACAGCTCAAACCACTGAACGGATCCGGCTGAAAGGCACACAGATAGCTATTATGACGTAGGCATCCGCTAAGAAAGCATTCTTGATTTAACCCCCAATCTTAAAGTGAGCGAAGCCGCGGGCAAAATGCCACTTATTATAAAAAAAAATTGTCAGCCGTCGCGGGATGCCTGGCAGATTCGAAACATCAAAATTATTTTGTACAGGCAATATCGAGCTTAATATACACATAAATGCGCACTCTTTCTAAACTATCACGATCAGACATATTTTATTGTTAAGATTATTTAGCTATTGCATAGCTTTTATCGCGGGCTTTGAGCGCGGCGACCGAATCAAGAAATTCCATAACGAAAATAAACCTAACACCCATCGTCTTACGTCGTTTCAGTTCGGCAGACTTCGGCACAGTGTTTGTGTGCGTGCGACTAGACGTATGCGTGTAGACTGTGCGAAGCTCGCACGGATCGAGACGAGCTGCTCGAGGTTTTATGCAATATTTTTTTTGCATAATTTTTATTATGCAAAAAAAATATTGCATAAATATTATAATTGCATAAGTTGATAAAAAGTGCTATGCAATAGCTTTAACGCGGCAGTCCCCGAGTGCCACACGTATTTTTTCTTTTAAGTAAGACAGGTAGAGTGTACCGTAGTAAACAACACTGTTTCGTACTACATACATACATACTACTACATTCATACACAGCGACGCGGTGTCGACGGAGCGCGCGGTGGAGCTGGCCGCCAACACGCGCGGCATCTGCTACTTGCGCACGTCGCGCCCCAACACCGCTGTCGTCTACGACAATGATACTGTCTTCAAGGTGAGCCCATTGAATTTCTCTTTGTAAACTTTATGACGTATATCTTTTTATTGGAGTTTACTCCTTTAGAATCGATTTTAGGCGCCCGGTATGAAAAAAATTTGAGCAGTAAAATCTACTTTGAATGACCTTGTTACGTTTTTCACAACGATGCAAATTTCTACCCTAACGTTGAGTAAATAAGGTTGGTTTTCGCTTGAGTCGTCGAATGCGAAAGCGCTTTCGCTCCGGGAAGCCGAGCGCGTACCGATCGGGTCGGAGCGGCGCCGCGAATGCATTACGACGTTTTAAGTGGTAAACTCCAGTCGTGCGTCGGAGCTGACACACACACTTTTTTTTGAATTTGTTTATAACGTATATACGAGTCCTCCTCCTCCTTTCGTCGTATTCCCCATTACTGAGGGTCGTGACCCCTTCCACCAATGATCTTTTTATGGACGATGTCGCGCCATGTCGTCCGGTTCTCTGCGACATGGAGAGCTTCGTGGATCTTGGTGTCGAGAGCGGTGCGGATTTGATCCGACCAACGCATCGGGCTTCGTCCCCGAGGTCTCCTTCCATCCACTTTGCCAGTAACGACAATCTTTTCAAGGTTGTGTCCCTCTCTTCTGGCAATGTGGCCGAAATAATCAAGGATCCTCTGGAGACAGGTGGTAGATAGCCGTTTCATGATCTTTAATTGTTTAAGGATCGATGCATTGGTTCTGTGCGCTGTCCAAGGGATTCGGAGCATTCTCCTCCAGCACCACATCTCGAAAGCGTCAATGCGGTGTCGGTCAGCAGCTTTTATTGTCCACGTCTCAGCTGCATACATGAATATCGGGAATATGAGCGTGCGGACTAGACGCATTTTGGTACCAGTCGATATCTGCTTGTCCCTCCAAGTCTTATACAACTGTGACATGGCACTTTTGGCCATTCCAATCCGTCTTCTAATTTCCACCTCACATGACCCGGTATTAGTTATGTTGGAACCCAGGTAAATAAAGTTCTCCACAATCTCGAGGTTCAATGAGCCAGTGAGTTCCAACTGTCCGGCATGGTCTACCACCATTACCTTCGTTTTGGATCTGTTTATGGAGAGACCCATTTCCTCACTTATTTGCTCCATCCTGTTCCCTATACGAGTAAACACATGGAATAAATTATTGTAAACAGAAAGTTTGATAAAATAGTTGCAGAGTTGATTTCCAGTTCTTTTTTTTTTATGACAACTGGTTTCTTACCGCTGCAATGCAATCGTTTGCTTGGGGCCGCCATCTTCCGTCGCCATATTGTTTCGAGGTATCCATTTTTATTAACAACTGAGTCGCAAGGTTAAAGCAGCAGCGACAAGACGGGAACTACGGATATAAGTCGGCGCTGCATCTGTTAAGTAGTAACTTATCTATACATATAATAAAACAGAAACGAAACCAATTCTGTACATGAAATAGATTCAAAAAAGGGTTTTTGCTTCTAATTGTGTTCAAGATAGATATCAAAACAGAAGCTAAATTTTTTTTGTCTGTTTGTTTGTCCTTCTTTCACGTAAAAACTACCGCACAGATTTCTACAAAATTTTATACCGTGGTAGCTTATTACTCGGGTCAACATCTAGGCTACTTTTTATCCCAGAAAATCAAGGAGTTCCCGAGGGACTTTAAAAACTAAATCCACGCGGACAAAGTCGCGGGCATCAGCTAGTACAATATAAAATATTTCTTGAATCTTTTAGTGATTATAAAATTATTGCACTTTCTCGTATCCCTCAATGAGATTCCTTTAAAATCTAGATTGCCTGGATGAGATTGTTTAAAGCGATAAGGACATCTTTGTGTACCTTCTATTCAAGTATCAGTTTCAATTGAAAACATTACTTTAGTGGGTAGCAATAAAGAATCTACATAGATATAGATTGTGGGTCGCTCTAAAGTTCAAGATCATCACTTGAATGTGTGTATTTCAGGTGGGAGAAGCGAAGGTACTGCGAAGCGGCGCTTCGGACCGCGTGTTGTTGGTCGGTGCGGGAATCACCCTGCACGCTGCGCTCGCCGCCGCCGAAGCACTCGCAGGAGATGGTGAGTGAACACATTCGTTTCACATGACCCGTTTGTTCACACATGCAACAATTAAGAACGCGTATAACGCCAAAAAATATCAGATTTCACCAGCACGATCGCGACTAAACGATGAAATAAAACATAGCCGCAACCTCATGTGAGGCGCGACAAACGAAAGCGTTTTGCGCGGAATAGGAGTGTAGTAAGCGCCAAATACTTTGTAATTGTATACCTCGTAAAATATTCATTTTTTTTTTTTCGATTCGCTCGGCCACTCCCTTAATAATATTAATCGAAATTTTGTGTAAAAATTTTGGCTCTGTAATACGTAACACATTGAAAATAAATGAATATTGGTTAAAAATTAGACCTAACATCGCGATTTTTTTTTATCGAACAAATTTCATCTAGTTATGTTTTTGCCCAGCCCATCCCTTGGCAGTATGATGTAATTTTTGCATGTTTTTTTCCGGATAGTTGGAACTTGATCTACTACTGTAAAAATCAAATCTGTTTACTGTTCGACGATTGTACACCCACTCTTAACAGATTAAGTTCTAAGTATTTTCCTCCACATAACACAACTTGCATTTAGGAGAATCTACTTTTATCTAATAATAATAAATATTTTCATAATTACATTGGAAACAGATTTGAATTTTATGATTTTTTGTAAGAAATGTAATGTTACATCATGACTTTTGGTGGTATTGAAATTTATTGAATAACGCAATCTAAGTTTTTGAGTAACAAGTTAAAATCCTGAAATAACCCATAGATTTAAAGTCAAATTTAAGAACGTTACGAAACGGATTATTGCTTTTTGTTTTTTTGACTAATATTATAATTCTATATATTGACTAATATTCTACTCTCCCCTCCAAAAAAGTTGTAAACAAGTTTATTTGAATAAAAAAATAAAAAAAAAAACGAGTAAGAATAAGAATAATAATAATTTATTCATTCATCTAAACATAAAATTAAACACTACTTCATTACAATTTCATTTTTTATAAGGGTGGGGTACCCCTTGAATATAATGTTTAATTACACACAAATTGCATCTGAAGCTGAACTAGGAGGCCCTGTGCTTCAGCTTCTTTAGATGTGCTTTCTGTGCTTTAGATGTAGTAAAACTTACGAAACGCAACTGGCTATGAGAGAAAGAGAGAAAGAAAATGTGTGCTCGCACCTCTCTCTCTTGCCCCTACAGTAATATACGAAACGTAACTCTCTCTTTCGATCTTCAATAACTTATATCTCCCTCTCAACTTCCGTTCGCCTCGCCCGATCACACTTTTCGAAACGCATTCACCAGCTTACTCCCCAAGTCAAGCGTGCGTAAAGAAGTTTTACTTCAAAAATATTTCTAGAATAGAATAGAATAGAATAGAAATATTTTTTATTCAAATAAACTTTTACAAGTGCTTTTGAATAGTCGATGAGTCTACCACTGGTTCGGAATGCCCTTCCTGCCGAGAAGAACCAGCAAGAAACTCGGCGGTTGCTCTTTTCAAAACAAATTTACAATACAGTAAATACTATGCTATATATGCAGTGTTTCCACAATGAGGGAAGTTCCAAAAATGCATACCGACTAACTTCTATCTTAAGATGGGCAGACAAAGTAGCCCCATTCCCGCCGGCGGCACCCGTTCACGAGCATGACGCATGACCCAGCCATTGCTTCGCTCAACCATATTTGAGGGAACGTAACAACCCGCATCACACGACACCACCACAGAAATGTTTAAAGAGTGCGTGACATACTTATGCTACCCTTATGCTTTCTATTGTATTGTATTGTGGTGCGTGTTCGCAGGCGTGGAGGCGCGCGTGCTGGACCCCTTCACCATCAAGCCGCTGGACGAGGCGGCGCTTCGCAAGCACGCCAAGGCTGTCGGCGGCAGGGTCGTCGTGGTGGAGGACCACTATCAGGCCGGTACGTGGTAGATCTTTGTGAGCTGCGCCTTTATAAACTGGACCGCAAAGAAAAAGAGTCGGTTAGAAAATCTTCAAAAGTACCTGACCTAGCTTAATGAAATAAACACTAAATTAAAAAATATTTTTATGTGATGAAAATAAAAAAAACATGAATTCAAGCTTTTTTTTAATAAATCTATATAAATAAAAATGATTGTTGGTAAGCGCATAACTCAAGAATGGATGGACCAATTCGGTTAATTTATTTTGACGTGACAACGTCTTATAATTCGATAGAGCCGGCTGCACGCACGAAAAAACATGACTCATGCGGTGTTACCTCGCTCTGAGGCGTTCCATGTAAGGCTTGAAGTGCAAGCGAGAGCGCGGAACGAGCGACAAAGAGGCACAATCGGCCTTTGCGTTCGGCAGCGTTCGACATCCGTCTCTCTCCTACTTGAGTGAGCGATGCGTCTGCGTGGACAGCTGCTATACTATAGTACATTTACATGTTTTGATCGAGTATCAAGTGCAGTGAAAAGTGATTGTGGTGTCAATTGTTTATAGCAACGATAATTACGACGTTGTCACGTTCAACTATCGTCAGTAAACCGACTTTACAGACAACCAATTTTTTTTGTATGTTCCTGGTCCACGGAAGGTATATGTACTTAATAAAAATAAAAAAACAAAAAAAAATTATAATAGATAAGTTGGCGGTACGAAGTTCGCCGTGTCAGCTAGTGTAGAATAAATGAAAATGAGTAATTTTTCATTTTGAAGATTTTCTAATCGACCCTTTTTCTTTGCGGTCCAGTTTATTATAGGAAGACTGGGTGCGATTTAGAAAATAATTTCTATTTGCTGGTATAATGGGAGTTTTCTACTGAGGTTAGTTATCACCCTAAAGCCCGTCGCGACTTTGCTCCTGTGATTAAGTTTCAAAAATCCTGTGGGTTCTCTTTGATTTTCCAGGATAAAGAGTAGCCTATGTCATTGTATAGATCCTCAACTATACCCCATGCAAAAAACCACGTCGCTCAAGCTCTGTTGCGGTGTGTTAGGATGAACCAACAAACAAACACACTTTCGCATTTATAATATTAAATCACCGTAATAATGGTTGTGATAGCCTAGTGGTTAGGACTAATGTCTCCTATTCAGGGGGCTGTGGGTTCCTCTGGCTTATGTGCGTTTAAGCAATTAAATATCTCATGCTTCAATGGTGAAGGAAAACATCGAGAAGAAACCTGCATGCCTGGGTGTTCTCCATAATGTTCTCATACTTGTGTAAAATCTGCCAATGCGCATTGAACCACCGTGGTAGACTATTGCCTACAACCCTTATATGAGACCTGCGCCCAGTAGTGCGCCGTTTTGAAATTCAAAATTATTTAATTCACGTAGGCTAACCTGTGGCTCTTATGATACGTCATGACTACCACCGATTCGGCGGAAGCGGATTCTGCTGAGAAGAGCCGGCAAGAAACTCAGCAGTTGCTCTTGTCAAAATAGTCATTTTACAATATTATTATGAAGCTATTACATTGTAATAAGTTTTATATACTATCTTATGAGCAGCTGGATGCCAAGCCGATTTAACCTATGCAACTTTGTTAGAATAAAATATAATAATTCCACAATGAGGGGGAAGTTCCAAAAAACGTACTACACTGTAATTCATGTTAAGACGGGCAGACAGAAAGTAGCCCCATTTCCGCAAGCGGCACCCGTTCACGAGCATGACGCATGATCAAGCCGTTGCTTCGTTGATGGGTTGCTGATGATGATGACGGTGGTGGTGGTCCGCAGGCGGGCTGGGCGAGGCGGTGCTGTCGGCGCTGGCGCTGGAGCGTGACGTGATCGTGAAGCACCTGTTCGTGCAGGAGGTGCCGCGCTCCGGCGCGCCGGACCAGCTGCTGGACAAGTACGGCATCTCCGCGCCGCACGTCGTCCGCGCCGCCAAGCTGCTGCTCGAGGCGTAGACCCCACCCGGGTGACCTGTGTATAGGCTATAGGCTACTACCCTTCAATTAGTAAAAAAAAAAATTGTTTTCTGTAAAGTCGGTTTTCGGACGATAGTTTTACGTGATAACGTCATAAAGAAGCCTTCAATTCGTAAAAAAAAAAGTGTGTGTCAGCTCCGGCCTCCGACGCACGACTGGAGTTTACGCGCGACGCTATATCCTTCTCTATGCGCGCGACTCGGGTCCGAGCGCGCCCCGACCGACTTTCTCTTCGGGGACCCGATCGCTACGCGCTCGGCTACCCGAAGCGAAAGCTCTTTCGCACGAAAACCAACCTTATTTACTGAACGTTAGGGTAGAAATTTCAACGTTGTGAAAAACGTAACGAGGTCATTGATAAGTTGATTTTACTGCCCGGATTTTTCTCATACCGGGCTGCTAAAATCGATTCTTAAGGAGTAAACTCCAAAAAGTGGTCTGTAAAGTCGGTTTACGGACGATAGTTTTACGTGATAACGTCATAAAGAAACATTGATGAAAAAATGTATACTTTTATGAATTGAATTATTATCACTGAATTATCATTATTTTGTGTAATAAAAAGGAGTTAATTGAAAATTACAATTTTCTCTATTCACAAGCCAACGTGCATCTCTATCGCTTGTTCCGCGCTCTCGCTTGCACGCGCAGGCTCAGGCGGAACGTGACATTTTTTCGTTCGTGCTGCCGGTGTTCATCGATTTATAAGACGTTATCACGTCAAAACGAGTGTGCTTTAGACCACACGACTGAAGTAAAACTTACGAAACGCAACTGGCTATGAGAGAAAGAGAGAAAGAAAATGTGTGCTCGCACCTCTCTCTTGCTCCTACAGTAATATACGACACGTAACTCTCTCTCTTTTTATCTTCACTAACTCCGTTTATCTCCGTTTTACCCATGTCATAAAATTTGACAGCGCCTTAAATCAAAATTGGGTATTATATGATCGTGGTGTTTGATAAAAATCTCTAACCCGATAAAATGGTGGAATAATGAAGCTTAATTTTTTGTAAACAAAATATTTTTGCTATGGATTTTATACATGATTTCAATATGAATAATTTTAGAAGATCGACATGCCTAAAATGGATAAAATAAACCACATTTTGTAGAAACTATTAAACTAATGAAATAGATTTTTGTTTGGAACGGAGAAACTTATTTTGTAATGGTGGAATCGGGATTTGAAGAAACGGAATTTTGGAAAGGATCAGAAAAACTTGACTATGGCTCAAACGCTCGACGCGCGGAGCCACTAAACAAACGAAGAAGAAGAACCTAAACTAAATTGTCAACGGTGACAGGTGTCAGTCATCTATTGACATACCTGAACAACGATTCTTCAGTAACACTGGCGGAATCACTGCGGATCATAAACCGCAGTACAAATGGCCATAGACAAGTAAAGAAGAAGACATACCTGACATTGACAAGTTTCATAGAGAAAACTGACATTTGTCAAGTTTATTTTTTAGCGTTCTATGTTCACAGTTAAAAATCAATAAAAGGAACAAAACAAAAATATATTTTTCTCAAAATTGGAGGTTTTTAAAATTGTGCAAATTATTTTAAAAACGACATTTTGGTATGTCTATCCACGTATATTATATATTATGTTGCATCATTTTATAATACCATTCAGATAATTATGCAATTCACAGGTCCAAACCGCATGCTATCGCTTTCATAAAGTTCCTTGTGGAAAAGGATGAGTTGTCCTGTCAATTTTGCTTATTTAGAGTTTGCGAGCAGCAGAGTTACTCATATTGGTGTTTATCCTTTAAATATTATGTTCACAAAGGTAATATTTAACTTATTATGTCTAATTCAGACACGTACTTTTTTATGAATTGAAAGGTAGTTCTCGAAAAAATTCCTTATTCTTTATCTGTGGTAAGTTATATTGTAATCGAAGATCAACTTTTGATGTGTTATTATGGATCAAGGAATCGATCTATTCGTTATAAAAATTTTGAATAGTTATGTAAGTATCTCACGTTGAAATCTTAACTCTTTTTTGTCTACATTTTTTTTATAATTTAGTGCCGATTTCACCAACGTTGAGTTACGTTTTATTGAAGAATAAATTGAGCGTTCTGACAGTTTTTGTATTGAAAATACTGTCAAATTTTCTTTACGCTCAGATAAGACATTTCACGTTGGTGAAATCGGCCCTTAGGGGTTTTGTTACTTTTTGTTATTTCGAACGGAATTTTGTACGTTGGAGAGTCAAATTCATGGTTTGGATGATACAAGGCTGATGATGTAATAGTTTAAGAATTGAGTTTGTGATTATGAATCTAACCTAACCTTACCGGTGGTAGATAAGCTACTTATAGTTGTAAAGTGTTTTATGAACTGTCACATTACCACATGCACCATAGAGCAATCGGCGCTTACTACTCCTATTATAAACTACTATTATTACTATTCTGATGTAGTGCGTGTGTTTAGACCAAAACTTTTTAAAAACATACTCATTAGTAGGTTTTTTTTTTTCAGTAAAAATATGGCAATTTGGTTGGCTCTGTCAAATGAATAGTCCCTAGGTTCATTCCTAAACCAAAAGCATTCCTTTACTCTATGGTTTTAAAAGTTCCTTTACAAAAATAACATTAATGTTTACATGTGAATATTTGAAACAGCAATTCTTTTGTAATCACATAAGGTTGTTGTATACATATTTTATTCTATATACACTACAAATGGATGTTGTTTTATCATTTTAAAGTGTAGTTAGGCTTGGCATATACAAGATAACACAATATAATGGTGCCTATTTGGTTGTACACAGATCTAATTGACAAACAAAAAGTAATGCTGTCCTTTTCGCAGGGAACACTGTGAAAAAGACAGCACTACTTTAGACCTGTCAAAATCAAAGTGGTGATACAGGAAAGAAAAATGTAGTTTTTTTTAAATAAAAGTATTTAAGTAAAGTATACATTTCTCTCGCTCCCACTTATTGATAACATCCATTTACGAAAGCGAGACGCATGCATTATAATGTGCTATTTTGTATTGAATCGTATATGTCCGGCCATAAGTGCCTTTTCTATTAACACTTGCACAATTACAGTTTGGAGTATTGTACTGGGTTAGTTTTAGGGATAATCTGTCATTTACTGTTAAATATTATTGTTAAAGCTAGGCGCCCATTAGCTTCAATCTCCTGAGCTTTTGACAGTTAAGAGTCTGATTCTTTATGGCTGCTAAAGCTAGATTCTCAGGCGATAGTAGCCAATCTGCGCTATCCTTTATGGAGCAAACCGTCACTGGCGGTTGCGTATTGCTCGATTTTTATAATAGGGACCAAGAATCGTCAGTGACTACAAAATATGTTTTATAGGTCTTTATATTTTTTACTAAATTGTTTACTTAAGGTGGATTATACGAGTCTGCCCGCGAAATTAAAATTTAATTTAGTTTTTTGCATTTTGTAAACTAATACGACAAAGTAGGCTTATGGCATTCTAATTGCGCCAGTAGAATTATCATCTTCACAGGTTTACATAAAAATCTTTACTTGAGTGACCAGTTTAAGAAATTAATCAAAATACCGAGTTGGTACTGGTTACTCACTAATTAGTGAGTAACTCACGTCCAACCGCCGCCTGGTTTCGCGGGCAGACCCGTATAATCATCCATAATGATGAAAATTATTTAAGATCATCATCGATCACTTTATCATCATAGGGGCTTCCTGATAAAAATAAATCATGAACAAAAGTTGAATTTGTTAAAACATTTTATTGGTTCCACATTACATTCCTGTTGTATTGCATTTTGTGAATCACAGAAATATTGAGTTTTCCCTTTTTTTTAATAAAGTTTATTTGAGTACAAAATCTAGTCTTATTTCATAAATAAGTAACAGTGTATTAAATTAACGTTATTACAATAATATTTACAATATAACAAATACTAACAGATCGATGACTAGAATAACTCGTTTTTATGTACATTTTTCACTTATGAAAGACATTTAATCAAAATGAGCCACATTGGCTAAAACTTAGTGCTGATTTCACCAACGTTTGACGTTTATCCGAGGAAAAAATTGGGTGTTCTAACAGTTTTTGTACTGAAAATACTGTCAAAATATCAAAACCCTCGGCTAAGACATATTTTACATTGGTGAAATGAGCCCTTCAAAGGTAAACAACTGTTTTCTAGCAAAAAGGCGTAAGCGACGCGCTAAGTATACCGCTAAGGATGCTTTCGGCGCACTCCAAACTTAGGGTGAGATCTATAGATGGCATTCTCACTCAGCTTAGACTAAAGACTGAGTTAAAACGAGACGGATTTATGTCTCATTTTAACTCTATCTTGAGTCTTGAGCAGGGTCAGAGTACGGTCTATAGATCTCAGCCTTAGGCACTTACACTCTGAAAACGTTCCAAGTGGCATTGCACCAGTGAATAACATACATGAACTATATCTTTCAACTTAGAGCGAACTAGTAGTTTGGTGTAGTAAATACTTTAAATCAGTAGTCCTAGTACGAGCTATAGTTGCCAAAAACTATATTCGATATCGAGTTTTTCCAAACCTGCGCTTGACGATTCAAAAGCACTTTGTAAAAGTTATTTAAAAAAAAACCTATCCCATTCTATTCTAATCCATGAAGTTTTCGCTCGTACTAGAATAAGTTACTGTTTTTGAAATTTTCTCAAAAAGTTTCTCTTGCACTAAGAGTATTATACAAGTAGGTAGATTTTCATAATCGTTACAACTTCTAACAAAAAAATTTAGTTAGGTGTCAAATGACTAGATGTTAGTATTTATGTTAGCTTAGGCAGTCTGTCCGACATTAAGTTATTATGTATTTATAATATAATAAATTATCCTATATTTAGTAAAGTTATGCATAAAGAAAATCTGGTAAACTCTTTCGTATATTATAATTTACAAAACAAAATTGATTTTGTAAGTATTCACAATGTACTACTTAATTCTTGTTTTTTTTAAGTTATATTGGCATCGATCCTGACGTTTTCTCTAAACTACTAACGAAAGTACCTGGATGCTTTTCACATTTAATGTAACACTATATTATATTAAAAATATAAAATGTATTAATACATAACGAATATATGTATTTTATGTTGTAGCTGTGATGATTGTATTACAAAAAGCATGCAAGACTCAAGGACGGTTCTGAACTAAAATAGGTTCGTCTCATCTGACCATTTCTAAATATATTTACTGTTAGAGAAAGATTCGATTACTCATATAAAGGCTGAATCGACACCAATATATGAAGATGCAAGTTTAATTTAGATCTTCATAATTAATTTAATTTTCTTGTCTAGTCCGAGACAGTTGAAAACAAAACAATCTCATGACCTATACTTATTGCTTAAGCTTACCCAGTCATTCTTTCAACGCGGTTAAAATAATATTAAAATTGTAGGCATCAATAAAAACAATTAAAAGTTCAGTTATGGACGGAAAACGCTTGAAAAACAAATATCCAAATAGTAAGTCTCACTATAGGCAACAATTATTGTTATAAATGCATCATTCAGCCACCAGCGCTTATTTAGTAGCTTATTAATAAAGTCTTTGGTTTTAACACAACACCCCTAGCATCGAAGTTTGTCACTTTGAGCCGTTTTGGTGCTACAGGGTCAGGATTTTTATTTTCCTGGGACATTACCGTGAAATCTTAAAGCAAAGGTTAAATAATACGAAACAGCAAAGGTAACCAAGCACCTACCATCATCTTTGGTTTAAAATTTCGCTATTGTGTCCCAAGCAAACAAAACCGACTGTATATTATAATATCTGAAATATAACCTAAAACTTTCAACTTGTCCATTCACCCACAGCATTTTCACTCGCAGGAGGTTTTTGGTCGACGCCTTGCTCTTCATTCTGTCTGTCGTCTAACTCTCCCGGCAAATAGTCCTTCCAACTCCTGAAGAGGTACCTCGTGAACTTCCTCAGCTGTCTGAACTTGCAGTACGTCGCGCCTTCGGCCGATTGCAGTTGCTGAGTCTGTATTAGAAACCCCTTTTCCTTAAACGTCTGCTCCAACTTCTCCCTTTGCAACGTCTTTCTCGACTTCCTTTTCTTTTTATTCAAATCTTCTTTAAGATTCACACTATTCTGAGTGTCAGGTTTTGGCAAAGTAGAAACCGATGCTCCAACTGATTCCGTTCTTTCTGGGTTCAAATCTTTATGCATAAAATCGTACCCTTTATTCCCCTTGTTCCCCGTGCCGCTGTAATATCTAAAGTTGCCCCCAGAATCGACTGATAACATTTTCTTCTCCTGCAACGATGGTTTGGAACCCCCGGTGAACTTAAACTTACAAATGCTGACCTCAGTCGTAGGTGTGGTTGTACTGCTTTTAGCTGGCATGGGGGGAATAAATATCGCCGAGCGTTTCCTTTTCACAGGTCCTTGAGTAGGATTAGGTGACGCCCTCTTTTTCGGAGGCTCCGGATTTTTTGTTTCCTCGACTTGTTTGATAATTTTAGGGTCTAGAAGTTCTGAAATTTGTTTGAGCACTAATTTGTTTTTGTTTTCATCAGGCGATAAGTCGGTAACTTTGCTTTCACTACCGGGTGTGGACAATTTTTCCCGATCTTCGGGAGATAACGGGAGCTGCCCGGATGCTGCTAGCCGTTGGTAATACAACAGTTGAGTTTGTAGAGCTAATGGGTGCATGTATATTCCCGCATTTGGCCAGTAAACGTAACCTGGAAACTTCTCATCATCAGGACTGGCTGTTGACTGTGCGGGTTCCGATAAAGTCGGGGATATATTCCTCGTTTTCCGCGAAAGATCCGGCGAGCTATTTGCTGTTGGAGGAAAATTCGTATTTCTCTGAATCACAGAGATAGCGTTGGGCTGCTCGCTTTTTACGCTGTCCAGCTCGGAACTTTCCTCAATTTCGGTCTTAACTTCCGGTGTCGACGTATAAATGTTACCAAACTTCTTTTGTATCTGCAATTTTAAATCGTGCAGGTCCCTTATGCAGAGATTTAGCGGTTCATCGTCGCTGTGCAAGGGACCGGCGGTAGTCAAAGGTACTTCAAGCATGGGTTCGTCGGGACTGCAGAATTTGGGTGGAGAAGGATTTTCTAACCTCCTCTTATACTCTTGTGATAATTTCTTTTCCAGAAGATTGGATATGATTTTATTCTGCAAGTCTGTTTTCGACGTGCTGTGAGGTATCTCTGCACTTCTGAACGGAGGGCACACGGTGAGGTTACTGAGGCGTTCTTGAGGCGGAGGCTGACCGGGGACCACGGTGCCATAATTTTCGTAAATTAAATGACAAATATCTGCTTTTTTTGGCTTCCTTCCGCGTCTCGGCTTGGAATTGTTCAAAGTCATTTCCCCCATGTAGGGTAAATCTTCGTACGTCATAATCTTGCTGGGTGTGATCGCTGGGGTTTTCTTTTTCTTCTCGTCTTTTTTAGCGGCCATGTTGAAGGAAGTAGGGACCGTCAAAGGACCTGTGTCATTCTGTATTCCCGCTAATCTTTGCGCCCAAATTTTGAACGTCTCGTTGTTAAAATTGTTATCAGCGTTTTGTTCTTTTGGCTTTTCTACTGGTTTCTTCTTGTTGGCTTTCTGTAAGCTCTGCTCATAGTGGTCGAGGTACTCTTGAGGCAGCGCTTGGTGGTGGAACTTGAGCTTCCATCGGTTCTTCTGTCTGCTTCTCGTGTGCTTCGCTTTGGGAGGTTCAGCTTTATCTAGATTACGGTCCTTACTGGCGGAGAGGAGCTGTTGACGGAGCAGTTCCTTGTTTTCTGACGTTCTGAAAATAGAAAAGATGCATGTTATTACTAATGTGTCTATTATTGGTGAGAAGGTTCATCATCATCTCAACCAAGGCCTACATTGGTCTCTTGAAAGGATCGCCACAGAACACGACCTTGTGGCGTAAAGACGTGCCGCCAAGCGATTTCGCGTTCCGGCACAATGGCGTGTATGTAGAAACCGATTAGGGGTATGGGTTGAATGTTCACTGCCATACTCCTTCTAAGTTAGTTAAAATTGTTCCGCCTGTGTCCTTTGAGGAAGAGCTGACTTTGATTTGATTGATTTTTACTATACTGTGTTATGAAAACCGTCGACCAGGATTTTGAACCGACGTTTCTTGAATCTATCTTCTATAATTAATCTATATAAATAAAAATGAATGTTGGTAAGCGCATAACTCAAGAATGGATGGACCAATTCGGTTAATTTATTTTTTGTATGTTCCTTAAGGTCCACGGAAGGTTTTAATAAAAAAAAAAACAAAAAAAAATTAATTTTTACTTTTAACAGAACGTCTGTCCGGGCAGCTAGTTGATAATAAAGCTTTGCTCTAATATTGTTTCTTAATATGTACATTGTAGGTAGGTAAGACAAAGCGATGGTGAACTCACTTGGTGTTAGTGGTGGTGGTGGTTGTGGTTGGGGGGTGGAGGAGGCGCGGCGCGGGCGCAGGACACACGTCGCCGCACGCCGCGCGCCGCATTACTTCTGAAACAATACAACAGTTTGCGTTATTACTTACATAATTTTTTTTAAATAGATAATAACTTGTTTAAAGCTGACTTGTTCGTGTATTCCTACTATTGGAAGAGCGGTACTGAAAGCGCGAGCGGCACGGTGTACCGTACAGATTTTTCCGGTTTAACGCAGAATTTTTTTTGGTTAAGCGGATTAAAGCAAAGGAATTTTGTTTTTCCTCAAGTACGTAATAGGTATAGTGTAGCTGTATAGCAGAGTGATCCACGGACCTCTGCTATACAGCTACCAATATATAGCTATCATGGAATTTCGCAAAGTAGTAGTTATAGATTTTTTTTATTTTTTATTAAAGTGTTAACCTACAGTTAAGGAAATATCAGAGTAAAATAAATACATATCAAAAATTCCGAGGCCGGCGGGATTCGAACCCACATCCCCACCTCCACTTTCATCACATTTACACCACAGCCGCGGTCGTACTACATGTCAGTATCGAAATTAGTGATATGTATCTACTTTTTCAATCAGTTTAAGCAATATACAATTACATATATTGTATAGATATTTTGTAGCCGATCACACATTTTTCATCGCTTTACACTCCAATGATGTCAGCGACCGCCTGATGAAGTAATACTGATGATATTAACATTTTGAAGTATGTAGTTGTCTACTGAAAAATTCGTCGCATTCAACAAGTGTTCTTTGTCTTGCAGCTCGTACGGATCTACCAGTGTTTGATCTTTTAACAGAACTAATAACAGCCATTTATATTAGCCGATAGATGCTGCAAGCAGTGATAGCCTAGTGGTTACGACTGTGGTCTCCTATTCGGGGGGTCGCAGGTTCGATCCCGGGTATGCACATCGACTTTTCAAAGTAATGTGCGTTAAGGAAATTAAATATCACATGCTTTAAACCGAGTTTCGCGAAGAAACCTGTACACCTGAGAGTTCTCCATAATGTTGTCAAAGGTGTGTGAAGTCTGCCAATAATTGGCATTTAAGCCGTTGATGAGTTGATGATGATAGATGCAGCCAGATTAGCTGACACTTGAAGATAAGAGATGCACGGGTTAAATCAGCTTGGCATCCAGCTGCCCACAAGATAAAAACTTATTACAATGTAATAGCTACTTATTAATATTGTAAAATGATTATTTTGAAAAGAGCAACTGCTGAGTTTCTTGCCGGCTCTTCTCAGCAGAATCCGCTTTCCGAACCGGTGGTAGAATCTTGACGTGTCATAAGAGCCACAGGTTGGCCTACATGAAACAAATAATTTTGAATTTGAATATAAACTAATTTTTCCATAATTTGTATGGGGGCTGTTGTTTGTAGACTAACTATCCAGTGCTACAATTCCGCACTGTCACAAAAACCTAAAAATAAATTAGATAAAGATAAGCCAAGATCATTTTAATAAACAGTTTGTGAATAAAAATTTAAAAATGTAACAGTAGTTTTCAAACTAAATATACTTTATGTTGCATACCAACTGAAATCGGCCCAATGTCACCAGGAACTACTATACCTAATTTAAATCATCCAATGTTCGAGCTTTTTCACGTTATGCCGCTTGTATACGTCCGTTGTTTTCTGACGGACCGTAAATAAAAAAAATTAAGTGGCCCTCGGGGACTGACGCGGTAAAGCTATTGCATAGCATTCTTTATCGACTTATGCAATTATAATATTTATGCAATATTTTTTTTGCATAGTAAAAATTATGCAAAAAAAATTTAAAAACCAAACAAACGAGAAAAGCGCACTGTCACTACTTCGCGACTGAGATTCGAACCTGCGACATCATACACCATACGGTAAAGAAAGCGGCCGCTCGCCCACTGCGCCAAACAACGCCTGAACGACGGTGTTAGGTTTATTTTCGTTACGGAATTTCTTGATTCGGTCGCCGCGCTCAAACTGTTTGTCCTAGTTCAAAGCCCGCGATAAAAGCTATGCAATAGCTTAATAAACTTGTCGCCGGACCGGTATCCGGTGCATGTGCATACGTTCATTATAGCCTATACAACACTGCGAGTCTGGCAAAAAAACGGTCCGTCGTCCGGTGAAAACAACGGACGTACCTAAACAAGCGGCCTTAGGGTATTAGAAATACGTGACCTAAATTTTGACATACATTACTTACTGGCATTTAAAAAACACTGAAACAATTTCCCTTTTATCTTCTATCGTAGAGTACCTGTCTCTACGCCTAGCCTTTCGCCTGTTAAAAGTGCCCTTTTGAACTAAAGTGTCTACTCGAAAGACAAAACAGAATCCTTACATAGTACCTATGGGTTTTTACAAAGTTAGTAAAAACCCTAAATATCTTCATACAATAGAATAAAATAGAAAAGTTTTGGAACGTAGTTCCTTATCGCGCGGTGCGGAAGGGGGTTAGACGGAAAAAATTAAGACAAAATTGAACCGACACTTTTTTGAATGTGAATTTGGCATTGTGTTCATTATTTTCACAGTACAATATAAGATCTCGGTAGCCTTGTGGTTTCGACAGTCACTAAACAGTTAAAAGTCGATGGTTCGAATCCCAGCTCGACAGACTGAATTTTCTATTTTCAATTTTATTTAAAATAATTTCTACATGTGGAAATTTTCCCTAATTTTTTATAACTTAAAAATAAGTTATAAAAAATTAGGGAAAAATTTGGGATTCGAACCATCGACTTTTAACTGTTTAGTGACTGTCGAAACCACAAGGCTACCGAGATCTTATATTGTACTGTGAAAATAATGAACACAATGCCAAATTAATTAATCGAAAGGAACTTCGTTCCATCCGGGTGTCCCTTGACACCTCTCAAGTTTTTTTTTTATTTAAAGACGTAAACTTTAACGAAGTGCTTTTGAACCGGTAAGAAACTCCCGCTGAGTTCTCAGCTCTTAAAATATTGTAAAACAACATTACGTATCTTGTGTGCCTACATAATTATTACATGATTAATTGCTGTCTCACGCTTTTCAGGAGTGAGTCAATCCCACGCTGTTATAATCTTTAATTATATGATTTATGAATTTAACACAGTTATCAAAGATTACGACGACCTCTGGCGCAGTGGTGAGCGCTGTGGTCTCATAACTGGGAAGTCTCGGGGTTCGATTCCCGGCGGGGGCAATTTGAGAATTTATAATTTCTGAGTTGTCACTAGTTTTGGTCTGGGAGGCTTTGGCCGTGGCTAGTTACCACTGAAACGTATTGGTTAAATTCTCTTTGGTTATCACCCTGCTGTGCCGCCAAGCGATTTAGCGTTCCGGCACGATGGCGTGTAGAAACCGATTAGGGGTATGGGTTGAATGTTCACTGCCATACCCCTTCCAAGTTAGCCCGCTACCATCTTAGACTGCATCGTCACTTATGGCACCCACATCTCAACCAATGACAAAAGAGATAATATGTCAATTACGATGACAGCTTTAGGTGCGAGTTGTTGGCGCCTCCCAGACGATACGGGTAACTTGAAAGGTGTTATAATGTCTGGTTAGTGGTTTAATACTCAAAGATTAATGTAAACTAACATTGTAAACTGTCACTCGCGACCCGACTTTGGCTCGAACAACCATCAGTCGAGATCGCAATTACGGATCTATCAATAAAAAATTGGTTGTCTGTAAAGTCGGTTTACGGATGATAGTTTTACGTGATAACGTCATAAAGAAACATTGATGACTGGCGGGCGCTCTCTATAAACGCTTGAGCTGATCGTGCCTCTCTATCGCTTGTTCCGCGCTCTCGCTTGCACGCTCAGGCTCAGGCGGAACGTGACACTTTTTCGTGCGTGCAGCCGGTGTTCATCGATTTATAAGACGTTATCACGTCAAAAACATCTTAGGGGCAATAACAAAACAATGAACCGAATCCCGTAAATCCTCTCGTGTTGACGATCACAGCAGGCCTAGGCATGCACGCGCGAGAAAATTTTGTCGACGCCTTTTCTCGTATTATCTCTATATCTCTATCGAAACTAACATGGTTTCACACAATATGGATTCGTCGAACTAGAAATTAGTGTACATCGACAATACCTCTCTCTTCGCGCGAGATACCACTTCGACGTGCATGCTAGGCGGGCTGGCGTGTGGTGGGGTGTGCGTCACGGCTGAAACCCGAGCGGCGCGCGGTGCGGGCTGCGGCGACCGAAATACGCACCAACTCGGCCGGTGTCGCAACTGCCACGTGCGGTAGGCAGCCCGCACATGGGCAACGCTATTCTCACCACCAGATAGGGTTACGTGGCAGCCTTGCGCTCTACCGGAAATACTCCCTTAGGTATCTAATTTTTCTTTTTGATGACAGGAAGTGGTCCCTTAGTTTTTTTTTTTAAAGGAAGAGGGTTTTTAGAGGGCATTTAGGGTCATAGGTCATAGTCCACCACGCTGGCGCAAGGCGAATTGATAGACTTCATAGTTCACACACCTATGAGAACATGGTGTAGAGTTTATGGAAAACTCTCAGGCGTGCAGGTATCGTCACGTTATTTCCTTATTTAATTACTTAAACGCACATAACTCCGAAAAGTCATAGGTGTCCGGGTTCGAACCTACAACCCCCCGAATAGGAGACCGCAGTCTTTATCACTAGACTAAGTAGGTACTACTATCTGCCCTACGTAGTAGGTACCCCTACGTAGGGCAGATAGTAGTATTGGCAGGTAGGAAAAATGAAGTCACATTAATTGAACGTGGACAGTTACCAAAGTTATGTTTTGCTACCAAGCGCCATGCACGTGCTTACACAATTACATAATCTGGGTATGTAGTTAGTTGCCTCAGGGTACCCCGTAGATACGTTTGATGACGTCCGTCGCGTAGTGTTGGCTCCCTGCCAGTTCCGTGACGTCACACGCGCCTTTATTAATCTTAATAATCACTGAACCAATTTCCATTTATATTTATTTGTGCAAGTTGATTTTCCGATTTACTGCAACATGCACTGTATGGTACGAGATGAGACCAAATACCCACTTGTGGGTTGGCTTTGAGCTGAGATGATACCATGATATAGGAACCTAGTACCTAGTATATTATCTCAATATATAAAACTGTGAGAGAGCTATGCTCGGAGTGTCCCTGCGGGATCGAATCAGAACTGAGGAGATCCGTAGTAGAACCAAAGTCACCGACATAGCTCAGCGAGTCGCGAAACTGAAGTGGAAATGGGCGGGGCACATAGTTCGAAGAGCTGATGGTCGTTGGTGTCCCAAGGTGCTGGAGTGGCGACCCCGCACCGGGAAGCGTAGTGTTGGCAGACCCCCCACCAGGTGGACCGACGACATCAAACGAGTCGCAGGGAGCCGCTGGATCCAGGCGGCGCAAGACCGAGGCCTGTGGCAGTCCATGCAAGAGACCTTTGTCCAGCAGTGGACGTCTATCGGTTGATAAAGAAGAAGAAGTAGAAGATATAAAACTGTACTAATTAATCTTTGTGTTAGGTACCTACACCGGATATGAGATTAGAGGATGTTTGTTTGAGAGCTTCGGATGTTTTACAGAGAGCTTCAGCAAAACATGTAAATTCCTTCGTTGTTATTGTTAATTACATCTCTCATATACGGTAAGTAGGTCCTTATTACCCCCAAATGGGGCTTGTAAGAGACCAATTAGCGCTCTAGGGTAATAATGTAGCTAGAAAAGCCCTAGGGCGGTAAGTAA
Source organism: Oeneis ivallda (assembly GCA_029955525.1). Taxonomy (NCBI): domain Eukaryota; kingdom Metazoa; phylum Arthropoda; class Insecta; order Lepidoptera; family Nymphalidae; genus Oeneis; species Oeneis ivallda. The sequence goes on along the minus strand of JARPMR010000022.1, from coordinate 691,711 downwards.
TTCAAAAAAAACTCTTCACTCTTTCAAAAAGTTCGCGTACATCTAACCATCATACTGGCAATATACATCATGCATTCAGCCCAATGACAAAAGAGGTCGCTTCGCTACTCAGCCTTGTCTTTGTATGAGTATAATAGTCATCAATTTTAAATATCGAACGGCGAAGCTCAATTTCGTTCTTGAAAAAAAAATTTTAAAAAAAAGATGAAAAAAGGCAGTAATAGAAAACTTTTACTTTAAATATTGTTTGCTTTTGGGATTTTTTTTATAATTACGTGCTAATTAGGAAAAAACATGAGTTCTGCAAGTGATGAAGATATAAGCTGCACTCCCGATTCAATGAAAATGGAAGCTGAAGCAGCAATTAATAATATTTTGCCTGAAAGTTCTAAGGAGAGATATTTGAAAACTTACGACGAGTTCATGAAGTGGCGAAAAGAAAAACGAGTAAAGTCTTTATCTGAGACTGTATTCTTAACATACTTTAGTGAGCTATCAAAAAAGCTGCAGCCATCTAGTTTGTGGTGCATTTTTTCAATGTTAAAAGCAACTATGAGTACTAAACACGACATCAATATCAAGAACTTTTCAAAATTATCATCTTTTCTAAAAAGACAATCAGCTGTCCCTAAAATTTGAAAATTGTTCTCATTTCACTATAAATTTTAACTAATAAAATGTTTTATTCTTGTAATGCCGGTTTTTTCTACTTACCTCACAATCGAGATGTAAAGCAGAGTAGTTAGCTCGGGTGTAAACATCAATTGCACCCTCGAACTATAGGCGCCCTCGCTGCGCTCGTGCGCCTAAATATCTCGGGCTGCAATTGATGGCTTACAGCCCTTGGCTACTAATCTACTATTAATATAGAGTATTATTATACATAATAATGTAGAATTACCTACATACCTAATTCCTACTAATATTCAAAATCAAAATATACGAAAGTTTGTTTGTATTACGCAGCAAGTAGCAAGTAGCAACGGATCAACTGGAAGCAATTTTTTGGACAAAAAAAAGGAACAAACAATGGATCCTGCGAACTAAGTCTAAGTAATAAAACATCAACCAGCAACTCCATCGAACGTTATGGGAGTTAGTATGAATGAACTGTTTGTGACATCATATCTATTTAACGCGCTTTTTGTACTTTAATCGATAAAATAATTTAAAACGGGTATCAAACTAACAGTGGACGTTTATTTTACTTATTTTGGAAAATCCTCTATTTAACAATAATAACCCATCAATGGTCCACTATGGAGGGCAGGGCTAACCTCTCAGAGAATGTCTTTAACGCTGGACCAGTGCAAATTGGCAGACTTCACACACGTTTAAGAACATTATGAAGAACTCGGGCGTGCGAGTTTCCCAACGATGTTTTCCTTCACCGCTGAAGCATGCGATATACTCCGAAAAGTCAGAGCTGCGTGGTCGGGATCTAACCTACGACCCCGCGAATAGGAGACCCCGACCTAACCACTAGGCTATCACTGATCTGTGTCTATATTATCAACCTTCAGATGTCCACTGCTGGACATAGGTCTCCTGCATGGACCTCCACAGGCTTCGTTCTTGCGCCGCCTGAATCCTGCGACTCCCTGCGACTATTCTATTCTATTTAATGTAAAAACAATTAATTTTTAACACACACAAGCAAACATCCCAATTTAAATGTGCTAGCGTCCTCAGAATCCCACTCCCACGTGTTGTTAAACAAGCGAAAAAGTTGATAAAAATCGGCCAAGTGCGAGTCGGGCCACGGTCTTTTAGAGTTCCGTACATATGACCAAATCACTTTTTTTTAAACTAGATACATATTATTTAAATATCTTAGTATTCTTAGTTCTTAGATAGTACTAAATTAGCTTATGGGGAAAAAATGCTCGTTTGTTTTGGTCACAACTTTGAAGGTCTCCCATTTCTTCATTTTTGAAGCTAAAAAATAATAAAAAATATATTTGGACTCCACTTAATGAGCTCTAGACAATGACATCCCACATACCAGGGTAAAAAAAAAAGTGTGTGTCAGCTCCGGCCTCCGACGCACAACTTGAGTTTACGCGCGACGCTATATCCTTCTCTATGCGCGCGACTCGGGTCCGAGCGCGCCCCGACCGACTTTCGCTTTCGCAAAGCTCTTTCGCACGAAAACCAACCTTATTTACTCAACGTTAGGGTAGAAATTTCAACGTTGTGAAAAACGTAACAGAAAAACGTAACGAGGTCATTGATAAATTGATTTTACTGCCCGGATTTTTCTCATACCGGGCTGCTAAAATCGATTCTTAAGGAGTAAACTCCAATAAAATTTTATTTCGACTCCTTTTTCATGTATGGGAAGCCGAGCCCCCTTTATTTTTTAATTTAATTTTCTTTTTATTATTTATTGTTATAGCGGCAATAGAAATACACACTGAAAATTTCAACTGTCCTGTTGCGGTTTACGAGATACAGCCCGCTGACAGACGGACGGACGGACAGCGGAGGCTTAGTAATAGGGTCCCGTTGGCACCCTTTGGGTACGGAACCCTAAAAACTACTATTTAATAGGTACAAATTGACAAATGACTTCATTCTGAGGTTTGTCTAATTAACCTGATAACAAAAATGTTTGTTTGCTTTTTACATTAGCGTGTTTGTAGTTGGAATGATTTCACTGTTCCTTGAGACGATGCCGGTGACCACACGCCGCCGCCCACGCGCCGCCAAATATGACCTATTTACAAAATAGCCACACTTTATACTTTATACTAACTGCATGTTTCCGTTTGTGCAGATCAAACACATTTCCAGAAACATAATGTTATTTTAGTCCGAAGTGTTGTTTGGTTCGCTTTCATAAATTAATATTCTCTTTAGAATTTAGGTTAAGAGTAGGTACTCGTACAAACTACTCATTCCTATTTTTTCTTTAGAAAAAAAAACTTGAGAGGTGTCAAGGGACACCCGGATGGAACGTAGTTCCTTTCGATTACATTGTGTTCGGTATTTTCGCGATACAACATTAGGTCGACGTAGCCTAGTGGCTCCGGCAGTCGCAATTTTTCCCTAATTTTTTATAACTTATAAGTTATAAAAAATTAGGGAAAGGTTCCACATGTAGAAATTGTTTAAAATAAAATTGAAAATGGAAAATTCAGTCTGTCGAGCTGGGATTCGAACCATCGAAGTTGAAGTTTTAGGCGACTGCCGGAGCCACTATAGACTACGGAGGTCTAATGTTGTATCGCGAAAATACCGAACACAATGCAAAATTCACATTTAACAAAAAAGTGTCGGTTTCAAAAATATGTCGAGTGTCGGTTCCTTAATTTTTTCCGTCTAGCCCCCTTCCGTACCGCGCGATAAGGAACTTACGTTCCAAAAAAAACAGTGTTAGCCTAGTGATTAGTACTGCGGTCTCCTATTCGGGGGATCGCGAGTTCGATCCCGGGCACCTCTTACTAGTATTGCCCAAAAACGGTCTTGGTCTTGCAGTCTTGGTCTAGTTCTTGCATTTTTGCAAGAACATGAACAAGACTGCTTTTTTGTAGCAAGACCAAGACCAAGACTTGAGCAAGAACGAGACTGATCTTGCGACTCTTGTGTCTTGCACTTGGTATCAATATTGATATTGATAGATGTTCCCATCAGTATCGGTATAGGTATCAAAACCACCATTTGTTCCATCTAACAACGAAGTTGGTCGTTATAGTACTTAATCCTTTTGTACATCTTTTAAATAAGATTATTATTTTCAGGATATAGTATGTACACTGTACATTTTATCATCAAAGATAAAAATAATATTTACTGTACACTGAGTTTGGTTTTTGGGCTTTGAGAATGTCAAAAACCGGCCAAGTGCGAGTCGAACCAACACGAAAAGGATTCCGTATCATTTTAAAAGATTTAACACCAGCTATCAAGTATCTACTTAAGGTTCATGAGATACAGCCAACTGACAGACAGATGAACGAACTGACGCATCAAGGAGGCTTAATAATAAGGTCCCAACTCCCATGGGTAGCCTTTAGGTACGGGATCCTAAAAAGGCGTTGTTCTGGATGAATGAAAATGTTCATGGGACAAGTTGGGCCCGTTCACGCCCCATCTTTATACGCAACCAAACTGGCAAGTGGCAACCAGAGACGTACTTTGTATCAGAGTCTAGTATCTACTCTCTACCAGGGCGCTTGAACACCTCTCAAGTAAAAAGAAATAGTTAAATTAAACTAATTTTATTAGACTTTAATATGTCTATGTCAATATAAGCTCAAAATGTACTAACTCTGTTACGGTGTTTCAAGATGTTTAATAAATATCAATAAGCTAATAAGTATCGCAGGACTTGCGAGACTCTTGCAGTAAGACAAAGACCAGAACCAAGAACTGAACAGACCAAGACTGGCTAAGTCTCGTCTTGGTCTTGCATTTGGGCAACACTACCTCTGACTTCTCGGTGTTATGTGCTCTTAAGGTGGAAGACACGGGTCTGCCCGCGAAATTCAAATTTAATTTGGTTTTTCGCAATTTGTAAACTAATACGACAAAGTAGGCTTATGGCCTAGTCCAATTGCGCCTGTGGAATTAAGTATCATCTTCACAGGTTTACATAAAAATCTTTACTTGAAAGTGACCAGTTTAAGAAATTAATCAAAATACTGAGTTGGACGTGAGTTACTCACAAATTAGTCGATATTTTGATTAATTTCTTAAACTGGTCATTTTCAAGTAAAGATTTTTATATAAACCTGTGAAGATGATACTGCCATTGTCGCAATTAGAATGCCATAAGCCTACTTTGTCGTATTAGTTTACAAATTGCGAAAAACCCAATTAAATTTGAATTTCGCGGGTAGACCCTTGTCTTCCACCTTTAAACAAAATATCGCATGATTAATTGGTGCAGCAAATCATTGTAGGGAACAGTTGATGGAGATACGTGATGGAAATAGAAATAGAAATGTTTTTTTATTCAAATGAACTTTTTTACAAGTGCTTTTGAATAGTCGATGACTCTACCACTGGTTCGGAATCCCCTTCCTGCCGAGAAGAACCAGCAAGAAACTGGAAAGTGGGCGGTAACTCTTACGGATGCGAGTGTCAAGGAACAAGTATCCAATTACCGCCAATTTCGAAATTCCAATGCATGAAACAAAATGGTAACATTAATAAAGGCTGCACATAATATTATAATAATCAAAGTGTAATACCCGAACTCGCCGGAGCGGCCAATAAGGCTCGATGTAGTTGTTCGAGGCCCGCTCGATATGGAGATTAATATAATAAAGGCGTAAAGGGAATGCTAATGGCGCCCTTGTATGGCGCACGCGGAATGCGCCGTGATTCAGCGCGCGTAGGACGGCGCTACAGCCTGCCAGGTTCCGAACACGCACTGATCAGAAGTGTATGGAGAAATCATTATGGATTTTAATACGTAGGTTAATGGGTGTCGCCAGGGGAAGGTAGGTAGGGGCAGCTGCCCCCCCCCCCCTCACAGTTGAAAAATATAGTACTATAAAAGATACTTCATCATTGAAATCCAGATACCGCTGCCAAATCTTCCGACTTCGTCCGGAGGGCGTAAGGTTATTAAAAATTCAGTGGGAACCCTGTCAACTTGCCCCCCCCCTCACACCCCCCCCCCCCCCCTTGGCCATCGGCTAGCGACGCTCTTGCGTAGGTATGGGCAAGTGCAGTACCTATGGACGCTTGTACCTGTGGACACAATCGATTCCGTCGAAAGCGAAACTAGCAACCCTAAAATTCTAATTTGAACGCGACCGTAAAGCTTTGTCTATGGTTGACAGTTCGCATTCAAATAAGAATTTTTAGGGTTACTAGTTTCGACGGAATCGATTGTGTCCACAGGTACAAGCGTCCATAGGTACAGCACTTGCCCCTCATAATAAAAATTAAGTATAATGTTAAATCCTACTAGGTAATATTATAAAATATGTGAAAGTGAGGATGTATGGATGGATGTTTGTTATGCTTTCACGCCTCAACGAATGAACCGATTTAGCTGAAATTTGGCATGGGGATAGCTCATACCCATGATTAACACAGGCTACTTTTTATCCTGGAAAACAGAGTTCTCGCGGGAATTTAAAAACCTTAATCCACGCGGACGAAGTTGCGGGCATCATCTAATATCTAATAATTATAATGTTCCGAAAAACCCGGAATCCTTATAGGATCGCTTCGTTGTCCGTCTGTCTGTCCGTGTATCGAGGCCCTTTTTCTCAGAAATGGCTTGAGGTAGGTACAAGTTGTTTATACTGAATCTCTTAATGCGGTGAAAATTTCAAACTTCTGGTTTAACTTCATGAAAAGTTACAGCTTTTCAAAGCGTATTTCCATACAAAATTCCTAGTGACGCTTTGCCCGTTTTTGCCAAAATCTAGGCGTAAATCAAGGCGTTTTATTTTAAATCATTATAATTCTTGTAATGTTATTTTAAAATGTAAAAAATAGATTAATGATGACAATTACATAATATTATGCTTAGTGACAGGCAATTACGGAACCCTATACTGCGCGTGGCCTGACACGCATTTGACCGTTTTGGCGTGGAAGCCGGTAACATTGAAAGTCCCTTCATAGAGGATTCGAAAATTTTGTATTCGAATTGATAGTTAATTTATATTAAGCTTGGTATGCTTTAATTTGAAAAGCCGAAACAAACTTGAAAAACATTTTTTTTTTCAAATAGGTAATCCAAAATGTTTTACTTTCATCGCGGGTGTTGATTTTTTGCAGTGTATTCGATAGAAAATTTCGTACTCTTTCAGGGAAAAATTACGCAAACCACGTTTGGCCGGAAGAGTCGCATACCTACTTGAAGTATGTGACGAACGCATGTAACCGAGCTTATTATAAACGTATAATGTATAACTATCAATTCGAATACAAAATTTTCGAATCCGCATGATGGGACTTTCAATGTTACCGGCTCTCGGTATATTTATTTTTCAATAATTTGTTGGCTCTAATAACGCGAGGGGTTGCGAGATCTATCAGTACAGTTACAGCTGCAGGAAAAATCAAGGATCAAGGATCTCCGTTTCATTTCAATACGCTGAATTATAGTTAGTGCGTCGCGGGAGACATTTTGACACCTGCCGTATTTGGACGTCGCGCGTCGGTCGCGTCTTCAGCAGCTACATGAACTCGCGTTAATGAGTACAATAAACACATTTCACAATTGTTCTGTGGGTTATATCGGACATGTATAGACATATTTGCACTTCGCGTTTCAATTTTATCAAGCGGTAATTTGAATAGGTTAGTACAAATATGGAATTTTGGAAAGGTAGAGCTAATAGTTATAGTTACATAAAGGAATGTACATACTCGTATGTGAGAAAGAATAGATATTACAAGATTGCCAAACTTTGGAAAGGTAGTTAATAGTAGTATTTGAGGTGAAATCTTTTAAAAAGTGATTTATTACCGGACGCGGTGCGATGGTCCCTCCCGTAGTCCCTGGAAGGGACTTCTTTTTTTTTATTCGATGACAAGCTAGTCCTTGACTGCGATCTCACCTGATGGTAAGTGACGATGCAGTCTAAGATGTTAGCGGACTTACTTGGGAGGGGTATGGCACGTGCCGGAACGCTAAATCGCTTGGCGGCACGTCTTTGACAGTAGGGTGGTAACTAGCCACGGCCAAAGCCTCCCACCAGACCAGACCAGAGACAATTCAGAAATTATAAATTCCCAAATTGACCCCGCCGGGAATCGAACCCGAGACCTCCCAGTTATAAGACAACAGCGCTCACCACTGAGCCAGGGAGGTCGTCAAAATATATCTCTATCATATCTATGCCTACCTAGTACCTAGCGCAAACTTATGGAATTTTATAGAAATCACTTAACTTCAACGCTATTCTATCAATTGGTAAGTACGTAGCCTCAGGTTAAATCTTAATAAATTGTTACTTCTTATTCAATTAATTAATTAAAATAATATGCTGTTATGTAACTATTAAAATTATGATAACCTTATAACTGGGTAACTTCATATCTTAGTGTCTGTTTCTAAATCGTTATCACACTCAAATAAGTATATAGGTACCTAGTATAAGTAGTTCTCCAATACGCAATAAAAGAAGATATCTATGTAAACATAAATACAAACATTGTTATTCATAAAATATCTAATAATTATTTCATCTCCTTACTCAATATGAAAATAATTATATGCGAGTGTCTGCCGGTCCGTTTAAGAAATGATTAGTCAGATTCGTCCAACAACGATCGGGAAAATCAGTGAAAACTCGAGTTTATAAAATAACAATAATTTTTTCTTGTTTCATTTGGTAATCCCTACTAATCATACCTACTAATATTATAAATGCGAAAGTGTGTTTGTTGGTTTGTTGGTTTGTCCTTCAATCACGCCGCAACAAAGCTACGGATTGCTGTGATTTTTGCATAGGGATCGTTTATGAGCTGGAGATAGGCTATTTTTTATCCCGAAAAAATGCAGTTCCTATGGAAAGATACGCTAACGCTTACGTTTGTCCTTTAATCACGCAGTAACAGAGCTACAGATTGACGTGCTTTTTTGCATAAAGATAGTTTATGGGTCGGAGAGTGACATAGGCTACTTTTTATCCCGGAAAATCAAAGAGTTACCGAGGGATTTTAAGAACTTTATCCACGCGGACGAAGTCGCGGGCATCAGCTAATAAGTACTAAACAAATTCATAACATATTTACCTACTTATTTCATTGGGTAATTTTTTATTAAAATACTAGGTAACAAAATTGATACAAAAAAATACGAGATAAACTGTCCCTTTTAAAAAAAGATATTTTTTAAATGATCGAGATACTGAAGATCAAAATATGCTGGCTCACGCTAACTTTTTCAGAGTTCCATAGGCCAAATAAGAAGGTTTCATCAAAGGTGCCTGCCATATTTTGATGTTCTCAGCTGCTGTGACGTCACTATCATGGACTGTAGTAGTCTGTTACATATTTTTCATGACGCAACTTCTCTTTCGATTTTATTGGCACAGAGAAAGCTTGCATCCTGGGTACGAATATGGAGTCTATTTATCCCGGAAAAAATTGTCTAAACTACAATAAATAGGTAACTCAGGAAAAGCTGCAATAAGTACTTTTGACAGAAATGCGCGTACCTAAATTCAAAAAAGTATCTAACTAATACGTTGCATTTACTGAAGAGAAATCAAAACTAGTGACATGTAGATATGTGTTAAATAGGTATGCTCTGATATTATGTATTAGATAACTCTGATTCGTCGATGCCGCGCGCTGAGCAAACAAAATTACCTGCAGCTTCGGGGAGCATTTGCGACATCCAAATCTTTGACCCTTGAGGCACTATCTCTGACGAAGACACTGTTCATCAGCACTGTATCTGATCGAGGCACTGTCTCTCGCACTGTTCTCGATAACGCACTGTCTGTGAAACACTTTCTCTGAGGCACTGTGTCCAATAGAGTAGCTCGTATCTCTGAAAGCGGCACTTTTTCCGACGGCTGCCTGTGGCAGGGCACTGCACCCTGCGACGTAGGGCGTACGTGGGTACGTCGCGTAGCGGCTGGTGGTGAGTGACAGCGGCGGAGGGCCGGTGCAACTGCAGCGCGTTATCAGCCGGCAGTCGCGACTCGCGCCTATCGTCTAAATACAGACAACTCGCCCGCGACCAAAACCGCTCGTATTGCTTTACGGCCTAAATTTAGAGGCCGCTGGCTACAGAAATAAATGCGTTTTTACGTGTTTTTCACGAGCATTAGACGCGAATAGGAGCCCGCAGGCTGGTGCGGTGCCAGCACTGCCAGCGCGCGCGCGAAACTCGAGATTCGTGCCGTATTTGGCAGGCGCGGAACGCTTTTGGGTATTTAGTTTCGCCGAAGACGCCCGTGCGCTAATTCGAGCGCAGCGCGAGGGATGCGCGTGAGACCGTGCCTTATATGGCAATATGTTTTCACGCCGCTACAACGGGACTACGCGATCGGAAGCGAAACGCTTATTTTTAGAATGCATTAAATTCTTACCGCGTCATAAATATCGGATGATTCACTTTTCGCTTAGGTATGTAAATATCGACGGATCCGTGAATAAGTAGTCAGTAGATATGTAAACGTAGGTAACTTAGCTATCTAGGTAGGTACCTAAATATTGTAATATTTTGCTTTTTCGAACTTCGGACTCGAGAAGCCGAACTGAGCAATTGCTAAGTTTTTCGAAGGCTCTTCTCAGCCTAGCTGCAAAGACATAAGTAGGTACCTACCTACTCGTATAATACACACATGAGTGTGCCAAGAATACTGACTGCAGTTAGATACTCGCTTAGCAGCCAGGCAGATCTCATATTGCGTGAAAAATAAGCCAGCACTATTCTGTCACCATGAGGCAATTAACTGCGGTAAAAATTAAAATGTGTCTCGTAAAATTTTTTTTTGGTAGACTACGGTCCCAGGTTCTCTATAGCGAACGAAAGAAATACTTATATCACTCTCGATCAGAAAGTAAGTACATAATTTGTTAGTTATGTACAGGGATAAATAATAAATTCCTCTATCGCCTCTTCAAGTCAATATTCAAGGCAGTCTTGTTAACGAAAGTTACATGTTTGCAACAATGATTAAATATTAAAGCGCACGACATTTAGGCCCGCTTGCAGAGACGCCGGGTTAGGTAATAGGTTTAAGAGCGCGTGTAACCCCAAAAAAAAATCAGATTTCGCGATGAGATAAAACATAGCCACAACCTCATGTGAGGCGCGACAAAAGAAAGCGTTTTGCGCGGAATAGGAGTGTAGTAAGCGCCAAATACTTTGTAACTCGTAAAATATTCATTTTCTTTTCAATTCGCTAGGCTACTCTCTTGATAATATCAATCGGAATTTAATGTAAAAATTTTGGCTCTGTAATATGCAACACATTGAAAATAAATGAATATTGGTTAAAAATTAGACCTAACTTCGCGATTTTTTATTATCGAACAAATTTCATCATTTTATTTTTTTGCCCAAGCACGTCCCTTGGCAGTATGATGTAATTCTTGCGTGTTTTTTTCAGATAATTGAAACTTGATCTACTACTGTAAAAATCAAATCTGTTTACTGTTAACGAGCGCACACCCACTCTTAACCCAGGAATAAATTTGTAATCTTGACAGAAGCCTTACACGAAATCTGTCAAAGCAGCAGTTAACTCTGGGTTAAAAGGATAACCCGGTGTTTCTGCAAGCGGGCCTAGGTAGGTAGGAACCAACAGATATCTGCATCATCATTATAAGTAAGTAACTGAGTTTAAGGTTGTCACTTGTCAGCACTTACGATAAATAAATTAGGAATAATCTATAAGTTAAATTGATTTGATTATATTGTTCAAAATAATTAGTACTTATAATCACTTAGTTAATTTTTAATCTAAAAAAAACCGAAATTCGACCTCTAAACCTAACGTAACATATTTTGTATCTACTTACATAGAGCCTACAATTTTTTATAATATACTTATCTATAAAGTTCTTTATTAGATGTCCGTAATAAATCACAGCTAACATAATCACTGGTCTGAGATACTGCGTGATAGTCATTAGTTCTCAAATTAAGCTATAAGCGTGGTATTAGCAATAATTATAATCGACTGAGCGAAGCGAAGGTCTCTGAGTTTACTAGAGCGATTTGCACTTGTCCGTCCGTCCGTCTGTCAGAGCCTTATAACTTCTGAATTACTGAACGTAATTACTTCAATTTTAGATATGATATGTAAACCGATGGCCTCCAGCCGAAAATGGCTTAAAAAGTTATAAAAATCTTTATTTCAGGGGGGACTCTCATAGAAGCGAATGCGAAGTAAAATAAAAAATTTTGCATTTCATAGGGTTCCAGTACTTTATTTTAAAGATAATTTGGAACAGAGTACAAAAGTATTTTTTTTTTATTTTTTTTCCTAAAATTCACGAAATGGGGGGCTTTCAAAGTGGAGATTTTATTCGAGGCTAGATCTCTAAAACCACTTTATTTTAAAAATTGAAACTTACACATAATTTGAGTTATATTCTGTACTTGAACAACAAATACTAAGATTAGATAAATATTATAAAGAAACGAAATTATTTAAGTTTTAATGGGCATCAATGTTTTTAACAAAACTTCACTATACTGTTAATAGATGGCGCTGTCTTTAATATTGTAAATACGCATCCCATCCACGAAAGCAGATGACGATTGACGTCATCAGATTCGGCGCGTTTTAATTACAATTTAATATAGTTAAAACTACCTTATGGGAATTATGGGATACCGCGAGGTCTCAGTTCGGGGCGAACCACTAGTTTATAACAAACAATAACTTAAGTGTTTCTTCTATATGACATAGCAAAGATAATGCTGGTTACGCGTTTAATTTATGAGACGGTATAACTGTAATCTACAAATTATAACATTATAATATAAGGGAGAGGGCACACTGGTTACTTTTAGCTCAGCGATCGCGCGTTTTTATTGCCTTTAGCGTTTTTATGGCCTTATGGAAAATCGCGACTTAAACGCGTTCGCGTTTGTATGGCTTCGTAGAATCGCGAAAACGCGCGAAATGCGATGCACGCAAAAGGCCATAAAAACGCTAAAGGCAATAAAAGCGCGCGATCGCTGCTGTGAAAAGTAGCCAGTCTGCTCTCTCCCTTTATAAAAGGTTTTCTTACAGCCTCGGTTGGCTGCTGCGGTACTTCACGGTTAGAACGCTCGACGGCGGCGTTCCGAAGCGCCGCTGCGCGCTGGTAGATTCAAAAGCTAAAAAGTTTATTTGAACAGAAATATATTCTATTCTATTCCATTTTATAATTGAAATAATTGAAATAATAAATAATGACAACCCTAACCCTTTGGTTCACATTTCATATTATAATTGTCAGTAAACGCATACCCGCTCAATTAGCATAAACTTAAGTCCCTATAGGGCGGCAATTTGCATCTCGGCAACTACACTGAGCCACACAATAAATAATCATTATAATAAAACAGCTCAAACTTTTCTTTACCAGTTGGTTGAGAAATGTCGTGAAATGGAAACGAACATACCTACCTCCAACGTTCATTAATTCCATCCTTTCTTCTTTTTTGTCGACCAAATTCAAATTCAAATTCAAAATTATTTATTTCATGTAGGCCAACCTGTGGCTCTTATGACAAGTCATGACTCTACCACCGGTTCGGAAAGCAGATTCTGCTGAGAAGAGCCGGCAAGAAACTCAGCAGTTGCTCTTTTCAAAATAATCATTTTACAATATTATTATGAAGCTACTGAAGCTATTACATTTTGATAAGTTTTTTATACTATCCTGTGGATAGATGTTCACTGCTAGACATAGGTCTATTGTATAAAGTTCCACACGACATGATATTGTCGCGGTTTACGCGGCTTGTATCCAGCGTATCCATACGACTCCTCTGATGGAATGCTCTCAAATCTTTTGACTCTCAAAATGGAAATTGTTTGAAGTTTATGTGATCGTGTGTACATTCCGCCTGACCATATGCAGCAGGTACCTAGTGTATAATGCCTACGTGGGATTTAATATCAATAATAAAATAAACCAACGCCTTAGGTTCTGCTGACACCATTAAAGTCCTATTATCTTGAGCAACTGCTCATTTTATTATTTAGATAGGTAACTAACCTATTAAACTACTCACTAGACGTACGTATCGTAAATATATTTTTCTTCAAAATAACTAATCAGATTAAAGACTGTGCTAAATAATAAAAACCGGACAAGTGCGTGTCGGGCCACGCGCAGTGCAGAGTTCCGTAGCTGAAAGTCTCAAATATTATTGCTGACCTAGGATAGTGCTTTTGTTTTATTTATGAATATTGAATAAATTTTGAGTTCCATGGTTTAAATACTATAATATTCTACAAAATATGCAACTTACACTACGTGTAATACCTAACTTAGAAAATACAGATATAACTCCTTAACTAATGAACCCTACTTAGCCGTGATAGTTTTCCTTTAAAATTCATTATACATACTACTGCTGTGAATTTTTTCTTGTATCCTTTATACAAACATTTAGCTGGCAGAGGGGGGGGACACTTGACTCTAATAAAATTTAGCACTTTAAAATATCATATTTCACAAACGGATCCCTGAATTGAATAATGGTGTTCCCACACCCACAATATTTTTGAAACACCTATTCAACGACACCCCACACTATGGGATAGACGAGAAAAAAAAATTCATCCCCACTTTACATGTAGGGGAGGCACCCTAACAATAGTTATTTGTTATAAAAGAGTGCAAAGTTGCTTTTTAACCGCGTGCTCAGTTTAGATGACCGAGCAAGCGAAGGATTCTAAAATTGAATCACGAGCGCAGCGAGTGATTCAAAAATTAGAATCCTGAGCGTTAGCGAGGGAATCAAAAGAGCACGAGGTGAAAAATCTTTGCACTCGAGTGCAACACGTAATTTTTCATCTCCCCATTCAAACAATATGACGTGAAAAGAAAATGGCGCACGCAAAGCAAATTAAAAAAAAGTACACCAAGAAGGTTCCAAGTCTGAGTTTTTAACAAATTAAAAAAGGTTGTATGATAAATTCGGCACCATGGAGGTAGAAGTAAATAGGTTTAATGATGTTTTGAATTCACAAACATAGTGCACACGATGTTCTAAATTCAATTTACTTTATCCTCTAGAGGATAAAAACGGCTTTTACACTCCGATATCGAAGAGCAAAAATACTCTTTCCGAGATGGGGAGATGAAAAAATTATTTTTCACAATTTTATTTCACCACTTTGTCGGCGTGATTGATATTTATACCCTTGTCAAATTACATACTTCTAGTACCAATAGTCTCTGAGCTAAACCGCGGACAGACAGACAGACAGACGGACAGACGGACGGACATGGGGAAACTATAAGGGTTCCTTGTTTACTACGGAACCCTAAAAATAACTCCACATGCATGGGACCTATAATAATACGTCGTTTTTTCAGAAAATAATAATAGATACCATTGTGGTGTTGAATGTTGATACTGCAACTTGTATGCAACTACGAGCCTGTTTGTACCTATCTACCTGTAGACAGTAATATTAGGTAATTAGTTTCACTGGTAATAATGAAAGTAACAGAAAATTAAGAATTATTGAAATAAGTAGCAAAAAAACAGGTTAATTGGTTCTGAAAGAAAATAATATTTGGACTGTTCCTCAAATTAAATTGAATTTGAAAAGTCATTGAATTGTGCAACCGCACTAATAAGACATCTGTGACAGCAATGCGCATGACATTAGCCAACATCAGCCTTTCACCGCGCCGGCCGCGGGGGCGTGGCGGCGACCACTCCCCCGCACCACTAGCACTGAGCTGTTTTAATGATAAGATAGCCCTTGTCTGCGGTATCACTTGATGCTTAGTGACGATACAGTCATAGGCAGCCCGCACACAGTCAATATTATTGTCAATAAAAATATTGACAATATTTTTTTATATGAAATAATATTGATCAATCCTTCAATACGCCCCGCACACACGCAATATTATTGACAATATTCGAAAATATTGACAATAATATTGACTGTATGCGGGCTGCTATAGATAGTAGCGGGCTACTTGGAAGGGGATATGTGTGACAGTTATAATTAGGCCGAAATTAGACGGTGCCCCGTTCATCGTTCATTTTTGCGAATATTTTTTGCGAAAATGAACCCTAAGGCCCTTTGCCCTAAGGGCTAATTTAGACGTATGGCTCACCGATGACCCTCGAAAATGAAAGAAAAAATCTCTAAAATTAACCGTAGAAAATTCACCCTTAGGGCGAATTAAGACGGTTCATTTTCGCAAAAATTTTTGCATCGATGAACGATGAACGAGGCACTGTCTAATTTGGGCTTTAAATCCATAATCCTAATCGGGTTGTACGCGTTATCGCACTAGAACGCTAATCGATCGTTTCCAACACGTCTTTGTCAGAACGTCAGCGGAGGGCTGGCGAGCGCAAAGTTCTTGGAAGAGAAGGTCTTCTTAAAGCGCCTCCTATCATCCTATGAGGCTCGGACCTTGGCTAGCACCACGTTGGGGAAGCCTGAACCTCGCTACACCGGATGGGATTCACGTTAAACATGATATAGGTAGTATGAATGAGTCTGAACTTCAACATGGGGCTATGCAAGATGCGCAGGCGGTTCAATAAAAGCCGGCAACGCGTTGGCGGTGCAGTGGCTCGGGTGCTGCAAAAGGGTTTTGTTTGCTAGCTATTTGGATATACATACTAGCTTTTGCCCGCGACTTCGATCGCGTGGAGTAAGGTTTATAAAAATCCCGCAGGAACCCTATGTTTTTCCGGGATAAAAGTTCGTCTATGCACTCTCAACAACCGCCGAGGTTCTTGCTGGTTCTACTCGGTAGGAAGGGCATTCCGGACCAGAGTGGTAGATTTATTTGACAATTTGAAAGAACTTGTAAAAGTCTTTAGCATTTATAAAATTAAGTACCTACCTAGGATTTAATTCATTAATGTTAACTATTCCAATGAATCAACCATAGCTAGGTGCAATGGCCAGTGAATCCCACATGTCCCGTGTACATGAATCAGTGAGTGAAGTTTTTGCCCCATTCATCCTACGAGGTCGCTGCCCGTAGCTCTGTGCTGAGATGTGAGATGTGTAACGACAACAATGTGTATTAGCATAATGGTCGGCTAGTCAATCGATTAAGATTGGACAAAAAGTGCGGCAATTTGTTTGCGTCATCACTCGGGCGGCGGGACCGGTGTAGACTGCGCGGGGGACGCCTTACTCTAGGGTTGCCGACATACCAACAAGCCCGTAGGCCAGCCGTAACCAATATCATCATCATGATGAGCAACAGATTAACGTCTCACTATTGAGCGCAGGTCCCTCTCAGAGAAGAATTATAGGTCATATAGTCCGTCACGCTGACGCAATGCGAATTGATAGACTTCACACACCTTTGGGAACATTATGGAGAACTCTCAGGCATGCAGGTTTCCTCGCGGCGTGATATTGAATTGCTTAAACGTACATAATTCCGAAAAGTCAGAGGTGCGTACCCGATTTCAAACTTACGACCCCCCAAACAGGAGACAGGACATTGCAATCCTAAACTCCTAACCACTAGGTTATCACTGCTTCTGCAACCAATATAATATACCTAAGTATTTACAATCTTTCTTCCTTAGCTTATTATAGAGCTCCCATAGCCACCTTCCAGCTCCATCATCAGACCAGCTCCAGACCAGTCTTAATAATACTGCATTATCAACCGATTTACAGCACAGCTCAATCGGAAACCGGGAATTTAGTCAAAACTTGCAAGACTTAATTACAGACATCCCAGGTGAAACTAAATAAAAGCTTGTACTTACTTATCTAAAAATATTCGGCAGCCCTAAGTAAAGTGTAGCGCTTAGTGCGCGGGCGCGTCGCGGTCGTGGGCGAAGTAGGTGCTCGTGCTAGTGGCGGTACCTACACTCGGAGCGCGCACTGCACGCGCGGCTGAGCAGTGTGACCACTTCATACCAGCCAGCGATCTATACAAAAAACCGGCTAAGTGCGTGTCGGGCCATGCGCAGTGTAGGGTTCCGCAGTTGCAAGTCACAAATATTGTTGCTGACCTATAGTGCTTTTATTTTATTTATGAACTAGCTGATGCCCACGACTTCGTCCGCGTGGATTTAGCTTTTTAAAATCCCTCGTGAACACTGATTTTCCGGGATAAAAAGTAGCCTATGTTACTCTACAGGTCCTCAACTATAGTACCCATGCAAAGTATCACGTCGATCCGTGGCTCTGTTGTGGCGTGATTGAAGGACAAACCAACAAACAAACAGACTCGCATTTATAATATTAGTATGATTAGAATATTAAATTGCATAGGAAAACACTGTAACATTACGTCCATACGATGTATTACATCCATACCTACTATGTAGTATGAAGGTTTAATGATTTGTTGGCAAAATCTGACGCCTTTGGAGTAGTTTGACTGACAAAATAGGGCTATCCACGATGGCTATATACGATAAAGTACGCATGCCAGCTTAAGATGAGCCGTTCATTCAAAGTATCTTGTAGATTCCGGGGTTCAAGTTGTTTGAACCTTATACTGAAGATTGTGATGTCTATAATTTCTGAACTACTAAATTGACGGCCTTGAAATAATTACAGGACAATCTCTAAAGTACCCGCTTTCTAACAAAAAAAATAATGAATGAAATCGGAATACGCCTTAATGAATTACAGCTAAATACACATTTTGACTTTCATCCCCTCTCCCAAGGGAACCGTGCTGAATTTCGGGATAAAAAGTATCCTATATTATACCTCGTAGTATGAACTTAAATCATGCCAAGTTTCATTTAAATCCGTCCAGTAGTTTCGGCGTGATGCGCGGCCAAGAGACAGACAGACAGACAGACAGACAGACAGACAGACAAAAAATAAAAAAAAAATTGTTTTGGCTTCAGTATCGATTATAGAGTGCCCTCAAACAAAAATTTTCAAAATATCTTCAATGTACAGAATTGGACCTGTTACAGTTTTATTATATTATAGATAGATAGTTATAGATATTGAATATATTTTGAGTTCCATGGCTGAGTTTCTTGCCGGCTCTTCTCAGCAGAATCCGCTTTCCGAACCGGTGGTAGAGTCATGACGTGTCATAAGAGCCACATGTTGGCCTACGTGAAATAAATAATTTTGATTTTTTTTTTAATTAAACAATAACTATTTCATGGACGTTGCATATTTTTTGCCTGTATTTTCTGACTTTGTTGATTTTTTTTCGCTTACTTCAAATGTATAAGAAAGAAAAGGGGTTTTGTACTATATAGCCAAAACAAATATATTTTCTTAATAATTATATTATGTTTCTTTTATTACAAGCTTTTATGTACATACCTTTTTAGGGTTCCGTGCCCAAAGGGTACCAACGGGACCCTATTACTAAGCCTACGCTGTCCGTCCGTCCGTCTGTCAGCGGGCTGTATCTCGTAAACCGTAATAGATAGACAGATGAAATTTTCACATATTATGTATTTCTATTGCCGCTATAACAACAAATAATAAAAATTAAATTAAATTGAAAAAATTAAATTAAAATATTTCCATGGGTACATGAAAATATTTTAATTTAATTTTTTAACGGATTACGGAACCCTAAAAGAGCGAGGCCCGACTCGCACTTGGCCGATTTTTTTACCTAAAAATATTTCATGGATCAAAGCAATTTCTCAGTTCATTGTCTTTGTGACATTGCATGTTTTCCCCCTGTGCCCTTCATTGCGAAAAGATGTCTCAAGTAGCAGTAATATTATCTTGATTAGATACCTAATATGGTGTTTATACTGAACGTCTATACGTCTAGCCAGGTCTAAGCTAAGCTATCGGCAAAATATAATATTTGCAATTATGAAATTCAAGCAGATACGATGTCAAACACTACATTAATAAAAACTATAGCTAATGATCGGTGACAAGCACGACACATTCCTTGTAGGGTAAGTATAGTAAGTACCTTTTGCTAACCTGGAGACTCCACGTGGGAGCACGCCCCCGCGAACCCAACTTACCTTATCTCCATTGTAGGTAGGTATATTGGTACAGTTGCTATCTAAATCTAACGCAGGTATTAATGATTGCTTTGACCGCTGTTGATAGATTATAGCCAGATATGTACAGTGTACACTAACCATTATTACATAATATCGTCCGTACTTATTAATTAATTATGTTTAGCTTTGAAGAAAAGTCGCCGCCTTAGACAAACAAAATAATATCTCTGATACGACCGTTATCATAGAGATCGTCGATGATCGATCGCAATCAGGAATCGACGAATAGGGCATGTGTGCGTGGTGGTTTACAGCAAGTTTAAATTAAGTATATTTTATTGCAATCTTTATTGAGATGAAATCATTTATATTAATACTAGCTGATGCCCGATACTTCGCCCGCGTGGATTTAGTTTTTAAAATCTCTCGGGAACTCTTGGATTTTCTGGGATAAAAAGTAGCCTATGTCACTCTCCGTCTTCAACTATACCCATGCCAAAAATCACGTCGATCCGTAGCTCTTTTGCGGCCTGATTGAAGGAAAAACCAACAACCAAACACACTTTCGCATTTATAATATTAGTATGATACATTTTCATGAGTGATACTTCCTCCTATACAGTGATTCTTACTCTATAATGACGTTAAAAATTCCTTACTCCATTGAGGAAATAAACTTCTGTAAAACCTATACTTAATGGTCAATTATTAATTTTTTTCGCTTATTAATCTAATGTTTTGAATGAGTGTGTCCTACCGGTAATGACGTAGGTAGATATATGGCGCAGAAACGTGGACACTGACGGTGGGCCTTGTTCACAAATTAAAAGTTGCTCAGTGCACTATGGAGCTAGCTTATGATCCGGAACGAGGAAATTCGCAGTAGAACAAAAGTGACCGACATAGCTCTGAGGCTTAGCAAGCTGAAGTGGCAGTGGGCAGGTCAGGTCATATCTGTCGCAGAACCGATGGCCGATGATGGGGCAGACGTGTTCTGGAGTGGAGACCGCGTACCGGCAAGCGCAGTGTAGGACGACTTCCAGCTCGCTGGACCGATGACCTTAAGAAGGTGGCGGGAAGCGGGTGGATGAGGAAGGCGGAGGACCGTGTTTGGTGGCGCGCTCTCGGAAAAGCCTATGTCCTGCTCTGGACACATACAGGCTGACGGATGGATGATGATGAATGAATTTTCGCGCGTTGCGAAAGGGGGCTAGATGTAAATTAAGACCAAAAGTTGTACCTACCGACACTTTTGACCCTTTTTGATGGCCTAAAAAATATCTTATATAATAATTTCAACAAGTTGTGCATCACTCCCGTGGCTCAATTGGCCCGCGCGCGGCCGCCAACTGAAAGACTGGAGGTTCGAGCCCACCCGGGGGCGCGCAATCCAATTTTTTAAGAATTAATAATCTTACACGATCTTTTGGGCAAAGGTAAGATATACTTACTTATGGGGTTTTTGCCCAGTCTCCAGCGAACCAATACTATTCAGCAATTTTTAAGGCATTCTTAGTCACTGCGTTGCTAATAATGAGAAGAATAAAGTTTTTAGCTTTAAAAAGCGTATACTAATAGATATAAAAAATAAAAAGATAGGGTACTTCCTACCCTAAATACGCATCAAAAGTTACAGTTATGGGCATAATGCGCCATAAACAATAAGGCTACACCAGTTAAATAACATAACACAATAACGAAGCGGCCAAGATGGGCAATGTTTTGCGGCGCGTGGGATCGCGCTTTGGATGCTGCGTGTCTGAGATGACAGCGGCCTACGTACCGATACGAAGATTGATGGATGCAGCGCGATGGATCGCCAAAAACAGACGCTAAAAAACAATAAGTATGGACCGTAATTATATACTTTAAGGATGTTGAGCAAGATTAAAATGTCTCAGTTATTATCATAAATTAATTAGGTAGGTATGAGGTAAGTTTATTTGCCTATAATGTTGATACTAAAATTCTTTATGCAGTGGATAGGTATAGTGCGCCAAAGCGTGGGCAGATGATCATCCCGCTAGCTCTACGTTCGACCGACTTCGGACACTGCAGGTGCTGTTCGTAGAGCCTCTGTCCAATATGAACACCAGTATCCAGAGGTCGGTCGATTGCATTGCCAATTCTTAAGGAATTTGCATAGATTAGGATTGGTAGTTGCCTCGCACACTACTAGATACTGTCGGCGTATTAATAGATGGCGGCAATTCATAGTACGCCGGTACGCCCGAACTGGCGTACCCACATAGTCAAGTAGCAACTATGACGTTTTCAAACAAACTATGAAATTGGAGCTATTGTTTGTAGGAAAGGCGGTATTTAGTAACGATTAAGCTACCAATCACAGGTTCACATTTAGCTCTGTTTTAGGCTCAGGGTCACCCAGCGAGCGATGGAGAGAGCAATGCTCGGTATATCTCTGCGAGATCAAATCAGAAATGAGGAGATTCGTAGGAGAACCAAAGTCACCGACATAGCTCAGCGTGTCGCGAAACTGAAGTGGAAATGGGCGGGGCACATAGTTCGAAGAACTGATGGTCGTTGGGGTCCCAAGGTGTTGGAGTGGCGACCCCGCACCGGGAAGCGCAGTGTTGGCAGACCCCCCACCAGGTGGACCGACGACATCAAACGAGTCGCAGGGAGCCGCTGGATTCAAGCGGCGCAAGACCGAAGCCTGTGGAAGTCCATGCAGGAGACCTTTGTCCAGCAGTGGACGTCTATAGGTTGATAAAGAAGAAGAAGAGAAGCTACCAATCCTAAATCTATGGGATTTTTTTTATTCGTCCACTGAACTCGTTTTGAAGGAGACGAGAGCAGGTTCCATATTTTGCATCTATTTTTGATTTTGAGAAATTTTGAATTTGAACTCGATGTCTTCATTTTGAAGATGCTCTCATCTTCTGGGTTCCATATTTTGGATCTGTTTTTTGAATTTAAGATAGGTGTTTGAAAGGGCTAAAGGAGGAAACTCATGTCTAGAGAATTGTTTAAATATTTTTGATAAAAATTGGGTTTTTTTATCACCCCGCCTAGTAAACAACCAACGAATAAAGACTGATTAACTGACTGCAATTACAAAAACTAAAAAAAATCAATTTAACTATTCGGTTACAGTTCACTTGGCGGTTGTTAAATAGGCCCATAGTTTCTTTTAAGGATAAATATGAACTTCTCCAGAGAAATACACTCTGTATTTTCCTATGCTACTGCGGTCGAATTCCGCCAACAATCGCGTGACTCCATCGCGCTTATTCAGCTGTCATATCTCGTTAAAATATCAATAATAACGCCAAATCGGTCGCGCGGGAATCGGCAGCGGCCAAATGCGGCCTCCATAAATATTATGCGATTTGAGAGGACGTAAACGGACATGTCCTCGCGGTTATTTCCTTATAACCGCCAATAACGCCATACTGTCACTGTACTCTGGCGATAGCATTTAGGCTGTGTTCACACCAAACGTATTGTCATTTGTTAGCCGCCGACTGTGAGTAGAACATTATAGAATAGAATAGAATATAAATGTTTTAAGCTATTGCATAGCTTTTATCGCGGGCTTTGAACTAGGACAAACAGTTTGAGCGCGGCGACCGAATCAAGAAATTCCGTAACGAAAAAAACACCTAACACCGTCGTTCAGTAAGCGTTCAACATTTTAGAGGTTCACATTTAGCTCTGTTTAGCGCAGTGGGCAAGCGGCCGCTTTCTTTAGATGTCGCAGGTTCGAATCTCACTCGCGACGTAGTGACAGTGCGCTTTTCTTGTTTGTTTGTTTTTTAATTATTTTTGCATAATTTTTATCGATGCAAAAAAAATATTGCATAAATATTATAATTGCATAAGTTGATAAAAAATGCTATGTAGCTTTACCGCGGCAGTCCCCAAGTGCCAATTAATTTTTTTTTATTCAAATAAACTTTTTTACAAGTGCTTTTGAATCGTCGATGAGTCTACCACTGGTTCGGAATGCCCTTCCTGCCGAGAAGAACCAGCAAGAAACTCGGCGGTTGCTCTTTTCAAAACAAGTATACAATTCAACAGATACTAAGCTATGTATGCATTACGTAGTTTACTGCTTTTCCATGCATATCACACCAAGTCAGTCACTATTAAGTCAGTCACACACCGCTATAAACACGGCATTGCAATTAAACTTCCGTCAAAGCCGGAATCCGCTTTCCGGTTCGGAAAGCGGATTCTGCAATGCAAATCAGAAGAGCCGACAAGAAACTCAGCAGATGCTCTGTTCAAAATACTTAATCATTTTACAATATTATTATGTAGCTATTAAATACCTACACTGTAATGTTTTATATATACAATCTTATGGTCCAGTTCAAAAGTCATCACGTCAGTTAGTCAGTATAGTATAAATTGTTGGCGCGAAATCAAAAGTAGGTACAATCGTATTGGCTTCCTGCACTGACCAGCTCAACAGCTAAAACTGTAATTACTGGGATAATAATCAACACAGCTCACTCGACGCCTTTGCCAAAGTTATAATCTAGATTTACACTTTACAGAATGCGGTTTATTTTTAACCGACTTCAAAAAAGGAGGTTCTCAATTCGTCGGCATCTTTTTTTTATGTATGTTTACCAATTACTCGAAGACGCCTGAACCGATTTGAAAATTTATTTTTCTTTGAAAGGGGATATTTCCCAGGTATTAGGTAGTTTTTTTTTCCATAAAATTTAAACGGGATCACCCATTTAAATTTTATCGAATTATATTATTAAAACTTCACGACATTGAGATTCGCAAAGTAAAGTCAGTCTCTATCCTATAATTACCATCTCAAATTACTCGCTACTGAGCTCAGGATCTCCTCTCAGAGAAGAGCTATAGAAGCTAGCCTCTACCAAGCTCACCCAATGCCAATTGGCAAATACGCACATTTCAGAACATTTTGAAGAACTCTTAGGTGTACAGGTTTCCTCACGATGTTTTCCTTCAGCGTTGAAGCTTGAGATCTTATTTAATTTCTTAAACGCACTTAACTTAGAAAAGTCAGAGCCCGGGATCGAACCTGCGACCCCAAGAATATCACTGCTTTTTTAGCCTTAGAAATATGAGTATTATATTCTAAGACGTGCCGTGTGGTGACGGCAGATCAGAATACAGTTGTCACCACCCCTGCTCTTCCCGCGGGTGTCGTACGAGGCGACTAAGGGAATATAACGGAGAACGGGCAGCAGCGTCCTCTGTGCTACTACTGCCATCTACTGCGATCACCAACCCGTCTGCCCCGCGTGGTGATTATGGGCAAACGCTCCCCTTGGGAGAGGCCTTTAGTCCAGCAGTGGACTGTTATAGGCTATTGATGATTGATGATATTCTAAGATTATATAGCACTGTTTAGTGGCGACTTTAGATCGACTGTTTTTCAGAAGTCAGGCCCTCTAGCCAAGTTACACAATATCTATTGTCGTATCTATTCTCTTTCTATGATTGTTAAAACAGGAGTTCGCAAAGTTTTTATCACGCCTCCTATCATTTCAGAAGGGAGGCGTGATAAAAAAAATGGCAGTCATAGGGACTGCCGATAGAAGTGAAAACTAGATTTGCTAATAATTTAAACAAATAAGAAAAGCAAACTCACGATTTCGTGAGTGAGAGTCGAACCTGCGACATCATACATTAAACGGTAAGGAAGGCGGCTGCTTGCCCTTGCAAGCAGCAACCTTTTGCTTGAGAACTTCTAAAATGTTGAACGCTTACTGAAATCTCCAGGTGACAATTGTGAAGGTGATGACGCGAAATCCATGTTTTTTGCTCACCCAAAAAAGTGCTCAACGCGCCTAAAGAAGTTTTCACTTCAAAAAACTTTGGGAACCCCCGCTCTAAAGCGTTAACGATCATAGAAATAGAATAGATACGACACATATGTAATTTGGCTAGCAGCAGAAGTCACAGTGCGTGTAGTGTTGCGGCTTGCGCTCCGCCCACGTCACATTGCGCGATGATTCAGCTGATCCTTCCGAGAAAATGGTCTTTATATAATGATGCCCCAATGCGATGACAGCGCCGCGGCCCGCGATGTGCGCAGCGCACAGGCCTGCCGCACCTACTTCACTTAGGTCCGCTTGCAGAGACGCCGGGTTAGGTTTAACCCAGGAATTCGACGACCTCCCTGGCTCAGTGGTGATTGCTGTTGCCTTATAACTGGGAGGTCTCGGGTTCGATTCCCGGCGGGGTCAGTTTGGGAATTTATAATTTCTGAATTGTCTCTGGTCTGGTCTGGTGGGAGGCTTTGGCCGCGGCTAGTTACCACCCTACTGTCAAAGACGTGCCGCCAAGCGATTTAGCGTTCCGGCACGATGGCGTGTAGAAACCAATTAGGGGTATATGGGTTGAATGTTCACTGCCATACCCCTTACAAGTTAGCCCGCTACCATCTTAGACTGCATCGTCACTGCATCAGGTGAGATGGCAGTCAAGGACTAGCTTGTCATCGAATAAAAAAAAAGGAATAAAGGAGATTGGCGAATTCCATCGAGTTTCTGACCCAGACGAACTGAACTGAACACTGAACGCCCACGTTCACGAATCAAACTTCTCATACTTGTTCTAGTAAACCGGACTAACAATAAATTGATCAAAGCCTATCAAATAAAGTTGGGAGAAAAAAGTTATTCACTTGTATTGCCATGTAACGGTTATTTATAATGTGTACTTGTGAATAATTATATTTTGGATCCCCATCTTCTAAAAATATCGGATTTACACAGAAAAATACTCTGAAAAATATTAGTTAAAATTACTTAAATGTTTTCTGAATCTGAACGGCTTTTAAAAATGCTGGGTCAAAATTCGTCAACCTCTTTTGTAATTTTGACAGAAGCTTTATACGAAATCTGTCATAGCAGTGCAGCTAACTCTGGGTTAAAAGGATAACCCGGCGTTTCTGCAAGCGGGCCTTATTATGATAAACCCTTTTTACCTGACTACGGCAAAGCTAAAAGGAGGGTAGTGTTTGTACGTATGTGTATTGTATGTTTCGACGACCTCCCTGGCGCAATGGTGAGCGCTGTGGTCTTATAACTGGGAGGTCTCAGGTTCGATTCCCGGCGGGGTCAATTTGGAAATTTACAATTCCTGAATTGTCTCTGGTCGACTGGGGAGGCTTTGGTTAGCCGTAGCTAGTGACCACCCTTACGTCAAAGACGTGCCGCCAAGCGATTTAGCGTTCCGGCACGATGGCGTGTAGAAACCGATTAGGGGTAGATATGGGTGAAAATTCACTGCCATACCCCTTCCAAGTTAGCCCGCCACAATCATAGACTGCATCGTCACTGACCACCAGGTGAGATTGCACTCAAGAACTATATTGTCATCGAATATAAAAATGTTAGTATTTAAGTATGTTCCAACGTAGCACCTAAATGACTGAGCCTGTGATGTCAATCGATTCGTTGTTATGGCACGAGTGACATATATCATGCTACATGTCATACGAACAATATAACAGTTTTTAAACTTTTATCCTTTATTTAAAGATATGTCATCCCGTTTCATAGAGTCCACTGGCGACTAGAGGGCTGGACCTCGCGGTCCTCAGCCAACATAATCCTTACCAATACTATAAATGCGAAAGTGTATTTGTTTGTTGGTTTTTCCTTCAATCACGCCCCAATTACAGGGCTACGGATCGACGTGATTTTTTGCAAGGGTATAGTTGAGGACCTGGAGGGTGACATAGGCTACTTTTTATCCAGGAAAATCACAGAGTTCCCGAGGGGTTTTTTAAACTAAATCCCCGCGGACGAAGTTGCGGGCATCAGCGAGTTTATAATAAGTGTGGCCATTCGGCGGGGTAACGCAGTCGGCATTCTGGGCACATTTCCTCGTATCAGACTTCCAATTGTTTGGATGATATTTTTATATTTAGCTTTCACCTTGGTGTTTTATTCAGCTATAAGTAAACAAAAATAAAGTTATAATATCTAAACACAGACGTAGTACCCTACCTACCTTATTTAATAGCTAAATAGGTTATCTCGGTATTCTCGCCTAACCACCGACTTTAATTATTCAGAAATACCTAATGGCTTGGGCTTAATGCATAAATATGTATTATGTATTATGCAAATTAATTGATAATTCTAGGACACATATTATAACTGGATAAGTAAGTAGGTACCTCGATGCAATACTAGGTAAGTGCTTAGTAAAATAAGCATTTGAAGGATTAATAATTATATATACAATTTGAATAAATGTTATTTGAAGAATTAATAATAATTAATTATATACAATTTGAATAAATGTTGCTGAGCAAAGTAACCGTAGGTAGACATAGTTATCCGCAAAGTTTTTTTTTGTACGTTGACAAAATAGCCCCGTCTGCGATCCCACCTGATGGTAAGTGACGATGCAGTCTCAGATGGCAACTATAAGGGCTAAAACTTGGTAGGAGACACTATCGGAGGGAATCGGTAATATTCTGTGGAGATCAGTCCAAGAGACCTACATATTATTATAATATCCAGCAGTGAAAGTCTATCGGTTGAAATGATGATGATTTTTACTTACGTTTAAAAACAATCTCCTGTATTCTTTCTTTGATTCCACACATGAGACAGCACTGTTGTTATTAATAGATAACACTCCGTAACACAAAAACAATAACAAAAACTAATTAATATCACTCAATAAGTCCTAATAAGTATTTCATTCATAATGATCCAACATTATTATTTTGAAACCACAGAAAAAGACAAACTTTTCACTTAAAAGTATCGTGCTGAACTTTTACAATAGAATTTACACTCAGAAAATCACATATTTTATAGTCAAAATACTCAATTTTCATTCATAACATTTTTGTAGTCAAAATACCTGGCATAAGAAAACTCGCACCGAATTAATTAACTCACTTCTTTAAATTAGACTCGATTATTTTTGATAGTTTCGCGCGGTTTTCGTAAATGGAACGTTAACTTTTTCGATCGCGACGCGGTTAGGCGAAGGCTCTCACGCGAACTGCAGAGTGGTACAGAGTTGGCGGCATCGGCAGCCCGCCAGTGGGTCACCGTGGGTCACCGCCTACAGCCCACAATGATATCATGAAGCCGTTTCCACTGTCATTTACACTTACGCGTAAGTCCTGACTACTAACTCAGCAACTGCAATCTACTTAGTCTTACGTAATTTACACTTACGCGTAAGTCCTGACTACTAACTCAGCAACTGCAATCTACTTAGTCTTACGTAATTTACACTTACGCGTAAGTCCTGACTACTAACTCAGCAACTGCAATCTACTTAGTCTTACGTAATTTAGCAAAATTAATAAGATGTCTGTCATTGATTTTAATGGTCAATCAATACGTTTTTGTTAACAATGTTTTAACAACTCAAGAAAGGCATTGTACTTATGAATTATATCTTCTTCTTCTTCTTCTTTATCAACCTATAGACGTCCACTGCTGGACAAAGGTCTCCTGCTGATGAATTATATACTTACCTACCGGAAAACCAAGATAAACTTCCTTGAAATCAACTTGAAGTTGAAAAAGCCAAATTGATTCAGCAGCAACCTAACCTAACTCTTAAATAGATTTTAAAAGTGGTATACTCCACGATTCAAAAACACTTGTTATAAAGGGTTATTAGGTTAAGGAAAAACTTCTTTATTCTATTCCATGATGTATTAATAATAATTTAGTAGTAAAGACAAAGATTCTATAAAAAAACAAATGTAACATAGGATGCCATGTAGGATGTGATGAAGGTTTGAAAAATCGTACATCTGTTTAAATATTACAATAATTATGTAGGTATAGGTACAATTTTTTTGAACAAAAGAATTTTTTTACATCACATTTAAAAATCCAAGTCTTAACATAGTTGTATTGTATGTATATGATAGAAGTATAAGTAACTGTTAATAACGGTTACAAAGTAACCCTATAGCACCACACCTTTATAGCAAGTTGATTTCCAAATAATTGATAGCTTTTAGATTGACCTTCGTTCGCCATGAGCTGAATCCTGTAATTTTATTGTATAATTTTTGCAATATATGCATACGCCAATGCCGCAAGGAGTTTTTAACTTTTTATGACTAGAAATGTTTAGGTGATAAGGATGGATTCATATCATACAGCACCATTAATGGTATAGGAGAGGTGCAATGATGTGCTACACACAGGCGATACAAGGATGATGGTACAATGATGTCATATTCAACATATTATAGACGGTATAAGAGTGTTGTGAGTGCAATGATCTGTTGGAACAAGGATAGTACAATAATCTGATATACAGCATAGGTGGTACAAGAGTAGTACAATGGTGTTACACGGTACAAATGGTACAAGGGTGGTGCTACGACAGCGCTGCGCTACACGGCGTGGTCGTCGCTCAGCGCTGCGCTACACGGCGAGGCTGTCCGGCAGCGCGGCGCTACACGGCGAGGTCGTCAGTCAGCGCGTCGCTACACGGCGCGGTCGTTGGTCAGCGCAGCGCTACACGGCGAGGTCGTCGCTCAGCGCAGCGCTACACGGCGAGGTTGTCCGGCAGCGCGGCGGCGACGGACGCGTGGTGCAGCAGCGCCTTCTTGTCGAGCCCGCAGCGGAACAGGTTCCACGCGAGGTCCTCGGGGTTGTCGCCGTCTTGCTCGGCGCAGCTCTCCAGCGCCTGGAGGGGGGACACACCGGTTGAATTTCGATATAACGAAGAGTGCTTTAGACTACACGACTGAAGTAAAACTTATGAAACACAACTATGAGAGAAAGAGAAAAAGAAAAAAGTGTGTGTCAGCTCCGACGCAGCACTGGAGTTTACGCGCGACGCTATATCCTTCTCTATGCGCGCGACTCGGGTCCGAGCGCGCCCCGACCGACTTTCGCTTCGGGGACCCGATCGCTACGCGCTCGGCTACCCGAAGCGAAAGCTCTTTCGCACGAAAACCAACCTTATTTACTCAACGTTAGGGTAGAAATTTCAACGTTGTGAAAAACGTAACGAGGTCATTTATAAATTGATTTCACTGCTCGGATTTTTCTCATACCGGGCTGCTAAAATCGATTCTTAAGGAGTAAACTCCAATAAACTCCAAAAATGTGTGCTCGCACCTCTCTCTTGGAGGGGCAAGTAAGTAATATACGAAACGTAACTTTCTCTCTCTTTGTATCTTCACTAACTTATATCTCCCTATCAACTTCCGTTCGCCTCGGCCGATCACACTTTTCGTAACGCATTCACCAGCTTACTCCCCAAGTCAAGCGTACGTAAAGAAGTTTTATTTCAAAAATCTCACTGGAACGCCCTGTTTTGCTGGGACGAAAGGATGTAAACTCACGCAAAAAAATCACGTCGAAACGTTGCTTCGTTGCTGTGATACTAATAAGTATAAAAGGTTCTAAAGTAAATAGGCAATGTTGTTGTCACCAAACAAGTGTTCAACCAGAGGTGCGACTGTCTAAAAATTGCCAATCAAAATCGTATTCACTTCATGGCATTAACGTCAAAGTAAAATATTCCTTGACTGTATTGATTTAGTCACAAATTCAGTACAACCGATTCTAACATGGAGCGTTATGGAGCGTATCGTACACACCTAAACGTATAAGAATGCATACACGAAACTGAGCTCTAATTCAGTGCTGTTATGGTTTATTATACTTTGACGCTACCTAATGCAATGAAATGAATAAGATGTTGATCGGCAACTTTTAGACAATCGGGAGGCAGAGGTGCGATTGTATAAACTTATACCATCGATTGTATTCGTATTCGATGACATTAGCGATGACATGACCATAACTGCATTGAAATAGAGTTCAATTTCGTGTATGAATTTTTATACTTTTACGTATATACGATACGCTCCATATTAAAATAGGTTGTATTGAATTTGCGACTTTAAAATCAATTCAATCAAGGATTATTGGAGTTTATTGGAGTTTACTCCTTAAGAATCGATTTTAGGTGCCCGGTATGAGAAAAATTTGAGGTGCAAAATCTACTTATGAATGACTTTGTTACGTTTTTATGACAGCGTTACTCAAAAATGTAGATCAGCGCCATCTTTCGGCTTATGTGTAAACTATTTCGAATAGCAACTCTGTTGTACGCCCTAAAACCCTGCGATAAAATGTTAGCACTGCTAACATAATAGTTCGAGTTATTTACAATAGATGGCCGTATTTGATATTAACTAGCACAAATACTATAAAGTAAACTCCAGTCGTTCGTCGTCGGAGCTGACACACACACACTTTTTTTTACATTGATGCTGATGCCATGAAATGAATAAGATGTTGATCGGCAACATCGGTGGTGCTGAACCGACCTTGGTGTCGTTCCTGGGGCCGGCGCGCGCCGCCTTGCGCGGCTTGCCGTCCTTGCCGACCAGCTTGCAGCGCAGCAGCACGCAGTACACGTGGCGGCGCAGCGCGGGCCCGTCCAGCGGCTCGCCGCGCAGCAGCCGCTCCACGCGCGCCGCCTCCGCGCCCGACCGCGCCAGGCACGACGCGGAGTGCGCGCGGAACATCGCCCGCTCCTCCTTGCCCAGCGTCTGCGACGAGGACCACCTTGGAGCTTGGAGCTACTGAGTGTTGTATTGTATTTGAGGAGGGGACGCCTGCTAACGCCAGGCAGGTGATAAGTCCTGTGTCGGAACTATTCCACCCAATTCCCCGTGTTTGGACACAGGTTACTGGTGCCCAGGCAGCCCACCCCCCTCAAACCTACCTGTAGCTTTCGTAAACCTAACGATGTCTCCTATTGAAAGGTTTGTTAGGTCTTCTTCACTTAATCTATCCTTACCTTGTAGTTCCCATCTTACCAATGATTACATAGGGCACTCAGCTATAAAGTGGAAGCTGGTCTCTTCCTCACCACACTCTGGACAGGATAGGTCTTCTTGTATTCTCATTATTGTGAGATGTCTATTTAGCAGACAGTGTCCCGTTGCTATTCCTATTACCAATGCAATATTGTTCCTACTTAGTGACATAATTTGTCTTGTCTTCTTTTTATCGAATGATTTCAGGAACAATTTTCAATAGGTAGGTATATAGTCAATAAGCAGTGATAGCCTAGTGGTTCGGACTGTGGTCTATTCGAAGGGTCGCAGGTTCGATCCCGGGTATAGTCGATACCTCTGACGTTTAGGAGTTATGTGCGTTTAAGCAATTAAATATCACTTGCTTCAACGGTGAAGGAAAACATCGTGAGGAAACCTGCACATCTGAGAGTTCTTCATAATGTTCTCGAAGATGTGTGAAGTCCGCCAATTCGCATTGGGCCAGCGTGGTGGACTATGGCCTAACCCTTCTATGAGAGGAGACATGCGCTCAGTAGTGAGCCGTTGATGGGTTGTTAATGATGATGATATAGTCAATAGCGGCATCACGAGTGTCCTTCGACATAGGCCGGGATGGATACCTAAGAAAAAATGGCAGTCATAGAGACTGCCGATAGAAGTGAAAAGTAAATTTGCTAATAATTAGAAAACAAATAAGAAAAACGCACTGCCACGATTCCGTGAGTGAGATTCGAACTTGCGACATCATACATTAAACGGTAAGGAAGGCGGCGGGTAGGCGGAATTATAAAAAAAATCTATTACTGCAAACCAGGATCAATTATCCCTGTGGATATCCTTGCATTATCACTGTAGCTCCAATATTACTGTTTATTAGATACCTACTACACTATATCTACAACAGTACGTAGGTATAGGTACTTACTACTTACTGTATCCACAAACAAATTATAACACTCACCACGCAATTTTTACACTCTGGCGCTGCCTGCAAACATAAAAATATTAAATTAAAATATTATTACTTAGATATCTATAATTTTAAAATCAAAAAAATTAATATCCTACTTCCTTACCTACAACATCAATGAGCGGGAGCTTGTTGCTATACTTGCATGGGTAAGTATAGGAACAATATCGATCTTGCAGTGCCAAACCATCATCAACGTCTACCTCAACCCTACACGCAAAATGAGCAACCAACTCTCACGGGCAGTAGGTAGGTATTCCATAATTTATTCTTAAGACAAGTCAACTGTGCAACTCAATACCATCAAATCTTCTTACAGAATCATGACTATCGTCCCTCAACAGTCGCCTTTTGTCCCGAAAACAAGACAAGAACAGCTTAGCTAGCGTTCTTACAACTGTTGGAACGAAGTTCCTTATCGCGCGTTGCGAAAGGGGGCTAGACGGAAAAAGTGTCGTTACAACTTTTGGTCTTAAAAATTAAGACCAAAAGTTGTAACGACAATTATATTTGATGGCCTAAAAATATCTTAATTATAATAATTTCAACAAGTTGTGCATCGCTCCCGTGGCGTAGTTGGCTCGCGTGCGGCTGTTAACCGAAAGATTGGTGGTTCGAGCCCACGGGGGGGCGCGCAATTTTATTTTCATTTTTTATTTTATAAAATTATTTTAATTTTAATCTATACTTATAATAAAACTGTAACTGGAAGATTTCTGTACATTTAATATATTTTGAAAATTTTAACTGGGGGATGCTTTACTATCGATACTGAACTCAAAACAGATTTTTATTTAATTTTTGTCTGTCTGTCTGTCTGTCTGTCTGTCTGTCTGTCTGTCTGTCTGTCTGTTCGCGCATCACGCGAAAACTACTGAACGGATTTAAATGAAATTTGGTATAGCTTTAGCTGATACTTCGGGTCAACATATAGGATAGTTTTTATCCCGATAAAACATAAGGTTACTCCAGGATAGGGGATGAAATTTATTGTTGATTTTACTCCATAACTCAGTCAAATATGAACCGATTTTAATAATTCTTTCTTTATTTAAAAGTGTATAATATCAGGCATAGTTTGTCTAATTTTGATGAAGATCTGATAAATATTATAGGAGATAGAGGACATAATGCTTCACGGGTAGCAGCAAAAGTCACTCACGTAAAGGACAAAGATCGAATACAGGCATTCCATATTTATATGAGGGTTTTATCTATACTTATAATAAAACTGTAACTGGAAGATTTCTGTACATTTAATATATTTTGAAAATTTTAACTGGGGGATGCTTTACTATCGATACTGAACTCAAAACAGATTTTTATTTAATTTTTGTCTGTCTGTCTGTCTGTCTGTCTGTCTGTCTGTCTGTCTGTCTGTCTGTCTGTTCGCGCATCACGCGAAAACTACTGAACGGATTTAAATGAAATTTGGTATAGCTTTAGCTGATACTTCGGGTCAACATATAGGATAGTTTTTATCCCGATAAAACATAAGGTTACTCCAGGATAGGGGATGAAATTTATTGTTGATTTTACTCCATAACTCAGTCAAATATGAACCGATTTTAATAATTCTTTCTTTATTTAAAAGTGTATAATATCAGGCATAGTTTGTCTAATTTTGATGAAGATCTGATAAATATTATAGGAGATAGAGGACATAATGCTTCACGGGTAGCAGCAAAAGTCACTCACGTAAAGGACAAAGATCGAATACAGGCATTCCATATTTATATGAGGGTTTTAGCCATAGACATAAACTTTATCATTAACCTCCAGGCCCTAGATGATTATACCATTGTGTTTGTTTTGTAGCCTACCCGTGCGAAGCCGGGGCGGGTCCACTAGTCATAAATAAATGATAATAGAAAATAGAAAATTAGAATTAATATTCTAATATTATAAATACGAAAGTGTGTTTGTTTGTTGGTTTGTCCTTCAATCACGCCACAACAGAGTCACGGATCGACGTGATTTTTTGCATGGGTACTATAGTTGAGGACCTGTAGAGGAACATAGGCTACTTTTTATCCCGGAAAATCAAAGTGTTCACGAGGGATTTTAAAAACTAAATCCACGCGGACGAAGTCGCGGGCATCAGCTAGTATTTTATAAAATCGATATTTAGGCTTCCCTGGGGTCATTTTGATTTTTATCGATAAAAAAATCATGATATAAAATGTATACCCGAATAATTATTTTCTTTAAACCTCGAATAGAACTTGAAATTAATATTTTTATAATAGTAACTTCGTTCCTATCTGGTGTCCCACGATACTCACGACTTTTTTTAATGTGTTCCTCCCATTTTCCCTTCGACATGATCAGTACACTTAGTCCAGACGCTTTCTGTTCACTCTAAGCTGCTAGTTACCTGGTAGGCAGCGAACAGCACGACCAGCAGCCAGGGCAGCATCACGAGTCGTCTCGCTTGCAGCACTCGCAGCGGCAGGAGAAGCAGCACAGCAGCCAGCGGCACCCGCAGCAACGCTTACAGAAGCACTCGCGCGCGCACCGCCCGCCTGCACGCTTTATGCGCCCGCGTCGCCGCATTGTTTTGTCAACGGACACTACCACTTTCACACCAGTGCACAGGTAATTGCGTGTTTGGATCGAGTTCGAGTTGTTCGAGATTTCGAGATATAATTTTTTTGAAGCTGAAAAAGTTATTAATTTAGTACCTACCTATACCTATCAGCGATTATTAAGAAGAAATAGAATATCTATTCTCCTAGCAAATAAAGTAATAATCTTTTTAACGTTTATTTGATGCAAGGTAGCTATAACTACAACCATAATAATGTGCAGCCTCCAAAATAGGTGTTAATAATAGGTGCAATTAATAGGTGTGCAATATGGTAAATGGTAATAGCGATTAGTGTGTTTCAAAACTTAGGTTAGTATCTAATATCGCATTTTGTGTAAAAAGGTACCTATGCGATATACCTACGTTGCCTTCAACGGTATCAGGCCCCCGATTGTGTAAAAGTTGCCGATCAAAATCGTATTCATCTGATGGCATTAGCGTGAAAGTAAAATAAACCATAACATCATTGACTTAGAGCTCAATTTCGTGTGTGCATTCTTATACGTTTAGCTAATGTACGATACGCTCCATAACGCCCATGTCAAAATTGGTTGTACTGAATTTGTGACTTTAAATCAATACAATCAAGGAATATTTTACTTTGACGCTTATGTCATCAAATGAATAATGTATCATCTTTAGACAATCGGGGGGCATCTATGTTCCCTTTACGTCGAGTCTTAAAGAATATTGTTCTTGAAGAATAAGATTGCAGAATTTTTGCAGGTGTGTACTTATGTATAAGCTAGTTTTTGGAGTTTATTCCTTTAGAATCGATTTTAGGCGCCCGGTATGAGAAAAATTTGAGCAGTGAAATCTGTTTTGAATGACCTCGTTACGTTTTTCACAACGATGCAAATTTCTACCCTAACGTTGAGTAAATAAGGTTGGTTTTCGCTTGAGTTGTCGAATACCCCGCGAATGCATTACGACGTTTTAAGTAGTAAACTCCAGTCGTGCGTCGGAGCTGACACACACACTTTTTTTTTGAGACTCGAATAAGTTATTAAATCGTATCTGATTGAGTCTAATTGTTAAGAATGTTAAGTGGGGTGTCCATGGTAGGGCCGCGTGTAGGTACGAGAGTCGAGCAGCAGGACGTCGGTCGTCGGACAGTACGCGTTGTTTGTAAACAGGCACTGCGCTCACGCCGCAAATATTCGCGAGTCGCGACCTCTTCCTGTATAACGTTTATCTTCCTCCAACAACAAACTCGATTAAGCGCTCTTCAGTAACAATATCAAGCAGCAGTTACCTGTTACGATAACTACTTACTGACTGATAACTGACTACTAGAATAGACAGCAGTTACCTGTTACGATAACTACTTACTGAGTAATACTGACTGACTGATAACTGACTACTAGAATAGAATTAATGTTTTTTTATTCAAATAAACTTTTTTACAAGTGCTTTTGAATCGTCGATGAATCTACCACTGATTCGGAATGCTCTTCCTGCCGAGAAGAACCAGCAAGAAACTCGGCAGTTGCTCTTTTCCAAACAAATCTATCTATAATATAATAAAACTGTAACAGGTCCAATTCTGTACATTGAAGATATTTTGAAAATTTTTGTTTGAGGGCACTCTATAATCGATACTGAAGCCAAAACAATTTTTTTTTAATTTTTTGTCTGTCTGTCTGTCTGTCTGTCTGTCTGTCTGTATCTTGGCCGCGCATCACGCCGAAACTACTGGAAATATTTAAATGAAACTTGGCACGATTTAAGATAATACTACGAGGTATAATATAGGATACTTTTTATTCCGAAATTCAGCACGGTTCCCTTGGGAGAGGGGCTGAAAGTCCAAATGGGTATTTCGCTGTAATTCATTAAGGCGTATTCCGATTTAATCCATTCTTTTTTTGTTAGAAAGCAGGTTCTTTAGAGATTGTCCTGTAATTATTTCAAGGTCGTCAATTTCGTAGTTCAGAAATTATAGACATCAAGATCTTCAGTATAAGGTCCAAATAACTTGAACCCCGGAATCTACAAGATACTTTGAATGTACGGCTCATCTTAAGCTGGAAAGCATACTTTATCGTATATAGCCATCGTGGATAGCCCTATTTTGTCAAAGTCAAACTACTCCAAGTCCAAAGGCGTCAGATTTTGCCAAACGATCATTATACCTACATACTACATAGTAGGTATGGATGTAACACATCGTATGGACTTAATGCTACAGTGTATTCCTATGCAATTTAATATTCTAATCATACTAATATTATAAATGCGAAAGTGTGTTTGTTTGTAGGTTTGTCCTTCAATCACGCCACAACAGAGCCACGGATCGACGTGATTTTTTGCATGGGTACTATAGTTGAGGACATAGGCTACTTTTTATCTCGGAAAATCAAAGTGTTCACGAGGGATTTTAAAAACTAAATCCACGCGGACGAAGTCGCGGGCATCAGCTAGTTTACAATATAATAGATACTATGCTATGTATGCAGTGTTTCCACAATGAGGGGCAGTTCCACAAAAGCATACCTAATTATAATTTAACAAATATTAAGACGGGCAGACAGAAAGTAGCCCCATTCCCGCCGGTGGCACCCGTTTACGAGCATGACGCATGACCCAGCCATTGCTTCGCTCAACCATATTTGAGGGAACGTAACGTTATACTAACCTAACGTTATTAACCTACTTACTTACAAATACCTAAAGATAGGTAATGCCTTGTTAGGTGTCGAGCGCAATCTGTCTCTTCCAACACAGCTTCCATGCATCGGTCTAAAATTCTGCGTTCCTTTATAGGTAGGTATCATCGAATTTCCAAGTTTTTAGGTATTGGTTACGTTTTGTCGCGTCATATTATACGATTCCGCGACGCGTCACGCGATACGACGGACCTAAACATAAATCTCTCTGGTACCAAGCTGTGGTGGGCGCTGCTGCGGTGATCCACAGCACAGCACAAGTGACAGATGCCGTGCCGGCTTCCACTCCGGGGTCAGTCAATTTTGTAATTTATTTAAATTATAATATAATATTCTGAATTGGCTCGTTTGTGTAGGTAGTCTTCTGGTGGGAGGTGTCAACAGTGTCCATAGCTACTGCCTATCGGAAAGCATTGTCGTGGAGCGATTGAGAGTTTTGGAGTATATTTTATTTATTTACTAAAAGCAGTGATAGCCTAGTGGTTATGACTGTGGTCTCCTTTTCGGGGGGTCGCAGCTTCGCACCTCTGACTTTTCGGAGTCAAGTGCGTTTAAGCAATTAACTATCACTTGCTTCAACGGTGAAGGAAAACATCGCGAGGAAACCTGCACACCTGAGAGTTCTTCATAATGTTCTCGAAGGTGTGTGGACTATGGCCTATATCTATAACCCTTCTCTGAGAGGAGACCTGCGCTCAGTAGTGAGCCGTTGATGGGTTGCTAATGATGATGATATTTTATTTACCTTTGTTGGAATAAGTATAATCGCTCAATTTTCTTTATATAAATTAGGTAATATTAAAGATTAACATTTCCTCGAACATTTAATTGAGTATCTGAAACGAAAAAATAGAATTTTATTTATTTAATTGTTACACATTCATCTCAAGTCTCAACAGATCGCCGCCGCCCGCGCCGCGCCGGCCCGAGCACGGTCTCTTCTGGAACGAGAAGAGTTTATTTGTTACACATTCATTCATCTCAAGTCTCAACAGATCGCCGCCGCCCGCGCCGCGCCGGCCCGAGCACGGTCTCTTCTGGAACGAGAAGAGTTTATTTATTACACATTCATTCATCTCAAGTCTCAACAGATCACCGCGGCCCGCGCCGGCCCGAGCGCGGTCTCTTCTGGAATGAGAAGAGTTTATTTGTTACACATTCATTCATCTCAAGTCTCAACAGATCGCCGCGGCCCGCGCCGGCCCGAGCGCGGTCTCTTCTGGAATGAGAAGAGTTTATTTGTTACACATTCATTCATCTCAAGTTTCAACAGATCGCCGCGGCCCGCGACGGCCCGAGCGCGGTCTCTTCTGGAATGAGAAGAGTTTATTTGTTACACATTCATTCACCTCAAGTCTCAACAGATCGCCGCGGCCCGCGCCGGCCCGAGCGCGGTCTCTTCTGGAATGAGAAGAGTTTATTTGTTACACATTCATTCATCTCAAGTCTCAACAGATCGCCGCGGCCCGCGCCGGCCCGAGCGCGGTCTCTTCTGGAATGAGAAGAGTTTATTTGTTACACATTCATTCATCTCAAGTCTCAACAGATCGCCGCGGCCCGCGCCGGCCCAAGCGCGGTCTCTTCTGGAATGAGAAGAGTTTATTTGTTACACATTCATTCATCTCAAGTCTCAACAGATCGCCGCGGCCCGCGCCGGCCCGAGCGCGGTCTCTTCTGGAATGAGAAGAGTTTATTTGTTACACATTCATTCATCTCAAGTCTCAACAGATCGCCGCGGCCCGCGCCGGCCCGAGCGCGGTCTCTTCTGGAATGAGAAGAGTTTATTTGTTACACATTCATTCATCTCAAGTCTCAACAGATCGCCGCGGCCCGCGCCGGCCCGAGCGCGGTCTCTTCTGCAATGAGAAGATTTATTTGTTACACATTCATTCATCTCAAGTCTCAACAGATCGCCGCCGCCCGCGCCGGCCCGAGCGCGGTCTCTTCTGGAATGAGAAGAGTTTATTTGTTACACATTCATTCATCTCAAGTCTCAACAGATCGCCGTGGCCCGCGCCGGCCCGAGCGCGGTCTCTTCTGGAATGAGAAGAGTTTATTTGTTACACATTCATTCATCTCAAGTCTCAACAGATCGCCGCCGCCCGCGCCGGCCCGAGCGCGGTCTCTTCTGGAATGAGAAGAGTTTATTTGTTACACATTCATTCATCTCAAGTCTCAACAGATCGCCGCGGCCCGCGCCGGCCCGAGCGCGGTCTCTTCTGGAATGAGAAGAGTTTATTTGTTACACATTCATTCATCTCAAGTCTCAACAGATCGCCGTGGCCCGCGCCGGCCCGAGCGCGGTCTCTTCTGGAATGAGAAGAGTTTATTTGTTACACATTCATTCATCTCAAGTCTCAACAGATCGCCGCGGCCCGCGCCGGCCCGAGCGCGGTCTCTTCTGGAATGAGAAGAGTTTATTTGTTACACATTCATTCATCTCAAGTCTCAACAGATCGCCGCGGCCCGCGCCGGCCCGAGCGCGGTCTCTTCTGGAATGAGAAGAGTTTATTTGTTACACATTCATTCATCTCAAGTCTCAACAGATCGCCGCGGCCCGCGCCGGCCCGAGCGCGGTCTCTTCTGGAATGAGAAGAGTTTATTTGTAACACATTCATTCATCTCAAGTCTCAACAGATCGCCGCGGCCCGCGCCGGTCCGAGCGCGGTCTCTTCTGGAATGAGAAGAGTTTATTTGTTACACATTCATTCATCTCAAGTCTCAACAGATCGCCGCCGCCCGCGCCGGCCCGAGCGCAGTCTTTTCTGGAATGAGAAGAGTTTATTTGTTACACATTCATTCATCTCAAGTCTCAACAGATCGCCGCCGCCCGCGCCGGCCCGAGCGCGGTCTCTTCTGGAATGAGAAGAGTTTATTTGTTACACATTCATTCATCTCAAGTCTCAACAGATCGCCGCCGCCCGCGCCGGCCCGAGCGCGGTCTCTTCTGGAATGAGAAGAGTTTATATGTTACACATTCATTCATCTCAAGTCTCAACAGATCGTCGCGGCCGCGAGAAGAGTTTATTTGTTACACATTCATTCATCTCAAGTCTCAACAGATCGCCGCGGCCCGCGCCGGCCCGAGCGCGGTCTCTTCTGGAATGAGAAGAGTTTATTTGTTACACATAAATTCATCTCAAGTCTCAACAGATCGCCGCGGCCCGCGCCGGCCCGAGCGCGGTCTCTTCTGGAATGAGAAGAGTTTATTTGTTACACATTCATTCATCTCAAGTCTCAACAGATCGCCGCGGCCCGCGCCGGCCCGAGCGCGGTCTCTTCTGGAATGAGAAGAGTTTATTTGTTACACATTCATTCATCTCAAGTCTCAACAGATCGCCGCGGCCCGCGCCGGCCCGAGCGCGGTCTCTTCTTGAATGAGAAGAGTTTATTTGTTACACATTCACGTCACTTGTCTTGGGGCTGCACGCGGTGCATGCACACGCTGGGCGGAGGGCGCGGCGCGCGCGTCGGACACGCGCGCTGCAGCACGCACGGGGCCGCCAGCAGTGCCAGCAGCGTGCTGAGCGTCACCTGCAGCAGCATCGCACCGCGCCTGCAACACCGCGCGCGGGACACTGCACCAGAATCTCTCGATACATTAAAAAGGCACCTATGTACCTATTCTCCTACTCTCTCAACTAAACGTACCTACTACATACCTGTACCTACCTTGCAGTCCACTCTCTGACCTATTATTAGACTAGGCTAAAAATAATAATGATGAGGGTGATCAGAATCAGCTGTGAGATTGTGTAAGAAAATCGTATGCATTTTACAGCGTGAAACGTATGGTTTCATTCATAAACTATAGACAGGTAAATAGAATCAGCTGTGAGATTGTGTACGAAAATCGTATGCATTTTACAGCGTGAAACGTATGGTTTCATTCATAAACTATAGACAGGTAAATAGAATCAGCTGTGAGATTGTGTAAGAAAATGGTATGCATTTTACAGCGTGAAACGTATGGTTTCATTCATAAAATATAGACAGGTAAATAGAATCAGCTGTGAGATTGTGTACGAAAATCGTATGCATTTTACAGCGTGAAACGTATGGTTTCATTCATAAACTATAGACAGGTAAATAGAATCAGCTGTGAGATTGTGTAAGAAAATGGTATGCATTTTACAGCGTGAAACGTATGGTTTCATTCATAAAATATAGACAGGTAAATAGAATCAGCTGTGAGATTGTGTACGAAAATCGTATGCATTTTACAGCGTGAAACGTATGGTTTCATTCATAAACTATAGACAGGTAAATAGAATCAGCTGTGAGATTATGTACGAAAATCGTATGCATTTTACAGCGTGAAACGTATGGTTTCATTCATAAACTATAGACAGGTAAATAGAATCAGCTGTGAGATTGTGTAAGAAAATGGTATGCATTTTACAGCGTGAAACGTATGGTTTCATTCATAAAATATAGACAGGTAAATAGAATCAGCTGTGAGATTGTGTACGAAAATCGTATGCATTTTACAGCGTGAAACGTATGGTTTCATTCATAAACTATAGACAGGTAAATAGAATCAGCTGTGAGATTATGTACGAAAATCGTATGCATTTTACAGCGTGAAACGTATGGTTTCATTCATAAACTATAGACAGGTAAATAGAATCAGCTGTGAGATTGTGTACGAAAATCGTATGCATTTTACAGCGTGAAACGTATGGTTTCATTCATAAACTATAGACAGGTAAATAGAATCAGCTGTGAGATTGTGTAAGAAAATGGTATGCATTTTACAGCGTGAAACGTATGGTTTCATTCATAAAATATAGACAGGTAAATAGAATCAGCTGTGAGATTGTGTACGAAAATCGTATGCATTTTACAGCGTGAAACGTATGGTTTCATTCATAAATTATAGACAGGTAAATAGAATCAGCTGTGAGATTGTGTACGAAAATCGTATGCATTTTACAGCGTGAAACGTATGGTTTCATTCATAAATTATAGACAGGTAAATAGAATCAGCTGTGAGATTGTGTAAGAAAATGGTATACATTTTACAGCGTGAAACGTATGGTTTCATTCATAAAATATAGACAGGTAAATAGAATCAGCTGTGAGATTGTGTACGAAAATCGTATGCATTTTACAGCGTGAAACGTATGGTTTCATTCATAAACTATAGACAGGTAAATAGAATCAGCTGTGAGATTGTGTACGAAAATCGTATGCATTTTACAGCGTGAAACGTATGGTTTCATTCATAAACTATAGACAGGTAAATAGAATCAGCTGTGAGATTGTGTACGAAAATCGTATGCATTTTACAGCGTGAAACGTATGGTTTCATTCATAAACTATAGACAGGTAAATAGAATCAGCTGTGAGATTGTGTACGAAAATCGTATGCATTTTACGGCGTGAAACGTATGGTTTCATTCATAAAATATAGACAGGTAAATAAATAATTACATATTAGGTAAAAAAATAAAAAATATTATGAAACTTAAGGTGTGTTTCTTATCAAACGCAAGCGCAGAGGTTTCATCTAAAATTCGAAGACATTTCGTCACCGTCTGCACGCACGAAAAAGTGTCACGTTCCGCCTGAGCCTGAGGGGTGCAAGCGAGAGCGCGGAACAAGCGATAGAGAGGCACGATCGGCCCAAGCGTTGGCTAAGCCAAAAAAAGCCATTTGACGAGCGGCACAAGCCAATGCCGTCCGCCAGTCATCGTCAATGTTTCTTTATGACGTTATCCTTATCACGTAAAACTATCGTCCGTAAACCGACTTTATAGACAACCAATATTTTTTAATAAGTTTTTTTTATTAATTGGATGTATGTATGTGTATACTATCAACAC
This sequence comes from Oeneis ivallda, assembly GCA_029955525.1. Lineage (NCBI taxonomy): Eukaryota > Metazoa > Arthropoda > Insecta > Lepidoptera > Nymphalidae > Oeneis > Oeneis ivallda. The sequence goes on along the minus strand of JARPMR010000022.1, from coordinate 647,309 downwards.
GAATTTGTTGCAATTATTAAACAAGGTTTGTAGAGTCTATTAATGAAAATCATCATCATCATTAATGAAAATAACAAAAAAGTATTTTTTCAGATGAGGTTGAGAAAGTGAATCAACGATTTGTGGATAGGTAGGTATCTGTTGATTTTCTTTTCTCACTTTGCTCACACTATGCTGGACAATATAATAATGAGACAGAGAACAAGTGAAACTGTTGAATACTTAATTTGAAATCCAAACAACTTACCGTAGTAGCTAGAACTAACGATGATAAATATTTAAGCCATTAACGATTTGGCGCCAAAACATAATAGGTAGGTAGGTAATTACGAAATTGGGTATCTGAGAATTTTGAAAATTATAAATTCAAATTCAAATTATTATAACATAGGTATGCAAAAGTCTATACCTATTGTTACTGTTAATTTTTATAAAAACAACTCATAACAACAAGCCAAAGAGAATATAACCACAAACAAGCAGACCAGAGACATGAGAGAAGAAAGTATCCGACCATAGAGAAGGATATATATATGTAGGTATCCGACGTTATGATAGACTAAGATCATAGAATAAACCAAGTCTATGATGATAGAGTTGTCATTTTACTCTATGGTTTAGTCTGCCGTTACTAAAAAGGTAGAATTTATTAGAAAATTAGGTATCGTACCTACTTACTTTCATGTTCACCTATTCAAATAAAATTATTTCTGGAAGCCTTTTAACCTAGTCAAAGTTTTAATTTTAACCAGTGGCCAACACTCAGAAAAATCATTGTTGCAGCAAGACATATCTAGTTTATAATTTATATGAACCTACTTTCATTGGTAGATTCACTTGATTCGAAAGCACTTTGTAAAAGTATATTTGAATCTGTTTGAATAAAGAACTAACCTATTCTATTGGGTTTGAGACATATGGGTTGTAAAAAAGAAAACAAAGAATCTGCTGTAAATATTTATGTACAATAAGGTATTTTTTCAGTCCAAAAAATTATAAAATAAAGAAGGATGGTCGAATTCGACCTGAAAAAAATTAAAAATGTCCATGGCTAAATACTATGCAAAAATATAGTTGATTATTTATGTAATTAATTACAACTAGTACTTTTTTTTAGTAGAGCCGGAAGTATTTTAATTTTAATATTTTATAAAATCGATATTTAGGCTTCCCTGGAAGCCTAAATATCGATTAATTAAGAGCCGGAATAAATAATAAATTGATTATATTGCAAAATGCTTTATGGTATCTCATCGTAATATGGAACGCATCTTATTTCACAAATACGTTTCGTTTCACCACAAGCAATAACATAGTTACATATTTTAACTTTTTAATTATTATTATTAAATTCGTACTTATTACCTTTCCTAATATATTTTTCATTAATTGATAAGTGTAATTTGTTTATTAATAAGTTTTTGCCAGTATGGTCGTTTTCTGGCAAATAAATAAAGTTAAAATGAAATCAAACCTAACCGAAACCATGGAACTAGGAGTTACGACTACATGAAACTAACTTCAAGCAAGTAAATCTTGTCAATTCTGTGGAAACGGGTACCTACATCACTGTCACACTCACAGACATCGTAGTCGTAATTCCTAGTTCCATGCTCACAGATCACCCAACCACAGAGTAATATTTATATAACTCAACAAACCATGATATCGGCATTATGCGGCTTTAAAAAAAATTTAATGATATGGTAGGTACCTTCATTGTATTTAATACAACCGATCTGTGCTTCTGAAGTATCCTAAAGAATGGCATAATTGCGCCGGTGTCGTACACATGGAACTAGGAATTACGCCTCAAAACAAAAATGAGATATACCGGCATTCTCTGGCTTCAAAAAAGAAGTTTATTTGATTATTATAGTACTTTGTATTTTAAACAACCGATCGAACCATATGTCGTTTATGGACGCGATACTTTAGGGTCAGGTCATAGCTTGTATGAAGCTGACCGACCTTCTTTAATATTTTATTTCAAAGTTTTCACTTTTTTATCTATGCTACAAATATGCCAAACGCTCAAACGGTACCCGGCATTACAATACGTCTTGAATAAAAATTTACTAATATCACCTTAGGATCAAATTTAGACACTTTTCAAAAAAGAATAAAATACCTTATTTCATGTAGAGCACGCACAATAATATTATATTAAATTTACCAACAAATAAATCAGATATGTACATAACAGTACGAAATTTTTCTACAAAAATACAACAACTACAATCGTAATTTTAACGTACTTCGAGTATTTTATTGTACAAATGCACATGTAAACATCAAATACGCGTCACACGAGTTGAAAAATCAACCACAATGAAGTTCTAACCTCATAATTATTATCATCATACTAGGTATATCCCTATATTATTTATAGAACACTGGTTAATCGAGCCTTATTGAGATATCTATATGTCAAACAAACCGTATTTTTACAACTCCTCATGCTGCGGCTAATTTCTGTTGTACATAATCTCTAAATGTTGGCAGAATGTAAATATACCTTTGCCTAGGCTCAACACTCAATAGAAGAAAACAATGTAACTCCGTGAGCCGCCGCAAGTGGCGCCTCTCTAGCTGCCATCCGCTCGATCCGCGTTCGCGCGTCGTCCATCTTTATGTTCTCAATAAAGTTCCACTATTGTAAATTAGTACCAATATACTTTTTAAATAAATACTAGTTAAACGGGTATATTGTTTTTCTCCGCACTAAACTACCAACCCCCAACCAAAGAATTAAAATTTATTTCGTGGTTGATGAAAAATTATGGTTGAAATTGACAGGTCTGAATCTAGTGCCATCCTTTCTAGCAGCGAACATTATGAAAGGAATAGCACGAGATTTAGACCTGTCAATTTGGTTCAGTTTAGAAATTGTGTACAAAAGAATTAGCCACAATGTCTTCATCAAGGCTTTAAAAGTCAACATTTTCAATTAACAACTATTACATAAATCAAGTATAATGTAGGGTAACATCTATACATAATGTTAAGTATATTTTATATACATAATTAAACGTCCCCACGATAGAAAAAAATAATAAAATAATATTTTACTTATTACGCTTAGTTTTGTGCCTTTGACACTTACATTTGTAACTTATAAATCGTTAATTCATCACCTATTACAATAATTATTTACATTCAAGTTAAATTTATATAAATAGTGGACATCAGTTTCGAGCTATCAAACGTTCCGTGAATTAAATGCTGTATACCTCTCGAGTTAAACGTTACTCGAGTCAATAAGTGGAGTCTATCCGACGGAACATAGATCTCTATATTATTCGAAGGGTCTGAAACTAGTTTTATTCCTTTGTTTTTTTTAAATGTTTGTTACATCATCAACCTAGGCATTATTGAGCTCTATTTAGCTAATTTATGATTAACTCTGGATTGACGCCATTTTGGCGCTGTAAGCATAGATACGAGTGTCTCTGGAACTAATAATAATGCAAATGGCGCACCAATCTCTATAATCAATTCATGATTTCATAGATTAATTAATACCAATCTCTTTAGTTAATCTATGATTTCATAGATTAATTATAGAGGTTAGTGCGCCTTTTACAATATTATTAGTTCCAGACACTCGTATGTCAAATGTGGCGTTTCCTTTGAGTAATAAACCAACACAGGAGAGGACTTGACCCCTAATTTATTTGCAAAAAAGTCTGTCAATTACGGTGGGGGGCGAGGTAGCAAACATGAAAACTTGCTTACTACAGGTGCATTTTTCCATCACGTCGCTATGCACGCACACAATATAATTAGCAAACACTACCTTAAAGTATATGCACACAATCACATTCACACACAGGGACGCTCTATCATTACATGAAACAATCGCATCATATGTGTAAGCATTTTAGGGATTTGACACTATCGATTATCGACTTTCGATAAGTTCTTCTAATAATTATTTACAACAGAGTTACTTTATTCGAGAGTAATTTTTTTTGTTCGAGATCTTTAACATGGTAGGTACCTATATAGAAGCGCTAGGAAACGAGGCATTTGCCGTTATTTTAGTCATAATATCCCTTTGCTATTAGATTGACTCTTAGTAGGCTTTTAGTACTTGCGTAAAGATACAGCTAGAAACTTTGGACCATATTGACGCTGGAAAGCGATCTAGCTTATTTAGAAAAATGACAAAATGACTTTTTTATATATTTGGAAGAAAAAGATACTGCGTCGGATTGTCGGATTTTCGTTTTCCTATGACATTATTTTTCTAAGATACTATGTTGACCTTCTCTGCATGTTTATATTTTATATTTTTTGTTATTCATATTTTTAAACGTACTCAAAAATGCTGTAAATACTAAGACACAATCTATTTTTCAATATTATACAGATACGTCAAAAAAGTTATCAATACTTTTTAGCAGTGCAGTGCACTTAGGTTTACTGTAAGGACTTAGGATTATCTGATTATTAACAGATTTTGTAGATACCAAGATATTTACTCCGTCACTATACTCTCAATCTCATGCTGAGAGCATGCTGTAGGTACCATAGTATATCACCTTAGAGCAGCTGTTTAGTTATGATTTAAGGTTTTAAGCCACCAGGGAGTGCTGTACTTTGTCATAGGTTTTTATAATTTTTAATAATATTGTTTATTAAGTTGAGAGACATTTCATTTTTATTTGAATACGTAGTGGGTATTAATATTGAACACATTGATTTTTTAAGTAATCTTGTTTAAATAAACATACATAATTTTTAATGAAACATCATTTGTTTTATTTATGTTTAAAGCGAAATTTACGATGTATCTATTTCTAAAAAGTATATTAAGTACACACTGTTAGGACTAGATCATGTTTCCTTAAAAATAGATGCAGCATAATCAGCATTTCAGAGTTTAGAGTTATTTCGTGGTTTCATATGTTTCAAATACCAAGTTACAGCAACATTGCTTCTTGAAATTGAAAAACTACTACTTTAGAATTATATAATTAGTATCATCTGATGTGTTACATTAAAAAATATGCTTTTAAAAAAAAACTGCTCCTGATAGCTTATTATGAGCTGTTATGATTTTTTCAAACGTTATTGGCTCTGGTATAAAGTTCACTTTTTCGATTTACAAGATCGTTTCCAGCGTTGAATAATATTCTCTCAGTCCAGCATGGAGGAAACATAAAAAGTAAAAACTGAACCCTAAAAAAAAAATTATTTAAAGTTATGATTGGTAAGTTAAAACTTGTACCTACACACTTTACTTGGAAGGCTTATTTTTTTCATCTACTTCATCTGAACGAAGTGTATATTTGTTTGTAATGCTAGGCTGCCGCCATGGCTATAGTGGCCACCCCATCTGTTATAAAACACCGCCAAGCTATTTAACTTTCCGGTAAACCTAGCGGGATGAATAAGAAGTATGGGTACTTTAATTCAATTGCCAAGTTTTAATGAACCAAATAATATGTATAGAATTTAAATTTTTTTTTTCGTCAATGAACCATTAGTAAGACGATAAAAATATCTCGGTATAAATAATTTATACAATCCCTCCACCAATATCGACATATGAAATCTTGCTGTCCAGCCCTAATTTTATTGCGGTGTGGCCGACTTCATAAAATTAAAGTCCTAATTTTCGAGTAAGAAAGACTTACGTATAACTTATCATTATTATTAAACAATTTTTTAGTCTCGTTTTCATTATTTTTTTGTATTATATTTGTAAAAATCCTTTCTTAGCGGATGCCATAGTAGGTGTGCGTTGATAGATCAGTCAGTCAGTCACCTTTTCATTTTATATATTTAGAAAATTATACCACACTGGCTATATGGAAATATATACCTATAACTTTTGAAATAATTGAGTAAAAAAACTAATTTTATGAATTCGCTGAGTTTATGGAGCTCTAGCTGCATCAATGCATTTTAAACAATAGTGGGAGAGTACCAGCCAATCAGACACCATTGCGATCGTTATAATAATGCAATCATTTTAACCGACTTCTAAAAAGGAGGAGGTTCTCAATTCGAATTTTTTTGTATATTTGTTACGCAATTATTCCGCCAAAAAATGAATGGAATTTGATAATTTTTTTTGTTTAGTAGGGCATACTTTACTCCATAACTACGTCAAATCTGAACCGATTTCAATTTTTTTTGAAAGAACGCATAATAAGTTTGGGCCTATTTAAAAGGTGAAGAGAAGGTGATTCATATCTTTGGTAATGGAGGAAGGAACTCAATGATTAAGAGCAAATTGCTCGCGATCAGAGATATACACTAAAAAGCTTAAAATAATAATGTAAAAAAAATATCTTTAAAAAATCGACTTCATACGCCGATCGGGCAAAGTTGGGCCAGCGTCGCGCATTGGTTTCATCATTTATATTTAGGCCCGCCCGACTTCAACATACATGTACAAATTAAAATTGTTTTATACTTTGTAGTGGCGTTTAAAGTTGGTTTTATAGAAAGAATTTTTATCATTATTTGATAATCCCACAGACGATCAAAGTTCGTATTTATATATCTAGTCATATTTTACTTAAAGCTTATAAATTAGTCGTTCACCCCTTCCTATTCTATCGTGATTTTAATTCTATGGGATCAATTTATAATGCAGTTCATGAAAAAGGTCTCTAAACGAATAGTAAGTAGGAAGATTAATTTTCAATATTTTCCCCAAATTATTTCATGTACGATTAAGTAGCAACATTTTCAGATCGACAGTTTTCTTAAGTTTTCTGCATAAGTATTGCATTATTTGGATAAAATAATACATCAGAAGTAAATAAATGTTATCCTTTAGTAAACTGGATTTTTTAAATATTTTTTCAGAAGAAAATACTCTCATATTCGGCATTTATAGCGGAGCTCATTCCCCGCTAACCATACGTAGTTGACAGGCGCGTGACTCGAGTCAAACAGTTTTATATAACGGGTATGACCACTGGTCATACCCAACTTACAGAGGGGTACGCGCGTCAATTCTTCTCCTGTGTTGGTTTATTACTCAAAGGGTGTTTCAAATTGATCCCTATTATTGTATTATTATTATATTATATATTTGTCCAGAGTGTGGTGAGGAAGAGACCAGCTTCCACTTTATAGCTGAGTGCCCTATGTACTCATTGGTAAGATGGGAACTACAAGGTAAGGATAGATTAAGTGAAGAAGACCTAACAAACCTTTCAATAGGAGACATCGTTAGGTTTACGAAAGCTACAGGTAGGTTTGTGGGGGGTGGGCTGCCTGGGCACCAGTAACCTGTGTCCAAACACGGGGAATTGGGTGGAATAGTTCCGACACAGGACTGATCACCCACCTGGCGTTAGAAGGCGTCCCCTCCACAAATACAATAGGTCCCTATGAAGCTGTCAGTGTTAATGATATATTAACTATAGAGGTCAGCTAAGCATCGAAGCATCGTCGCTAACGAGTATGGTGATGTGAGGGCTGAGCTGTCAGGCGCTAGGCGGGCGCGGCGAGCGGCGGCTTCGGCTTCCGGTTCCGGTAGCGGACGCGCAGCAGCACGGCGCCGAACACCAGCAGGATGCCCAGCGCGCCCGGCGCAGACACCGCGTGCCCGTACACCGCGCACGACAGCAGGATCGACACCGCCTGCGCGCGCACGCCACAACACATACACTTTAATGTTCGCGGACGACAAAAAAAACTTGAGAGGTGTCAAGGGACACCCGGATGGAACGTAGTTCCTTTTGATTACATTGTTTTCGGTATTTTCGCGGTACAACATTAGGTCTCCGTAGCCTAGTGGCTCCGGCAGTCACCCAAAAGTTCAACGTCGATTGTTCGATTCCCAGCTCGACAGACCGAATTTTCCATTTCAATTTTATTTTAAATAATTTCTAAGCCACTAGGCTACGGAGACCTAATGTTGTATCGCGAAAATACCGAACACAATGCAAAATTCACATTCAACAAAAAAGTGTCGGTTTCAAAAATATTTCGAGTGTCGATTCCTTAATTTTTTCCGTCTAGCACCCTTCCGTACCGCGTGATAAGGAACTTACGTTCCAAAATCCTTAAAATATGCTCCCCCGAAAACAAAGACCTAAATAAGGCATTTAGGTCACCATACCTGTCTCAGCGTCATGATGATGGTGAACACCACGGGCCCAAACCGCGCGATAGTGCGGTAGATCAGCAGCTGCCCGAGCGCCGAGCTGATCGACAGCAGCGCGCAGTCCGTCACGAACATGGGATGCTGTAAGGGACAACACCTCATATTGACATCACTGGCACAGTCAATCAATTCAAACAGAGAGAATCAAAGCAATTCCCCTTTGCTGATTTTCGCTTTTGGAATAATTTGCTTCTATTTTTATTTGTTTGGTTTTGGGATGATAGCTGAAGACTATTATAACATAATCCATTTCCCTCAGCTTCCCACGGCTTAAGAGTGTTTCTCCCAGCAATATCGAGATTGAAAAAAAAATCGTGATATTTTTACGGAAGCATCCCATAATCGATAGAAAAATTCACGTTTCATGGTTTCTGAACCATTTGTTCCGAAACCTTTAAGAAATCGGTGCACAACTCAACCGAACTTGAAAAGGTACAGCAAGAACTAGAATCCTGGACCCGGATATAAGTTTTTGTTCTCGGAAATGAAAAAGTTCTGTGGAAGACCTAAAGTAAGCTGAAAATGGCGCGGGCACACGTTGTATCACCTGCAAGAGGCGCGGCGTGGCGGAGGGGCGCGCGCGCAGCAACGCCGCCGCGGTGAGCGCGCAGGAGCACAGGTTGACGGCGCACAGCATCTGCAGCGGGCGCAGCGCGTGGCGGCGGAACAGCGCGCCCTGCCACGACGACGTGAAGCTGTCGCACCACATGTACAGCGCCAGCAGGCACACGCCCGACGCGCTCGTGGCGCCCCACGCTGCACACGCACATCCACGTTTAAGGCCAATTTGGGATTGTCTAAAAATTTTTGCTACGATACAGTGTGACGGTCGCAATCATCTCTTGATTGACTGAATATAGGACGTTCTTGCTGCATCGAAGCATTTAATATGGCATCCCAGCTAAGAATGTAATCAAATACACGGTAAACAGCATAGTAGAGTATCAAGATTCTACAACATAGATCAGTCCTTTTACAGGAAGTCAGAGTAGAAACTGGAGGTGGTGTTCCCCAAGGTTCCGTCCTCGGTTCCACTTTATGGAATATTCTGTTATGATGTCAGTAGATGTCACGGAAGGCGTTCAATTAATATGCTACGCAGATGACTTAGCAGTACCAGTGACGGCTAATAAAGCGGAAAATCTAGTAAGGAAAGGTTACGAAGCCCTACACAGCATAATGTTATGTTTTTTGCACAATCGACTAGAAATTGCTCCAGGAAAACCCGTGGCTATTATATTTAATAGAAGCCCATGTGCGGCCTGCACCGATAAGTTTATTAGATGTGGGAATACTCCTGCAATACCCTCGCCAACCTTTACCTACCTAAGGGTGGCACTAGACTCTCATCTGAATTTCGGCAAACAAATTAAGACTTCTACTGATTTTGCCCTCGTTCTGGCAAAGGAAAGGTCAGAAAGCTGGAAATACCCGAAGAAAGAAGCGCTGTCACAGAACGGCCATTGTGATAGGGCAAGAGTGGGACCAATTGATAGGGTGATGGACGCACAGGTTGATTGGGGACAAAAGGAGCTGGGTAAACAGGAAACACGAAGAATTAACATTCCGTACGACTCAGTGTTTTACTGGACAACAGGGTTTGGAAGTGGGAGGAGTTTGAGCCGGTAGGAATCTGGCACTTTCCGTTGCTTCGGATGTCTATAAGGCTCCTCCTACAAGGAAAAAAAGCTATCGAAGTACTCCGGTAACAATGTGGGAGGATAAATAGAGATGATAGCGTGGCGCATACCGGCGGGCTGGTCGTGGCTGCCGAACATGAACAGCATCATGCCCACGGAGATGAGCAGCGCCGTGCCGTACTCGTAGAGCTCGTACTTGTTGCGCGACACCAGCTTGCCCATCAGCATCACGGGGATCACCTTGCACGACTTGGACAGCACCTGCGGCACCCACCACGCAAACACCGTCACACTCGCGTGTCGCCTCGTGCTCCGCTCTCACGTCAGAACTAGCGCACGTCTATAATCTGTTTCTCCTTAGCTCTCTCATCACTCTGCCAGTAATACGTGACACTATTCTAATTCAGCGGACCACAGGGACCGCCGGCGACCCCGATGCTTTCTGCTGCAGCATGTTACAAAATTTGTACAGCTGGTCATGGGTAAACTAGTTAACCTCCCAGACTGTTTTTATATCTACTGGCCTAATGTTAGAGAAATTATACCTCTGTGTTCTCATAAAAAATTAGTCTGTATCTCGGTATTATACCCGCGACATACGGAAGATTTTTTCTGGCAGGCGGCCAGCGGCCCCCATGGCTTTCTGATAAAGGAGATTGGCGAATTCCATAGAGTTTCTGACCCAGACGAACTGAACCGTGGGCCTCAAGCCCACGTTCACGAATCAAACTTCTCAGCTTGTTCTAGTAAACCAATCTAACAAAAAAGTTCATCAAAAGTGTATCAAATAAAGTTGGGAGAAAAAAGATATTCAATTGTATTGCCATGTAACGGTTATTTATAATGTGTACTTGTGAATAATTATATTTTTGATCCCCATCTTCTAAAAATATCAGGTTTACACAGAAAAATACTCTGAAAAATATTATTAAAAAAAATAAATAATAGTTTAAAAAACTAAAAACACGCTTTTTATAGAAAACCAAACTAAAAAATTGAAAATAAATTTTAATAAATTTAAATTAAGAATAGGGTCCACAAAGGAGTTGTCCAAAATTGGTTTTTTAAATTTGAATTTAATTAACAAGGATGATTTCAATGTAGTTGGATAAAGATCCCAAAAGGCTTCTATCAAAATAATTTACAGATTTTTTAAAGCCTCTGATAATAAAAAAAAATTTTTTTGTTTTGACTCATTTATTTGCTTGTGATTTGTCGTAATTCCTTGTTCCATGTGATTTATACACCGGTAAAAAACTGAAAATATTATTCTATGTAAGTTGTCAATGTCAGATGATTGTCAGGAACAAATAATTTCATTTTCGAATAGGCAGTTCAAAAGTACCTAGTCGTAATTCCTAGTTCCTGGTCTGTGATTCCTAGTTCCATGGTTCAAAATGACATGCATTTGGTTCAAAATGACATTTACGTGACATTAACCTGTGCCAGATTTGATAGTCTATAGATTATAAAAGTTTTTAGTGTTACCATCCATTGAAAAATATTTTCTACAAACGGTATTTTTCATAATTAATTTAAAAAAAACCGAGGACTCTAAAATTATTATTTTTATGGCGTTTAGTTTAATTTTTTTTTCTCTTTCACGTGATGACAGTTTGGTTCTGGTTAATGGACACTCAGAATAAAAAACCACCCTCCATACTAAACTGGGACATGTCTTTTCAATAAATATAAATTAATAATAGTGTAAATTAAAAAAATGTATTTTATTTTAAAAAAGCGTGGGGTGCATGGTGTCAATAGTTATAAAAATTTTATTGACAGATATGAGTAGAGTGATTATCATTTTGATAGTATCTTAAAAAGCACCCCACGCTTTTTTTAAATAAAATACATTTTTTTAATTTACACTATTTATTAATTTATATTTATTGGAATTTTTGGACCCTATTCTTAATTTAAATTTATTAAAATTTATTTTCTATTTTTTAGTTTGGTTTTCTATAAAAAGCGTGTTTTTAGTTTTTTTAAACTATTATTTATTTTTTGTTTTTTTATCAAATTAGTGTATTGTCATCGGTCCTCGATAAATCTACAAAGTTTGAACGAAATCTGGCCGTTTAAAGTGGGTCAAAATCGCGCCCAAAGAAGTCGGTTACAAACATTGTTACAAACATTGTTACAAACATTGTTACAAACATACAAGTGAAGCTAATAAAAAGCGTATAATTAAATGATTTCTGAATCTGAACGGTTTTTAACTGGCGAATTTTATTTTTCTAATTCACCAACTTCCTTTGTCGAAAAAAACCTTGGTCCAATAAAAATTCACGGCCCGCCGGCGGATCAAAAGCACAGTGTCAAAGTTTATTGGGATAAAAAACTTTTCTAATCTATTCTAGAACGTGCTCTGACGTGGTTCGGACCTGAGTCAGAGTTAAAGAGACGCATATATAATCAGAGTAGAATAGAATAGAATAATTTTTCACTCAAAGCAAGACACGCGGTAGCGTGTCAAGCCAAGTTCGAGCCAAGAGAAAGGAACTGGCGACGCAACATAAAATAAAATAAACATACATTAAAGGTTTATTTAAAACCCCTAAGATTAACTAGAACCCCAAATTTCATAAATACAGCTCAAACGGTTATTGAGATATTAACGTCCAAAAATCGGTATTTTTACCACTGACTGACATATAGATCAAAAACCTAACCCACTTCCAGATGACCTAGAATGGTTAGACTGGGTAATTGTGTGTATATAAACTTTACAAAGTGCTTTCGAATCTTCAAGTGAACCTACCACTGGTTCGGAATGCTGTTCCAACCAAAAAGAACCAGCAAGAAACTCCGCGGTTGCTTTCTTAAAATATCACGGTGAGTTACACAAGCTAGTTATTATTGTCTCATGAATCGTTGGAGCTGGTTAAATCCAAGCTTTTAAGGTATTGCATAGCTTTTATCGCGGGCTTTAAACTAGGACAAACAGTTTGAGCGCGGCGACCAAATCAAGAAATTCCGTAACGAAAATAAACCTAACACTGTCGTTCAGTAAGCGTTCAAAATTTTAGAGGTTCTCAAATAGCTCTATTTGGCGCAGTGGGCGAGCGGCCGCTTTCTTTACCGTATGGTGTATGATGTTGCAGGTTCGAATCTCACTCGCGAAGTAGTGACAGTTCGCTTTTCTTGTGTGTTTTTTAATTTTTTTTTGCATAATTTTTATTATGCAAAAAAAAAATATTGCATAAATATTATAATTGCATGAGTTGATAAAAAATGAGCTTTACCGCGGCAGTCCCCGAGTGCCACTTAATTTTTTTTTATCATTCAATTGTAAAAGATCTGGCAAAAATCTTTCTAGTTTCAAATCAGAGTTCAGAGTGAGCGGTTCACCTGCGTGGGGAAGCTGACGTACTTCAGGGCCTCGTACTGGCACCAGGCGCTAATGATGTTGGTGAGCGAGCAGTAGGAGAACTTGTAGAGCGGCGCGGCGATGACCGGCTGGCGCGTCGCCAGCAGCCGGCCGAACGCCAGCACGAAGCCCAGCAGCCGGTTGATGAACACCAGGAACTGCGAGTCGTTGAAGCGCACGAACGTGCCGTCCGCCATCGCGTAGTTCTGTACACAGCACATTGTTAATGGCTCTCTCTATCACAGTGAAAAAAAGAAAAGAAAGAAAAAGCATTTATTTGGAACTCATACATGACACAGTTATAGTGACAGATACTGATGTACGATTACTTTGAAGAAAATCGTTTTAAAGTACTGAAAAACCAAGTTTAATTTTCTTTTGATCGGTCAAAACTTAATTAAAAGAAGTTAGTGAAAAGCACGAGGATAATATGAAAATATCTTCTTATCAACCGAAAGACATCCACTGCTGGATAAAGGACTCTTGGATGGACTTCCACATGCCACAGTCTTGTGCCACCAATTTAGGCGTACTATGAATTGCCGCGATTTACTAGTACGCCGACGGTATCTAGTAGTGCATCTTCTTCTTCTTTATCAACCTATAGACATCCACTGCTGGACAAAGGTCTCCTGAATGGACTTCCAGAGGCTTCGGTCTTGCGCCACTTGAATCCAGCGTCTCCCTGCGACTCGTTTGATGTCGTCGGTCCTCCTAGTGAGAGGTCTACCAACACAGCTTCCTGGTGCGTGGTCCCCACTCCAGCACCTTGGAACATGAAAAGATATAAACGAAATCAAACCACCCCGACTCCACACTCAAAAGTGACTTTGACAGACACTCTTGGTCATTACTTTTAGCTGATTTTCTTATTTTTCTATTGATTTTCAGGTAGGAGTGCACTTGCCTAGACTGCCCATTCACTCTCGTCTGGAACACCGAAAGGGTGTTCCACGCTTGAGAGGTTCATATCAGAAACAGTCGTATAAAGAGCCTGTACCGGTGGGCGCGCACCTGCGTCATGATCTTCTCCTGCAGCAGCCCCCACACGAGGTAGGCCCCCATGAGGCCCGTGAAGCAGAACACCAGCTCGAGGCCCTCGCGCTGCGGAGCCTCCTCCGGTTTGGCGGCCTCGGGCAGGCGCTCGTGCTCTGAGAAACACGCGAACAGCACGCGGGACACCCATGTCTGATTCGCTGACAACAAACCGAGTATATTAATAACCAGCTGATGCCTGCGACTTCGTCCGCGTGGATTAACGTTTTTTAATTCTCGCGGGAACTCCTTAATTTTCCGGAATAAAGGCTGATTATCCTGGGTATGCGGTACCCTTCTCCAGGGTTGGAGAAGGGTAGCGCAAGACAGAAACCAATGGAAAACGCTAGAGGAGGCCTATGCCAAGAGGCACTCTTAATTACGAGATATCTTATAAACTAACTGTAAAATTCCTTAACTTTGTTTATTCAGAATAAAGGGCTTATTTATTTATTTATTTATTCTATTTATCCTGGGTATGCTGGGCAGCTCATAAGGTATCTCTATTCCAAATTTCAGCCAAATCGGTTCATTCATTGTGACGTGAAAGAGTAACAAACATCCATCCATCCATGTATCCTCACAAACTTTCGCATTTATAATATTAGGATAGGATAATAACTTAAAAAAAAATAATAAACAACTTTTATTACTTCTTAAATGTTGATCCAAAAGAACTAAAAAGTTAAAGTATCGACAGACCCTGGATGTTATTTAGGCCCAGAGTACTTGTCCAGATAAACCAATTAATCAAGAGCACAAAATTGATGAGGTTACGTCATTTTATTACACAGTTGCCATAGCCACCTTCCCGCTTAAATGATACCTATTTATATTAAAATTATCTCTGTATACTAACTTGTCTTTGACCTATTTTCTTAGCTTATTTAAGATAAGAGTAAAACTAGCAAAACTTAACCTCATATTACAGGTACCTCATTTAACATATTGATGATGGATGGATACAAGCATTCAGAAGATAAGAACAAGTAGTGAAAACATTGGTTGTACAAATCACAAGTCTAGTATAATGTTTATAGCTTGTTACAAGATAATTTTTACTACCATTGATTAGCAGCAATACCTTATCAAGAATTATTATCAACGAAATCTCAAGTGTTCCTTAAATTTTGGTATATTTTTTGACAACTTTTGTTGTTGTAATGTACTTTAAATAAATTGAAAGATTGTGAAGAAGAAAGATTGTTAAATTAAAATTTCATTAAAAATTGTTAAAAAACATCTTTTACATAAATTGGTTGAAAATGGGAAGCGATTTTATTCTATAGTTTGAAACCTGCCAGTTAATTTATGCCATTATTTTATAGTTAGTAATTACTTACTTGTTTTATCGAAATAGTTAGTTCTTTCCAGATATTTATACAAAACATAACAAGGCAGCAATACTGTAGAGTATCCAAAGAGATTTAATAATAATCTGAAGACCCTGAAACAAAAATTTTGTTTGAAAACAATTTTCTTTTTCAGTAATTGTAGAAATTCTAGTTTTTTGGACACAGAAAACCTTTATTAACTAACAAGAAGTACTCACTACTCATTAATCTCAAGATTCAACCTTGTGACTGAGATTATCTGATCTCTTTCCTGTCATGTTTGATCATACTCCCATTGGACTATGAAAGTGAAGGAATAGAGTGTGCTGTGTATGCACACACTGGTGCACTGACATTTCCTGCATAGTTGGCTAGTCTAAATTGAGATTGGCAAGTGTGTGACATCCATGATGCTAAGTGATGTCTTAAAATGAGCATTTGAATAATAGTTTTCAATTCGATGCCTTAACATGGGTAGCATAAGTATGTTACACACTCTTTAAACATTTCTGTGGTGGTGTCGTGTGATGCGGGTTGTTACGTTCCCTCAAATATGGTTGAGCGAAGCAATGGCTGGGTCATGCGTCATGCTTGTGAACGGGTGCCACCGGCGGGAATGGGGCTACTTTATGTCTGCCCATCTTAAGATAGAAGTTAGTCGGTATGCATTTTTGGAACTTTCCTCATTGTGGAAACACTGCATATATAGCATAGTATTTACTGTATTGTAAATTTGTTTTGAAAAGAGCAACCGCCGAGTTTCTTGCTGGTTCTTCTTGGCAGGAAAGGCATTCCGAACCAGTGGTAGATTCATCGATTATTCAAAAGCACTTGTAAAAGTTTATTTGAATAAAAAATATTTCTATTCTATTCTATTCAATGACTCACCATGAATACTCCGAGTCAGTCAGAGCTCCCGCCTGCTCGTAGGCGGCCAGCAGCTCGTAGTAGAACTGCCCCAACAAACACACCCCCAGCACACACAGCACCAGCACCAACCTGCAACCAGTACACCTTGAAGCCTCAACCGCCCAGTGGTTAAGGGTGCACACTAAAAACTGGAAGGTTGATGGTTCAATCCCCACCCATTGCACTAAAATACCCACCTAACCTAACACAAGCTTTCCACTTATTTGGAGTGGAGAGCAGAATATCAGTAAAGTTCAGCTTGGCTTATTCTTTTAAAAAAAACATTCCCTATTCAGACAACAGATAAAAACAATGACCATGCTCATATGTGTTTCATAGGACAGGGAAAGAGTTCATCATCATCATTAGCAACTCAGAAGTAGCTCTCATTTGGGAGAATCGTTATAGGTCATAGTCTGACACGCTGGCCTAATATGGATTGGTGGATTTCACACACCTTCAAGAACATTATAGAGAACTCTCAGATGTGCAAGTTTCCTCAAAAGTGTATACCTGGGATCGAACCTGTGATATATAAATTATATCCTGAAAATGAGAATATAGCTGTACAGACTTCAATATTAAGCTAAATATACCGCTAACTATTTTTTTATTGCAGTTTAAGCAACGATAAATTAGTTATTTTTAATTAGTACAAAACTTTTACTTACCCAATTATTATATTTGAGCGCATTGTATTACAGCATTTATTCACTTATTTTCAGATTAAAGGCTTTAATACTGATTGTGATTGATATTTGTTAGTTTTTTAATGGTTTTGCGCGAAACAAAACTAATTGGTTCCAATTTTATACGAGAAGTCACGCATGAGATTAGAACTGCCTCGAACTCAATAAGTCAATTTAAAAAAAATTAAATTCATTTTCCAATACCAAAATATTACATAAACATTGCGTTGCTGAATGCTTAAATCATACATAATCCAATAAAAACAATAATTTAAAGGAATATGGTTGCTGTGCAAGCCCAGTGCAATGAGCACAGAACACTATTACTCCTAGCGGAGGCAATGAGTGCAAAACTGTCGCCACAGATTAATGATTATGTTTATCAGAGCTGTCGCCGCTGTCGCTTACTCTTTGCTGTCGCTTGTCGCCACAGATGTGACTTGTGAAGTTATCAGTGTTCGTGGTCTATGTGTGAAGTTGTGAGATGACAGAACCGACAGAGTATAACCCATGGAATAGGGTATTTGACTACTTTTAGAAAATCATCTTAAATTGTTAATAATGCTATGCTGAAGCTAACAAAACGTATAATATTTCGGCATAATTTTCATTATTTTTCATAAAAATCGAGAAATAAATTCAAAAAAATAAATTGCCGCCGAAACGTTCCATTTGCTCTCATGACGTAACAGTTCACATTTCAAACAATGACAATTTTATAATATGTGTTTAGGCCGCGTGTCGCATACTATTTGGTATTTAATAAAATAGTAACGATGAAAAACAGACGAAATTAGCCTATTACGCCGCACAAACACGTCGAAATGTATTGACAAAATGAGAATTCCATAGGTGGTGTGGACTGTGACGTCATTCGAGATCACGGAACGTTTTCGATCACGTGACCATGGCCGGAATTATAGCAATTTTATTTAATGTTTTCCAATTAAATAAAGCTTTATTTTTTAGTTTTGTCGTATGGAATAATGTTTTTAGATAATAATCTTTTAGGATGACACCAAATGAAACGATATTTTTAATATAGTCAAATACCGTATTATTATGTACTACCGTAGTACATACTCTGACAACCTCTGACAAGCCATAGTATTTTGACAAAATACTATGGCTTGACGAAGGTTGTCAGAGGTAAAATAACTGTGAACGGACTGTATAACCTAACTAACACCGGAGCCTGTCGCTCTTGTTGATAGTCTGTGCCACAAGTCTGTGGTCTGTGCCTGTCGGCCGCTGCCTCGGAGACGTAGTCGTTTTCCTAGTTCCATGATAATCACTACGATCGTTTCAGTTTGTCGTCTTTGTCTGCGTCAGTCATGCGTCAGTCGTCTTAGGCTGAAACCACATTTGTGAGGATCGATTCGGATTTTGTCGTTCGTTGTAGTTCCATGGTATGGATATTGGTCGTCACTCGTCAGTCGTCACACGTCGTCACATTCTACCACGAACATTGCAGAGGTTAGAGAAGGGATAGAGAAAGTAGGTACCTACTCATAAAAATGAAAGTATCATCCTTTATCATAGAAGAGATGCAGCTTAACCTTAACATAAAAGAGGAGGTGACACATACTACAATAATTAATTGTCCCTTTCAGCTTCAGCAGTGTAAATTAGTTCTGTTTGTCACCATACATTAAATTCTAATGCTTAGAACCACTTAGAACAATCAACGATACCGAATACGTTTTTCCTAAGATTCAAAAACCTTAACAAAAACGTGAGTTGCAGTATTTTGGGTTGCAAATCCGTAGATACATAATATTATTATTGGTTATTCTCTGGCCCTCTAGGTACTTGGTACTGCCCATGGAACTAGGAATTACGACTACATACGTGTACTGCCCTAAGGGTGGAACCACATTTTTGTGAGGATCGTTTCGGATTTCGCCCATACAAAACTGTCAAATTCCATAGAAACGTGTACGGATCAAATCGGCTTTTCGATGCGTACACGAATGTATGGAAAATGACAGTTTTGTATAGGCAAAATCCGAATCGATCCTCACAAAATAATGTGGTTCCACCCTAATTCTATGCCTGTATGGAGTCTTGCTTGTCAATGTTCCAAAAATAATAGACTTATTTTTGTCTATGATTTTAAACTTTTCAACCATTTTTCAACAGTATAACTTTGTACTTGTTATCCATAGAAGAATAAGGGTGGAACCACATTTGTGAGGATCGATTCGGATTTTGCCTATACAAAACTGTCATTTTCCATACATTCGTGTACGCATCGAAAAGCCGATTTGATCCGTACACGTTTCTATGGAATTTGACAGTTTTGTATGGGCGAAATCCGAAACGATCCTCACAAATGTGGTTCCACCCTAATATACCGTTTTTTTTTTTATCAGTTTTACTACACAAAGCACATTGTATCAAGCTGGTATCCTTCAGAACTGCATTATTTTTATATCTGCTTCATTTATTCTGTTTTAATAAAATCGATTTAATTCCTTAGTTTAATTCCAAATACTTTTATAAAACAACTAAACATTCCACTTTATATGTTTGTGAAACATTCAAACAATTAAAAACATACAGTAAACTAGTGGTTCGCCCCGAACTGAGACCTCGCGGTAACGGTATCCCATGATTATTCATTCAATCGATACATGATAACCAAAACTGACATTATTATTATGCCCGTTTTCACCAAACATACCTAAATCATCCCCTAAGTAGGAGTCTCTTAACGTAGGTAGCTCCTAAATACAATCCTAAGTCCTAACATCCGTCCCAATATCCTTTTAGATAAATAAGTTGACAGAAAACATCAATCACCTAACTTATAGGTAGCCCGTAAAGGTTAGGGAACGTTAGTGAAAACATTGAATTATTATGTAGGTACTAACGAGTGAAACCGGGTTACGGGCATCTGTACAAATCGTCATCTATCGACGCGAATAGAAAATATACAATATTTAACTAAAATTTAACTAGTGGTTCGCCCCGAACTGAGACCTCGCGGTAACGGTTTCCCATAATTGACGATCAAAATTGACATTATTATTATGCCCGTTTTCACCAACCATACCTAAATCATCCCATTTGTAGAAGTCTCTTTACATAGGTAGCCCCTAAATACAATTCTAACATCCCAATGTCATTTTCACCTTTATTGTCCCGTAGAGGTTCGTAATAACAAAGTTGACAGAAAGTGTCAACTAACTTAACATAGGTAGCCCATAAAGGTTAGGGAACTGTTATAGTGAAATCCTCAAGGCCTCAATCAAACTTAGGTATAGTTTTTTGGAACATTCAAATTAAATTACTTGTACACAGCGTCAACTATTGACACGATCAGAAATATGTAAAAACAAACTGCAACGTGAAGTTTTATTGATGTTTGCTAAATGACTAAATAATAATCTTAATTGAATAATAGGTATGTTACATAAAGCTGCATTTGCTATATGAGATGAGAGCGCCATCTATTGACATCATTGTGAAGTTCTGTTGTTGCTGCTCATTAAAAGTTAAATAATTTAGTTTCCTTATTACATTTATCTAATTTTAGTATTTGTTGTTCAAGTACATGATATTACGCTAAAATTGTAAAACTTTCAAGCCCCAGCTTTCAATGGTTATTCCGTTCTGAGGTCAAATATAATCTCCACTTTGAAAGCCCCCCATTTCGTCAATTTTAGGAAAAAAATTTAAAAAAAAAATACTTTTGTACTCTGTTCCAAATTATCTTTAAAATGAGGTACTGTAAACCTATGAAACGCAAAATTTTTTTTTTTCTTCGCATTCGCTTCTATGAGAGCCCCCCTGAAATAAAGATTTTTATAACTTTTTAAGCCATTTTCGGCTGGAGGCCATCGGTTTACATATTATATCTAAAATTGAAGTAATTTCGTTCAGTAATTCAGAAGTTATAAGGCTCTGACAGACGGACGGACGGACGGACGGACGGACGGACGGACAAGTGCAAATTCACTCAAGTAGACTCAAAGACCTTCGCTTCGCTCGGTCGACTAAAAAATAATTTTAATTGAATAATATGGTACAAAAAAAATTACAATACAATTATTGTATTATAATAAGTAACTAAATAATAATGGTCGACGCAAAACTGTTTTTGGGATAGGTCGTTAGTCGTAACTCGTAGTTCCATGGGAATAGTTACTGACTGCGCCATCTATTAGCATTATTGTGAAGCTATGTTGATGCTATATGAATTACTGATGTACATTAAAAATTAAATAATCTCGTTTCTTTATAATATTCATATAATTTTAGTATTTGTTGTTCAAGTACAGGATATAAGTGACCTAAAAACATAAAATCAGTTTGAAAATCCATAGCGGATTTTCCTAGAGAGCGTCTTCAAGCGAGCGTATAAAATCGCCACTTTGAAAGCCCCCCATTTCGTCAATTTTAAGGGAAAAATTAAAAAAAAAATATTTTTGTACTCAGTTCAAAATTATCTTTAAAATGATATGTAACAATTTTATGTAACGCGATATTTTTTTTTTTACTTCGCATTCGCTTCTATGAGAGCCCCCCTGAAATAAAGATTTTTATAACTTTTTAAGCCATTTTCGGCTGGAGGCCATCGGTTTACATATTATATCTAAATTTGAAGTAATTACGTTCAGTAATTCAAAAGTTATAAGGCTCTGACAGACGGACGGACGGACGGACGGACAAGTGCAAATCGCTCTAGTTAACTCAGAGACCTCGCTTCGCTCGGTCAAAAAGTAATTAAAAGAAAATTGGTTGTCTGTAAAGTCGGTTTACGAACGAGAGTTTTACGTGATAACGTCAGAAACATTGACGATGACTGGCGGGCGGCGGCGCGGGGCGCTCTCTAGTCACAAGCCAACGCTTGGGCTTATCGTGCCTCTCTATCGCTTGTTCCGCGCTCTCGCTTGCACGCGCAGGCTCAGGCGGAATGTGACACATTTTTCGTGCGTGCAGCCGGTGTTCATCGATCTATAAGACGTTATCACGTTAAAAACTGAAGCGCGCTTTGAGCGCGCTATCCCCACATGCCACATATGGCTTTAGAGCGTAAAGAAAACTAATAAATAATTATGTAAATAATAGATAAAAACAGACACTATTTTTATTGGACTTATTATAACAAAGAACAGAAGATTGGACGCGACCAGTCTTATAGGTAGGAACTGATAATTTTGTGGGCCAGAGTTTCAACTTAAATCGAAAGGTTCTTGTCCAAAGAGTTCGGGATCTTTTTTATACCTTGGAGGCTCGTACTCGTAGTTAAGGGTGCTGATGGAATAGGTTTTCTTTTCGTCAGAGTTAAATAAGTGCTGACCAAAGAATTTTTTCTGAAAAAAAAAACATTATCAAAATAATTTTAAAATAAGGGTTTTAATATTAATCCAACAGAGAGCTTAGTGCCATAGGTGACAAAATCAAATATATTATTATACATAAATATTTGTTTTAGATATAAATAGTATTAAACAAAATCGCTATATATGTATCTGTCTGTTTGTGCGCTTAGTTCAAAAAATCAACCGATTATGATACGAAAAGTCTATAATAAGTATTATGTATTATTAATTGTATTGTAATATGTACATTAATTTTATTGTACATATTATGTATTGTAACATAGATTATTATTTTTAAAGAAAGTACCCAGAGAAGCAGCGATAACCTAGTGGTTAGGACTGTGGTCTCCTATTCAAGGGATCGCATGTTCGAACCTCTGACTTTTCGGAGTCAAGTGCGTTTAAGCAATTAAATATCACTTGCTTCAACGGTGAAGGAAAACTGCACATCTGAGAGTTCTTCATAATGTTCTCGAAGGTGTTTGAAGTCCACCAATTCGCATTGGGCCAGCGTGGTGGACTATGGCCTATAACCCTTCTCTGAGAGGAGACTTGCGCTCAGTAGTGAGCCGTTGATGGGTTGCTAATGATGATGATGATGACCCAGAGAAAGGTCGATGTTAGCAAGTTGTCAAAACCATATTTTCGAGCGAAAGGTCGATGCAATCAAGTTGTCAAAACCATATTTTCGAGCGTTAACATTGCTAACGCTGCAGCTAGCAGCTGGTTAAACCTCACGAGATACCTACTACTACGAGGTACCTCAATCGTACAGAGACTGGCAGACATAAAGCCTGATCCTAGAAAATTTTTGAGGAAATATTCTTTGACTAGATAGGTGCTCTAGAAAAAATAGAAAAAGTGGGTACCTACTCTAGAAACCACTTCTTAGTACACCTAAGGAGCCAGACTCAAAGGCCATCCCCAAAAGGGTTACGAAAGTTAGAAAATCTAAATCTAAGCGGACGAAGTCTCGGGAGGAGGTTTTGTTTCAAATTCAAGACTCACCTCCACCAGCCAGAATAAGAGGATAATCAGCAAAACCATGAAAATTTTTTTCTGCTGTTCTTTTTCCAATCAAAATATTCTTTTATCACGTGCTTTAAAAAACATTTTCGAAGTCATTATGGAACTGAGGGTAGGTACGTACGTAGCAAACGGCAGCGGGCGCGCTCTGCGGCCACATGAGGAAGAGCAGAATGGTCAGCACGGCGGCCGCAGCGTGCAGCAGCGTCTTCATCGTGCTGATGCTGCTCAGCTGCTGCCAAAAAGTTTAGAGATAAACAGCTAAACTACTTGGTCTTTGGCTGCTGCGCTGCCTTGCCGTGTCGCAATGATGTTTCTTACGGCATCGGTAGATGGATACGACGCGATGGTACGATTGTAACGGATTTAAGAGAATTTATGTTCGTGGTGGAAATTGGTTGGGGTTGGGATTATGAAATTGTCACAGTGATATGCTAGTGACAGGGTAAGTCAAACGGGAAAAAGAATTAAGAAAAAGAGAAAAAGCAAAAAGTATTGAAGGTTCAGAGATGCTATTTGGCCAACATCTATTTTTCACTTTGAGTAATAAACCAGCAATGGAGAGGACTTGACCCCAAATTATTCGCAAAAAAGTCTGTCAATTACGGTGGGGGGCGAGGTAGCACACATGAAAACTTGCTTACTACAGTTGCATTTTTCCATCACGTCGCTATGCACGCACACAATATAATTAGCAAACATTACCTTAAAGTATATGCACACTATCACATTCACACACAGGGACGCTCTATCATTACATGAAACAATCGCATCATTTGTGTAAACATTTTAGGGATTTGACACTATCGATTATCGACTTTCGATAAGTTTTTCTAATAATTATTTACAACAGAGTGACTTTATTCGAGAGTAAATTTTTTTGTTCGAGATCTTTAACATGGTAGGTATATAGAAGCGCTAGGAAACGAGACTCTTGCCGTTATTTTAGTCATAATATGCCTTTGCTATTAGATTGACTCTTTGTAGGCTTTTAGTACTTGCGTAAAGATACAGCTAGAAACTTTGGACTATATTGACGCTGGAAAGCGATCTAGCTTATTTCGAAAAATAACAAAATGACTTTTTTATATATTTGGAAGAAAAAGATACTGCGTCGGATTGTCGGATTTTCGTTTTCCTATGACATTATTTTTCTAAGATACTATGTTGACCTTCTCTGCATGTTTATATTATATATTTTTTGTTATTCCACACGACACCACACCATCTATTTTTCAATATTATACAGATACTTCAAAAAAGTTATCAATACTTTTTAGCAGTGCAGTGCACTTAGGCGAACCTACTGTAAGGACTTAGGATTATCTGATTATTAACAGATTTTGTAGATACCAAGGTATTTACTCCGTCACTATACTCTCAATCTCATGCTGAAAGCATGCTGTAGGTACCACAGTATATCACCTTAGAGCAGCTGTTTAGTTATGATTTAAGGTTATAAGCCACCAGGGAGTGCTGTACTTTGTCATAGGTTTTTAATAATATTGTTTATTAAGTTGAGAGACATTTCATTTTTATTTGAATACGTAGTGGGTATTAATATTGAACACATTGATTTTTTAAGTAATCTTGTTTAAATAAACATACAGCATTTTTAATGAAACATCATTTGTTTTATTTATGTTTAAAGCGAAATTTACGATGTATCTATTTCTAAAAAGTATATTAAGTACAAACTGTTAGGACTACATCATGTTTCCTTAAAAATAAATACAGCATAATTAGCATTTCAGAGTTTAGAGTTATTTCGTGGTTTCATATGTTTCAAATACCAAGTTACAGCAACATTGCTTCTTAAAATTGAAAAACTATTAGTCGAAATTGATATAAAACTAATGTATAAAACTAAAGTAATTCTACTTTAGAATTATATAATTAGTATCATCTGATGTGTTACTTTAAAAAATATGCTTTTTGAAAAAAATCTGCTCCTGATAGCTTATTATGAGCTGTTATGATTTTTTAAAACGTCATTGGCTCTGGTTTAAAGTTCACTTTTTCGATTTACAAGATCGTTTTCCAGCGTTGAATAATATTATCTCAGTACAGTATGGAGGAAACATAAAAAGTAAAAACTATACCCTAAAAAAAAATGTATTTAAAGTTATGATTGGTAAGTTAAAACTTGTACCTACATACTTTACTTGGAAGGCTTATTTTTTTCATCTACTTCATCTGAACGAAGTGTATATTTGTTTGTAATGCTAGGCTGCCGCCATGGCTATAGTGGCCACCCCATCTGTAATAAAACACCGCCAAGCTATTTAGCTTTCCGGTAAACCTAGCGGGATGAATAAGAAGTATGGGTACTTTAATTCAATTGCCAAGTTTTAATGAACCAAATATGTATAGAATTTAAATATTTTTTTTCGTCAATGAACCATTAGTAAGACGATAAAAATATCTCGGTATAAATAATTTATACAATCCCCCCACCAATATCGACATATGAAATCTTGCTGTCCAGCCCTAATTTTATTGCGGTGTGGCCGACTTCATAAAATTAAAGTCCTAATTTTCGAGTAAGAAAGACTTACGTAGAACTTATCATTATTATTAAACAATTTTTTAGTCTCGTTTTCATTATTTTTTGTATTATATTTGTAAAAATCCTTTCTTAGCGGATGCCTACGTCATAGTAGATGTGCGTTGATAGATCAGTGAGTCAGTCACCTTTTCATTTTATATATTTAGAAAATCATATCACACTGGTTATATGGAAATATATACCTCTTTTGAAATAATTGAGTAAAAAAACTAATTTTATGAATTCGCTGAGTTTATGGAGCTCTAGCTGCATCAATGCATTTTAAACAATAGTGGGAGAGTACCAGCCAATCAGACACCATTGCGATCGTTATAATAATGCAATCATTTTAACCGACTTCAAAAAAGGAGGAGGTTCTCAATTTGAATTTTTTGTATATTTGTTATCCAATTATTCCGCCAAATAATGAATGGAATTTGATAATTTTTTTTTGTTTAGTAGGGCATACTTCAGAGGTGGTTCCCATATAAATTTTTGTTGATATAATCTTAGATGTTACTCCATAACTACGTCAAATCTGAACCGATTTCAATTTTTTTTGAAAGAACGCATAATAAGGTTGGGCCTATTTAAAAGGTGAAGAGAAGATGATTCATATCTTCGGTGATGGAGGAAGGAACTCAATGATTAAGAGCAAATTGCTCGCAATCAGAGATATACACAAAAAAGCTTAAAATGATAATGTAAAAAAAATATCTTTAAAAAACCGACTTCATACGCCGATCGGGCAAAGTTGGGCTAGCGTCGCGCATTAGTTTCATCATTTATATTTAGGCCCGCCCGACTTCAACATACATGTACAAATTAAAATTGTTTTATACTTTGTAGTGGCGTTTAAAGTCGGTTTTATAGAAAGAATTTTTTATCATTATTTGATAATCCCACAGACGATCAAAGTTCGTATTTATATATCTAGTCATATTTTACTTAAAGCTTATAAATTAGTCGTTCACCCCTTCCTATTCTATCGTGATTTTAAGTCTATGGGATCAATTTATAATGCAGTTCATGAAAAAGGTCTCTAAACGAATAGTAAGTAGGAAGATTAATTTTCAATATTTTCCCCAAATTATTTCATGTACGTTTAAGTAGCAACATTTTCAGATCGACAGTTTTCTTAAGTTTTCTGCATAAGTATTGCATTATTTGGATAAAATAATACATCAGAAGTAAATAAATGTTATCCTTTAGTAAACTGGATGTTTTAAATATTTTTTTTTAGAAGAAAATACTCTCATATTCGGCATTTATAGCGGAGCTCATTCCCCGCTAACCATACGTAGTTGACAGGCGCGTGACTGGAGTCAAACAGTTTTATATAACGAGTATGAGCACTGCTCATACCCAACTTACAGAGGGGTACGCGCGTCAATTCTTCTCCTGTGTTGGTTTATTACTCAAAGATTTTTCATTTATGCACACAAACATAAAAATCGGTCCAGCCGTTTCGGAGGAGTTTGGCAACAAACACCGCGACATGAGAATTTTTTACAAGTATTAGATGTACGTTTTTCACTATTTTCTTCATAGATAAGTTTATTTTTAACTTCGTTTGACTTGCTGCTTATTTTCTTGGTACTGCACTACTCATGGAACTAGAAATTACTGCTACTTCCATGGCACTACTGCCTAATTCTATGTGGCGTGTAGTCATAGACGTAGTCATAATTCCTAGTTTCATGGTTATTGCCAAAGATATTGGCCAATATTGGACATGTATTTTCTGATACACCTTGGATACACCACAGTGGTAACACGTGGGTAACACAATCATTAATCTGTGCTTACTTTTGTCTATGATTTAAAAAGTGCCTTTCAAAAAAGCTTTCAACAGCTATTTTAAACTGCATTATTTTCTTTTAACCTTTTTTTATTTATTCCGTTTTTATTAAAATCGATTTATTTCCAAATACTTCATTTTGTAGATCACCTAAAATTACATTCAAACAATAATATATAAAAACCTAGACATGAAAATACCAAGTGTTGAACAAAATGTTTTGGAATGACCCTGTAATGCTTTTGCTTGAGTTTCTAGCAGCTATTTGCGCTGTTGCTGTGTGCGGCCCGTGCTTGCTTGCTTGTGCGCGAAGGCTTATTCTTGGAGATGAACTGCTGCAGAGACGAGGTAAAATTCGAAATTGTTGTAAAAACCTTCGATGCAAAAGGCGCACCCCTCTTTAGGTATGTCTAGCGCTAGGTACCTACCTATGTGACTGCGATTTTTTCCGAAAGTTTTGATTGGGATGTTAAAAGAAAAATTAATATTCCTTTGCTATAATCCGCCAAACAGTTCTGTCTGTTGTTCGGCGGATTATAGAAAAGGAATATTAATTTTTCTTTAAATATCATGGAATTCCGCAAAGTAACGCCTGATTCTATCCAATGTCGAATCGATCGAAATTGATGAACACCGCCTGCACGCACGAAAAAGTGTCACGTTCCGCCTGAGGCTGAGCGTGCAAGCGAGAGCGTGGAACAAGCGATAGAGAGGCACGATCGGCCCAAGCGATGGCTTGTGCGCGCTGTTAGCGGATGTGTCGCGAGCTAGTTCTAAAACAAATTTTCTCAAATTTGCTCGGAAATCGCTTCTTTATTTAAAAAAAAACGAAACGTCAATTGGCTCATTGCTGGCGTGGCGCCAGCAATTACGTAACAGGACAATAATGTAAATTGCTGGACAGGTACGAGGTTTTTAAAATGTACACTTTCCTCTATTAGGTGTTTCTCCTCTGTGATTAGGTGTTTTAAATGTGCATGTTCTTTCGCTGAGTTATACAATTAAAAAAAATAAGAATGATTTTTTTTTTATATGGAACAAAAAGAGCGTGGTTTAATTGGAGGTAAAGAATTATTGGTGACTGGTGTTTTCTTTTACAATATATTTCTTGTTCTGAAATAAAAATGGATTCGGAATCGGATGAAGAATTAATGGACTTTACACCACCAGATATGGCGGAAGAAGCTAAAATTCTATCAGAAAATCTTTTACCACCAAAATCTAAAGAAAAATATGAAAAGGCTTATGAAGACTTCATTCAATGGAAAACCGGAAAAAAGACGAATTCGTTTTCAGAAAATGTCCTTATGGCCTATTTTAACGAATTGAGTAAAAACAAAAGGCCATCTACATTGTGGTGTGAATACTCAAAGCTAAAAATAAAACCGGCCAAGTGCGTGTCGGGCCACGCGCAGTGTAGGGTTCCGTAGTTGAAAGTCTCAAATATTATTGCTGACCTAGGATAGTGCTTTTGTTTTATTTATGAATATTGAATAAATTTTGAGTTCCATGGTTTAAATACTATAATATTCTACAAAATATGCAACTTACACTACGTGTAATATCTAACTTAGAAAAACCGATATAACTCCTTCACTAATGAACCCTACTTAGCCGTGATAGTTTTCCTTTAAAATTCATTATATATACTACTGCTGTGAATTTTTTCTTGTATCCTATATACAACCATTTAGCTGGCAGAGGGGGGGGACACTTGACTCTAATAAAATTTAGCACTTTAAAATATCATATTTCACAAACGGATCCCTGAATTGAAAATTGGTGTTCGCACACCCACAATATTTTTGAAATACCTATTCAACGACACCCCACACTATGGGATAGACGAGAAAAAAAAATTCATCCCCACTTTACATGTAGGGGAGGTACCCTAAAAAAAATTATTTTTCACAATTTTATTTCACGACTTTGTCGGCGTAATTGATATTTATACCCTTGTCAAATAACAGATTTCTAGTACCAATAGTCTCTGAGCTAAACCGCGGACAGACAGACAGACAGACAGACGGACGGACATGGCGAAACTATAAGGGTTCCTTGTTTACTACGGAACCCTAAAAACTACATTACGTTTAAAAGAAAATGTAAATATTGGCGATTACTCAAATCTAACAACATTTTTAAAGAGTACTATAACATTTAACATGAAATAAAACAGTGTTTCTTTAATTATTTTTTTGTTGTTTCCTCGCAAATTAGAGAAAAGTACCTACTATATAAGCCTCGGCCGAAATAGCAATTCATGGCCTCGTTTACTTAAAAAGGCCTCGGCTAGCGCCTCGTCCTTTTAAAATCACTTGGAAGTCCTCGGCTTCGCCTCGGCCTTCCAATGTTACTCGTCCATAAATTGCTTTATTCCGAGCCTCGACAATAATGTACTATTTCTTTAGGACGTATGACGTAATTATTACGTAAAACTATCGTCCGTAAACGGACTTTACAGACAACCAATTTTTTCGTGCATGCAGCCGGTGTTCATCGATTTATAAGACGTCTAGACGTGAAGATTCTATTCTCTTTCTATAATCGTTAAAGCAGGAGTTCGCAAAGTTTTTATCACGCTAATTTTTTTTTATCATACCTCCCTTCTGAACTGATAAGTTCAGAAGGGAGGTATGATGAAAAAAATTAGCAGTCATAGGGACTGCCGATAGAAGTGAAAACTAGATTTGCTAATAATTAAAAACAAATAAGAAAAGCGCACTGTCAGGATTCGTGAGTGAGAGTCGAACCTGCGACATCATACATTAAACGGTAAGGAAGGCGGCTGCTTGCCGACTGCGCTGTACCAGATTGCTTGAGAACCTCTAAAATGTTGAACGCTTACTGAAATCTCCAGGTGACGATTGTGAAGGTGACGATTACGCGAAATCCATGTTTTTGACCCAAAAAAGTGCTCAACGCGCCTAAAGAAGTTTTCATTTCAAAAAATTTCGACAGCTCCCCGCTATCGATAAAATTAAATGCGATTGTGAGAGTTTCATGTGAGATGCTGAGGCATCGGTGCTGCTAGTTTTATCAACCGTAACGATCGAACGATCATGATCCTTTATTAGGGATAAATCCTTAAGGTGGAAGACACGGGTCTGCCCGCGAAATTCAAATTTAATTTGGTTTTTCGCAATTTGTGAACTAATACGACAAAGTATGCTTATAGCCTTCTAATTGCGCCAGTGGAATTATCATCTTCACAGGCTTACATAAAAATCTTTACTTGAAAGTGACCAATTTAAGAAATTAATCAAAATACTGAGTTGGACGTGAGTTACTCACAAATTAGTCGATATTTTGGTTAATTTCTTAAACTGGTCACTTTTAAGTAATTAGATTTTTATGTAAACTTGTGAAAACGATAATTCCACTGGCGCAATTAGAATACCATAAGCCTACTTTGTCGTATTAGTTTACAAATTGCGAAAGACCAAATTAAATTTGAATTTCGCGGGCAGACCCGTATAATCCACCTTAAGCAAGCGACTTGTGACTCTTACAAAGCCGACCTATTGATGGTCCGCAGGGCAGGGCCGCGTCCACGAGGCGGAGGTGTTCGGCTGCGACGAGCCCGCCTGCCCGTACTACCACAAGAACATGAAGTACCTCATGGTGGCCGCGCGGCGGCGCCACTACAACTCTCCCACGCGCCAGTAGTCACCAGCTTTAATATTTATTTACAGCTTCGGTGTTTATTTGCTTGTTGCTTAAATAAACACTTGTTTTCATGTTTTACTGAAGACAATTTATTGGAACGTAAGTTCCTTATCGCGCGGTACGGAAGGGGGCTAGACGGAAAAAATTAAGGAACCGACACTCGACACATTTTTGAAACCGACACCTTTTTGTTGAATGTGAATTTTGCATTGTGTTCGGTATTTTCGCGATACATCATTGGGTCTCCGTAGCCTAGCGGCTCCGGCAGTCGCCTAAATATAGTTCACAGTCGATGGTTCGAATCCCAGCTCGACAGACTGAATTTTCCATTTTATTTTAAATAATTTCTACATGCGGAATATTTCCCTAATTTTTTATAACTTATAAGACCCAATGTTGTATCGCGAAAATACCGAACACAAAATGTAATCGAAAAGAACTACGTTCCGTCCGGGTGTCCCTTGACACCTCAAGTTTTTTTGTTCTACATAATGTTCTTTAAAGCTGGTATGTGATGGTAGGGTACACGCTTCTCATTCTGAAAGGAGACACGTGCCCCGTCGTGGGCCGATGGAATTTCACCTGATGATAAGTGACAATGTAGTTAGTATAAGACGGTAGCAGGAATGACTGGAATCACACCAGATGTTAAGTGGCGAGGCCTAGGATGGTAGCGGGCTTACGTGAAAGGGGCTATGGTACTTTAATTCAACCTATACCCCTAATCGGTTTCTACACGCCATCGTGCCGAAACTTTAAATTGCTAGGCGGCACATCTTTGACGGTAGAGTGGTAACTAGCCACGACCAAAGCCTCCTACCATGTAGATGACAGTTATTAAAGTACGTTATAGGTGCTGACGTCCACTGCTTGACAAAGGTATCTTGCATGAACTTCCAAAGGCCTCGGTCTTGCGCCGCCTGAATCCAGCGGCTCCCAACGACTCGTTTGATGTCGTCGGTCCACCTGGTCTGGAGGTCTGCCAACACTGCGCTTCCCGGTGCGGGGTCGCCACTCCAGCACCTTGGGACCCCAACGACCATCAGCTCTTCGAACTATGTGCCCCGCCCATTTCCACTTCAGTTTCGCGATAGTTTCATCAAGGGCCCGCAATTCGACCTACCGGTATAGGACCGCGGTATACCGCTATGTATCCGTATTGTTAATTTGTTACTGGGCTAGGGGCGAATGATAGTATCGATGCCTAAAGATAAATAATATAACAAATAATGTGGCTCGAAGTACGATATAGAAGCCTTTTACGGGCAGCGCCTGTCCGTAAAAGGCTTCAAGACAATGGCACGTAAAGAAAACTAATAAATATCAATCACTATTTTTATTTCTTGAATTTATATTACTTAAACAGAACAGAAGTTTGGATGCGACCAGTCATATAGGAACAGATAATTTTGTTGTCCAGAGTTTACGTTTGATTTCAACTTTAATCTAAAGTTTCTTGTCCAAAGAGTTCGGGATCTTTTTTATACTTTGGAGGCACGTACTCCAAGTCAAGGGTGCTGTCGGAATAGGTTTTCATTTCGTCAGAGATAAATAAGTGCTGACCAAATTTGAACATTTTCTGAAAAAAAAAATTAGGAAAATTTTAAATTATTTTTAACTAGCTGATGCCCGCGACTTCGTCCGCATGGATTTAGTTTTTAAAAATCCCGCGGAAATCTTTCATTATCCGACATAAAAAGTAGCTCTCCCGGTCTGAGGAACCACTACTACATCCATTACTATACCCATGCAAAAAATCGCATCAATCCGCTGTTCTGTTGCGACGTGATTGAAGGACAAACCAACAAACAAACACACTTTCGCATTTATAATATCAGTAATGCTTTATTATAATTTATAAATTATAACACTTTTTATAATTATTGTCAAATTTTTTACCATACTTAACCAAAGACAAAATTACGTTTTCGTACCACTTGCTCAAAAAAGTGACATTCTGTGCCACAAAAAGCGAACATAACAATAGTCATTTTTAATCTGTTAAAAACAGGGAAAGAAAATTGTACTGAATTTCATTCATCCTCTAGGGGGAGAATGTGATTTAAATTTGGAATACTTACCGAAATTTATACTGAACTACATCTGTGTTTACACCATTGAGTTTGTATAGGTATAAAGCATTATACATCTTTTTGAAAAAGGAATACGCATTTATTATGCAGTTATGATTGTTAAATAAAATTACGAAAACCGACGAGGCCGTATGAGCTTGATGCCTTTGCTTTTCCGACAAAAAAATATTAGTCTAGGAATTTGCCGCGTTTTTGTTTTCTTCAAATACATAAGGTAAGGCGCATACATACAACTTTTACATCGACTAAACTGTTTAGTCGAGTTGTGTACTATTCGTGAATTCCATACAATCAAAAGCAAATCGTAAGGCTTTTTGATATTTTTGTCGAGCAACTATCGTGTTGATAGTTTGCGCACATTCTATGATCGCAGTACATTTCCATAAACTTATGAATCACAACTAAATAGTTGTTCAACTAAAAGTTTTATGTTTGCGCTAGGCCTAAACGTTAAGTTTATTTTAATTTATTTTTATAAATAAGTTAATGTTCTAAAAATACGTTACGATGTTAAATCAAAGCGACAGTGACAGTGAATTGTCGGATTCCATCAGTGCAAATGGTCAGACGCAAGAACAGAGAAATACTCAAATCAACTCATCTATAATATAATAAAACTGTAACAGGTCCAATTCTGTACATTGAAGATATTTTGAAAATTTTTATTTGAGGGCACTCTATAATCGATACTGTAGCCAAAATAATTTTTTTTTTAATTTTTTGTCTGTCTGTCTGTCTGTCTGTCTGTAACTTGGCCGCGCATCACGCCGAAACTACTGGACGGATTTAAATGAAACTTGGCACGATTTAAGTTAATACTATGAGGTATAATATAGGATACTTTTTATCCCGAAATTCAGCACGGTTCCCTTGGGAGAGGGGATGAAAGTCAAAATGTGTATTTCGCTGTAATTCATTAAGTCGTATTCCGATTTAATCCATTCTTTTTTTGTTAGAAAGCAGGTTCTTTAGAGATTGTCCTGTAATTATTTCAAGGTCGTCAATTTCGTAGTTCAGAAATTATAGACATCACAATCTTCAGTATAGGTCCAAATAACTTGAACCCCGGAATCTACAGGATACTTTGAATGAACGGCTCATCTTAAGCTGGCAGTCGTAATTTATCGTATATAGCCATCGTGGATACTATTTTGTCAAAGCCAAACTACTCCAAAGGCGTCAGATTTTGCCAAACGATCATTATACCTACACACTAAATAGTAGGTATGGATGTAATACATCGAATGGACGTAATATTACAGTGTTTTCCTATGTAATTTAATATTCTAATCATACTTACTACTAGTGGTTCGCCCCGAACTGAGACCTCGCGGTAACGGTATCCCATGATTATTCATTCAATCGATACATGATAACCAAAACTGACATTATTATTATGCCCGTTTTCACCAAACATACCTAAATCATCCCCTAAGTAGGAGTCTCTTAACGTAGGTAGCTCCTAAATACAATCCTAAGTCCTAACATCCGTCCCAATATCCTTTTAGGTGTCCCGTACAGGATCGTGATAAATAAGTTGACAGAAAACATCAATCACCTAACTTATAGGTAGCCCGTAAAGGTTAGGGAACGTTAGTGAAAACATTGAATTATTTATCAAACATTGAATTTAACTCGTAGTTCCATGGGAATAGTTACTGACTGCGCCATCTATTAGCATTATTGTGAAGCTATGTTGATGCTATATGAATTACTGACGCCCATTAAAAATTAAATAATCTCGTTTCTTTATAATATTCATATAATTTTAGTATTTGTTGTTCAAGTACAGGATATAAGTGACCTAAAAACATAAAATCAGTTTGAAAATCCATAGCGGATTTTTCTAGAGAGCGTCTTCAAGCGAGCGTATAAAATCGCCACTTTGAAAGCCCCCCATTTCGTCAATTTTAAGGGAAAAATTAAAAAAAAAATATTTTTGTACTCAGTTCAAAATTATCTTTAAAATGATACGTAACAATTTTATGTAACGCGATTTTTTTTTTTTACTTCGCATTCGCTTCTATGAGAGCCCCCCTGAAATAAAGATTTTTATAACTTTTTAAGCCATTTTCGGCTGGAGGCCATCGGTTTACATATTATATCTAAATTTGAAGTAATTACGTTCAGTAATTCAAAAGTTATAAGGCTCTGACAGACGGACGGACGGACGGACGGACGGACGGACAAGTGCAAATCGCCCTAGTTAACTCAAAGACCTTCGCTTCGCTCGGTCGAAAATATTAGTCTTTCGCATTTATTATTATAAATGCGAAAGACTATGTGTGTTTGTTGGTTTGTCCTTCAATCACGCCACAACAGAGCCACGGATCGACGTGATTTTTTGCATGGGTACTATAGTTGAGGACATAGGTTATCCCGGAAAATCAAAGTGTTCACGAGGGATTTTAAAAACTAATACCACGCGGACGAAGTCGTGGGCATCAGCTAGTCAACAATAAATGTACCAAACAAAAATGTAACTCTCTCTATCAACAATTGGACCAATGTTTCGAATGTTAACTTTTACTTTTAATTGTCATTATTTTTAATAAATGCTTATCTCATATTATTATTGTGTTAATTTTTTCGCAAATGGTACGAAAAGTAGAGTATTTCCCTCGGCGATAAAGCTGTCTTAGTCTTGGGTGAACTTAAATCCCTCACTACACTCAGGACTCGTCTTAAATCCCTCGCTTCGCTCGTGATTTAAGTTTTTAACACCCTCGCTACGCTCGGGAGTAAACCTCGAGTCCTTCGTTACGCTCGCGATTTAAATCGTCACCCGCGACAGAAGACACTGCTTTATCCCCTTGGTTAATAATCTACTATTAGCTGTCATTTACGTTTTGTTATTCCATGTCAGATGCGTTTTTGTTATACCACGTTTTATAGTGACTTGACGGAAACGCGGTCGAACGGGATAAAAAGTATCCTATGTCCGTCTCCTGGTTCTAAGCTACCTCTCCACCAATTTTCAGCCAAATCGGTTCATCCGTTCTTGAGTTATAAATAGTGTAACTAACACCACTTTCTTTAATTAATATATATATAGCTGCTGGGGCTGATTCACTGACTGATTCACTGATTCACTGATTCACTCACTCATTGATCACCTCTCCTGTAAAATTTTGTATGAAAAATTTTTTTTTCACCGATGGTTTCGTATAGAGGACAAAAATTCATTCGGAGGAAAAATATGGAGAGAGCTGATGATTGAGGATTTCGGAGACGGGTGAGGAGCACGGCCAGGGTATTGAAGATAGGTGGGGTGTGCTCGAACAAAAGTCACTCGGAACTTCATCCAATTCGCAGAGAGTTGAAAAAAAATTCCAAAATGGCGGATTCAAGATGACGGCCATACAAATTTCGTCGGTGTCTATCTCGGAGAGTATAAAAGATGCAAGAGTGCTTCTTTGGCAAAAGATGATCAGGGCCCGAAGGTCTACTTGATGAATAGAAAAAAAAAATCAAGATGGCGGAATTTTTTTTCTCCATACAAAATATATGGCGAATATTGAATAGACTAGAAGCTGAGAACTATGCAAGACTTTGATACGGTTCCTTTTCAAAATTTGTTTTTATAAAAGACTGATATAGAAAGACTTCTCATTCTGACAAATGATGAGATATGATGATTGAGGGTTTGGAAGGTGGGTGAGGAGCACGGCCAGGGTATTGAAGATAGGTGGGAGGTGCTCAAACAAAAAATACTCGAAACCTCATCCAATTGGCAATGAGCTGAAAAAAAATTCAAAATGGCGGATTCAAGATGGCGGCCATACCAATTTCATCGGCATCTATCTCGGAGAGTATAAAAGATGGAAGATTGGTTATTTGATAGAAAATGATCAGGACCTGAAAGTCCACTTGACGATAGAAAAACCGCGGTCCGCTTGCGGGCCGCGCACCCACGCGCCCTACTAGTTTATATATATAGATATTCAAACAACGGAGAGCTTAGTGCTACAGTTGGCTACAGGTGACAAATTCAAATATGCCTAAATAAATATCTGTAAAAATAGTACTAAACAAAATCGCCATCTATGTATCTGTCTGTTTGTGCGCTTAGAAAAAACAAGTGTAAATTAAAAATTTTATTTTTAAAAAACAAGTTTTAGTAGCCGGCTACATCGTCAGACCCTGGCTATCATCTAGAACCAGAAGTTTTTAGTAGCCGGCTACATTTCAGACCCTGGCTATCATCTAGAATCAGATTACTTGTCAAGACAAATCAAACGAGCCAAAACTCAATGGGGTTATGTCGTTTTATTACGGCGTTGCCAAAACCACCTTCCGGCTTCATCATGAGACCCTGAATATCGTCTAGGACCAGACTGCTAAACCAACACAATGCATATAATAAAACACATGCATATTATTTTTTAAGAAAATTGAGATAGGTCGAGGTTTTGCAATCAAGTTGTCAAAACAATATTTTCGAGCGTTAACATTGCTAACTCTGCAGCTGGCTATACCTCACGAGATACTCAAAATAATGCACTACGGCATTATATATTCATCACTACGTCACGCTTACGTGCTATTACGTGTAGGTACTATTATATATTCTGTGGTGTAGGTATGCATTGCACTGCAATGAACATGCTAGGATACCAGTCAAATTTAGAATCTTCTATACCTTTAAATAGTAAAGTGACTGACAGATAAAGCCTGGTCCTAGAATTTGGAGGAAATATTCCCTGATATTAGATTAGGTAGGTTAGAAACCACTCTTTAGTGCAACTATGAAGCCAGGCCCAAAGGACATCCCCAAAATCTAAATCAACGCGGACGAAGTCTTGGGAGAAGGTTTGATTCAAATCCAAGACTTACCTCCACCAGCCAGAATAAGAGGATAATCAGCAAAACCATGAAAATGAGGACTATAGAATACATCCTTTTTCATCTGCTGTTCTTTTTCCCATTAAAAGATTATTTTCTCACATTCAGATTCTTTTTGTTTCTTTTCTTCTGCTTTAAAAAATTGCTTGAATTCACTATATTGAACTGAGCACGTACGTACGGGCGCGCTCTGCGGCCGCATGAGGAACAGCAGAATGGTCAGCACGGCGGCCGCAGCGTGCAGCAGCGTCTTCATCGTGCTGATGCTGCTCAGCTGCTGCCAAAGAGTTTAGAGATAAACTAAACTACTTGGTCTTTGGCTGCTGCGCTGTCTTGCCGTGTCGCAACGGTACCTATTATTTACGGCATTGGTAGGTATGATGGTACGATTGTAACGGGTTTAAGATGCCTAATTGATGTTTGTGGTGTAAATTGGTTGGGGTTGGGCGTAAGACTTCTTATGGGTTGGAATTATGAATTGTCACAGTGATATGTTAGTTATCTGGTATACATAATCATTGTGCATCATCTGTGATGTTAGTGACTGTGATGTTAGTAACCCATGGAACTAGGAAGACTACGTAGTCGTAATTCCTAGTTCCATGATATAAGAAGCAAGAAAAAGCCATAGAACTAGTAGGTATTTAGTTTTTAACATTTTTTAAAAAAGTAGTGCCGCCAAGGAATTTATCGTTACGACTTTATGGCCTTGACGGCGTGCTGAAACCGATTAGGGGTATTGCCGAACCCCTTTCCCAGTTAACCGGCTACCATCTTAGACTGCATCGTCACTTACCATCAGGTGAGATCGCAGTCAAGGGCTATCTTGTCATTGAATAAAAGAATATCCAAATTCTACCAATACGGGGCATACCATTAATTCCTGATGTAGGTAACAAAAAATTCATAGTATATATTACTCGTAGCTTGCTCGTAGGCAATAGGCATCATTATAGTATATTTCATTACAAGTGCGGAAAGGCTGTCATTGCAAAGAGTTCCGACCATGGAATTATTATGTACTTACGTACAACGTAAGTACATAATAATTCCATGGTTCCGACAAATGTCTTCCCGAGCCGAGGCGCAGCCGAAGGCGAGGGTTGACAGTCGGAACAAGTTGCAATGACGGTTCCGCACGTGTACTGAACGATTATTTTTAATACAGTTGCGAAAAAATGAAGCAATTTAATAAAATAATAAAAACACAATAAACTCAACTAACTTAACATTTATTTCTTATAAAAGTTATAATTCACATATACATTGAAATTGGTACAGTTTTTTATACTGACTGGGGAAGTTTTAGGTTGCATATTTACTGTTTGAGACAAACTATTATTAATTTCGTATGATTGTTTACTTGTAAAACCGTCTGATTGTCGTTTTAAGAAAGCATTTAATTTTGGGTATTCACTTATATCCACGTTGTTCCTTATTTTCAGCATAGTTTTTATCATCGAAAACCTCGACCATAACGTAGAAGGTTTTAATTTTGCTGCGAGTTCGGAGAAGTATGCCAACATAACATTTTCTGAAAAACTATTTGCTTTTTTCTCTTCTCGCCACGCAATAAATTCGTCGTATGTAGATATGTAGCGACTTTTTGACTTTTCCGGTAAAATGTTCTCCGAAGCATTTTGTGCAATTATACTGAGTTCCGGTGGTGTTAATTCAAAAAAACTAGGGTCGAAATTACTCATTTTGTGCAACAAACAACTAAACTCGCAAAGAAAATTTCTGAAAAATGGCGCCAACCGTAGAATATAAGCAGAGTTTTTTTTTTCTTCACCCATTCTGTTAGGCAAAGGGAACTATGCCCATACAGCCAAGTCTTCAGTAGAATTTTTTTATTGATATGAAATGAAAATGAAATTTAATGAAATGAAATGAAATCTAACCAAACTCATTCAATCAAATCATTAAATCTGATATTGAACAAATTAGTAGGTTCTTTTTAGACATATACGTATTTGCATGAATTATAAAAACTTCTATGAATTTTTTTAGTAAAAACTTCATGGTTGGTTTTTCTTTTTAATAGACATTATTTTGACAGTTGGGAAAGAGAACGCACGAGTTCGGGAAAGGTAAAAAAAAAGCACAAGTGTGTAATAGCCCACATCCCGAACGCTATACGTCCCTGCAATACGCCACTTTTTGAGCAACTGTATTAAAAAATATATTGTGTACTAGCTGATGCCCGAGACTTCGTCCGCGTGGATGTAGTTTTTAAAATCCCTCGGGAACTCTATGATTTTCCGGGATAAAAAGTAGCCTATGTCACTCGAAAAAAATCACGTCGATCCGTACCACCGTAGGAAGAATTAATACCACGATAGTATATGCGATCTAATTAAATTTTGTAACACAAAAGCTACTATTGTGACTTAAATATGATAGTTGGGACTTTTTTGTAGAAAATAATGAGTAGGTAGGTACTTTAATCATGTAGTAGATCATTTTTATGTATCATCAATAGTTTTCTCAGCACACGCCAAATAATGCATTTTATAGGCAAAATATTCCTACTTTGGGTTACATTACTGCAATTTTCTTAAGGATCTCTAATTTTTTTTATAATAAATTATAGCCCATGCTACTTCCTGATAACTTAGCTTTCTATTGGTGAAAAAAATGGTTAAAATCGGTCCAGTAATTACAGAGCCTATTCGGTACAAACAAACAAACAAACAAAAAAATCTTCCCTCTTTATAATATTAAGTAGTATAGACACTAGTACAATTCGATGCTCGCAGGTAGTTAGATACAGAATATACAATAGCCCTAAACCTACTTACGTGAAAACTTTGCGTGAAAATGATACCGTATTCGTGTTTACTTCTATTTTGCGCCTTGAACTTGATCTTGAACGTTTCATTACACTTCCGATAGAATAATTGAAGTGAACTTCACCTATTTCCTTCTTGGACTGGATGTTGCATGTTTCTTTGCAGTAAATAGGTTAACGACGGAGTAACGACAGCAACAAACTTGATAATATCAATACTGTAGATGTGTGGACTTAATTT
This sequence comes from Oeneis ivallda, assembly GCA_029955525.1. Taxonomy (NCBI): domain Eukaryota; kingdom Metazoa; phylum Arthropoda; class Insecta; order Lepidoptera; family Nymphalidae; genus Oeneis; species Oeneis ivallda. Next base: position 605,848 of record JARPMR010000022.1, on the reverse strand, counting down.
GTAGATAAAAGACTGGGTAAGTACTGCAAGGTTTGACATAAACATACTTCTTCTTCTTTATCAACCTATAGACGTCCACTGCTGGACAAAGGTCTCCTGCATGGACTTCCACAGGCTTCGGTCTTGCGCCGCTTGAATCCAGCGGCTCCCTGCGACTCGTTTGATGTCGTCGGTCCACCTTGTGGGAGGTCTGCCAACACTGCGTTTCCCGGTGCGGGGTCGCCACTCCAACACCTTGGGACCCCAACGACCATCAGCTCTTCGAACTATGTGCCCCGCCCATTTCCACTCCAGTTTCGCGACACGCTGAGCTATGTCGGTGACTTTGGTTCTCCTACGAATCTCCTCATTTCTGATTTGATCTCGCAGGGAAATACCGAGCATAGCTCTCTCCATCGCTCGTTGAGTGACCCCTTATGAGGCCCATAGTTAGCGACCATGTCTCGGATCCGTAAGTCATCACTGGCAACACGCACTGTTCGAAGACTTTAGTCTTTAAACATAATTATACATAAATGTACATACATACCTAAAACTACATCATCATCGTCATCATGAACAGCCTATTAACGACTCACTACTGAGCGCAAGTCTCCTCACACAGGTTCACAAAGAAGGGTTATAGGCCACTAGCTGATGCCCGCGTACATTTAATTTTTAAAATCCCTCTTGACTCTGATTTTCGTGGATAAAAAGTAGCCCATGTCACCCTCCAGGACCTCAACTATACCCATGCAAAAATCACGTCGATCCGTAGCTCTGTTGCGGCGTGATTGAAGGACAAACCAACAAACACATTTTCGCATTTATAATATCAGTGTGATAGTCCACCATAAAACGAATTGGCAGTCTTCACACACGTTTGAGAATGATACTCTGGAGAATTCTCTGGTGTGCAGGTTTCCTCACGATGTTTTCCGTCACCGTTGTAGCATGTGATATTTAATTGCTTAAATACACATCGATCCAAAATGTTGGAAGTGCGTGCCCAGCCTCGAATCTGCGACCCCACCGAATAGAAGACCGCAGCCCTAACCATTAAGGCTATCACTGCAGCTTTTAAAAATAAAGAGATAAAATCCTACAGGCAGGTAGGTAGGTCTAGGACCTAGGTACATAAAACTGCTCTAGCGCCAATGCCCTCTGAAAGCCCTACATGTAAAATACTTATAAATAATAAACATTCTTTGTACTTTCCGGGCTTAGACCTGTGAGAGTACACACTAAATGATTTATGCATGCATGTAGGCAGTAGGCACATGCGCGGGCGCCGGTAATACAATGTCCGCATATACATAATATAATAATATGCATTCATCGCACAGATCGGTTTGCATTGAGCTATGAAACTAAGAGCTGACTTTTTTTTTATTGCTTGCGCTTGAAGACAATCAACGCTGGGAAGCATTGATGAGGTCTAGGTTGGAGCGCGCTTGCCTAGAAGACGCCTATTAACTCTTGCCAGTTGTCTTGAAGGTACACAAATTATGGGAAGCAAGTGGTTTTTGCACTGGTGGTGGTTTGGTGGGTTATGTAGCAGTGATAGCCTTGTGGTTAGGACTGTGTTCTCTTATTTGGGGGGTCGCAGGTACGAGCCCGGGTACGCACCTCTGACTTTTCGGAGTCAAGTGTGTTTAAGCAATTAAATGTCACTTGCTTCAACGGTGAAGGCAAACATCGTGAGGAAACCTGCACATCTGAGAGTTCTTCATAATCTTCTCGGAGGTGTGTGAAGTCCGCCAATTCGCATTGGGCCAGCGTGGTGGACTATGGCCTATACTATAACCCTTCTCTGAGAGGAGACCTGCGCTCAGTAGTGAGCCGTTGATGGGTTGCTAATGATGATGATGTTGAAGTGGTTTTTACCCTCTTTTACGCGCGATCTTGGTCCGCGTGCAGTTACGTTTTTAAAAATCCCGCGGAAATGAAGCAAAAAGACGTATTACAGTCCAGCCATGAACAAAATCAGGTTGATCTGTAGCTGCCTAGCTGCTGATTACTGAACGACTTTAAATCGGACCTAAACGGGTCTGGATATAGCTTACACGTAGACTTAATGTACTTATGTGTAGGTACATTTATACATATAACGTTACACCTACGTGTAGGTACGTGTACTAATGCCGTATCGCGAAAATACCGAACACAATGCAAAATTCACATTCAACAAAAAAGTGTCGGTTTCAAAAATATATGTCGAGTGTCGGTTCCTTAATTTTTTCCGTCTAGCCCCCTTCCGCACCGGGCAATAAGGAACTTACGTTCCAATAACAACAAAAAATTGGTTGCCTGTAAAGTCGGTTTACGGACGATAGTTTTACGTGATAACATCATAAAGAAACATTGACGATGACTGGCGCGCGGCACAAGCCAACGCTTGGGCCGCTTGTACCCTCAGGCTCAGGTGGAACGTGACACTTTTTCGTGCGTGCAGCCGGTGTTCATCGATTTATAAGAGGTTATCTCTTGCCACATGTCTACACTAAAGAAAGTGAGTACGTGACGTCCGTGACGGAAAAGTCACACCTTTTTTGGAGTTTACTCCTTAAGAATCGATTTTAGGCGCCCGGTATGAGAAAAATTCGAGGAGTAAAATCTACTTATGAATGACATCGTTACGTTTTTCACAACGATGCAAATTTCTACCCTAACGTTGAGTAAATAAGGTTGGTTTTCGCTTGAGTTGTCGAATGCCCTCGTTACGTTTTTCACAACGATGCAAATTTCTACCCTAACATTGAGTAAATAAGGTTGGTTTTCGCTTGAGTTATGAATGACAGCGTTACGTTTTTGGTGCGCAACCTATTCTGTGCACCTTTCACTTTTTAATTCAAGATTATCTACTCACATGTAGATCAGCGCCATCTTTCGGCTTATGTGAAAACTATTTCGAATAGCAACGCAACAACAGTAAGCTGCAATGCTTCCATTCCTCTGTTGTACGCCCTAAAACCCTGCGACAACAGCACTGCTAACATAATAGTTGGAGCTATTTACAATAGATGGCCGTATTTGATATTAAATACCTAGCACAATTGGATACTATTGAAGTATAAAGTAAACTCCAGTCGTGCGTCGGAGCTGACACACACACTATTTTTTGCTTAGCCCCCATCCGCCAAGTACCGTGCGATAAAGAACTTCGTTCCAAAACGCCGATCGCTGCCGCTAAAAGTAACCTGTATGCCCGTTCCTTAAGATACTTTCCAACTTTTTATCTCAGGAAACTAAAGAATTAAAATGGACAATTGGACATTGTTCAAAACCTAAAACCATCATTTGAACCACATCATTTACCGCATCCAAGCTTTACCTACGTACAATGTACATGAATGGTTGCAATAATTCAAGTCAAGTGGCGGTTTGTTGATATTCTCAAGTGGAATGCAAAATATTTTGCGGTTTTTCATTGAGTTATTTTGTTCTTTATTATTATTATTTACTAGCTGATGCCCGCGACTTCGTCCGCGTGGATTTCGTTTTTCAAATCCCTCGGGAACTCTTTGATTAACTGAGTTTGACGTCACTATTTCTTTGGGCAACTTATCCCATACCCATACCACTAGCTCTGTTTGTTAGAAAGTATTTAAAGGTATTGGACGATGCTAGTTGATGCCGTAATTTTCATGTCCTCTTAGCCTAGGACTGCTCTTTCTCAAAGACAAATTCTCGAAATCGGGGATGTTGTAGAACTTGTTCAAGATTTTGTACATCTTAATAAGATCCCCTCTTTCTCGCCTGCTTTTTAGAGTTGTGAGTCCAAGCGTAGCAAGTCTATGCTCATGTGGAACGTTTCTTCACAATGTTTTGTTTGTTTTGTCAGCGAAATACGAAATATAATGCGTTGTGGTTATTCATTGACTTATGTTTCTAACCTCATTTAACTGTGAGGTGGAAACAGACCACAAAAATATATCGTGATAGAATAGGTATCACCACTGTTTTACTAAAGCATTTATTTGTTCACTAGCTGATGCACGCGACTTCCTCTGCGTGGATTTAGTTTTTAAAATCCCTCGGGAACTCTTTGATTTTCCGGGAGATAAATAAATAAAACTTTATTGACCTTAACCAACAAAACAAATTAATTATCACTAAGAGTCTACTATATACCTATTTAAAAGTAATTGGTGTGGAATGGTCAATGGGCCACCCCCTCAGCTTGTGCCGCAGCATGAAAGGCAGGTATGTACCTGCCGGAAACACCGCAACGCTGATTTTCAGGAAGGGCGCAAAAAGTAAAGTAAAAGATAAGTAGCCTATGTCACTCTCCAGGTTCTTAACTGTACCCATGCAAAAAATCACGTCGATCCGTAGCCCTGTTGCGGCGTGATTGAAGGAAAAACCAACAAATCAACAAACAGACACACTTTCGCATTTATAAGTAACGATTATGAATTATGATGCCTGCGTATATCTCTGAGCGCAGGTCTCCTCTCAGAGAAGTGATAAAGTCCCAAACAGTTTACCACGCTGGCCCAATGCAAATTTTGAGATAACATAATGAAGAACACTCAGACGTGCAGGTTTCCTCACGATGTTTTCCTTCACCGGTGAATCATGTTATATCTAGGTAATTGATCAAACGCACATATCTCCAAAAAGTCAGAGGTCCTCGAACTTGCAACCCTAATAGGTGTCGCGCAATCCTAACCACTAGGCTAACACTGCACTAGTTGATCTTAGTACCTACTGGCATTACATCATCATCATCATTAGCAACCCATCAACGGCTCACTACTGAGCGCAGGTCTCCTCTCAGAGAAGGGTTATAGGCCATAGTCCACCACGCTGGCCCAATGCGAATTAGCGGACTTCACACACCTTCGAGAGCATTATGAAAACTCTCAGATGTGCAGGTTTCCTCACGATGTTTTCCTTCACCGTTGAAGCAAGTGATATTTAATTGCTTAAACGCACTTGACTCCGAAAAGTCAGAGGTGCGTACCCGGGATCGAACCTGCGACCCCCCGAATAGAAGACCACAGTCCTAACCACTAGGCTATCACTGCTTCACTGGCATTACAGTGGACACTAATGGCAGCCGCTTATGGCGCGCTGACACGCTTGGCGCACGCACTTCAGCTGGCGCAGTTTCAGCAGAGCCACACAATAGCGCGTAGACGCCTTATAAGTTATAGCGCGCCCATCGCTCGCTTCCTGCCCTGGAATGGGCGACGCGCCTTTTACGGCGTGGAGTGTCACTACTAGAGATATTGCGTTTTGTTCGCGAACTCATAAGCAATAACAATAATTGGCCAAGTCGTTTGTCGTTGATTATTGCTGTATCATGTATGATGTAATGTTATAGGCTGCCTCGTTGGTTAATAGCTAGCCTACACGGCTGCGAATCATGTGGTCACAGATTCGACTCCCGTATTGGGCAAAATAAGTTATACTGGTTTTATGTCGATCAATTTTCAGTAGCAGGCTAACCAGCCCAGATTTGGGAAATCGGTGGTGTCACGCCCTCGTGTCTCGGTGAGCACGTAAAGCCGTTGGGCTGAGGTCTGAGGGTCACTACCATCAACAAAAGCTGTCCCAAAAATATATCTACTGATACATGACCGATTAATACTTCTGTACCTAGTTCTTGAGCAAGGCTTTCTTAGATTAAATTACATACCTAGATTTTATTGAGCTCCGTCAAGAGCCGATTCATCGAATTGTTTTCGTTGTAAATAATCCGTTACTTACTTCAATGTTACGCTCTATTTATTTATTTCACCTTCATTATGATACCTAGGCATACTTACTTATTTACCTAGGTTTTTTACCAAACGTGAATTCAGATGTCTTTATTTTTGGTCAAATATGACAACCTTTTGACGACCTCCCTAGCGCATTGGTGGTTACCACTGCAAGAGGCATTGGCTATGGCTAGTTACCAACTTACCACCCTACCGTCAAAGACGTGCCGCCAAGCGATTTAGCGTTCTGGCACGATGGGGTGTAGAAACCGATTAGGGGTAGGGGTAAACTCAGGAAGGTGGTGGGAATCATAACGGGGCACAGCCCACTAAACAAACACCTTTTTATTATAGGTGTCACCGACAGTCCTCTGTGCAGGGCCTGCATGGAGGTAGATGAAACGCCCACGCACGTGCTCTTGTCATGCACGGGCGTGGAAGAACAACGCAAGAAACACCTCGGATCTCCAGCTTCACTGCAAGAAGTCCTTGGCAACCTGGGCGGCCTGCTAGGCTTCTGGAGAGATCTGGGATGGTTGGAGTAACTACAACGGATGGATTGGTCACACACAACAGACCATCACGGTTTACGTGTGGAAACCAGCCCAGAAGAAGAAGAAGAAGAAGGGGTAGGGGTTGAATGTTCACTGCCGTATCCCTTCCAAGTTAGACCGCTACCATCTTAGACTGCATCGTCACTTACCATCAGGTGAGATCGCAATCAAGGACTAACTTTTCATCGAATAAAATAAGACCTTGTGTATTGTGCCTTGCACCTACACCACCACAGCAGTTCACGGTGTTTACCTATCTATTGTGTTTATAAATAGGAAGCTCTCGCGTCGCTATCAGCCCGCTCTACTCTAATTGTTTCACTACAATGATAACAGCGCAGCGCCATGGACGCTGCAGATCAACCACAGACTGGGTAGATCGGACAAACATTTTAGAGAACTGAAGCCAGTTTTATTGGTATCACTTTTGTAGGGTCCCGCACTCCCGCCCAAAAAGGTGCCAAACTGGTTCCCGTTTGGCACCTTTTACCTACGGGTAGAGCTGAAAAGCTCTACCCGTAAAAAAGGAAAAGGAAGGAAAAGGTAAAGGGAAGCCGCATGATGCTACTGCTACGTCTATTACAGCAGATATTTTTATATAAAAAAAAATATATAAAATATTTTTATATAAAATTAAAATCTGTTTATTTAAAAGAAAAACACAAAATATATCGGTTTAGGAATCTCGGAAATATCAAAACAAAATGTACACCTCCTTTGTTATTTAAAGAAGTATCTTGGCCACTCCTTGTATTATTATTCTCTATCCCGTCCCGTCCCGTCAAATCGGTTCAGAAGATTAGCCCGTTCAAACAGACAAAAAAAAAGTGTGTGTGTCAGCTCCGGCCTCCGACGCACGACTGGAGTTTACTACTTAAAATGTCGTAATGCATTCGCGGCGCAGCTCCGACCCGATCGGTACGCGCTCGGCTTCCCGAAGCGAAAGCGCTTTCGCATTCGACAACTCAAGCGAAAACCAACCTTATTTACTCAACGTTAGGGTAGAAATTTGCATCGTTGTGAAAAACGTAACGAGGGCATTCGACAAGTCAAGCGAAAACCAACCTTATTTACTCAACGTTAGGGTAGAAATTTGCATCGTTGTGAAAAACGTAACGAGGGCATTCGACAACTCAAGCGAAAACCAACCTTATTTACTCAACGTTAGCGTAGAAATTTGCATCGTGGTGAAAAACGTAACGAGGTCATTCAAAGAAGATTTTACTGCTCGGATTTTTCTCGTACCGGGCGCCTAAAATCGATTCTTAAGGAGTAAACTCCAAAAATTTAAAACGATTCTGTGGGCTAACTTCTTCATCTTTGACCAAAACCGTTTCAACGAGCTAATCGAATGTCACACAAGAGTGCCATCTCTCCGGCTTCTTGCTGCTCGCGGTAGCAAGTCTACTACCGTTTTCCTTAGTCCATGGCTGCATTATGGAGTAGGTATCCGCATTCATTGCACGCATGGCAGAGGTCCTTCACACTTTTAGGATATAAGATATGATATTATTCAGTCATACCTACGATTCAAGTACCTACACAGTGCATGTGTTATCAAGTCGGATATAAATAAATAGTTTTTTATTACCGAGTAGAATAGAAAAAGTAGGTACTTATTTTTCAAGAACTTCAAATCTATAGCTACTGTGTAAATAGGTATTTACGGATTTAAAAAAAAACTAAAATCTATGAGAATAATCTACTTTTATCGACAGCGATCAGCAAGCGTAAAACCAAACGAGTAAAGTAAAACCCACTGCCAAGGAAATCGCCAAAACTATTTTGTTGATCTAAAGTATTCTAAAGGACAATGCTCAAATTCTATGGGGTAAAACCCAGGCCCGAAATATTGTAACTTTTATCATAGGTTAAATAAATAAATACTGCTTGGATGCCCGCTATGCAGCATTTATTTACTCACTAGTGGACCCGCCCCGGCTTCGCACAGGTAGGCTACAAAACAAACACAATGGCATAATCATCTAGGGTCTGGAGGTTAATGATTAAGTCTATGTCTATGGCTAAAACCCTCATATAAATATGGAATGCCTGTAAGTATTTATTTTGCTGCTACCCGTGAAGCATAAAATCGGTTCGACGGAATTATGAAGTAAAACCGATAAAAACTTTCATCCCCGATCCTGGAGGGACCTTATTGTTTATCAGGATAAAAACTCCTATCTACTCCTATCCTATATGTTGACCCGGAGTATCACCTACTACTATACCAAATTTCATACAATTCCGTTCAGTAGTTTTTGCGTGATGCCCGGACAGACAGACAGACAGACAGACAGACAGACAGACAGACAGACAGACAGACAGACAGACAGACAGACAGACAGACAGACAAACAGAGAGACAGACAAAAATTAAATAAAAATCTGTTTTGGGATATACGTATAGATATAGATTTCTAAATAGAAATCGATAGCTAAATGTGTCATATAATTGCTATTCGAATTTTGACAGGGGTCATCCTTAATCCTTATCCTTAATAATATTATAAATCCGAAAGTGTGTGTTTGTTGGATTGTTGGTTTGTCCTTCAATCACGCAGCAACAGGGCTACGGATCGACGTGATTTTTTGCATGGGTATAGTTGAGGACCTGGAGAGTGACTGTATAGGCTTTTTATCCCGGAAATTCAAAGAGTTGCCGAGGGATTTTAAAAACTAAATCCACGCGGACGAAATCGCGGGCATCAGCTAGTTGTTTAATATATTAGTAAAGGGAGCATTGTTTAATATATTAGTGAAACAGTGTTAGCCTAGTGGTTAGGACTGTAGTCTCCTATTCGGGGGGTCGCAGGTTCGATCGCGGGTACGCACCTCTGACTTTTCGGAAGTTAAGTGCGTTTAAGAAATTAAATATCACATGCTTTAACGGTGAAGGAAAACATCGTGAGGAAACCTGCACGCCTAAGAGTTCTTCATAATGTTCTCGAAGGTGTGTGAAGTCCGCCAATTCGCATTGGGCCAGCGTGGTGGACTATGGCCTATAACCCTTCTCTGAGAGGAGACCTCGCTCAGTAGTGAGCTCATGAATGGGTTGATAATGATGATGATGATGATGAAAGGGACCATTAAATAGTTACAGTTGCGGTTTTAAAGTGTATAATATTACAAACGTACGCAGTAATCATTTTACATTTGCAAGATTAACATTAAAAATAATGGCTCCTATCCAAAATAATAAACGTCTTTGAGGCTGGGAGCTAGCTGTTTGATTTGATTGAACTTAGAATAGTTCTTAGTTCTATTCACTGACGTCCATATAATTAATCTATGACTGACACTGGACTAATATAATCCTCATAAGAAGGCTCAGGGTCACCCAGCGAGCGATGGAGAGAGCAATGCTCGGTATATCTCTGCGAGATCAAATCAGAAATGAGGAGATTCGTAGGAGAACCAAAGTCACCGACATAGCTCAGCGTGTCGCGAAACTGAAGTGGAAATGGGCGGGGCACATAGTTCGAAGAACTGATGGTCGTTGGGGTCCCAAGGTGTTGGAGTGGCGACCCCGCACCGGGAAGCGCAGTGTTGGCAGACCCCCCACCAGGTGGACCGATGACATCAAACGAGTCGCAGGGAGCCGCTGGATTCAAGCGGCGCAAGACCGAAGCCTGTGGAAGTCCATGCAGGAGATCTTTGTCCTGCAGTAGACGTCTATAGGTTGATAAAGAAGAAGAAGAAGACACTGGACTGCCTGTCCCTACACAAATGACAGCTTAAATTATGGATCAATTTGAAGCGCCACATTTGACATACGAGTGTCTCTGTTTACTGTTACTTGTTACTTACATAGTAATAATTATAGGGATGTAGGAAGTGCCATAAAGTATCAACTGTCAGTTGGACTTATACCCTGTCCAACAGTTTATTTTCTTTTTGACAGCTCAGTCACATAGTGAGAGTGAGTATGATACAATGCAATATTGTCACACTTACTCTCACTATGTGAGAGTGAGTGAGACTGAGCTGCCAAAAAGAAAATAAACGGTTGGACAGGGTATAGTTATACAGAAAGCAGCCAAGAAGTACAAATCGAATTATTAGCTTTTTTCTATCGATGGTTGCACTTCAGTTCGGTATTATTATTTTTTTAAGTAAGAAGGTAGGATAAAAATAAAATAAAAAACTTGAGAGGTGTCAAGACTGTCAAGGGACACCCGGATGGAACGAAGTTTTTTCGATTAATTAATTTGGCAATGTGTTCAATATTTTCACACTACAATATTAGATCTCCGCAGCCTTGTGGTTTCTACAGTCGCTAAACAGTTAAAGGTCGATGGTTCGAATCCTAGCTCGACAGACTGAATTTTCTATTTTCAATTTTATTTTAAATAATTTCAAAAAAAAAAATTAAATTTAAATAAATTAAATTAATAAATCTGCGAATCATTAAGTACATTTAAGAATTCCATCCCATTAATCAGACGCATTCCTCGAGGATCACGCCATTCAGTTTCATGTTCGTTAAAAAAAACCATAGATAATGTCATCACTCATAACACGTATCGAAGCTGGGAGCTGCTGCTCACTTTCGCGTACCGCACGCTACACGCGGATAAGAGTCAAAACCTCTCCCTTACACAGAAAATAAAAAATAACTGCACATTAAATGAAAACAACATTTATAATACTACCATACAGTTAAATCCACTACACGCGACACATACACAATCTCATCCATATTTGAAACACAATTATGATAAAAAAAAAATTATTGAAAACAAAATAAGCGACGGCGACCTTAAGGGAGCGGCTCGACTTTTATTCTCCAGTGACACAATTGCCCCTGATACAGCGGAGACTCTGGAAGCACTGCGTTCTAAACACCCATCCCCTTCTCCTGATTCCTCTTTTCCAGACCCACCGACAAATAGCGATTTTATTTTTCAGGCCACTACTAATGACGTGCTGGGAGCTCTGATGTCTTTCAGAAGTGGTTCCGCTGCAGGGCTCGATGGTTTGTCACCACAGCACTTTAAAGACTTAGTTTGTGGTGCAAACGTTGACGTAGGTGGTACCCTTCTGAAATCGATCACTGATCTGGTGAACCTGATGCTATCTGGACGAGTACCCCATGAAATAACTAAAACCTTATATGGAGCAAATTTATGTGCCCTAAAAAAAAAGGATGGTGGTATTCGTCCCATAGCAGTGGGTTCAACGATTCGGCGCGTCGTTTCCAAAATTTGCTGTAAAAAAATTCTTCCTTTAATATCTTCTAATTTTGTCCCAATTCAGTTAGGCTTTGGGGTAAAGGGGGGATGCGAAGCAGCTGTTCACGCTGCTCGCACATTCCTCCTTAACTCCCGGGAGGAGGTACTCCTTAAAATTGATGTGAAGAATGCCTTCAATTCAGTGGATCGGGGGGTCCTCCTCTCAGAAGTAAAAAATAAATTTCCACAGTTTTTCCCATACTTGGCGCAGTGCTACCGGGAACCTTCAAAGCTCGTACACAAAAAGAATGTTCTGAGCTCCGCTGCCGGCTGTCAGCAGGGGGATCCGCTTGGACCAGTTATTTTTAGTTTAGCCATACACCCTATAATTTCGGTTCTAAATTCCAAATTCAATGTTTGGTATTTGGATGATGGAACCTTGGGCGGCGAAGTGAGTTCGGTTTTGAAGGATTTAGAAATAATTATATCAAAATTTAAAACTATTGGCTTGGAACTTAATTTTGATAAATGTGAAATTTATATTCCAAATTCTTTTTCGGCCGAATCCAAACTGGACATATTAAATAAAATCAATATTTTAGCTCCGGGTATTAAAATTTTAAACGATGAGTCACTTCGCCTCTTAGGAGCACCTGTTTTAGAGGCCTCAGTTCCTCAATTTTTTACTGACTTAATTTCTAAATTCAAAAACACTTCCCATCATCTGTTAGATATTAATCCTCATATGGCAATGACCATCATTCGTTTCTGCTTATTTGTTCCAAAATTTACTTATTTCGTTAGATGTTCACCTCTTTGGAAATTTAATAATTTATTGGAAAATTTGGATAATTTTATACAAAATATTCTATCTGAAATCTTAAATTGTCCGATAGATGATCAAGTATGGGCCCAGGCTTCTCTTCCGATCAGGTATGGAGGTCTGGGAATCCGCAAAATTTCTAGTGTCTCTCTGCCAGCTTTTCTTTCCTCTGCTTATAGTACACACACTCTCTTTGAAAAAATTATATCCCAGTCTTTGGGATCAATTGAGGTGTCGTACTTGGCAGAGGCAAGAAATGGTTGGTCAGCGATTAGCCCAAATCAATTGCCGGTTTCTCTTCCTTCCCAGAGACAGTGGGATGACATTATTTGTAACAAAACTTTTGACGCAATGTTAATGCAAGCAAATTCCAAAGACCGTGCTCGTCTTCTCGCTGTCTCTGCGAAAGAATCCGGACACTGGCTCCATGCTATCCCTTCTGCTAATCTGGGCACTCTTTTAAACCACGCCACTCTTGCAGTGGTAGTTGGTCTTAGGCTTGGCGCCAAAATAACCCAGCCTCACCGTTGCCACTGCGGTGACCACGTCGACGCTTACGGTCATCACGGGCTCTCCTGTTCGAAGAGCGCTGGTCGTTTCTCCCGCCACAATGCCCTCAACGACATCATCCGCAGGTCTCTTGCTACTGCTCACGTGCCAGCTGTATTAGAACCTATTGGTTTGGCACATAGTGATGGCAAGAGACCTGATGGTATGACGCTTGTTCCTTGGAGGACAGGGAGGTCGCTTGTGTGGGATGCCACCTGTGTAGATACTCTAGCTGCTTCCCACATCCATGCGACCTCCTCTGTGGCGGGTGCAGCGGCTACTAGCGCCGAACAGGCTAAGAGGCGCAAATATGAGAAACTTGACAGTGGTTTCATATTTGCGCCTTTTGGTGTAGAGACCCTGGGGCCGTGGGGCCCGGAGGCTCGCGCACTTTTTTTAGAGATATCAAAAAAGGTGATCGAGTCTACCGGGGATCCAAGAGCTGGCAGCTACCTTGGCCAAAGGATTAGCCTGGCCATCCAAAGAGGTAATGCTGCCAGCATCTTGGGTACTATGCCACACTGCGGTGGCTTGGATGGGGTTTTAGATTTTAATTAGTTTTTATTTTAGTTTTAATTTTAGAATTAAATTTAGGTTTATAGTATTGTATATATGAAATTTTCTATCTATAATATAATAAAAATGTTCTTAAAAAAAAAAAAAAAAAAAAAAAAAAAAAAAAAAAAAAAAAAAAAAAAAAAAAAAAAAAAAAAAAAATTAATTAAATTAATAAAAATTAGGGAAAAATTCCACATGTAGAAATTATTTAAAATAAAAATGAAAATAGAAAATTCAGTCTGTCGAGCTGGGATTCGAACCATCGACCCTTGACCTTTAATGCGACTGTAGAAACCACACGGCTACGGAGATCTATTATTGTACTGTGAAAATATTGAACACAATGCCAAATTCACATTCAAAAAGTGTCGGTTTCAAAAAAGTGTCGGTTCAATTTTGTCTTAATTTTCTCCGTCTAGCCCTCTTCCGCAATGCGCGATAAGGAACTACGTTCCAATAATATCGAACTGAAGTGCAACCATCGATAGAAAAAGCTTATAACTCGCTTTGTACTTTTTCCCACTCGGCTGTTTTCTGCATAACTAGGTCCAGTTGTCAACTAGTGCCCCTGAAGGGTGACTTTAGTCTCGTCTTCGTTCGAGCAGATGACGTCGGGGTATTAAGTTTAGTTCCTTGGTCACTCGTAACTGTTTCAAAATGGCGTCAATCAAGCAGGTCCAAAAAAATATGACAGCAGCCTGTTCAGTGTTGATCGTAGATTATTATAGAGTTCAGTGGTTCTTTACTGTTTGAACCTAAGATTCAAACGTTTCTCTTCGCAATCTCTAAGCATAGATCTATGTAAGGCAGGGCACCTTATATTTAGGAACTTTTGACGTGATAACGTCTTATAAATCGAAGAACACCGGCTGCACGCACGAAAAAGTGTCACGTTCCGCCTGAGCCTGCGCGTGCAAGCGAGAACGCGGAACAAGCGATAGAGAGGCACGATCGGCCCAAGCGTTGGCTTGTGCCGCCCGCCAGTCATCGTCAATGTTCCTTCATGACGTTATCACGAAAAACTATCGTCCGTAAACCGACTTTACAGACAACCATTCTTTTTTAATTAAAGCTAGAGAGCAGTGATAGCCTAGTGGTTAGGACTGCAGTTTCTTATTCGGAAGCTGGCGGGGCCGATCCCGGGCGTCACATCTCTCACTTTTCGGAGTTATGTGTGTGCGTACTGTTTTGGCATGTCAATGTCAATCTTAAAGTAAATACTTTATAGGTTTGATAGTACATGCCCTGTGCGCCTGAGAGTTCTTAATAAAGGATGTTGTGAAACAGTGTGAAGCATAGATTTAGGATTGGTAGCTCAGTCGCTACTAGATACCGCCCTTCCTACAAACTAAAGCTCCTTAAATGCGGCAACGTAATATCGTAGTGTGTTTGGAAATGTCAAACATTGATGGCTACGTGACTATGTGGGTAATTACGCCAATTTAGGCGTACACTAGTACGCCGACGGTATCTAGTAGTGCATCTTCTTCTTCTTTATCAACCTATAGACATCCACTGCTGGACAAAGGTCTCCTGAATGGACTTCCAGAGGCTTCGGTCTTGCGCCGCTTGAATCCAGCGGCTCCCTGCGACTCGTTTGATGTCGTCGGTCCACCTGGTGGGGGGTCTGCCAACACTGCGCTTCCCGGTGCGGGGTCGCCACTCCAGCACCTTGGGACCCCAACGACCATCAGCTCTTCGAACTATGTGCCCGCCCATTTCCACTTCAGTTTCGCGACTCGCTGAGCTGAGTAGTGCATAGCGACTACCAATCCTAAATCTATGGTGTGAAGTCCAGCGTTACTGATGAATTATACGTGTTGTTGAATATTTATACGACTGATTGTGTACTTAGCTTAGGTATGGTTATGGTATACAATTTAACTAGTGGTTCGCCCCGAACTGAGACCTCGCGGTAACGGTATCCCATGATTATTCATTCAATCGATACATGATAACCAAAACTGACATTATTATTATGCCCGTTTTCACCAAACATACCGAAATCATCCCCTAAGTAGGAGTCTCTTAACGTAGGTAGCTCCTAAATACAATCCTAAGTCCTAACATCCGTCCCAATGTCCTTTTAGGTGTCCCGTACAGGATAGTGATAAATAAGTTGACAGAAAACATCACCTAACTTACCATAGGTAGCCCGTAAAGGTTAGGGAACGTTAGTGAAAACATTGAATTATTATGTAGGTACTAACGAGTGAAACCGGGTTACGGGCATCTGTACAAATCGTCATCTATCGACGCGAATAGAAAATATACAATATTTAACTAAAATTTAACTAAAAAATAATTTTAATTGAATAATATGGTACAAAAAAAATTACAATACAATTATTGTATTATATTATGTAACTAAATAATAATGGTCGACGCAAAACTGTTTTTGGGATAGGTCGTAGTCCTAACTCGTAGTTCCATGGAATAGTTACTGACTGCGCCATCTATTAGCATTATTGTGAAGCTATGTTGATGCTATATGAATTACTGATGCCCATTAAAAATTAAATAATCTCGTTTCTTTATAATATTCAAATAATTTTAGTATTTGTTGTTCAAGTACAGGATATAAGTGACCTAAAAAAATAAAATCAGCTTGAAAATACATAGCGGATTTTCTTAGAGAGAGTCTTCAAGCGAGCGTATAAAATCGCCACTTTGAAAGCCCCCCATTTCGTCAATTTTAAGGGAAAAATTAAAAAAAAAATATTTTTGTACTCGGTTCAAAATTATCTTTAAAATGATATGTAACAATTTTAGGTAACGCGATAAAATTTTTTTTACTTCGCATTCACTTCTATGAGAGCCCCCCTGAAATAAAGGTTTTTTATAATTTTTTTATCCAATATTCGGCTGAAGGCCATCAGTTTACATATTATATCTAAATTTGAAGTAATTACGTTCAGTAATTCAAAAGTTATAAGGCTCTGACAGACGGACGGACGGACGGACGGACGGACGGACAAGTGCAAATTCACTCTAGTAGACTCAGAGACCTCGCTTCGCTCGGTCAACTATTTAGGTAGGCAAGTAATAAAAATTAAAGTGACTAATTTATTACGGGAAAATATAAGTATTTATTATTACTTTCTGTATCTATGCGATGATTTCACAACATTTCTGCATAATATTTACCTAATACCATGTATAGTAGTGGTAAAATATGGTTACTTACTAGTTATATAACTGCAATGAGCAAACAATAGACATACCAACTCCTATGCACACCCCCTATACCTACTAAAACTTTTTAGTTTTTTATTCGATGATAAGACAACCCTAGCCTGTGATCTCATCTGATGGTAAATGACTGTACAGTTTAAGATGGTTTGTCCTTTAATCTCGCCGCAACAGAGCTACGGACCTATGTAATTAGACTTATCCCGGAAAAACAAAGAGTTCTCGAGGGATTTTAAAAACTAAATCCACGCGGACGAAGTCGCGGGCATCAGCTAGTATTATTGTAATTATTAAAAACTTTTTTGTACATACCTAGTCAAACTTTATAGTGTTTAGATTTTGTATGAGACTTAATTTGAACTGGTTTATAATGTACACAGCTGTGGCGTCACCCAGGTCAGCTCAGCTAGCGCCCTGCTTTGTATGCGTTGGCGGTGGTATACCTATGATGTAACGCTGGGTACACCCATGCTAGGTGCAGGTCAGTCAATTAATGCCGTGTTTGTAGGTATATTAATTGTCTGTAATACCATTACTTAAATATATACATGTGTTTTTACCCGACTATGGCGAAGCCAAAAACGGGTTATAATTGTAACAGGCTATGTATGTATGTATGTATGTATGTATGTATGTATGTTACTTTTACAAATTTTCCACCGTAGCGAGTAAACTACTGAGCTGATTTTGATGTATGAGGTGGTTATGAATGGTCCGGGTGGCATGGGTTTTATACGAACAAAATCAGTATGACGTATATTGCATTCAATTCTCCGTCGTCGGCTCCCTTATTTTTTACTAAAAATGGCAAAAAAGTTTTTCCTCAAATCGACTTCGGTTGTGGTTCTAATTGTGAATGTTTCGTCTGTATGTAGGTATAATGTATATGCTAAGAGGTATGAGGTATAGTATAATGTATGCGCTCTTTGTACGAGGCATACAAACAAGGATTTTCGTTAGCTACTCAACAACTGAGCCGAGCACGAGGTTACAGATCACTTACAGATGCAATAATTGAGCCAATATAAAGCGTTCGTTGAACCGCGAACACAGGTCTGCGCACTGCACCACAGCTGCCCGCTGCCCGCTGCCCGCTGCTCGCTGCCCGCTTCTCGCTGCCCGCTGCTCGCTGCCCGCTGCCCGCTGCTCGCTGCTCGCTGCCCGCTGCTCGCTGCCCGCTTCTCGCTGCCCGCTGCCCGCTTCTCGCTGCCCGCTGCCCGCTGCTCGCTGCCCGCTTCTCGCTGCCCGCTGCCCGCTGCTCGCTGCTCGCTGCCCGCTTCTCGCTGCCCGCTGCCCGCTGCTCGCTGCCCGCTGCCCGCTGCTCGCTGCCCGCTTCTCGCTGCCCGCTGCCCGCTTCTCGCTGCCCGCTGCCCGCTGCTCGCTGCCCGCTTCTCGCTGCCCGCTGCCCGCTGCTCGCTGCCCGCTGCTCGCTGCTCGCTATCCGCTGCTCATTTTTAAGCTTTTAGGACAAACAGTTTGAGCGCGGCCACCGAATCAAGAAATTCCGTAACGAAAATAAACCTAACAAGTAACACCGTCGTTCAGTAAGCGTTCAACATTTTAGAGGTTCTCAAGTAGCTCTATTTGGCGCAGTGGGCGAGCGGCCGCTTTCTTTACCGTATGGTGTATGATGTCGCAGGTTCGAATCTCATTCGCGAAGTAGTGACAGTGCGCTTTTCTTGTTTGTTTTTTTTTTTGAAAGAATATCAGCCAAGTTGAAGTTGACTCATATCCTCCTCTCCCCTCCAAATAAGCGGAATGCTTGTGTTAGGAGTGGGTACGACAATAGTGCAACGGGTGGGATTCGAACCTGCGACCTTTCAGTTTTAAGTCCGCACCTTTAACCGTTAGGCTATTGAGACTTCATTGCCTAGAGTCAAGAATTGTGCTCTGCGCAATGAGACCCACAGCTATTCTTTATGTTTTCATTTGATAAAGCAAGAAGCACTGAAATATATACTCGTAGATAGAACGGAAAAGTTCACGCGTTTCAACAATTTCAAATAGAGTGCAACATCAGTTTTCAGATAAATTAAAAATAACAAGTGCAAATAAAAAAAAATATTTTTAAAAAACAAGCTTTTAATAGCTGGCTACATCGTCAGACCCTGAATATCACCTAGGACCAAAGTACTCGCCAAGAAGAATCAAACGAGCCCAAACTCGGTTGGGTTACGTAGTTTCATTACAGAGTTCCCATAACTATCTTTCAGCTCCATTATCAGACCCTGGATATCATCTAGGCCAGAGTACTTGTTAAGGAGATCAAACGAGTCCAAACTCGATGGGGTTACTTCGTTTTATTATAGATTTGCAAAAACCACCTTCCGGCTTCATCATTAGACCCTGAATATCTTCTACAACCAGAGTAAATGTCAATAGAAAGCAAACGAGCCCAAATTCGATGGGGTTACGTCGTTTTTTTTACAGAGTTCCCATAGCCATTTTCAGCTCCATCATCAGATCAGCCGTGTCATAATAATATTGCTAATTGCATTGTCACCTGATTTACATAGCTCAATCGAAAACCGGAAAGTGGTTCTAATTCATCTTGCAAGATTTGACCTAAGCATACATACATACATTGCAAGTTAAATCATGGGCGTCGCCAAGGGGGGTAGGTAGGGGCAGCTACCCCCCCCCCCCCCCTAGACACTTGAAAAATATAGTACTAGTAACTCAATGCATAAGTTTTATTTATTCATACTTTGGCCATCGGCTGGCGACGCTCTTGAGTTAAATAAAAGCTTGTAATAAAAATCTGCAATAAATGCGCAAGTTTGTTTGTTGGTTTGTCCTTCATTCACGCATCTACATTAGAGAAATCAAAAACGACATAAATAGAAGGTCGATCTCACCATGGAAATAATAAGAATTTTAAAAAGAAACAATTGAAATTAGAAAGAAAGAGCATAACAGGGAGCCTTTTCAGTTTCTACGCAACATCGTATTGGAACGCAAACTGAATCGCCTGGCACAACGACTTTTCAAGAATGATAACTACTTAGCCGAGCATCAACGAAAAAATTCTATAATAGGAGCCTAATAGGAGTTGAACCCAGAAATTGTAAGACCAGGAAGCTGAACAGTATAGTTATGATTAGGTCTATACGAGCATCAATATCAATAAGCATGGTTGCTAAGCTGCTCGTTGACCTTCTGATAATTGCAGTCCACTACAGAAGCCACAGTATCAGGGTACCGCAGTTCGCACATCGGCAGTAAACAGTTGGTTCGGAATTCGATACCGGCGTGCTCGTGTGGACCGCACCGCGCCCGCGTTATATCGTAGCCGAATAAATCGCGAACTTTACGCTACGAGTTAACTACGGTTATTTTGAAAAAACAAAATATATATTTTCAAAAATTTTCCGACTCACATAAATATATTGCCGAACGTTTTTATCGATATTTTTCGTATATTTATCGCGAACTTTTAATACCTACGTTTTGAAAATTAATAATTATGAAATCTTCATTGTGATTCCAGTGTGATAAGTGAAATTTGTTTTCTATGGATCCGCAAAATATATAAAGGCCTATATTTTGTGTAAGTCAGTGTTTTTCAATCTTCTTGAAAACGCGACCCCTTTACAAGTTAAAAAATTCTGGCGACCCCCGGCCCCAGGGTCTTACTGTCATTAATTTAAAGACCTATATTAAACGCAAAATTAAGGAAATGACGAGATCTGTGTAAACAAGTACCTGCTTAGGTTTTGCCGCGGGGAAGGTGCGTTCTTGGATAATATTTAATCTCCCCGCGAATAAGAAAGAAAATCTTATAGATTTAGCATGTGAAGGCATGCTCAAAATGGAGTTTCATTCCTAAGATGTTGGATGAAATGAAAATCGGAGTATCCAGAGCTACCAAGCGACGCTTTAAAATTGTTAGTGCCATTCGCCACTTCTTGTTTATTGCGACTTAATATTTTATACAATGGTGAACATTAAAACAACATACAAAAAAGAAATAGGCTCCAATTAGAGAACAACTTCATCGTTAATGTCTCTAAAATAGAACCACGTTTCAATAAATTGTGTAAAAATGAACACAAACACAGCCTTCTCATTAAAATTGTAGTCTTTTTTATTGTAGTGTAGCACCTACAAGTTCACTTCAATTTTTTTTTTACCCTCGACCCCCCGAGTAAGGCTTGGCGACCCCCCTGGGGGTCGCGACCCACAGATTGAAAAACACTGGTGTAAGTAATTTCCTATCATACTATAAAGTATTTTTTAATTAAAGATTTTGGAATATTAATAATTTAAAATGGTGCTCTCGGCGTCTTCAAACACGTAGAATTTCGTTCCACACGTAGACGTACCTGCCCAACCGTAGAACCCAAAACCACCACCAAATTACGAGATAATTTTCCAAATTACCACTACGAGAAAATTAAGTTTAAACAGGTTTAGATTAGAGTAAGAGTATTAGTAAGATTTTTTCGAAAACATAAGTAACTTCGCAGTCGTGTTTAACCGCAATTTTCCAATTTCAGAAAATATTACACTAGAAATTAGACACGTGCGTTGGTACTAAACTTTCTTTTGTATAGTTTTGCCATCTTTACTCTATAAAGTACTTAATAGATGTAGATTATGGTAGGTTAAAGCTGCCAAGATTAAGTTGTCATAATATCTAAGAGCTATTAAATCGTCTTTTCGTGATGCTGAAATAATTATCTAGCGATCGTAAATTGAAATAAAGTCATTAGAATAAAGTAATCTGATCTATCTGATTTTAATCATATTATACAAAAAATGTTAAAAAGCAAACGTTGCGTTGTAAACGCTCGTGTTCAGATACGTTTCTGTTTTAATATATTTCTTTACCTAATTTTTTACGCGATTTATCTAGAGTGATTTTAAGTTTCTATCAATAATTATTATACAATAATTATAATTATGTTAAAAATCAATATAATATATTAAGTACCTTCATAAAATACTAGCTTTTACCCGTGACTTCGTTCACGGTAAGTTCGATTTTTCGAACCCCTATTTTACCCCTTAGGATTTGAATTTCCAAAAATACTTTCTCAGCGGATGCTTACGTCGTAATAGCTATCTATGTGTCAAACAGCTCAATCCGTCTAGTGGTTTGAGCTTCGTGCGTTGATAGATCAGTCAGTCAGTCAGTCAATCGGTCAGTCACCTTTTCCTTTTGTAATATTAAAGGTGATAGCTTAATGGGTAAGACGCAGGTTTCCTTTTCGTGCGGCCCGAGGTTCGATCCTAGGCACATTGACACATCATTGACTTTTCGGAGTTACCTATGTGTATACGTGAGTTGTGTGAGAGGACTGTGGTCTCCTATTCGGGGGGTCGCAGGTTCGATCCCGGGTACGCACCTCTGACTTTTCGGAGTCAAGTGCGTTTAAGCAATTAAATGTCACTTGTTTCAACGGTGAAAGAAAACATCGTGAGGAAACCTGCACATCTGAGAGTTCTTCATAATGCTCTCGAAGGTGTGTGAAGTCCGCCAATTCGCATTGGGCCAGCGTGGTGGACTATGGCCTATACCCCTTCTCTGAGAGGAGACCTGCGCTCAGTAGTGAGACGTTGATGGGTTGCTAATGATGATGATGATACGTGAGTTATATAGTATGTGATATATATATATTGAGTTACCTACATAAGGTTCTTAAAGGTGGGTCAAGTCTGTAAATCCGCTCTTGACCAGCGTTGGTGAACTATGACCTAAACTCTTCTAATATCAACAAAAAGAAATATACGAGCGGCGACCTGCGCCAACTGTAACAGGCCCGAAGCTGGCAATGTGGGAGATGAACGAATGAACGATACAATTGTAAATTGAAAATTTAAAACACCCCGACATGTTAATTTATGGCTGTACTTGACATCCTGTTACCCAGTTTTCTGCTCCATCATCAGATCCTCCTCCTCGATTCTCGAACATAATCCAGCTAACACCTACTCATTGAGACCATTCTAATGATCCTTTTTTTTTTAAATATTAGACTAGCGCTTGACTGCAATCTCACCTGATGGTAAGTGAAGATGCAGCCTAAGATGGAGCGCGCTTGCCTAGAAGATGCCTATTCACTCTTGATTTAAAGGTGCCCAAGTTATAGTCATTCGGAAAAACGGAAGCCGGATTCCAAATTTTTCCCAAACACACTATTTCCGCTGTAAGTTGCTGAGGAGTTGGGTATCCCACAGACTAATTGATGGTGCAGCATCAGCTCAAAGTTACCATGCCTTGCAAATAATCCGAAGCAACAGTACACCAAACAAATGTCACTTAAATGTTCCCCTGGGGTCGTGGGGCCCGGAGGCTCGAGCGCTTTTTTTAGAGATATCGAAAAGAGTGACCGAGTCTACCGGGGATCCAAGGGCTGGCAGCTACCTTGGCCAAAGGATTAGCTTGGCCATCCAAAGAGATAATGCTGCCAGCATCTTGGGTACTATGCCACACTGCGGTGGCTTGAATGGGGTTTTAGATTTTAATTAGTTTTTATTTTAGTTTTAATTTTAGAGTAAATTTAGGTTTTTTATTTCTTTCTACCAAACAAATCAATCGCACTAGTGAAAGCTTGTAACATGCTTTAATCAAGTAGGAAATGAGCTGATGATCTTCAAACGCCTGAGCAGATCTTCAGAAATTATAGCTAAGATCCACCTCGATAACGTTAGCACTCAAACAGAAAAAGCCGCATCAAAATTGGCCCATTGACCGTAGACTACTACGAGGAAACAGACACACAGATACACACAACCTTATAAAACCGCTTTTTTCGGGACTTAAAAATATAAATTTTAATAAACAATTTTAGTAACTATAAACAGAAATTGCTTTGACGACCTCCCTGGTGCAGTGAGCTCTGTGGTCTTATAACTGGGAGGTCTGGTTGTATCTGATCTGGTCTGGTGGGAGTCTTGGGCCGTGGCTAGTTACCACTCTACCGTCAAAGACGTGCCGCTAAGCGATTTAGCGTTCCGGCACGATGGCGTGTAAAAGTAGATTAGGGGTATGGGTTGAATGTACACTGCCATACCCCTTCCGATTTAGCCCACTACCATCTTAGACTGCATCGACACTTACCATCAGGTGAGATCGCAGTAAAGGACTATCTTAAAAATTCTTCCTTTCAGTTGATTATGTATTATTATTTTTGCTCTCCTTTTTAACACAAGGTCACGTTATTTAGAGGAAAAATTTGCCCTAATCCAAAATTTTCGGCACAAAAGTTGAAATCTGATATTGTAATGCAGTTTAAAAATAGCGTGAATAATTTGTGATTGTAATTTATTCTAGAGGCGATGGCGAGCAATATGAGGGCGATAGAATTTCAAAACGATGCGACATAAATCGGGGGCGTTTGGAATTGAATAATCGGTATTGAATGACACGCAACGGTGAAACCGTTTTCATCTTGAGATTTCGGCGCATGTAGCTAGTACTTACTTATAACTACGTCACAGCCTCACAGCTTATCACCAGGCCACTGCTTCGTTTGTTTTCTATATAGCTTACTAGCTGATGCCCGCGATTTCGTCCGCATGGATTAAGTTTTTAAAAATCCCGCGGGAACTCTATGATTATCCGTGATAAAAAGTAGCTCTACCGGTCTGAGGACCCACTACTACACCCATTACTATACCCATGAAAAAAAATCGCATCAATCTGTTCTCTGTTGCGACGTGATTGAAGGACTAACCAACAAACAAATACGCTTTCGCATTTATAATATCAGTAATGCAAAATTATAACACAATCTAGACAACCGCAATCTAACATCGTTCGAGATTTAGGTTGCTAGGTTGCCTAGCAACCTAAATCTCGAACTGTTTATATGACTGTCGTGTAATTAACATATTTTAATTTGCAATAACAAATATTGATGTCAATAATTAAGATAAAAACTATCCTATCTTTTAAGTTGGACCAAATTAAAGATAGCTACGAAGTTTGATTAAAATTGGTTCAGTAGTTTTCGAGTTTATCCCGAACATACATCGTGACACGAGCCTTTTATACATATAGATTAGTTATTCAGCTTTGAATTTTGAGGTCCCGAGTTCAAATAGGTAGGGGGAAAACATTTATTATCACCTCAAGGTACATGATTCAACCCGTTTACTGAAGCACAGGGCTACCTAGTTTAGCTTCAAAGGCTACCTACTTACCTACCATATTGAAAATTAGCCATAAAAAGAAGCAAGTGATACTTAATTGCTTGAAACACATTGATCTCTAAAAAGCCAGGGGTTTTGGAACGTAAGTTCCTTATCGCGCGGTACGGAAGGGGGCTAGACGGAAAAAATTAAGGAACCGACACGACATATTTTTGAAACCGACACTTTTTTGTTGAATGTGAATTTTGCATTGTGTTCGGTATTTTCGCGATACAACATTGGGTCTCCGTAGCCTAGTGGCTCCGGCAGTCGCCTAACAGTTCAAAGTCGATAAAATTGAAAATGGAAAATTCGGTCTGTCGAGCTGGGATTCGAACCATCGACTTTGAACTGTTAGGCGACTGCCGGAGCCACTAGGCTACGGAGATTCAATGGTGTACCGCGAAAATACCGAACACAATGTAATCGAAAGGAACTACGTTCCATCCGGGTGTCCCTTGACACCTCTCAAGTTTTTTTAGATAAAGCCTGGAATTAAACTTCGGATCTCTCAAAAAATAGACAGAGTAGAGGAAGGATAAAATAATCTAAGACTTTATCACTAAAATTGAAATCACATAATCTTCCACGTGAAATATTGATTCCTGACTTCTTACAGATCTTACAGATCTTACAGATCTAAGTACAGACTTCCAAGAGCTAAGACCCGATTCAGAAATAGTAAGGACTTCCCAATCCCAATGATCGCAAGAGCTCATTTAAGACTAGAGAGTGACTCCAAGTAAGCATAATTTACAACCATCATTTAAGAGTAGAGTTTACTCCACCTCCTCAGCAACTTATCACCTTATCAGCTTGCTTCGAGTTGCTTTCGGCCGGGCGTAGCCCGTAGCCGAGTGGGTTGTATAACGACTCCGTACATCATCATCATCATCATAGCAACCCATCAATGGCTCACTACTGAGCGCAGGTCTCCTCTCAGAAAAGGGTTATAGGCCATAGACCACCACGCTGGCCCAAAGCGAATTGGTGGACTTCACACACCTTCGAGAACATTATGAAGAACTCTCAGATGTGCAGGTTTCCTCACGATGTTTTCCTTCACCGTTGAAGCAAGTGATATTTAATTGCTTAAACGCACTTGACTCCGAAAAGTCAGAGGTGCGTACCCGGGATCGAACCTGCGACCCCCCGAATAGGAGACCACAGTCCTAACCACTGGGCTATCACTGCTGTGGTGTACTCCGTACATAACGAGCCACTAACGAGCCTACAAATGATAAAACGATTTCGATTGACAGGGGAAATTCTGTGAACAAACATAATAAATGTCCATCGGACCTGTCAGCGGAAACAGGAAAACTTTACTTAATAATAATTTCAAATTTTCCATAAGTTAGGATAGTCACAGGATAGTATAATTAAAATATTCGGATAATAGGTATACTTACTCATATTTCACCGCACGTCACTGTAGTATTTAGTCTATCCCTCCGTTTTTTAGGGTTCCGTAGTAAACAAGGAACCCTTATAGTTTCGCCATGTCCGTCCGTCTGTCTGTCTGTCTGTGTCTGTCTGTCTCTCTGTCCGTCCGCGGTTTAGCTCAGAGACTACTACGGTACTAGAAATCTGTAATTTGACAAGGGTATAAATATCAATCAATCACGCCGACAAAGTGGTGAAATAATATTTTGAAATATTTTTTTTAGGGTACCTCCCCTACATGTAAAGTGGGGATGAATTTTTTTTTTCTCGACTATCCCATAGTGTGGGGTGTCGTTGAATAGGTCTTTCAAAAATATTGTGGGTGTGGGAACATTTTTCAATTCAAGGATCCGTTTGTGAAATATGATGATATTTTAAAGTGTTAAATTTTATTAGAGTCAAGTGTCCCCCCCCCCCCTCTGCCAGCTAAATGGTTGTATATAGTATACAAGAAAAAATTCACAGCAGTAGTATATTTAGTAAGTTGCATATTTTGTAGTATATTTTAGTATTTAAACCATGGAACTCAAAATGTAGCAATAATATTTGAGACTTTCAACTACGGAACCCTACACTGCGCGTGGCCCGACACGCACTTGGCCGGTTTTATTCATTCCTAAACAAAACGTACCTACTAGAGTGCAAAAAAAACACGCACATACTCGTACGTTCCCAAATTAGGCATGCAACATAATTTATTATTTCGATAAATAGATAAGAATCGTGATAAAATTACTCATTTACCCTAATCAGGGTGAACTTGTCAAGTTTTCCGGGCCAGTTCGCAAAGTTCGTCGCAAGTCGCAGCGCCCGGGGCCTTCCAATGGTGAACACACCAGAATTTGTGAAACAATACGAAATGGGCAGAACTTGATATTGTTGCAAATATTGTTACGAAGGGGAATATTAGTCATGTTAAACATAGCTTCTTTTTCTTCGGTATCTTTTTTATAAAAAAACTAAATGATACCCGCGCGAGCCTTCATCCGCGTGGATCGGATTGATTGATTGAGGTTTTTAATTCGCGCGGGAACTCTTTAATTTTCTGGGATAAAATGTATGTAATGTATGCCTATATGTTAGTCCTCGGTATGAGCTATCTCCATTCAAATTTTCAGCCAAATCAGTTCATTCGTTGTGGCGTGAAAGAATAACAAACATCCATGGCCATCCGTCCATCCTTACAAACTTTCGCCTTTATAATATTAGTAGGGTAATATATTGATTGGTTGTTTGGTTGGATTGACTCACCTGACGATTCGAAAGCACCTTAATAAAAAAATTGTATTCTAATCTATACGAATCCATTCATTTATATCCATATCTATATATACTAGTGGTTCGCCCCGAACTGAGACCTCGCGGTAACGGTATCCCATGATTATTCATTCAATCGATACATGACGACCAAAACTGACATTATTATTATTATGCCCGTTTTCACCAAACATACCTAAATCATCCCCTATGTAGGAGTCTCTTTACGTAGGTAGCTCCAAAACACAATCCTAAGTCCTAACATCCGTCCCAATGTCCTTTTAGGTGTCCCGTACAGGATCGTGATAAAGAAGTTGACGGTAATCATCACATAACTTATCATAGGTAGCCCGTAAAGGTTAGGGAACGTCAGTGAAAACATTGAATTATTATGTAGGTACTAACGAGTGAAAACGGGTTAGGGGCATCTGTACAAATCGTCATCTATCGACGCGAATAGAAAATATACAAAATGATATTTAACTAAAGAATAATTTTAATTGAATAATATGTTATTATATTATGTACCTAAATAATAATGGTCGACGCAAAACTGTTTTTGGGATAAATCGTAGTCGTAACTCCTAGTTCAATGGAATAGTTAATGACTGCGCCATCTATTAGCATTATTGTGAAGCTATGTGAAATTTACTGATGCTCATTAAAAATTAAATAATCTCGTTTCTTTATAATATTCATATAATTTTAGTATTTGTTGTTCAAGTACAGGATACAAGTGAAGTAAGAAAATAAGTACAACTTGAAAATATATAGAAAATTTTCCCAGAGAGCGTCTTCAAGCGAGCGTATTAAATCGCCACTTTGGAAGCCCCCCATTTCGTCAATTTTAGGAAAAAAATTAAAAAAAAAATACGGTTGTACTCTGTTCCAAATTGTCTTTAAAATGATACACAGAAAACCTATGAATCGCAAATAAAAAAAAATTTCTTCGCATTCGCTTCTATGAGAGCCCCCCTGAAATAAAGATTTTTATAACTTTTTAAGCCATTTTCGGCTGGAGGCCATCGGTTTACATATTATATTTAAATTTGAAGTAATTACGTTCAGTAATTCAAAAGTTATAAGGCTCTGACAGACGGACGGACGGACGGACGGACAAGTGCAAATCGCTCTAGTAAACTCAGAGACCTCGCTTCGCTCGGTCAATAAAAGAAAGTGGTGTTAGTTACACTATTTATAACTCAAGAACGAATGAACCGATTTGGCTGAAAATTGGTGGAGAGGTAGCTTAGAACCAGGAGACGGACATAGGATACTTTTTATCCCGTTCGACCGCGTTTCCGTCAAGTCACTATAAAACGTGGTATAACAAAAACGCATCTGACATGGAATAACAAAACGCAAATGACAGTGGAATAACAAAACGTAAATGACAGCTAAACGTAATTTTGTCTTTGGTTAAGTATGGTAAAAAATTTGACAATTATAAAGTGTTATAATAAAGCATTACTGATATTATAAATGCGAAAGTGTGTTTGTTTGTTGGTTTGTCCTTCAATCATGTCGCAACAGAACACCGGATTGATGCGAGTTTTTGCATGGGTATAGTAATGGATGTAGTAGTGGTTCCTCAGACCGGGAGAGCTACTTTTTATCTCGGATAATGAAAGAGTTCCCGCGGGATTTTTAAAAACTAAATCTAAGCGGACGAAGTCGCGGGCATCAGCTAGTATACGATAAATATGTAACTACTGTAAGTGTAAGTGTAAGGCATCAAATGAATAAAGTTATTATTATTATAGCAACTTCTGCTCAGACTTTTCTTTTTTATGAGATTCCGCCTGATTTAGTTCCAAAATATCCCGTGGGAATTCTTTGAATTTTCCGGGATAATGAGTAGCCTTCGTGTATATATCACTCTCCAGGTCCTGAGGACGTACCTACGTGTATCCATGCAAAAAATCATGTCGATCCGTAGCTCTGTTGCGGCGCGATTGAAGGACAAACCAACACAATTTTGCTTATATAACAATAGTACCTACAGATAAGTATTATTATGAAGGAAGTTTGATTTTGGCATAAACTTACGGTAGTTTATGGAATACTATTATGTTTATTTGCATACATAACATACCCGATTTGTATGTTTGTTGGTTAGTTTGCGGTGCCACTTAATTAAAACTTCATTCATTTGTTCTGATGGTGTTTGCGCACCAGCGCTAATTGTCGCCGGACTCGCCGCGGACTGTAAACAATCTAATGGCTAAAACAATCTGATTTGAATCCTAACTATGTTTGACTTGACTATTGTAATATTATTATTCTCATAATGTATGTTAGTTTCAAACGTCCATGCCTCGAGTGTTAATTTTCTTGCAAATAATACTCGCTCACTTGCATTAATTAATTATATTTAAGTACGATCAGCTTAATATACTAAGGGCCGATTCCACCAACGTAAAATAAGTCTTATCCGAGCGTAAATTTGGTAATTTGACAGTATTTTCTATACTGAGCTCAAAATTATGATTGCAAGATCTTCACTTATTTACTCTACAGATATAATAAAACTGTAACTGGAAGATTTCTGTACATTTAATATATTTTGAAAATTTTAATTGGGGGATGCTTTACTATCGATACTGAGCCCAAAACAGATTTTTATTTAATGTTTGTCTGTTTGTTTGTCCTTCTTTCACGTAAAAACTACCGCACAGATTTCTACAAAATTTTATACCGTGGTAGCTTATTACTCGGGTCAACATCTAGGCTACTTTTTATCCCGGAAAATCAAGGAGTTCCCGAGGGACTTTAAAAACTAAATCCACGCGGACAAAGTCGCGGGCATCAGCTGGTTTACTCTACAGATAAATTCCCAAACTTGTGGCAATTAATAATTCATACCTATTTCTTTGTTGCAGGATGATTTCAAGGCAACGCTAGTTCGGCTACGCTACCAAGTGCCTCAGACAAAGATATCCAGTAGGAACTTAAGAACTTAAGAGTCTTAAAATCGTCATAATTGAATAAACCACCTACTTACCGGATCTCAATAATTCCGAAATGAAGAAAGTCTATCCGTCTTCATGATTTCCGAGCCTGATGCATGGAAAATTTGATTGTGACACAAAGGTATAAAGGTAACCAAAATGTATAACTTGCAGTCAATACACGAACCCGCTACAGAGCTTTACGATTTCGGCACGACTATGACTGACGTGTTCAATACAACATTGGCTCATGTGATGAACGGCACAAACGGGACCAATGTGGAGCCAACAAAAGGCAGCGGTCCTGGGAATGTGATGGGAGTGGGGCTGAAGGTGGCGTATGCTCTGGGCATCATCGGGAACGCGGTGGCGATAGTCCTGCTACGGCGCGGGCAGCGCCGCGTGAGGAACAGGAAACATCTGCTGCTGCTCACCTCCTTGGCTGCCAACGATCTGGTCGCTCTGGTGAGTTTTGTACCACCATGACCTAACCTTGCCGTGTGCTGACGGCAGATCAGAATACAATCGTCACCACCCTTCCTCTTCCCGCGGGTGAAATGCTATCTTTGACGCAAAAGCTCATACTTACGCTCAGACAGACGCTTTTAGTAAACTGCACAAGGGTGCAACCACTTCTCAATGGGAAGGCACTGTCATTGCAGCAGAGTGCAGTGCTTGCTGCGATTACTGGTTGTGGTCATCGCCACACAAACGCGCCACTTGTTGCAACCTAAACTGTCAAAAATTTTCCGATTTCAACTTACGCTACCTATCTCCAGAGAAGTATTCCGTTACAGTTATCTAAGGGAATATGTTATAAACTGGATACCTACTTAGATCTTAAGAAAACGTGAAGTAGATAGAACATGATACAAGTTTTCCAACGTAGGTAGGGATGATAGAGAAATGTAGTCGGGTACGAGTCTTCAAGCGAGAGTTGTAAGCCGCACTAGAATGTGTGCGATACAAGATAAGAGTGACGCGATCTACAATTAACACCATCTGTATCGTAGGAAAAGTAGACCTGATAAATAACTAGTAGAACTACATGCTTACTGAGACTCGATTTAATTTTATTAATAAATAGAAGATGTACCTCTAGAGGCCGTGGGAAACTTAGAGAAAGCTTAAAGTATTAATTAAGGTTCCGATAACTTTTGGGTGAGTTAAATGTACCGGAAGATGCTTCAACGGTGAAAGAAAACATCGCGAGGAAACCAAGTTCTCCTTAAAATGTCTGTGAAGTGAAGTGTGTGGTGAACTATATGCTACAATCAGAGACCTAATAACCCTTCTCTGAGGGAAGCCCTGCGCGCAGTACTGAGCTGTTGAGCGTAATGATGATGATACTCGTAGGTTAAGAACGTAGTACGTGGACTGGGTACAGATCTACGGGGAGAAGTAAACCCTGTAGGGTGGAATGGTGGAGTCAATCCACTCGGACTTCGGATACCTCCCAGCAGTGGGAGTATAAGTAGAAGGCATATTTCGCGGCCAACATTGTAACGTGTGTGGTTGCGGCGTCAGGTGGGCATGATGGCGGCCATGTTCGCGAAGGAGGGGTTCGCGGTGCAGGGCAGCGAGCCGCACTGGTACTGCTGCGCGCGCGTCGTGCTGCGCGTGTTCGGCGTGGGCAGCGTGTGCATCACCGTCACCATGGCGCTGGAGCGCTACCTGGCGCTCACCCGCCCCTTCCTCTACCAGAAGGTACCACTGACTGCTCCCCTGCCCTATATCCGCACTGGTACTGCTGCGCGCGCGTCGTGCTGCGCGTGTTCGGCGTGGGCAGCGTGTGCATCACCGTCACCATGGCGCTGGGGCGCTACCTGGCGCTCACCCGCCCCTTCCTCTACCAGAAGGTACCACTGACTGCCCTATATCCGCGCTGGTTCTGCTGCGCGCGCGTCGTGCTGCGCGTGTTCGGCGTGGGCAGCGTGTGCATCACCGTCACCATGTCGCTGGAGCGCTACCTGGCGCTCACCCGCCCCTTCCTCTACCAGAAGGTACCACTGACTGCCCTATATCCGCGCTGGTACTGCTGCGCGCGCGTCGTGCTGCGCGTGTTCGGCGTGGGCAGCGTGTGCATCACCGTCACCATGTCGCTGGAGCGCTACCTGGCGCTCACCCGCCCCTTCCTCTACCAGAAGGTACCACTGACTGCTCCCCTGCCCTATAAATATTCCTTTAAATATGTATAATTAGATTAGCGTTCGATTGCAAACACACATGCTGTAAATAAAAATGCAGCCTAAGATTGAATACTTCTTCTTCTTCGTGAACATTACACTCTTGGCAGAGCGGTCGTGGTCATCGCAAAGTGACGTCTTTAGTGGCAGATGTGATTCGCCTCACGAGCATTCGCCACTTCTCCCTGCTGGCCGACAGCCTGGTACACTCGTACAGTGGACCGCCCACAGCAGACTTCATTTGGTCGGTCCATCGCATGGGCGACCTTCCTCGCCCTCTGGTGCCCTCCACTTTGCCCTGCACGTCAAGGCGCTCGATGGACTCACTCCCACGCCATGAATACACTTTCCTCAAAATCCTACTAATATTATAAATGCGAAAGTTTGTGAGGATAGATGGATGAATGGATGGATGGATGGATGGATGGATGGATGGATGGATGGATGGATGGATGCATGGATGGATGTTTGTTACTCTTTAACGCGACAACGAATGAACCGATTTGGCTGTTTGGAATAGAGATAGCTCACACCCAGGATTAGTACCGCAACATTTTATTCCGGAACAGAAACAAGGGAGCCAAACATTTAGTGCGCGTCCTTGAAATGTCAGCCACTTTGGGACCAATATTCAAGTTCAAGAGTTTCTCTGAGTATACACTTATACAATTAAGTTGATAAGGATGCGATGTTTTCGACACCACTTAAAAACTTTACTTGTTGAATGACAAGTAAAGTTTTTTAAGTGGTGTTGAAGTCATAAAAAAACTACTTTTTGGGCGTCTAGCGAGTGAACCATGAGAGAATTTTATAAAATTGAAGTAAATACGACGGAATTGTAGCTCTTAAAAATTATGTCTACACTTTTTTAAGGAACCCATATTAACACCTTAGGTAAGAACGGGAAAATTCATGAAAGTACGAGTTTCTACATCACGAAAACATTGTTAAATTATTTCAATTAACGAGTCACTAAAACGTCAAAATACATGTTATAAATGCTTCATATTGGGCGCATGTCTTAGAGCAATTCTAAACATGGCACCCTATGATTCATGTAAGCCGGCCATTCTAAAACTTAAAATATTGCCGCTTCCATGCATGTACATCTTAGGAATTTCAAAATTTGTCAAATTAAACAATCATATTTTCAAGGCCATGTGCGAAACAACGAACTCGATCTTTAAGATTTCCAAATAAACTAATGCTCACAAGAGCGCCACGGACAGCACTATATAACAAAAGTTGTTACGCCATGGCAGTTAAAATCTTTAATAAGTTACCATCTGACATACCTACAACCACTTCCAATAATTAGTATATTACACATCTAGGGCAGTAAAATAAGAAATGTCTCAGATCACATGTAATTGTTGTCCGAGGCGAAGCCGAGGTCAATAAACATGTGATCTGAGGCTTTCTTATTTACTGCCCGTGGTGTGTATACTATTTTTCTCCTCGACGGAGGCGGAAAGCGACATTTTCGTTTAGCGCAGCGGGAGGAAAATTGACGCTTTCCGCCCGGAGGTGAGAAAAACAATTTACGCAAAAGCTGAAGAAATGGCTGCAGGGAAAAAAATTTTTCTCTTTAGAAGAATATTTCCAGCATGATAAAAAATATTTCTAATTTTATTTTTGGTTTCTGACATTTTAATATCTTGACATTTTAGTATTTATTAGTTCAAATGTATATGGAATTTCTATTGTAGGTATATCGACATATCAAAATATTTGTTCGCCGCTATGGCTAATGTGTTGAATTTTTTTTTTAGCAATTAACATCATTTGTAAACACACATTAAGCAAATAAAGAATTTCTATTTCTATTTCTATTTCTATTTCAAGTTTATATGTAAGCTTGGACTATTTATGTGTCTACAACTCGACAAGCAGTGCAAATAAAAATCGATTGAATCCACAATCCTTAAACAAGAATCTTTGGATCCATTTTACTTCGACGTGCTTGTACTTCGGAGATCGAAGTCTAACAACACATGGCGAGATTATCCAAACTCATACTAAGGGTAGGTACTGTTAAGCTCATAGCCGCAGTACCTAATTGACGTAACCCTACCTTATCAAGCGTCAATGTCAATGACAATGGGCACTATAAGGTACAATGTGTGATTTTGCCATCGTGGCTCGCGATCTTTCCATATCAGGGCAGAGTCTAGACTCTAGCCGTCGTCGTCGCTCGCTGGGGTCCGAACATGGCATATCTTATATTATCATACTACGCCATTAGCCTATTATACCAGGCCTATAATCAACCGAAATTGCTTTTCGTGAATGTTTAAATCCCGCGGAAACAGCCTATGTCACTCTCCAGGTCCTCAGCTTCTATCGAATATTATTAAAAAAAACGGTCAAGTGCGAGTTGGACTCGCGCACCGAGGGTTCCATACTCTACCAGTAAGAGTACAACGATAATATTATATTTATTTTCTTATTAATCGTTAACTTTGTTTGTAGAGGTTTATTGTTATTATCAAAAAAACTATGCTAGTTAGAGGGTTAGAGGGTTGGTTTTATTTTTCCTGTAAAATATAGATAAACCTCTATTGACCATAATTATTCCTGATTTTTCTATTGGTAAACTTCGGGGATAAGGGGGGGGGGGGGGGGGTTTCGACATTATGCCTGATTACTCAAAAACTATTTTATATATAAAAACTATTTTATAAATAAAAATTATGCAAAAAAATTATTAAAAAACTAACAAACAAGAAAAACGCACTGCCCCTACTTCGCGAGTGAGATTCGAACCTGCGACATCATACACCATACGGTAAAGAAAGCGGCCGCTCGCCTACTGCGCCAAGCAGAGCTACTTGTGAACCTCTAAAATGTTGAACGCTTACTGAACGACGGTGTTAGGTTTATTTTCGTTACGGAATTTCTTGATTCGGTCGCCGCGCTCAAACTATTTGTCCTAGTTCAAAGCCCGCGATAAAAGCTATGCAATAGCTTAAAACTGTTTTAGAATGTACAGGTAAAGGCCTTTCATATGATACCCCACTTGATATAATAATCTTACTTTGAAATTAAAATCCCCGATTTTCCCTCTTTTTTACTTAAACTAAAAATTAAATTTCATTTACAACTATTCCAGAAATTCATGTCGATAGCTTTAATAGTTACTGAAATAATCGACTGTGACAGACGGACGGACGGACGGAGAAAGTATCACCATAAGGGTTCCGTTTTTACCATTTTGGTACGGAACCCTAAAAATATCTACAATTAACCGTTTTCATTAATGATATTACTGCATTGTTTGGCTTTTTAAGTAATCTTTTTAAGCCATCGTTTTATGGTGATGTTAAATTACCGAAAGATTGTATACCTACCTACCTGTATGCATAATAAATAAACATAGGTAGGTACACACAACTCGAACTGCAGAACCGATTCGAGTGCCTAGCAGACTGCGTTTCTGTGGACGATCTAAACAACAGGTTCGTGGAAACTGTCCATACTGTGGGGTCTAAATTCTTTAAGACCTATCGCAGAAAAAGAACCGAAAAGTTCTCTGACCATACTCTCAAGCTAATGAAGGAGAGACAAGAGATGAGGCTGCAGTCATCGGCAGACGCGGCTGCCTACCGGCGGATTAATAGGCAGATTTCTAAGGCACAAACTCGCGACCTCCGTGTCTTTAATACCAAGTGTATTAAAGATACCATTGAGCGGAACAAAGGCTCAAAAGTGTTCGCGAGAGATCTGTCTATCGGACAGAGCCAGCTGACGCGGCTGAAAACTGATGACGGCCGTCTCGTCTCTTCTCGACCTGAGGTCTTGGGAGAGGTTGAGAAGTTCTATGGACAGTTATATACCACGACACAAAAACCTGTTGAAGATTTGGCGAAAGATCTCCGAGCCAAACTGACCTGACACTATACCGAAGATATCCCGGACGTCAGCCTATACGAGATTAGAATGGCTCTCAAACAGCTCAAGGACAACAAGGCGCCAGGTGATGACGGAATCACTGCGGAACTCCTGAAAGCGGGTGGAAAACCGGTACTTAAGATCTTTCAGCGATTGTTCAATTCCGTCATCCACGAGGGCACAACGCCGGAAGCATGGCACAGGAGCGTGGTGGTTCTGTTCTTCAAAAAGGGTGATAATACCTTGTTGAAGAATTATAGACCCATCTCGTTGTTGAGTCATGTTTATAAGTTGTTCTCGAGAGTCATTACGAATCGTCTCGCTCGTAGGTTCGACGACTTCCAGCCTCCCGAACAAGCCGGATTCCGAAAAGGCTTTGGTACCATAGATCACATTCATACGCTGCGGCAGGTTATACAAAAGACAGAAGAGTATAACCGGCCACTTTGCTTAGCGTTTGTGGACTATGAGAAAGCCTTCGATTCGGTGGAAACTTGGGCTGTGTTGAGGTCGCTGCAGAGATGCCGGATTGACTACCGGTATATCCAAGTGTTGAAGTGCTTGTATGAAAACGCCACAATGTCAGTACGTATACAGGACCAGACTACGAGGCCAATCCACTTGCAGCGTGGAGTGCGACAGGGAGACGTTATCTCCCCGAAGCTCTTTACCGCTGCGTTGGAGGACGTCTTTAAGCTTCTGGATTGGAACGGGCTTGGCATCAACATAAACGGCGAGTACATCACTCACCTGCGATTTGCCGATGACATAGTAGTCATGGCAGAGACTCTGAGAGACCTCAATACAATGCTCAACGATCTCAGCAGGGTTTCTCAACAGGTGGGCCTGAAAATGAACATGAACAATTTCGAGAAAGAGATCAACCGCCGAATCCAACTCGGCTGGGCAGCGTTCGGGAAGCTCCGAGATATCTTCTCGTCCAAAATTCCTCAGTGCCTGAAGACTAAAGTCTTCGAACAGTGCGTGTTGCCAGTGATGACTTACGGATCCGAGACATGGTCGCTAACTAAGGGCCTCATAAGTAGGTTCAGGACCGCTCAGCGGGCGATGGAGAGAGCTGTGCTCGGAGTGTCCCTGCGGGATCGAATCAGAAATGAGGAGATCCGTAGGAGAACCAGAGTCACCGACATAGCTAAGCGAGTCGCGATACTGAAGTGGAAATGGGC
The DNA here is from genome assembly GCA_029955525.1 of Oeneis ivallda. NCBI lineage: Eukaryota > Metazoa > Arthropoda > Insecta > Lepidoptera > Nymphalidae > Oeneis > Oeneis ivallda. Next base: position 568,252 of record JARPMR010000022.1, on the reverse strand, counting down.
GGGGACATAGTTCGAAGAGCTGATGGTCGTTGGGGTCCCAAGGTGCTGGAGTGGCGACCCCGCACCGGGAAGCGCAGTGTTGGCAGACCCCCCACCAGGTGGACCGACGACATCAAACGAGTCGCAGGGAGCCGCTGGATTCAGGCGGCGCAAGACCGAGGCCTGTGGAAGTCCATGCAAGAGACCTTTGTCCAGCAGTGGACGTCTATCGGTTGATAAAGAAGAAGAAAAGAGGTAGGTACACGTTATTTTACCATTGAGGAAAATACACGCAGCAGAGCTGTTGAATACTTCAGTAGGTCAATATTTACGATTAAAATTGCGACTGTGGATAGTGTTCCGTCCTACTTTCTAGATCTTAGTCAGATCTTCGCAACATTTATATTGGAGAGCCCCGAAGCTAAAGAATCAGCCAAATCGGTTTAGTCCATGAGTAATAATAGGTACATAATATAATTTAATATAAAAAACCAGTTTTTAAAAAACCGCTTTCAAACTCCCGCGCCACTATACAAAGTATATAATTTACTGTCGATATTTTAAAAACCGCTCGACCGATTTCGATAAAATTTATATGGGACTACCTGGCGAGTATACCCTTTCAAACAAAAAAAGAATTTCCCAAATCTGTTCAAGCGTCTTCGAGTAATCGGTGGACATACATAAAAAAAAAGATTCCGACAAATTGATAACCCCTTCCTTTTTTGAAGTCGGTTAAAAAAAATTGGTTCTGTAATGTCTGTTAACGGACGATAGTTTTACGTGATAATGTCATAAAGAAACATTCACGATGACTGGCGGGCGGTGGCGCGGTCACAAGCCAACGCTTGGGCCGATCGTGCCTCTCTATCGCTTGTTCCGCGCTCTCATAAATGTTTGAGGTTCACTCAGGAAAATGTTTTGCGTGGCTATTGACGAAACGTACACACAAATACATTCGAACAAACGCAGGTGCGCTATGCACTCAGAATAAATATATTTACTCTGAGGCTATGCATAGGCAGCCCACACACAGTCAATATTATCTATAATATAATAAAACTGTAACAGGTCCAATTCTGTACATTGAAGATATTTTGAAAATTTTTGTTTGAGGGCACTCTATAATCGATACTGAAGCCAAAACAATTTTTTTTTAATTTTTTGTCTGTCTGTCTGTCTGTCTGTCTGTCTGTCTGTATCTTGGCCGCGCATCACGCCGAAACTACTGGACGGATTTAAATGAAACTTAGCATGATTTAAGTTAGTACTACGAGGTATAATATAGGATACTTTTTATCCCGAAATTCAGCACGGTTCCTTTGGGAGAGGGGATGAAAGTCAAAATGTGTATTTCGCTGTAATTTATTAAGGCGTATTCCGATTTAATCCATTCTTTTTTTGTTAGAAAGCAGGTTCTTTAGAGATTGTCCTGTAATTGTTTCAAGGTCGTCAATTTCGTAGTTCAGAAATTATAGACATCACAATCTTCTGTATAGGTCCAAATAACTTGAACCCCGGAATCTACAGGATACTTTGAATGAACGGCTCATCTTAAGCTGGCAATTGTAATTTATCGTATATAGCCATCGTGGATAATATTTTGTCAAAGTCAAACTACTCCAAAGGCGTCAGATTTTGCCAAACGATCATTATACCTACATACTACATAGTAGGTATGGATGTAATACATCGTATGGACGTAATATTACAGTGTTTTCCTATGTAATTTAATATTCTAATCATATTTACTAATATTATAAATGCGAAAGTGTGTTTGTTTGTTGGTTTGTCCTTCAATCACGCCGCAACAGAGCCACGGATCTACGTAATTTTTTGCATGGGTATAATTGAGGACCTGGAGAGTGACATAGGCTACTTTTATCCCGGAAAATCAAAGTGTTCCCGAGGGATTTTAAAAACTAAATCCACGCGGACGAAGTCGCGGGCATCAGCTAGTTGTCAATATTTTCGAATATTGTCAATAATATTGCGTGTGTGCGGGGCGTATTGAAGGATTGATCAATATTATTTCATATAAAAAAAATACTGTCAATATTAATATTGACTGTGTGCGGGCTGCCTTAAGTGAGGGTTTAATTTAATATCCTCTTTTTGAAGTCGGGAAATAAAAAGTCGTATCACAGGTCGTATCACGAGTAGGTAGATACAGACTGCCAAAAGAATTCGATGAGCTCAAGCACTAAAAATATGATCTGCTGCGTGTTTTATGACGTTGTTTTGGTAAAAGAAGTGCTAGCTTCCACTACGCGACCTCTTTGCTGGTGCATACCTACTTATTTATACTATTGAAAATCGCAAATGTGTTTATTTGTATTGAACGGCACAGGCACATCTAGACCTAGGCTAGACCGCTGGAATACTAAATTAGGTATCAACAGGTATTTTCCTCTTAGTCTTAGATAGTCCTTGGCACTATCATCAATCATCAATCGTACATGTGACACCTTTGCAACTTGTTGCTTAAGATAGTTCTAGAAGTTCATAGGTTATAGGTAGATATAGTTCATAGGTACCTACCAAAAGTTATTACGGTAGGTATGTAAAGTTTCAGTACTGTAGATATTTTTGCAAGAAAGTGTATTCACTCGATTTCATTTCTCTATTTTATCGCTAGTCGAATTAAATAGGTATCTATGTATAAAAGTTCTTTAAAAAAATCGGGCAAGTGCGAGTCGGACCTCGCTCTTTTAGGGTTCCGTACATATGACCAAATCACTTTTTGACGTGATAACGTCTTATAAAGCGATGAACGCCGGCTGCACGCACGAAAAAGTGTCACGTTCCGCCTGAGCCTGCGCGTGCAAGCGAGAGCGCAGAACAAGCGATAGTGAGGCGCGATCGGCCCAAGCGTTGGCTTGTGACTATAGCCCGCCAGTCGTAATTGTAATTTTAAATTAACTCCTTCTTCCTTGGTTTATTCCAAATTTGGAATCTAAATTCCTTTAACGAATTATATATATTGGACTAACGGACCACCTCGACGACGGAAAGCTTTGAGCCCTCGTGTCAACCACAAGTTGTGGTGTCCATATTCTTATAGTCGTGAAAGTGTCCTTCGTATTTTAGTAGGGTTTCTTAAGGCCTGGACAAACACAACGCGGCGACGTTGCTGACGCAGGTCGAAGTTGTGATTCAAGGAATTGAGTAATGAAGACTAAAGAGGTCACCTAATAATCTCGAGCGTAGTTGGTTCGACTTTGGCCGGTGTAACCTTAATTCGACAAGATAATTCAATATAAAAAAATATTTTTAAAAAACCGGCGTCCGTTTGTGTAAAAAATATTTGACACAAACGGATCCCTGAATCGAAAAATGGTGGTCCCACACCCACAATATTTTTGAAAGACCTATTCAACGACACCCCACACTATGGGATAGACGAGAAGAAAAAAAATCATCCCCACTTTACGTGTAAGGGAGGAACCCTAAAAAAATTATGTTTCACGATTATATTTCACCACTTTGTTGGCGTGATTAATATGTAAATAAACACAGATTTCTAGTCTCTGAGCTAAACCGCGGACGGACAGATGGACGAAACTATACGGGTTCCTTGTTTACTATGGAACCCTAAAAACCGACTTAGAACTCCCGCGCCACTACAGAGTATATAATTTATAGTTGATTTTTTAAAAACCGCTGGACCGATTTCGATTAAATTTAAATGGGAGCATCTGGGTAGTATACCCTTTCAAACAAAAAAATAATTTTTCAAATCGGTGCAGGCTGCAAGCTTAGACCAACGCGTTAGTCGCAACGCGGCAAGCACGCGTTTTGTGTGTCCCGCCCTTTAAACCGCCCTTTCACTTCGTTGTACATATATTGTTTGCCCTGTGCGGTTGTACTGGCCGGTGAGCCTGGTTTTAACTAGAGCAGATGCATGCAAATGGATCCCCTTGCATAATACTTACCTGTTAACATAAAAATGTTATGATGAACCAGCTTTTGCCGGCAGCTTTGCCTTGAAATTCAATTTAAGCTTTATTTATACCAGGTTGTTATAAAACGTTTCAACATCGAACTATAAAGCTTGGAACAGGAGTTTCTAGTTCAAAGTTCCGCCAAAAACAAAAAGTAGGCTTAAAACAATCAATGAATCAGTGCCACGTAATTATTTTCTCTTACAGTTTTTGCAATTCACGAAGGCGAGTGAGCTTTACTTGTGGTTACTTCGTGTAAATGCACATTGCATAAGTGTGCGTGCCTGTCAAAGCCTAGGTGGGAGCGGGCAGGCGCGAGCATTGCGCTCGCTCACACTTATACAGATACGACACACACACACAACCATAAGTCAGTCGCCCTCGTGAATTGCAAGAACTATACTAGTACTGATAATTAGGTTTTTGATGGTTATTGTGATGAAATAAGACACCCTTAACACAGCTAGATCGTATGTAGTTTTTTAATAATTTTCTGCGAGCTCGCCGTACTAACGCGACGATAGTGCATAAGGCTTTCTAAAAAAATCGGCCAAGTGCGAGTCGGGCCTCGCTCTTTTAGGGTTCCGTTAAAAAAAATTAAATTAAAATATTTCCATGTACCCATGGAAATATTTTAATTTAATTTTTTTAATTTAATTTAATTTTTATTATTTGTTGTTATAGCGGCAATAGAAATACATAATATGTGAAAATTTCATCTGTCTATCTATTACGGTTTACGAGATACAGCCCGCTGACAGACGGACGGACGGACGGACGGACGGACGGACGGACGGACGGACAGCGTAGGCTTAGTAATAGGGTCCCGTTGGTACCCTTTGGGTACGGAACCCTAAAAACAGATATATAACTCCTTAACCTTTGAACCCTACTTAGCTTTAAACTTTTAATAAATTACTAGACGAGGCCCGCGACTTCGTCCACTTGGATTAAGGTTTTTGGATCCCCGCGGAAACCCTTTAATTTTCCGAGATAAAATGTAGCCTATGTATCAATCCAGGGTATAATCTACAGCCAAATCCGTCCATTATTTTTTGCGTGAAAGAGTAACAAACATACAAACACAATACAAACTTTCGCCTTTACAATATTAGTGTGATAGTGTGATATGATGTGTTATTGAGCTTAGACGTGAAATTTAACAAACAGACTTAAACTACAATCTTATACATTTTATATATTTTATTTTTATAAAGAATATCAGCCAAGTTGAAGTTGACTAATATCCTCCTCTCCCCTCCAAATAAGCGGAAAGCTTATGTTATGAGTGGGTACGACAATAGTGCAACGGGCGGGATTCGAACTGCGACCTTTCAGTTTTCAGTCCGCACCTTTAACCGTTGGGCTATTGAGGCTATATTGGAAATAATAAATTATTGGGTTGCATAAAGCTGCAAGTGTTCTAAACTGGCGCTACGGAATCTGTCGCCTGCGGCACAGTGCAGTTTATTGCATGTTTGTTTACCTATGCGTAGACAAACCTACAATTATTCAAAGAACCCAAATAAATCAAACATATACCTAGGCGCCTTGTACGTAGGTCTTACTCTATAATTTTCCTGCCTTCAAAATGACAGAGTAGACTACTCACGGCGATCGATTCGTCGACTATCTAGCGCTATGCAGTGCGACGTGCTTCATAGTTTCCGTTCTAACAAATATTTAACTTACTTAATACATTCATATTTTTAAATATCTTAATTAAGATAGTAATAAGCATTCATTTTGCATTCAATTTGTAAGCGATTTGTAATTATTAAGTATTCATCTCGCTTAATTTGTCAATAGCTCACTCATGTCACTCATCCTTGCATCTCATTTCTCTCCCCTGGGAGCATGCACGGTCTATGACGAAACCGTACAATTTGCCCAGTCATCATTCACGCATTTGTTATAAATACACTTATTTACACTTCATTCATCAGTGCAAAATTCCATCGTATCGCTCACTACTGCTAGGTATATTTAGGGGGCAATAAACTTGTACCTATATCAAGCAGTTTTATTACTGTGTGGTCCTGAACCGTACAATTACAATTAATGCTCACGCGTTGCGTCTTACAATCATACCGCACTATTTCAGCTGAAACACCTAATCGTGCGCGCCGCCCATCGCGAGTTCATTGCCAATGCCAAATTGTTTAGTTTCAATTATTATGTATAATTTAATGTTACATACACTTCCACCATACTGTAATGTGTCAGAGCAAATCATTGTACTTACAATGAAATGCTACCAAATTCATTGTGCAGGAATTGCTGTCAGGAATCTAAACATTTATGTTTTTGACCAGATTGTATTAGGTATATCATAGATTTAGGATTGGTAGCGTACTCGCTACTAGATACCGTCCTTCCTACAAATAATAGTTCCATAAACCGTCTTCGTCAACCGATAGACGTCCACTGCTGGACGCTCCGTAAATGCGGCAACGTAATTTCATAGTTTGTTTGAAACGTCAAACATTGGATGCTAGCTACGTGACTATGATGGTTCGCCAGTTCAGGCATGCTTTGAACTACCACAGCAGTGATAGCCTAGTGGTTAGGACTGTGGTCTCCTATTCGGGGGTCGCAGGTTCGATCCCGGGTACGCACCTCTGACTTTTTTTGGTTTCGGAGTCAAGTACGTTTAAGCAATTAAATATCACTTGCTTCAACGGTGAAGGAAAACATCGTGAGGAAACCTGCACACCTGAGAGTTCTTCATAATGTTCTTGAAGGTGTGCGAAGTCCGCCAATTCGCATTGAGCCAGCGTGGTGGACTATGGCCTGTAACCCTTCTCTGAGAGAAGACCTGCGCTCAGTAGTGGGGCGTTGATGGGTTGATGATGACGAACTACCATAATTTACTATTACGCCGACAATAGCTATAATATTCCAAATGTTCAGATACCTACCTTTGCAAACCCGGATTTAAAATCTCCAAATGTTTAGAGAAGTAGAAATTAGAAATAGAAAAGCTTTTTACCTAGGTACTCAAGTAAATTTTTACCACTGGTTCGAAACAACATTCTAAGTTAATGAAAATCAATTAAAAACGTTGAAAACTGTTAAAATACTTGATACCTATTCTTTAAACTAGTGGTTCGCCCCGAACTGAGACCTCGCGGTAACGGTATCCCATGATTATTCATTCAATCGATACATGATAACCAAAACTGACATTATTATTATGCCCGTTTTCACCAAACATACCTATATCCTCCCCTAAGTAGGAGTCTCTTTACGTAGGTAGCTCCTAAATACAATCCTAAGTCCTAACATCCGTCCCAATGTCCTTTTAGGTGTCCCGTACAGGATCGTGATAAAGAAGTTGACAGAAATCATCACCTAACTTATCATAGCCCGTAAGGTTAGGCAACGTTAATGAAAACATTGAATTAATAAGTACTAACGAGTGAAAACGGGTTACGGGCATCTGTACAAATCGTTATCTATCGACGCGAATAGAAAATATACAAAATGCAGTAATTAATAGTTTATTGAAGTTTGATATTTAACTAAACAATAATTTTAATTGAATAATAAGTTATTATTTTATGTAACTAAATAATAATGTTCGACGCAAAACTGTTTTTGGGATAGTCGTAACTCCCTAGTTCCATGGAATAGTTAATGACTGCGCCATCTATTAGCATTATTGTGAAGCTATGTTGATGCTATATGAATTACTGATGCCCATTAAAAATTAAATAATCTCGTTTCTTTATAATATTCATATAATTTTAGTATTTGCTGTTCAAGTACAGGATACAAGTGAAACAAAAAACTAAAATCAGCTTGAAAATACATAGTCAATTTTCCTAGAGAGCGTCTTCAAGAGAGTGTATTAAATCTCCACTTTGAAAGCCCCCCATTTCGTCAATTTTAAGGGAAAAATTTAAAAAAAAATTATTTTTGTACTCGGTTCGAAATTATCTTTAACATGATATGTTACAATTTTATATAACGCGATAAAATTTTTTTTACTTCGCATTCACTTCTATGAGAGCCCCCCTGAAATAAAGGTTTTTATAATTTTTTATGCAATATTCGGCTGAAGGCCATCAGTTTACATATTATATCTAAATTTGAAGTAATTACGTTCAGTAATTCAAAAGTTATAAGGCTCTGACAGACGGACGGACGGACGGACGGACGGACGGACAAGAGCAAATTCACCTAGTAGACTCAGAGACCTCGCTTCGCTCGGTCAATAATAGTTCCATAAACCGTCTTCGTCAACCGATAGACGTCCACTGCTGGACGCTCCGTAAATGCGGCATCGTAATTTCATAGTTTGTTTGAAACGTCAAACATTGGATGCTAGCTACGTGACTATGATGGTTCGCCAGTTCAGGCATGCTTTGAACTACCACAGCAGTGATAGCCTAGTGGTTAGGACTGTGGTCTCCTATTCGGGGGTCGCAGGTTCGATCCCGGGTACGCACCTGACTTTTTTTGGTTTCGGAGTCAAGTACGTTTAAGCAATTAAATATCACTTGCTTCAACGGTGAAGGAAAACATCGTGAGGAAACCTGCACACCTGAGAGTTCTTCATAATGTTCTTGAAGGTGTGCGAAGTCCGCCAATTCGCATTGAGCCAGCGTGGTGGACTATGGCCTGTAACCCTTCTCTGAGAGAAGACCTGCGCTCAGTAGTGGGGCGTTGATGGGTTGATGATGACGAACTACCATAATTTACTATTACGCCGACAATAGCTATAATATTCCAAATGTTCAGATACCTACCTTTGCAAACCCGGATTTAAAATCTCCAAATGTTTAGAGAAGTAGAAATTAGAAATAGAAAAGCTTTTTACCTAGGTACTCAAGTAAATTTTTACCACTGGTTCGAAACAACATTCTAAGTTAATGAAAATCAATTAAAAACGTTGAAAACTGTTAAAATACTTGATACCTATTCTTTAAACTAGTGGTTCGCCCCGAACTGAGACCTCGCGGTAACGGTATCCCATGATTATTCATTCAATCGATACATGATAACCAAAACTGACATTATTATTATGCCCGTTTTCACCAAACATACCTAAATCATCCCCTAAGTAGGAGTCTCTTAACGTAGGTAGCTCCTAAATACAATCCTAAGTCCTAACATCCGTCCCAATATCCTTTTAGGTGTCCCGTACAAGATCGTGATAAATAAGTTGACAGAAAACATCAATCACCTAACTTATAGGTAGCCCGTAAAGGTTAGGGAACGTTAGTGAAAACATTGAATTATTTATCAAACATTGAATTTAACTCGTAGTTCCATGGGAATAGTTACTGACTGCGCCATCTATTAGCATTATTGTGAAGCTATGTTGATGCTATATGAATTACTGACGCCCATTAAAAATTAAATAATCTCGTTTCTTTATAATATTCATATAATTTTAGTATTTGTTGTTCAAGTACAGGATATAAGTGACCTAAAAACATAAAATCAGTTTGAAAATCCATAGCGGATTTTTCTAGAGAGCGTCTTCAAGCGAGCGTATAAAATCGCCACTTTGAAAGCCCCCCATTTCGTCAATTTTAAGGGAAAAATTAAAAAAAAAATATTTTTGTACTCAGTTCAAAATTATCTTTAAAATGATACGTAACAATTTTATGTAACGCGATTTTTTTTTTTTTACTTCGCATTCGCTTCTATGAGAGCCCCCCTGAAATAAAGATTTTTATAACTTTTTAAGCCATTTTCGGCTGGAGGCCATCGGTTTAAATATTATATCTAAATTTGAAGTAATTACGTTCAGTAATTCAAAAGTTATAAGGCTCTGACAGACGGACGGACGGACGGACGGACGGACGGACAAGTGCAAATCGCCCTAGTTAACTCAAAGACCTTCGCTTCGCTCGGTCGAAAAAGATATTTATCTATATCAATTTGTGCTCATGTATCTGTAATTTATTTTCCTTATTGCGCATTGCTGGAATGATTCAATTCACGCCAGTCATATTTTAGTTTTTGCATAAATTTGCATAATTTATGAGCTGGTACTTTTTATAGAAACTTACGGACATGCAAGTCTTTTGAGTAGATTTTATCATAGAAAATTTCGCGTCACGACTCACGTCTATTTCCACATTTATATATAGCTAAGTATATTTATTTTTATTAAAATGTTACAAAAAAACTTATATAGCTAAACTAATCTAATTACTATACAAATCATGCCCGCGTGGAATAGTGCCAAGAATACTGGCTGCATTTCCGCGCTGGACAGCCAGGCTGATCCTTTGCGCAAAAAATGAGCCAGCCCTTCTGTCACCAGATGAGGCAATTAACCGCGGTGAAATGTCTCGTAAAAATTTTTTTGCACTTTGACTCCATGGCCCTAGGGTCTCCACAGCAAACGGAACAAATATGTAACTCTCGATCAGAGAGGCATATTTGCGCCGCTTACAGGTTTCAGCCATTTCAGCTGCGGCTCCCGGTCTTGATGCTGTCTCCCTGATATGACACGGGGCCAATGTGTCGACGCACGTTGCGTCCCACATTAGAGCCCGTCCCCGTTCCCAGGGAACCAGCGTCAATCCATCAGGTCTCTTGCCATCATCTCGACTAATCCCTGTTGGCTCGATGAGCGCAGGAAAGTCAATGGTGGCAAGAGCCCTTTTTAACGTATCTTTAAGAGAACCATGCCGAAATAGCCTACCAGCGCTCCTCTGGCAAGAGAGTCCGTGAATTCCAAATGTATCAACCTCCTTTCCACACGGACATCTGTGCTCGTGGCACAGCGGTGTTCCCAATCTGAGACCTAGAGCCACACGAAAACTTTCGTTAACGAGAAGAGTCGAGAAGAGTGCCGAGATTTTTGGATGGCAAGGCATGAAGCCAAAAGCCAGATTCTTTTTTTAGATAAAGTTAGAAGCCTAGCCCAATTCTTGTCACTTGTTAGATTTTGAACCAAATTTCTATGTGTCAGTTGAACCAATGGCGCATCCCAAAGTTTTTGTGTGGAAAGTTCCTTCGGGATATCGACATTGGGACACCTGATCTTCCAACTATCTAGGGCCTCTGTGGCATAGGATATTGGGAATGAATTAGATTTAATAATTTGATAACTAAGCTCTTTTATACTATGCACAGAGGGCAGAAAAGCCGGAAGAGCAACACTCGAAATTTTTCTCACGCCGATGCCACCGTATACGACCGGTAAAGTAGCTTGGTTCCAGGAGTGGTCATCAAAAGATAAATTTAGAATTTGAATTTAAATTTAAAATTTAGTATGTACCTACCTATAATAAGTTATTACAATATCTAGTGGGCAATTGGATGCAAGGTGTGTTTCGGTGTGCAGCAGGTGACGTACTACATGATCCGCATGGCGCTGCTGGTGTCGTGGCTGGGCGCGGCCGTGCTCACGTGCGTGCCCGTGCTGGGCGTGGGCCTGTACTACGACCCCGCGCACCGGCGCTGCGCGCGCTACCGCGAGGCCACGTCCGGCGTGGACTTCGGGTACGCCGTCTTCTACGTCGTGTTCGGTGAGACACTCGTTATACTTATCGTACTACATGATCCGCATGGCGCTGCTGGTGTCGTGGCTGGGCGCGGCCGTGCTCACGTGCGTGCCCGTGCTGGGCGTGGGCCTGTACTACGACCCCGCGCACCGGCGCTGCGCGCGCTACCGTGAGGCCACGTCCGGCGTGGACTTCGGGTACGCCGTCTTCTACGTCATGTTCGGTGAGACACTCGTTATACTTATCGTACTACATGATCCGCATGGCGCTGCTGGTGTCGTGGCTGGGCGCGGCCGTGCTCACGTGCGTGCCCGTGCTGGGCGTGGGCCTGTACTACGACCCCGCGCACCGGCGCTGCGCGCGCTACCGCGAGGCCACGGCCGGCGTGGACTTCGGGTACGCCGTCTTCTACGTCGTGTTCGGTGAGACACTCGTTATACTTATCGTACTACATGATCCGCATGGCGCTGCTGGTGTCGTGGCTGGGCGCGGCCGTGCTCACGTGCGTGCCCGTGCTGGGCGTGGGCCTGTACTACGACCCCGCGCACCGGCGCTGCGCGCGCTACCGCGAGGCCACGGCCGGCGTGGACTTCGGGTACGCCGTCTTCTACGTCGTGTTCGGTGAGACACTCGTTATACTTATCGTACTACATGATCCGCATGGCGCTGCTGGTGTCGTGGCTGGGCGCGGCCGTGCTCACGTGCGTGCCCGTGCTGGGCGTGGGCCTGTACTACGACCCCGCGCACCGGCGCTGCGCGCGCTACCGCGAGGCCACGTCCGGCGTGGACTTCGGGTACGCCGTCTTCTACGTCGTGTTCGGTGAGACACTCGTTATACTTATCGTACTACATGATCCGCATGGCGCTGCTGGTGTCGTGGCTGGGCGCGGCCGTGCTCACGTGCGTGCCCGTGCTGGGCGTGGGCCTGTACTACGACCCCGCGCACCGGCGCTGCGCGCGCTACCGCGAGGCCACGTCCGGCGTGGACTTCGGGTACGCCGTCTTCTACGTCGTGTTCGGTGAGACACTCGTTATACTTATCGTACTACATGATCCGCATGGCGCTGCTGGTGTCGTGGCTGGGCGCGGCCGTGCTCACGTGCGTGCCCGTGCTGGGCGTGGGCCTGTACTACGACCCCGCGCACCGGCGCTGCGCGCGCTACCGCGAGGCCACGGCCGGCGTGGACTTCGGGTACGCCGTCTTCTACGTCGTGTTCGGTGAGACACTCGTTATACTTATCGTACTACATGATCCGCATGGCGCTGCTGGTGTCGTGGCTGGGCGCGGCCGTGCTCACGTGCGTGCCCGTGCTGGGCGTGGGCCTGTACTACGACCCCGCGCACCGGCGCTGCGCGCGCTACCGCGAGGCCACGTCCGGCGTGGACTTCGGGTACGCCGTCTTCTACGTCGTGTTCGGTGAGACACTCGTTATACTTATCGTACTACATGATCCGCATGGCGCTGCTGGTGTCGTGGCTGGGCGCGGCCGTGCTCACGTGCGTGCCCGTGCTGGGCGTGGGCCTGTACTACGACCCCGCGCGGTGCGGACAAAGGGCGCACGTCTCACAAAGGAGATTTATGCTCGTTTTCACCAATTTTCCCTAACTTTTACGGGCTACCTAAGCTAAGTTAGGTGACACTTTCTTAGGAAATGACGTTTATACATTATACATATTGGGTCTACCTACGTAAAGAGACTCGTACATAGGGATTTAAGACGGGCATCAGTCTCTTAGGAAGATGGGATGCAACAAATCAGAAGGCGAACTTGAACACATGATGATCAGACATTATTCAAATTAAAATAAGTCCAAACAGATTTGTTAGAATCTTTTGTAGTACAAGAAATACTGAGTTATTAAAACAGTACTTATTAAAACGTTTGTGCCCAAGTTTTTTCTGTCAATTATTTCCCTGGCCTTATACTAATTAGACAGGGTGTCGCCGCTCGTTCTGATAACACGCTAACTTGCTAACTACTGCCACGTCGTCAGTCACTTTACCTCAGTTTCAACTTTCACTCATAGACCGCTGCACTTCGAGTTCTACAAAATTCGATTCTCACAGGTAGGTAGGTGAGATGTGAACCGAAATTATATGAGTAACGACATAATATTATTGAATAACTCTATCATTAATATGATGTCATTAGGAACATTGTAATTTGCTTGTACACTACAACAAAGCTAGCGAGCGGATATGACGTCACCACGTAGTTATGCAGCAGTTAATATAGATGAGCTGATCGTGCGGCGCGTGAGCTTTGGCGGAAGCTGCAGTTTGCGCGGATGTCGGCGCTTGCCGGCCGGGGGGCGGCGGTTTCGTAAGAATGCGAATACTTTGTACAAGCCGGGTAGGGTCCAGATTTTGTTTGCCATCTACCTACATAGAGCTGTCATCCTGCAACGAAGACGTAGTCTAAGGCACAAATGAGACACAGTTCGATTGGGTACTTGCAACAAAGCGATAGGAAGGGTCATTCCCACTAGTAAGTAAGCACTCATACACCGCTACCACACTGATGCTCCCCTCTCCCCGCGGCAGGCACGCTGCTGTGCGCGGTGCTGGTGTACTGCAACCTGGCGGTGATCCGCGCGCTGTACGCGGTGACGGCGCCGCGCGCCGGCGGCGGCGGCCCGCCCGTGGTGCGGCGCGTCTCCAAGCGCAGCTGCCGCCAGCGCGGCAACGCGGCGCACGCGCACCACAACGCCGCCACGGCCGAGGAGGTTGCCTTCAGCCGCCTCATGGCCACGCTCTCCGTGCTCTTCATGCTGTGCTGGATGCCGCAGATGGTAACACTACTGGCCACTGGCGCGTCTCCAAGCGCAGCTGCCGCCAGCGCGGCAACGCGGCGCACGCGCACCACAACGCCGCCACGGCCGAGGAGGTTGCCTTCAGCCGCCTCATGGCCACGCTCTCCGTGCTCTTCATGCTGTGCTGGATGCCGCAGATGGTAACACTACTGGCCACTGGCGCGTCTCCAAGCGCAGCTGCCGCCAGCGCGGCAACGCGGCGCACGCGCACCACAACGCCGCCACGGCCGAGGAGGTTGCCTTCAGCCGCCTCATGGCCACGCTCTCCGTGCTCTTCATGCTGTGCTGGATGCCGCAGATGGTAACACTACTGGCCACTGGCGCGTCTCCAAGCGCAGCTGCCGCCAGCGCGGCAACGCGGCGCACGCGCACCACAACGCCGCCACGGCCGAGGAGGTTGCCTTCAGCCGCCTCATGGCCACGCTCTCCGTGCTCTTCATGCTGTGCTGGATGCCGCAGATGGTAACACTACTGGCCACTGGCGCGTCTCCAAGCGCAGCTGCCGCCAGCGCGGCAACGCGGCGCACGCGCACCACAACGCCGCCACGGCCGAGGAGGTGGCCTTCAGCCGCCTCATGGCCACGCTCTCCGTGCTCTTCATGCTGTGCTGGATGCCGCAGATGGTAACACTACTGGCCACTGGCGCGTCTCCAAGCGCAGCTGCCGCCAGCGCGGCAACGCGGCGCACGCGCACCACAACGCCGCCACGGCCGAGGAGGTGGCCTTCAGCCGCCTCATGGCCACGCTCTCCGTGCTCTTCATGCTGTGCTGGATGCCGCAGATGGTAACACTACTGGCCACTGGCGCGTCTCCAAGCGCAGCTGCCGCCAGCGCGGCAACGCGGCGCACGCGCACCACAACGCCGCCACGGCCGAGGAGGTTGCCTTCAGCCGCCTCATGGCCACGCTCTCCGTGCTCTTCACGCTGTGCTGGATGCCGCAGATGGTAACACTCTTCTCAGTCGATACGCTCTTGACAGAGCGGTCGTGGCCGTCACTTTGGTTTTGTGGCACGCTTCACAATACGCCTCCACTCCTCTCTAACAGCTGCCTTTCTTGTGCATTCATGCAACGGTCCATCTCATAGGCGATCTGCCACGTGCTCTAGTGCCCTCCACTCTTCCCTTGACCACTAGACGTTCAATCGAGATATCATTACGTCTTGACACGTGACCAAAGAAAGTGAGTATGCGAGCTTGCACAATAGAGGACAGACGCTGCTCGATGCGGAGTTCTTCGAGAATGGACTTATTGGTCCGGAATTCGGTCCAGGACACTCTCAACATTCTTCTCCAGCACCACATCTCGAGAGCGTCTATTCTCTTCTTCTCACTTTCTCGCAGGGTCCACGTTTCCGAAGCGTAGAGGAATATGGTAACACTACTAGCCACTGGCGCGTCTCGCTCCTTGCTGTCCACCGATACAAGGGTCCGCCGTCTTGTACCGCCCTTATCCAGCCAGTGTGCGAGCCCTGCGAATCGCCTGATGTCGTCGGTCCACATAGTGAATGGTACACATTTTAATGTCGAAGGTTTTTCGTCAATTTGCACGTTCACTTTCCTACATTATAGTGCTAAGTTTTGATGCCATAAAAGTAGGAAGTACAACCATAATCTAGTTTATGACAGCCTAGTCCTACTATCCTACTAATATTATAAATGCGAAAATTTCTGAGGATGTATGGATGGATGGATTTTTGTTGCTCTTTCACGCCACAACGAATGGACCAATTTGGCTGTTTGGAATGGAGATAGCTCATACCCAGGATTAACACATTGACTACTTTTTATCCCGGAAAATTACAGAGTTCTCGCGGGAATTAAAAACCGTACTAATTTGTGAGTAACTCACGTCCAACTCGGTATTTTGATTAAGATTTTTATTTAAACCTGTGAAGATGTTAATTCTACTGGCGTAATTAGAATGCCATAAGCCTACTTTGTCGTATTAGTTTACAAAATGGGAAAAACCAAATTAAATTTGAATTTCGCGGGCAGATTCGTATAATCCACCTTAATCCACGCGGACGAAGTCGCGGGCAACCGGCAGGGTTTCCAGTAAAGAGTTTGAACGATGAACTGAGCTGAACCGCATCTAATTATTAAAATGAAGCATTAATTATGGAGAGGCAAGGTTGTTCGACAAGTTTACAAGGAAGCACCCAGCCGACACCCGGGCGGCAGCCGGCACGCGCCGCGTCGTCTGAATACTAACCGATACCGACGCGATGCGGTACCTAGTGCCGATATGTCTAATTGACCGAGCCACAGACCTACCGAGCGAAGCGAGGTCTCTGAGTTTACTAGAGCGATTTGCACTTGTCCGTCCGTCCGTCCGTCTGTCAGAGCCTTATAACTTTTGAATTACTGAACGTAATCACTTCAAATTTAGATATAAGTAATATGTAAACCGATGGCCTCCAGCCGAAAATGGCTTAAAAAGTTATAAAAATCTTTATTTCAGGGGGGCTCTCATAGAAGCGAATGCGAAGAAATTTTTTTTTATTTGCGATTCATAGGTTTTCTGTGTATCATTTTAAAGACAATTTGGAACAGAGTACAACCGTATTTTTTTTTTTATTTTTTTCCTAAAATTGACGAAATGGGGGGCTTCCAAAGTGGCGATTTAATACGCTCGCTTGAAGACGCTCTCTGGGAAAATTTTCTATATATTTTCAAGTTGTACTTATTTTCTTACTTCACTTGTATCCTGTACTTGAACAACAAATACTAAAATTATATGAATATTATAAAGAAACGAGATTATTTAATTTTTAATGAGCATCAGTAAATTTCACATAGCTTCACAATAATGCTAATAGATGGCGCAGTCATTAACTATTCCATTGAACTAGGAGTTACGACTACGACCCAAAAACAGTTTTGCGTCAACCATTATTATTAAGGTACATAATATAATAACATATTAATCAATTAAAATTATTCTTTAAATATCATTTTGTATATTTTCTATTCGCGTCGATAGATGTCGATTTGTACAGCTGCCCCTAACCCGTTTTCACTCGTTAGTACCTACATAATAATTCAATGTTTTCACTGACGTTCCCTAACCTTTACGGGCTATCTATGATAAGTTATGTGATGATTACTGTCAACTTCTTTATCACGATCCTGTACGGGACACCTAAAAGGACATTGGGACGGATGTTAGGACTTAGGATTGTGTTTTGGAGCTACCTACGTAAAGAGACTCCTACATAGGGGATGATTTAGGTATGTTTGGTGAAAACGGGCATAATAATAATAATGTCAGTTTTGGTCGTCATGATGTATCGATTGAATGAATAATCATGGGATACCGTTACCGCGAGGTCTCAGTTCGGGGCGAACCACTAGTACTATTGATTGCATCAGTGTAAGGCCCAAATTGGACAGTGCATCATTCGTTGCGAAAATTTTTGCGAAAATGCACCGTCTTAATTCGCACTACGGGTGAATTTTCTACGGTTAATTTTTCGAGATTTTTTGCTTTCATTTTCGAAGGTCATCGGTGAGCCCGAGCCCGTCTAATTTCGCCCTTAGGGCAAGGGGTTCATTTTCGCAAAAAATATTCGTAAAAATGAACGGTGAACGATGCACTGTCTAATTTGGACCTAACGATCGCAATCACCTCTGATTGGCGGTCTTGCCTCATCAAAGCATTTCAACCAATAGCGAGAGATCGTCAAACAATTATTTTTAGGCAATCTCACATTATACAGTCAAGAACGCTTGAGCAGCAATTTCTATTTGTGCCTATTTGCAGGCGTCCAATCCATCCAATGGCAGGGACCAATGAAAGGTGTTTGAACCCTACTCCGTGAAACTTCTACCTACTTACGTGTTTTCCTAAACGTGAATTTAGAATGAGCCATGGCCCATGACTTAAAATAATATAAGTATTGGTACAAATTCATGTATAGACCAACCTGTGGCTCTTATGACCGGTTCGGTACTAATTCGGTTGTACACAATTTCTAAACTAAACTAAATTGACAGAACTAAGACCAATGTTATCCTTTTCCGCAGGAAACATCGTGATAAGTTAAGTTTATTCTTGTCGAAGCTGTCAATATTTTAATCTAGCGTAGATTCCTACAACCGAATTAGCATTATTAGTCACTAATTTTTTGCCTATTGCTATGAATCATTGCCTTTAGTTTCAATATAAATAATAAATATCATCACTATCAATATTCAAGTCAACGCAGATCGTAGTATCGCGAGCTATTTTAGTTTTTCAATTAGCGAGTGTACGGACGTCAACATTTTTATGACGCGGCCGCTGAGGGAATAATGAAAGTAAACATTATTTGCAAGTTGTTTAAGTTTAATCCAAGTTGATTTTAATGTACTTAACTGTTTAACTGCTTAGCAGAAGCTACGATTGACTGACTTTGTACGAATTCCATTCATATAAATCTCAAGAATTCTGCATATAACACCTACTTAAGTAGTAATCACCTGCGTATACCTATTATCATTTCCATCCCAAATACAAACAAAATAAACGGCCAATTGCGTGTAGGAGTAGGCCACGTGCAGTGTAGGATTCCGTAGTTGCCCGTCATAATTTATTATGCGTACTTAGAAGGGTACTTACTGTACAATGTACGTGTGTAATTTTGATCATAAAATGATTTTATTTTATTTTATTTTAAAATAAAATTACAAAGTAATAATTCGCCTCGTTATAAATTAATAGTACACACTCAAGGTACAACTTTGTCAGAGTAATTAATATGTATAACCATGCCAAATAACACCTCTTTAGTACCAATAGTCTGTGACAGGCGCGGTGAAACTATAAGGGTTTCTTGTAGTTTTACTACGAAACCCTAAAAAAACAAAAGCTTGCAACGACAACAAAGGAGCAGGAACAAAACGCTCGTGCGCTAAAGCAATTCAGTTCCGTGTGTTTTATGTTCAAATGAACGACAACAATAATTGTTGTGGCCGTCATTAGTATGCGATAAACACTCCGATGGACGGCGAAAATATTTCATTGTTTCGATAAATGGCAGTCGCATTAATTCCACAGGTATTTTGTTGTTAACGCGTGTTCACGTTGACGGCGGGAGCGGCGACGAGCGTAACCTCGCAATTATTTTGCAAATATACGAGTAGTATAATTTTTAAGCTATTGCATAGCTTTTATCGCGGGCTTTGAACTAGGACAAACAGTTTGAGCGCGGCGACCGAATCAAGAAATTCCGTAACGAAAATAAACCTAAGACTGTCGTTCAGTAAGCGTTCAATATTTTAGAGGTTCACAAATAGCTCTGTTCTTTATACAAAAACAAAAGCACACAGAAAAAACTTATTTTTTTATTATCGCTAAAATAAAAAGCTGTTTACTAGGTACAACACACATACATTGTGGTACATATAGTTGCTAGAAAACTTTGAAATGGGCATGATAGAGTCAACGTCTCCTAAGGAAAAGTACTCCGATGTCGAAATGAAACGTCCGTAATGTTTTTAGATGGAAGATTAAAGTATAATCTGAGAGACCAAATCAGAAATGAGGAGATCAGTAGGCGAACCAGAGGCGGGGAATTCGACATAGCTCATCGATATGCGATGCTGAAGTGGCAATGGGCGAGGCACATCATTCGAGCCGATGGTCGTTTGGACCTCAAGATACTGGGAAGGCTACCTTGCATCGGAAAGCGTAGTGTTGGCAGACCCCCAATTAAGTGCATTGACGACATCAGACGAGTCGCAGGACGTGGCTGGATACAAGCGACGCAAAACCGGCCAGCAAGAGACCTATACAGTATACACAGCTGTTGCCGTCTATCAAATCTATATAAATAAATAAAAAAACCGGCCAAGTGCGAGTCGAACTCGCGCACCGAGGGTTCCGTACTCCAAAAGTAAAAGTAAAACGATAATATTATATTAATTTGCTTATTTATCGTTAACTTTGTTTGTAGTGATTTATTGTTAATATAAAAAAAACTATGCTAGTTAGAGCGGTGGTTTTATTTTTCCTGTAAAATATGCATAAACTTCTATTGACCATAATTATTTCAGATTTTTCGATTGGTAAACTTCGGAGATAAGGGGGGGGGGGGGGACGGTATTTTTTTCGACATTTTGGCCGATTACTCAAAAACTGTTATATATAGAAATAAATAAAAAACTGTTTTAGAATGCACAAGTAAAGGCCATTCATTTATGATACCCCACTCGGTATAATTATCTTACTTTGAAATTTCAAACCCCTGATTTTCCCCCTTTTTTAATTAAAGTAAAATAATTTTCGTGTTGATTTTATTTTTCCTGTAAAATATACATAAACTTCTATTGACCATAATTATTTCAGATTTTTCGATTGGTAAACTTCGGAGATAAGGGGGGGGGGGGGGGAAACGGTATTTTTTTCAACATTTTGGCCGATTACTCAAAAACTATTGTATATAGAAATAAATAAAAAACTGTTTTAGAATGCACAAGTAAAGGCCTTTCATATGATACCCCACTCGGTATAGTTATTTTACTTTGAAATTTCAAACCCCCGATTTTCCCCCTTTTTTAATAAAACTAAAAATAATTTTCGATTTTTCTTTATTCCAATGATGTTGGGCCACTATTATACACAACTATGCCAAATTTCATGTCGATAGCTTTAATAGTTACTGAAATAATCGACTGTGACAGACGGACGGACGGACGGACGGACGGAGAAAGTCTCGCCATAAGGGTTCCATTTTTACCATTTTGGTACGGAACCCTAATCAATGGTTGTATGTTTGTTCTCTATGCGTTCCGAAACCATAGCGTAGGGTGTTCCGGGGGAGTCCGCGAGGGTTCCTGGCCCAAAAAATCACTTAATTTCTTTATACTTTACGTGGCATTGCAACGCATGCCGGGTACATCTAGTGATAAATACCTAATAATAAGAAGAAGAAGATTCAAGTTTGGGTCAACATTCTACAACAACGAACTCATTCCATTTACGAGCTAGAGATTCGTGACATTAACGGACAAACAGACAGACGAACAGCAGAGTGACAGGGCACTGTTTTGCCATAAGTGCAGAAGCAAAACGAGCGCGGCCGCGCCCGCGCCCGCGCGTCCTCTGTCCGCGTGAACACACCCTTGATCTCGCTTTGTTACTAGTTACTGCCAAACTATCAATGGTTCCTGCTTTAATATAACTTACGAGGTGCTTTAACATGCCTTTTTCTTATTTTAATTACACGCAAAACAGAAGGGTTAGAGATATGATTTTAAAATTCTGTTTATACGTGCTTACCTATTTTGACATGTAAATGAGATTAAATTGAGAATTCCGAATGGGTCCGAGTTTTGTACTCAAAGGTTTAAAGAGTAGCTTAGAAACTAGAGACCCTGCGGTTTCAAGATCAAGATTTAGTACATATTTACCTACCTTTTATATGTATACTTATTGCTATGCTTTAAGAACCAAAAAAATAAAAAAAATGCGTGAGTGTCGTGGAACACTCCGCGAAAATACCGAACACAATGCAAAATTCACATTCAACAAAAAAGTGTCGGTTTCAAAAATGTGTCGAGTGTCGGTTCCTTAATTTTTTCCGTCTAGCCCCCTTCCGCACCGCGCGATAAGGAACTTACGTTCCAAAAAGTGTCGGTTCAATTTAGTCTTAATTTTTTTTTCCGTCTAGCTCCCTTTCGCATCGCGCGATAAGGAACTTCGTTCCAATAAATAATAGTTGTCTATTCGTAGAGCAAAAGTACGTATAGTTGCTTTAAAACAAATTTAATATTGTCTATATTATACCTACCTATGAAGGTTACATGTTTTCATCACATTCCCAAGGAAAACGTGTCGGCCAACAATATCAATTCGGTTTGCCCACAAAGCGTATAAATACAGGGACGCCCAATGCTTATTTTCCGGGTGTCGAAACATAGCTCATTTTCACATGTTTGCGGGATGCGGTGATTAGCTCAAGGGCTGTGACTGACAAGGCCAGTGCACTTGATGTGACCCGTCCTAAATTTTATTATTATGTTACGAAAAGCAGGGGGTAGGTCGACAGGTTATTAACTTATTAGGTACTTGGCTTGGTCCAATATCTATACCAAGTAAGATCGGTAGCTCACTCGAACGCGTTGTTCCCATCATTGACACTGCGGATGGTCTTGATTTTCGTATGAAAAAAAATGTTTTTTTTTTTTTAATATATAGACTAGCGCTTGACTGCAATCTCACCCGATGGCAAGTGAAGATGCAGCCTAAGATGGAGCGCGCTTGCCTAGAAGATGCCTATTCACTCTTGATTTAAAGGTACCCAAGTTATAGTCGTTCGGAAAAACGGAAGCCGGAAGGGCATTCCAAATTTTAGCGGTGCGTATTAGGAACGAGGAAGCGAAGCGCTTAGTGCGGGATCGTGGAATTTCGTGGTTGTCTGTAAAGTCGGTTTACGGACGATAGTTTTACGTGATAACGTCATAAAAAACATTAACGATGACTGGCGGGCGGCGGCGCGGTCACAAGCCAACGCATGGGCCGATCATGTCTCTCTGTCGCTCGTTCCGCGCTCTCGCTTGCACCCTCAGGCTCAGGCGGAACGTGACACTTTTTCGTGTGTGCAGCCGGTGTTCATCGATTTATAAGACGTTATCACGTCAAAAATATACGTGTCAAGTTTTTCAGTTCTATTTGAATTTGTAGCTATAGATACACCGTATATGTATAATATCGCTTGCGGAACAAAACTTTGAGCAAACATAATTTTTTGAGATAATTGTTTTAGCACTGGTAGCCTAGAAAGCGGTGATATCTTAGTGGTTAAGGATTCGGCTCCCTTTTAATGCGGTCCTGGGTTCGACATCGGTCATCTCATCTCTGACTTTTCGGAGTTAAATGCATTTTAAACAAATCCTCTTGCGTTGAAGGCAAAAATCGTGAGAAAACTTTTACTAGTAAACCTGAGAGTTCTCTATTATGTTCTCAAAGGTATGTGACGTCTACAAATCCGCACTTTGCTAGCGGACTATGGCCTAAACGTGCGTGATGTGACAGACTGTACAGCTGACATACTTATTATATTAGAGAGGGCATTCAATTGGCACTAATCTATATTTCTATTACTTCACTACATATTAAAAAAACAAAGTCCCCCGCCGCGTCTGTCTGTCTGTTCGCGATAAACTCAAAAACTAATGAACGGATATTAATGTGGTTTTCACCAATAGATAGGGTGATTCATGACGAAGGTTTTAGAGTATAATTTGTTAATATTTTGTGTAAATTGGTTGAAATATGACGATAATTGTTGACAATGTCGGAAAAATTTAAGCCGCCTGGGAGCTTTCATCGAGAACGCTGGCTAATCCCTTTAAGGTATAACAAAAAAAAAGTATGGTGGTGGTATGGTGGGATAATTTTTTACAAAAAAGTCCGCGATGGCATACATCTATCTTTTAGGGGTAGCTCAATATACCCATTTTAATTTCTAAAAAAAATGGTCACGTACGTTACGCATTTCATGCACATTATGATAGTCATTTAAATCATACAATTTAAATGAATATCTTAGGAGTTATCGCAAAATAAAAACGAACTCGCGCAAAAAATAAATGCAAGCGCCCGCGTCGCGGGTCTTCTCAATAATTTTATTCTCAATCCTGCGCCGCGCTTTTGCTATACATAAACCGAGCGATACTTCTTTTATAAGCCTACGTACAGTTCAAAGTAGTATAACTTATGAAAAATTCCAAGGAGTTGGCAAAGTATAGGCGTAATATTATGCCCTAATACCCGTGCGAAGCCGGGGCGGGTCGCTAGTATATCAGTTATAAGCTGCAACACGGCACTATCAATTAGCGCGCCCGTCGTCGCCGCCCGTCGCCGCCCGTCGCCGCCCGTCGCCGCCCGTCGCCGCCCGTCGCCGCCCGCCGCGCCGTTTCGTAGCTCGTAGCGCCCACGTAGCTAATTGATCGATTCCCCGAAGACAACCCTCTGCGATGATAATAATCTTTCAATAACAACTTAACAAGTCGTTAACTGCGTAGGTACTTAGATAAATTATTAACTTTATCTACTTAGCCACTAAAAGAATTAAGTTTCAAGTTATTAGGCAATTCTTATTTCTGAGAAACACCTAAGCAGATTTTGAAGAACTTGAAACAATGTTTAAAGAGTGCGCGACATACTTATGCTACCCATGCTGGCTTTGATGTTTATAGCAAACTAGCTGATGCCCGCGACTTCATCCGCGTGGATTTAGTTTTTAAAATCCCTCGTGAACACTTTGATTTTCCGGGATAAAAAGTAGCCTATGTCCTCAACTATAGTACCCATGCAAAAAATCACGTCGATCCGTGGCTCTGTTGTAGCGTGATTGAAGGACAAATCAACAAACAAACACACTCGCATTTATAATATTAGAATGATTAGATAATTAAATTGCATAGGAAAACACTGTAACATTACGTTCATACGATGTATTACATCCATACCTACTATGTAGTATGTAGGTATAATGATCGTTTGGCAAAATCTGACGCTTTTGGACTTGGAGTAGTTTGAATTTGACAAAATAGGGCTATCCACGATGGCTATATACGATAAAGTATGAATGCCAGCTTAAGATGAGCCGTACATTCAAAGTATCCTGTAGATTCCGGGGTTCAAGTTATTTGGACCTTATACTGAAGATTGCGATGTCTAATTTCTGAACTACTGAATTGACGACCTTGAAATAATTACAGGACAATTTCTAAAGTACCTGCTTTCTAACAAAAAAAGAATGAATGAATTCGGAATACGCGTTAATGAATTACAGCTAAATACACATTTTGACTTTCATCCCCTCTCCCAAGGGAACCGTGCTGAATTTCGGGATAAAAAGTATCCTATATTATACCTCGTAGTATGAACTTAAATCATGCCAAGTTTCATTTAAATCCGTCCAGTAGTTTCGGCGTGATGCGCGGCCAAGATACAGACAGACAGACAGACAGACAGACAGACAGACAGACAGACAAAAAATTAAAAAAAAATTGTTTTGGCTTCAGTATCGATTATAGAGTGCCCTCAAACAAAAATTTTCAAAATATCTTCAATGTACAGAATTGGACCTGTTACAGTTTTATTATATTATAGATAGATAGCAAAAAGCTTATAGCAAAAAGCTGCGTGTTTGTATGTCTCGGGTAGACATTAAAAGTTTTCGTGCTAACTGACGGGTGGATTTAGATTTTAAAAGCTCTGTGGGAACTCTTTGATTTTACGAGATAAAAAATTCTTTTCAAAAAACCGACTTCTAAAGCCACTACAAAGTATAAAAATAATTTTAGTTTGTCCACGTTTGTTGAAGTCGGGCGGGCCTAAATTCAAACTATGAAACCGATGCGCGACGCTACACAATATGAGAGACTCGTTTGTAGAAGTCGAGAGAGCATCGCGAGTCGGTTTCATACTTTGTATTTTAGGCCCGCCCGACTTCAACAAACGTGGACAAACTAAAATTATTTTTATACTTTGTAGTGGCGTTAGAAGTCGGTTTTTTGAAAAGAATTTTTATTTTAAGCTTTTAAGAGTAGTATCCTATGATTGAGGAGCTAGGACCTGGAGCTCAATGATGTAGTCCATACTTCTTACCTACAATGATAATTCGTAACCGACATTTCCTAAATCTCTTTATTTTAGGTGAGCAATATCCCTGCAGCATCAGGCTTGAGGAGTTGAAGAATAAAATTTTTATGGGACCATTTCGCAAACATCCTCTGTCGATTAAAAAAAATCACGCGAATCGGTCCAGTAATCCCGGAGAAATCGGTGGACATACATAGAAAAAAAAAAAAAGAAAAAAAAAAAAGATACCGGCCGAATTGAGAACCTCCTCCTTTTTGGAAGTCGGTTAAAAAGTAGCTTAATATATGTCACTCTCAACTCAACCTCAACTATAGTCTATACCCATACAAAAAATTACGTCAATCCGTATCTCTGCTGCAACGTGATTGAAGGAGAAACCAACAAACACGCTATAATACATAATATTTTAATGTATTTTAATATTGTAATTTATAAAATTATAATGTATTTTATTGTTGTTGAAAAGAGCAACCGCCTAGTTTCTTGCTGTTTCTTCTCGGCAGGAAAGGCATTTCGAACCAGTGGTAGAGTCAGACGATTCAAAAGCACTTGTAAAAAGTTTATTTGAATAAAAAATATTCATCTCCCCATTGAAAAGTTACGTGTTGCACTCGAGTGCAAAGATTTTTCACCTTTCCACTTCTCGCGTAATTGTTGAGGGAGAAAGCTCATTTGCGCATTTTTAACAGTTTCAGTCAATTCTGTTGGCGTCAAATAAACTTCCTCGTCGCTAGCTAGAATCATGGGGTAGAATATCTGGTATACATAATCATTAATCTGTGGCTAGAATCACTCATTTTAGGTTTTTCACTTTTTTTCAAGTTTCTTGTTTTTAATCTAAGGTTTTAACAATATGACGTGAAAGGAAAAGTACACCAAGAAGGTTCCGAGTCTGAGGTTTCAACAAATTATTAAAGGTTGTATGATTAAATTCGGCACCATGGAGGTAGAAATAAATAGGTTTATTGATGTTTTGAATTCACAAACTTAGTGCACACGATGTTCTAAATTCAATTTTCTTTATCCTCTAGCGGATAAAAACGGCTTTTGCATTCAGATATCGAATAGCAAAAATACTCTTTCCGAGATGGGGTGATAAAAAAAAATTCTATGCTATTCTATTCCAGCGACTCAGCCAGTGTATTTGCGTCTTGCCCCAGGTGACGTCGGTGCTATACCTGTCGATGAAGGAGAAGCGGTGGATGGTGACGCTGGGCAAGCTGTCGGACGCGCTGATGCTGCTCAACTACGTGCTGAACCCCGTGCTGTACGTGCTGATGCGGCAGCGGCGCCGCGCCTCCGTCGCCACGCTGTGCCACTCCGTCGTCGACTGCTTCAAGCGGGTAGGAAGGTTTCTGTCTCACTGCCGCAGCTATTGACGGAGGTGGCGACAGCGCATGTCAGTATGGCGACGCTGAGCACGCTGTCGGACGCGCTGATGCTGCTCAACTACGTGCTGAACCCCGTGCTGTACGTGCTGATGCGGCAGCGGCGCCGCGCCTCCGTCGCCACGCTGTGCCACTCCGTCGTCGACTGCTTCAAGCGGGTAGGAAGGTTTCTGTCTCACTGCCGCAGCTATTGACGGAGGTGGCGACAGCGCATGTCAGTATGGCGACGCTGAGCACGCTGTCGGACGCGCTGATGCTGCTCAACTACGTGCTGAACCCCGTGCTGTACGTGCTGATGCGGCAGCGGCGCCGCGCCTCCGTCGCCACGCTGTGCCACTCCGTCGTCGACTGCTTCAAGCGGGTAGGAAGGTTTCTGTCTCACTGCCGCAGCTATTGACGGAGGTGGCGACAGCGCATGTCAGTATGGCGACGCTGAGCACGCTGTCGGACGCGCTGATGCTGCTCAACTACGTGCTGAACCCCGTGCTGTACGTGCTGATGCGGCAGCGGCGCCGCGCCTCCGTCGCCACGCTGTGCCACTCCGTCGTCGACTGCTTCAAGCGGGTAGGAAGGTTTCTGTCTCACTGCCGCAGCTATTGACGGAGGTGGCGACAGCGCATGTCAGTATGGCGACGCTGAGCACGCTGTCGGACGCGCTGATGCTGCTCAACTACGTGCTGAACCCCGTGCTGTACGTGCTGATGCGGCAGCGGCGCCGCGCCTCCGTCGCCACGCTGTGCCACTCCGTCGTCGACTGCTTCAAGCGGGTAGGAAGGTTTCTGTCTCACTGCCGCAGCTATTGACGGAGGTGGCGACAGCGCATGTCAGTATGGCGACGCTGAGCACGCTGTCGGACGCGCTGATGCTGCTCAACTACGTGCTGAACCCCGTGCTGTACGTGCTGATGCGGCAGCGGCGCCGCGCCTCCGTCGCCACGCTGTGCCACTCCGTCGTCGACTGCTTCAAGCGGGTAGGAAGGTTTCTGTCTCACTGCCGCAGCTATTGACGGAGGTGGCGACAGCGCATGTCAGTATGGCGACGCTGAGCACGCTGTCGGACGCGCTGATGCTGCTCAACTACGTGCTGAACCCCGTGCTGTACGTGCTGATGCGGCAGCGGCGCCGCGCCTCCGTCGCCACGCTGTGCCACTCCGTCGTCGACTGCTTCAAGCGGGTAGGAAGGTTTCTGTCTCACTGCCGCAGCTATTGACGGAGGTGGCGACAGCGCATGTCAGTATGGCGACGCTGAGCACGCTGTCGGACGCGCTGATGCTGCTCAACTACGTGCTGAACCCCGTGCTGTACGTGCTGATGCGGCAGCGGCGCCGCGCCTCCGTCGCCACGCTGTGCCACTCCGTCGTCGACTGCTTCAAGCGGGTAGGAAGGTTTCTGTCTCACTGCCGCAGCTATTGACGGAGGTGGCGACAGCGCATGTCAGTATGGCGACGCTGAGCACGCTGTCGGACGCGCTGATGCTGCTCAACTACGTGCTGAACCCCGTGCTGTACGTGCTGATGCGGCAGCGGCGCCGCGCCTCCGTCGCCACGCTGTGCCACTCCGTCGTCGACTGCTTCAAGCGGGTAGGAAGGTTTCTGTCTCACTGCCGCAGCTATTGACGGAGGTGGCGACAGCGCATGTCAGTATGGCGACGCTGAGCACGCTGTCGGACGCGCTGATGCTGCTCAACTACGTGCTGAACCCCGTGCTGTACGTGCTGATGCGGCAGCGGCGCCGCGCCTCCGTCGCCACGCTGTGCCACTCCGTCGTCGACTGCTTCAAGCGGGTAGGAAGGTTTCTGTCTCACTGCCGCAGCTATTGACGGAGGTGGCGACAGCGCATGTCAGTATGGCGACGCTGAGCACGCTGTCGGACGCGCTGATGCTGCTCAACTACGTGCTGAACCCCGTGCTGTACGTGCTGATGCGGCAGCGGCGCCGCGCCTCCGTCGCCACGCTGTGCCACTCCGTCGTCGACTGCTTCAAGCGGGTAGGAAGGTTTCTGTCTCACTGCCGCAGCTATTGACGGAGGTGGCGACAGCGCATGTCAGTATGGCGACGCTGAGCACGCTGTCGGACGCGCTGATGCTGCTCAACTACGTGCTGAACCCCGTGCTGTACGTGCTGATGCGGCAGCGGCGCCGCGCCTCCGTCGCCACGCTGTGCCACTCCGTCGTCGACTGCTTCAAGCGGGTAGGAAGGTTTCTGTCTCACTGCCGCAGCTATTGACGGAGGTGGCGACAGCGCATGTCAGTATGGCGACGCTGAGCACGCTGTCGGACGCGCTGATGCTGCTCAACTACGTGCTGAACCCCGTGCTGTACGTGCTGATGCGGCAGCGGCGCCGCGCCTCCGTCGCCACGCTGTGCCACTCCGTCGTCGACTGCTTCAAGCGGGTAGGAAGGTTTCTGTCTCACTGCCGCAGCTATTGACGGAGGTGGCGACAGCGCATGTCAGTATGGCGACGCTGAGCACGCTGTCGGACGCGCTGATGCTGCTCAACTACGTGCTGAACCCCGTGCTGTACGTGCTGATGCGGCAGCGGCGCCGCGCCTCCGTCGCCACGCTGTGCCACTCCGTCGTCGACTGCTTCAAGCGGGTAGGAAGGTTTCTGTCTCACTGCCGCAGCTATTGACGGAGGTGGCGACAGCGCATGTCAGTATGGCGACGCTGAGCACGCTGTCGGACGCGCTGATGCTGCTCAACTACGTGCTGAACCCCGTGCTGTACGTGCTGATGCGGCAGCGGCGCCGCGCCTCCGTCGCCACGCTGTGCCACTCCGTCGTCGACTGCTTCAAGCGGGTAGGAAGGTTTCTGTCTCACTGCCGCAGCTATTGACGGAGGTGGCGACAGCGCATGTCAGTATGGCGACGCTGAGCACGCTGTCGGACGCGCTGATGCTGCTCAACTACGTGCTGAACCCCGTGCTGTACGTGCTGATGCGGCAGCGGCGCCGCGCCTCCGTCGCCACGCTGTGCCACTCCGTCGTCGACTGCTTCAAGCGGGTAGGAAGGTTTCTGTCTCACTGCCGCAGCTATTGACGGAGGTGGCGACAGCGCATGTCAGTATGGCGACGCTGAGCACGCTGTCGGACGCGCTGATGCTGCTCAACTACGTGCTGAACCCCGTGCTGTACGTGCTGATGCGGCAGCGGCGCCGCGCCTCCGTCGCCACGCTGTGCCACTCCGTCGTCGACTGCTTCAAGCGGGTAGGAAGGTTTCTGTCTCACTGCCGCAGCTATTGACGGAGGTGGCGACAGCGCATGTCAGTATGGCGACGCTGAGCACGCTGTCGGACGCGCTGATGCTGCTCAACTACGTGCTGAACCCCGTGCTGTACGTGCTGATGCGGCAGCGGCGCCGCGCCTCCGTCGCCACGCTGTGCCACTCCGTCGTCGACTGCTTCAAGCGGGTAGGAAGGTTTCTGTCTCACTGCCGCAGCTATTGACGGAGGTGGCGACAGCGCATGTCAGTATGGCGACGCTGAGCACGCTGTCGGACGCGCTGATGCTGCTCAACTACGTGCTGAACCCCGTGCTGTACGTGCTGATGCGGCAGCGGCGCCGCGCCTCCGTCGCCACGCTGTGCCACTCCGTCGTCGACTGCTTCAAGCGGGTAGGAAGGTTTCTGTCTCACTGCCGCAGCTATTGACGGAGGTGGCGACAGCGCATGTCAGTATGGCGACGCTGAGCACGCTGTCGGACGCGCTGATGCTGCTCAACTACGTGCTGAACCCCGTGCTGTACGTGCTGATGCGGCAGCGGCGCCGCGCCTCCGTCGCCACGCTGTGCCACTCCGTCGTCGACTGCTTCAAGCGGGTAGGAAGGTTTCTGTCTCACTGCCGCAGCTATTGACGGAGGTGGCGACAGCGCATGTCAGTATGGCGACGCTGAGCACGCTGTCGGACGCGCTGATGCTGCTCAACTACGTGCTGAACCCCGTGCTGTACGTGCTGATGCGGCAGCGGCGCCGCGCCTCCGTCGCCACGCTGTGCCACTCCGTCGTCGACTGCTTCAAGCGGGTAGGAAGGTTTCTGTCTCACTGCCGCAGCTATTGACGGAGGTGGCGACAGCGCATGTCAGTATGGCGACGCTGAGCACGCTGTCGGACGCGCTGATGCTGCTCAACTACGTGCTGAACCCCGTGCTGTACGTGCTGATGCGGCAGCGGCGCCGCGCCTCCGTCGCCACGCTGTGCCACTCCGTCGTCGACTGCTTCAAGCGGGTAGGAAGGTTTCTGTCTCACTGCCGCAGCTATTGACGGAGGTGGCGACAGCGCATGTCAGTATGGCGACGCTGAGCACGCTGTCGGACGCGCTGATGCTGCTCAACTACGTGCTGAACCCCGTGCTGTACGTGCTGATGCGGCAGCGGCGCCGCGCCTCCGTCGCCACGCTGTGCCACTCCGTCGTCGACTGCTTCAAGCGGGTAGGAAGGTTTCTGTCTCACTGCCGCAGCTATTGACGGAGGTGGCGACAGCGCATGTCAGTATGGCGACGCTGAGCACGCTGTCGGACGCGCTGATGCTGCTCAACTACGTGCTGAACCCCGTGCTGTACGTGCTGATGCGGCAGCGGCGCCGCGCCTCCGTCGCCACGCTGTGCCACTCCGTCGTCGACTGCTTCAAGCGGGTAGGAAGGTTTCTGTCTCACTGCCGCAGCTATTGACGGAGGTGGCGACAGCGCATGTCAGTATGGCGACGCTGAGCACGCTGTCGGACGCGCTGATGCTGCTCAACTACGTGCTGAACCCCGTGCTGTACGTGCTGATGCGGCAGCGGCGCCGCGCCTCCGTCGCCACGCTGTGCCACTCCGTCGTCGACTGCTTCAAGCGGGTAGGAAGGTTTCTGTCTCACTGCCGCAGCTATTGACGGAGGTGGCGACAGCGCATGTCAGTATGGCGACGCTGAGCACGCTGTCGGACGCGCTGATGCTGCTCAACTACGTGCTGAACCCCGTGCTGTACGTGCTGATGCGGCAGCGGCGCCGCGCCTCCGTCGCCACGCTGTGCCACTCCGTCGTCGACTGCTTCAAGCGGGTAGGAAGGTTTCTGTCTCACTGCCGCAGCTATTGACGGAGGTGGCGACAGCGCATGTCAGTATGGCGACGCTGAGCACGCTGTCGGACGCGCTGATGCTGCTCAACTACGTGCTGAACCCCGTGCTGTACGTGCTGATGCGGCAGCGGCGCCGCGCCTCCGTCGCCACGCTGTGCCACTCCGTCGTCGACTGCTTCAAGCGGGTAGGAAGGTTTCTGTCTCACTGCCGCAGCTATTGACGGAGGTGGCGACAGCGCATGTCAGTATGGCGACGCTGAGCACGCTGTCGGACGCGCTGATGCTGCTCAACTACGTGCTGAACCCCGTGCTGTACGTGCTGATGCGGCAGCGGCGCCGCGCCTCCGTCGCCACGCTGTGCCACTCCGTCGTCGACTGCTTCAAGCGGGTAGGAAGGTTTCTGTCTCACTGCCGCAGCTATTGACGGAGGTGGCGACAGCGCATGTCAGTATGGCGACGCTGAGCACGCTGTCGGACGCGCTGATGCTGCTCAACTACGTGCTGAACCCCGTGCTGTACGTGCTGATGCGGCAGCGGCGCCGCGCCTCCGTCGCCACGCTGTGCCACTCCGTCGTCGACTGCTTCAAGCGGGTAGGAAGGTTTCTGTCTCACTGCCGCAGCTATTGACGGAGGTGGCGACAGCGCATGTCAGTATGGCGACGCTGAGCACGCTGTCGGACGCGCTGATGCTGCTCAACTACGTGCTGAACCCCGTGCTGTACGTGCTGATGCGGCAGCGGCGCCGCGCCTCCGTCGCCACGCTGTGCCACTCCGTCGTCGACTGCTTCAAGCGGGTAGGAAGGTTTCTGTCTCACTGCCGCAGCTATTGACGGAGGTGGCGACAGCGCATGTCAGTATGGCGACGCTGAGCACGCTGTCGGACGCGCTGATGCTGCTCAACTACGTGCTGAACCCCGTGCTGTACGTGCTGATGCGGCAGCGGCGCCGCGCCTCCGTCGCCACGCTGTGCCACTCCGTCGTCGACTGCTTCAAGCGGGTAGGAAGGTTTCTGTCTCACTGCCGCAGCTATTGACGGAGGTGGCGACAGCGCATGTCAGTATGGCGACGCTGAGCACGCTGTCGGACGCGCTGATGCTGCTCAACTACGTGCTGAACCCCGTGCTGTACGTGCTGATGCGGCAGCGGCGCCGCGCCTCCGTCGCCACGCTGTGCCACTCCGTCGTCGACTGCTTCAAGCGGGTAGGAAGGTTTCTGTCTCACTGCCGCAGCTATTGACGGAGGTGGCGACAGCGCATGTCAGTATGGCGACGCTGAGCACGCTGTCGGACGCGCTGATGCTGCTCAACTACGTGCTGAACCCCGTGCTGTACGTGCTGATGCGGCAGCGGCGCCGCGCCTCCGTCGCCACGCTGTGCCACTCCGTCGTCGACTGCTTCAAGCGGGTAGGAAGGTTTCTGTCTCACTGCCGCAGCTATTGACGGAGGTGGCGACAGCGCATGTCAGTATGGCGACGCTGAGCACGCTGTCGGACGCGCTGATGCTGCTCAACTACGTGCTGAACCCCGTGCTGTACGTGCTGATGCGGCAGCGGCGCCGCGCCTCCGTCGCCACGCTGTGCCACTCCGTCGTCGACTGCTTCAAGCGGGTAGGAAGGTTTCTGTCTCACTGCCGCAGCTATTGACGGAGGCGGCGACAGCGCATGTCAGTATGGCGACGCTGAGCACGCTGTCGGACGCGCTGATGCTGCTCAACTACGTGCTGAACCCCGTGCTGTACGTGCTGATGCGGCAGCGGCGCCGCGCCTCCGTCGCCACGCTGTGCCACTCCGTCGTCGACTGCTTCAAGCGGGTAGGAAGGTTTCTGTCTCACTGCCGCAGCTATTGACGGAGGCTGGCGACAGCGCATGTCAGTATGGCGACGCTGAGCACGCTGTCGGACGCGCTGATGCTGCTCAACTACGTGCTGAACCCCGTGCTGTACGTGCTGATGCGGCAGCGGCGCCGCGCCTCCGTCGCCACGCTGTGCCACTCCGTCGTCGACTGCTTCAAGCGGGTAGGAAGGTTTCTGTCTCACTGCCGCAGCTATTGACGGAGGTGGCGACAGCGCATGTCAGTATGGCGACGCTGAGCACGCTGTCGGACGCGCTGATGCTGCTCAACTACGTGCTGAACCCCGTGCTGTACGTGCTGATGCGGCAGCGGCGCCGCGCCTCCGTCGCCACGCTGTGCCACTCCGTCGTCGACTGCTTCAAGCGGGTAGGAAGGTTTCTGTCTCACTGCCGCAGCTATTGACGGAGGTGGCGACAGCGCATGTCAGTATGGCGACGCTGAGCACGCTGTCGGACGCGCTGATGCTGCTCAACTACGTGCTGAACCCCGTGCTGTACGTGCTGATGCGGCAGCGGCGCCGCGCCTCCGTCGCCACGCTGTGCCACTCCGTCGTCGACTGCTTCAAGCGGGTAGGAAGGTTTCTGTCTCACTGCCGCAGCTATTGACGGAGGTGGCGACAGCGCATGTCAGTATGGCGACGCTGAGCACGCTGTCGGACGCGCTGATGCTGCTCAACTACGTGCTGAACCCCGTGCTGTACGTGCTGATGCGGCAGCGGCGCCGCGCCTCCGTCGCCACGCTGTGCCACTCCGTCGTCGACTGCTTCAAGCGGGTAGGAAGGTTTCTGTCTCACTGCCGCAGCTATTGACGGAGGTGGCGACAGCGCATGTCAGTATGGCGACGCTGAGCACGCTGTCGGACGCGCTGATGCTGCTCAACTACGTGCTGAACCCCGTGCTGTACGTGCTGATGCGGCAGCGGCGCCGCGCCTCCGTCGCCACGCTGTGCCACTCCGTCGTCGACTGCTTCAAGCGGGTAGGAAGGTTTCTGTCTCACTGCCGCAGCTATTGACGGAGGTGGCGACAGCGCATGTCAGTATGGCGACGCTGAGCACGCTGTCGGACGCGCTGATGCTGCTCAACTACGTGCTGAACCCCGTGCTGTACGTGCTGATGCGGCAGCGGCGCCGCGCCTCCGTCGCCACGCTGTGCCACTCCGTCGTCGACTGCTTCAAGCGGGTAGGAAGGTTTCTGTCTCACTGCCGCAGCTATTGACGGAGGTGGCGACAGCGCATGTCAGTATGGCGACGCTGAGCACGCTGTCGGACGCGCTGATGCTGCTCAACTACGTGCTGAACCCCGTGCTGTACGTGCTGATGCGGCAGCGGCGCCGCGCCTCCGTCGCCACGCTGTGCCACTCCGTCGTCGACTGCTTCAAGCGGGTAGGAAGGTTTCTGTCTCACTGCCGCAGCTATTGACGGAGGTGGCGACAGCGCATGTCAGTATGGCGACGCTGAGCACGCTGTCGGACGCGCTGATGCTGCTCAACTACGTGCTGAACCCCGTGCTGTACGTGCTGATGCGGCAGCGGCGCCGCGCCTCCGTCGCCACGCTGTGCCACTCCGTCGTCGACTGCTTCAAGCGGGTAGGAAGGTTTCTGTCTCACTGCCGCAGCTATTGACGGAGGTGGCGACAGCGCATGTCAGTATGGCGACGCTGAGCACGCTGTCGGACGCGCTGATGCTGCTCAACTACGTGCTGAACCCCGTGCTGTACGTGCTGATGCGGCAGCGGCGCCGCGCCTCCGTCGCCACGCTGTGCCACTCCGTCGTCGACTGCTTCAAGCGGGTAGGAAGGTTTCTGTCTCACTGCCGCAGCTATTGACGGAGGTGGCGACAGCGCATGTCAGTATGGCGACGCTGAGCACGCTGTCGGACGCGCTGATGCTGCTCAACTACGTGCTGAACCCCGTGCTGTACGTGCTGATGCGGCAGCGGCGCCGCGCCTCCGTCGCCACGCTGTGCCACTCCGTCGTCGACTGCTTCAAGCGGGTAGGAAGGTTTCTGTCTCACTGCCGCAGCTATTGACGGAGGTGGCGACAGCGCATGTCAGTATGGCGACGCTGAGCACGCTGTCGGACGCGCTGATGCTGCTCAACTACGTGCTGAACCCCGTGCTGTACGTGCTGATGCGGCAGCGGCGCCGCGCCTCCGTCGCCACGCTGTGCCACTCCGTCGTCGACTGCTTCAAGCGGGTAGGAAGGTTTCTGTCTCACTGCCGCAGCTATTGACGGAGGTGGCGACAGCGCATGTCAGTATGGCGACGCTGAGCACGCTGTCGGACGCGCTGATGCTGCTCAACTACGTGCTGAACCCCGTGCTGTACGTGCTGATGCGGCAGCGGCGCCGCGCCTCCGTCGCCACGCTGTGCCACTCCGTCGTCGACTGCTTCAAGCGGGTAGGAAGGTTTCTGTCTCACTGCCGCAGCTATTGACGGAGGTGGCGACAGCGCATGTCAGTATGGCGACGCTGAGCACGCTGTCGGACGCGCTGATGCTGCTCAACTACGTGCTGAACCCCGTGCTGTACGTGCTGATGCGGCAGCGGCGCCGCGCCTCCGTCGCCACGCTGTGCCACTCCGTCGTCGACTGCTTCAAGCGGGTAGGAAGGTTTCTGTCTCACTGCCGCAGCTATTGACGGAGGTGGCGACAGCGCATGTCAGTATGGCGACGCTGAGCACGCTGTCGGACGCGCTGATGCTGCTCAACTACGTGCTGAACCCCGTGCTGTACGTGCTGATGCGGCAGCGGCGCCGCGCCTCCGTCGCCACGCTGTGCCACTCCGTCGTCGACTGCTTCAAGCGGGTAGGAAGGTTTCTGTCTCACTGCCGCAGCTATTGACGGAGGTGGCGACAGCGCATGTCAGTATGGCGACGCTGAGCACGCTGTCGGACGCGCTGATGCTGCTCAACTACGTGCTGAACCCCGTGCTGTACGTGCTGATGCGGCAGCGGCGCCGCGCCTCCGTCGCCACGCTGTGCCACTCCGTCGTCGACTGCTTCAAGCGGGTAGGAAGGTTTCTGTCTCACTGCCGCAGCTATTGACGGAGGTGGCGACAGCGCATGTCAGTATGGCGACGCTGAGCACGCTGTCGGACGCGCTGATGCTGCTCAACTACGTGCTGAACCCCGTGCTGTACGTGCTGATGCGGCAGCGGCGCCGCGCCTCCGTCGCCACGCTGTGCCACTCCGTCGTCGACTGCTTCAAGCGGGTAGGAAGGTTTCTGTCTCACTGCCGCAGCTATTGACGGAGGTGGCGACAGCGCATGTCAGTATGGCGACGCTGAGCACGCTGTCGGACGCGCTGATGCTGCTCAACTACGTGCTGAACCCCGTGCTGTACGTGCTGATGCGGCAGCGGCGCCGCGCCTCCGTCGCCACGCTGTGCCACTCCGTCGTCGACTGCTTCAAGCGGGTAGGAAGGTTTCTGTCTCACTGCCGCAGCTATTGACGGAGGTGGCGACAGCGCATGTCAGTATGGCGACGCTGAGCACGCTGTCGGACGCGCTGATGCTGCTCAACTACGTGCTGAACCCCGTGCTGTACGTGCTGATGCGGCAGCGGCGCCGCGCCTCCGTCGCCACGCTGTGCCACTCCGTCGTCGACTGCTTCAAGCGGGTAGGAAGGTTTCTGTCTCACTGCCGCAGCTATTGACGGAGGTGGCGACAGCGCATGTCAGTATGGCGACGCTGAGCACGCTGTCGGACGCGCTGATGCTGCTCAACTACGTGCTGAACCCCGTGCTGTACGTGCTGATGCGGCAGCGGCGCCGCGCCTCCGTCGCCACGCTGTGCCACTCCGTCGTCGACTGCTTCAAGCGGGTAGGAAGGTTTCTGTCTCACTGCCGCAGCTATTGACGGAGGTGGCGACAGCGCATGTCAGTATGGCGACGCTGAGCACGCTGTCGGACGCGCTGATGCTGCTCAACTACGTGCTGAACCCCGTGCTGTACGTGCTGATGCGGCAGCGGCGCCGCGCCTCCGTCGCCACGCTGTGCCACTCCGTCGTCGACTGCTTCAAGCGGGTAGGAAGGTTTCTGTCTCACTGCCGCAGCTATTGACGGAGGTGGCGACAGCGCATGTCAGTATGGCGACGCTGAGCACGCTGTCGGACGCGCTGATGCTGCTCAACTACGTGCTGAACCCCGTGCTGTACGTGCTGATGCGGCAGCGGCGCCGCGCCTCCGTCGCCACGCTGTGCCACTCCGTCGTCGACTGCTTCAAGCGGGTAGGAAGGTTTCTGTCTCACTGCCGCAGCTATTGACGGAGGTGGCGACAGCGCATGTCAGTATGGCGACGCTGAGCACGCTGTCGGACGCGCTGATGCTGCTCAACTACGTGCTGAACCCCGTGCTGTACGTGCTGATGCGGCAGCGGCGCCGCGCCTCCGTCGCCACGCTGTGCCACTCCGTCGTCGACTGCTTCAAGCGGGTAGGAAGGTTTCTGTCTCACTGCCGCAGCTATTGACGGAGGTGGCGACAGCGCATGTCAGTATGGCGACGCTGAGCACGCTGTCGGACGCGCTGATGCTGCTCAACTACGTGCTGAACCCCGTGCTGTACGTGCTGATGCGGCAGCGGCGCCGCGCCTCCGTCGCCACGCTGTGCCACTCCGTCGTCGACTGCTTCAAGCGGGTAGGAAGGTTTCTGTCTCACTGCCGCAGCTATTGACGGAGGTGGCGACAGCGCATGTCAGTATGGCGACGCTGAGCACGCTGTCGGACGCGCTGATGCTGCTCAACTACGTGCTGAACCCCGTGCTGTACGTGCTGATGCGGCAGCGGCGCCGCGCCTCCGTCGCCACGCTGTGCCACTCCGTCGTCGACTGCTTCAAGCGGGTAGGAAGGTTTCTGTCTCACTGCCGCAGCTATTGACGGAGGTGGCGACAGCGCATGTCAGTATGGCGACGCTGAGCACGCTGTCGGACGCGCTGATGCTGCTCAACTACGTGCTGAACCCCGTGCTGTACGTGCTGATGCGGCAGCGGCGCCGCGCCTCCGTCGCCACGCTGTGCCACTCCGTCGTCGACTGCTTCAAGCGGGTAGGAAGGTTTCTGTCTCACTGCCGCAGCTATTGACGGAGGTGGCGACAGCGCATGTCAGTATGGCGACGCTGAGCACGCTGTCGGACGCGCTGATGCTGCTCAACTACGTGCTGAACCCCGTGCTGTACGTGCTGATGCGGCAGCGGCGCCGCGCCTCCGTCGCCACGCTGTGCCACTCCGTCGTCGACTGCTTCAAGCGGGTAGGAAGGTTTCTGTCTCACTGCCGCAGCTATTGACGGAGGTGGCGACAGCGCATGTCAGTATGGCGACGCTGAGCACGCTGTCGGACGCGCTGATGCTGCTCAACTACGTGCTGAACCCCGTGCTGTACGTGCTGATGCGGCAGCGGCGCCGCGCCTCCGTCGCCACGCTGTGCCACTCCGTCGTCGACTGCTTCAAGCGGGTAGGAAGGTTTCTGTCTCACTGCCGCAGCTATTGACGGAGGTGGCGACAGCGCATGTCAGTATGGCGACGCTGAGCACGCTGTCGGACGCGCTGATGCTGCTCAACTACGTGCTGAACCCCGTGCTGTACGTGCTGATGCGGCAGCGGCGCCGCGCCTCCGTCGCCACGCTGTGCCACTCCGTCGTCGACTGCTTCAAGCGGGTAGGAAGGTTTCTGTCTCACTGCCGCAGCTATTGACGGAGGTGGCGACAGCGCATGTCAGTATGGCGACGCTGAGCACGCTGTCGGACGCGCTGATGCTGCTCAACTACGTGCTGAACCCCGTGCTGTACGTGCTGATGCGGCAGCGGCGCCGCGCCTCCGTCGCCACGCTGTGCCACTCCGTCGTCGACTGCTTCAAGCGGGTAGGAAGGTTTCTGTCTCACTGCCGCAGCTATTGACGGAGGTGGCGACAGCGCATGTCAGTATGGCGACGCTGAGCACGCTGTCGGACGCGCTGATGCTGCTCAACTACGTGCTGAACCCCGTGCTGTACGTGCTGATGCGGCAGCGGCGCCGCGCCTCCGTCGCCACGCTGTGCCACTCCGTCGTCGACTGCTTCAAGCGGGTAGGAAGGTTTCTGTCTCACTGCCGCAGCTATTGACGGAGGTGGCGACAGCGCATGTCAGTATGGCGACGCTGAGCACGCTGTCGGACGCGCTGATGCTGCTCAACTACGTGCTGAACCCCGTGCTGTACGTGCTGATGCGGCAGCGGCGCCGCGCCTCCGTCGCCACGCTGTGCCACTCCGTCGTCGACTGCTTCAAGCGGGTAGGAAGGTTTCTGTCTCACTGCCGCAGCTATTGACGGAGGTGGCGACAGCGCATGTCAGTATGGCGACGCTGAGCACGCTGTCGGACGCGCTGATGCTGCTCAACTACGTGCTGAACCCCGTGCTGTACGTGCTGATGCGGCAGCGGCGCCGCGCCTCCGTCGCCACGCTGTGCCACTCCGTCGTCGACTGCTTCAAGCGGGTAGGAAGGTTTCTGTCTCACTGCCGCAGCTATTGACGGAGGTGGCGACAGCGCATGTCAGTATGGCGACGCTGAGCACGCTGTCGGACGCGCTGATGCTGCTCAACTACGTGCTGAACCCCGTGCTGTACGTGCTGATGCGGCAGCGGCGCCGCGCCTCCGTCGCCACGCTGTGCCACTCCGTCGTCGACTGCTTCAAGCGGGTAGGAAGGTTTCTGTCTCACTGCCGCAGCTATTGACGGAGGTGGCGACAGCGCATGTCAGTATGGCGACGCTGAGCACGCTGTCGGACGCGCTGATGCTGCTCAACTACGTGCTGAACCCCGTGCTGTACGTGCTGATGCGGCAGCGGCGCCGCGCCTCCGTCGCCACGCTGTGCCACTCCGTCGTCGACTGCTTCAAGCGGGTAGGAAGGTTTCTGTCTCACTGCCGCAGCTATTGACGGAGGTGGCGACAGCGCATGTCAGTATGGCGACGCTGAGCACGCTGTCGGACGCGCTGATGCTGCTCAACTACGTGCTGAACCCCGTGCTGTACGTGCTGATGCGGCAGCGGCGCCGCGCCTCCGTCGCCACGCTGTGCCACTCCGTCGTCGACTGCTTCAAGCGGGTAGGAAGGTTTCTGTCTCACTGCCGCAGCTATTGACGGAGGCGGCGACAGCGCATGTCAGTATGGCGACGCTGAGCACGCTGTCGGACGCGCTGATGCTGCTCAACTACGTGCTGAACCCCGTGCTGTACGTGCTGATGCGGCAGCGGCGCCGCGCCTCCGTCGCCACGCTGTGCCACTCCGTCGTCGACTGCTTCAAGCGGGTAGGAAGGTTTCTGTCTCACTGCCGCAGCTATTGACGGAGGTGGCGACAGCGCATGTCAGTATGGCGACGCTGAGCACGCTGTCGGACGCGCTGATGCTGCTCAACTACGTGCTGAACCCCGTGCTGTACGTGCTGATGCGGCAGCGGCGCCGCGCCTCCGTCGCCACGCTGTGCCACTCCGTCGTCGACTGCTTCAAGCGGGTAGGAAGGTTTCTGTCTCACTGCCGCAGCTATTGACGGAGGTGGCGACAGCGCATGTCAGTATGGCGACGCTGAGCACGCTGTCGGACGCGCTGATGCTGCTCAACTACGTGCTGAACCCCGTGCTGTACGTGCTGATGCGGCAGCGGCGCCGCGCCTCCGTCGCCACGCTGTGCCACTCCGTCGTCGACTGCTTCAAGCGGGTAGGAAGGTTTCTGTCTCACTGCCGCAGCTATTGACGGAGGTGGCGACAGCGCATGTCAGTATGGCGACGCTGAGCACGCTGTCGGACGCGCTGATGCTGCTCAACTACGTGCTGAACCCCGTGCTGTACGTGCTGATGCGGCAGCGGCGCCGCGCCTCCGTCGCCACGCTGTGCCACTCCGTCGTCGACTGCTTCAAGCGGGTAGGAAGGTTTCTGTCTCACTGCCGCAGCTATTGACGGAGGTGGCGACAGCGCATGTCAGTATGGCGACGCTGAGCACGCTGTCGGACGCGCTGATGCTGCTCAACTACGTGCTGAACCCCGTGCTGTACGTGCTGATGCGGCAGCGGCGCCGCGCCTCCGTCGCCACGCTGTGCCACTCCGTCGTCGACTGCTTCAAGCGGGTAGGAAGGTTTCTGTCTCACTGCCGCAGCTATTGACGGAGGTGGCGACAGCGCATGTCAGTATGGCGACGCTGAGCACGCTGTCGGACGCGCTGATGCTGCTCAACTACGTGCTGAACCCCGTGCTGTACGTGCTGATGCGGCAGCGGCGCCGCGCCTCCGTCGCCACGCTGTGCCACTCCGTCGTCGACTGCTTCAAGCGGGTAGGAAGGTTTCTGTCTCACTGACGCAGCTGTTGACGGAGGTGGCGACAGCGCATGTCAGTATGGGCAAGTACTGTTCCTATGGACGCTTGTACCTCTGGACACAATCGATTCCGTCGAAACTATCAACCCTAAAATTCTGATTTGAACGCGACGCGACCGTAAAGCTTTGTCTATAGTTTTTGATTGATCGGGCAAAATGTCGAAAAAATACCATCAGTTTCGTTTCGGAACACACACACACACACACACACGAAAAACCGGTTCATTAAATGGGCCATAAATCGTAAACGGTAAGTTTTACAAAAAAGTTTACAGAAAATAAAAGATGCAAAATTTTATTCTCTACAAAAAAGGTCTGAATAACTTTTGCCCTAAAGTGGATAGTTTCCGAGATATCGGTCAAAAACTTTTCTTTAAGATTGCGATCGAAGCTCCACCTGGATCTGTCAGCATTTTGTGTTTTTATGGTCAGTAAGTAACCCTTAACCTAAAAAAAAATTAAAATTGGATCGGAAATTTAGTGCGAGGTTGACCAAAAAAAACGGCTTTATTTACCTACTGGCCATAGTCAATATTTTACAGGAAAAATAAAACCAACGCTCTTTCGTTCGTTTTACTTTTACTTCTAGAGTGCGGAACCCTCGGTGCGCGAGTCCGACTCGCACTTGGCCGGTTTTTTTTATGTACTGACATCAGCTGGTGGTCGATTGCGGCATTAATCATTGTTACCAATCCAACTGTGTCGATTGGCTGAATTTATGGGTTTCTTGCTACAACAAAAGTCAAAACATTATAGCTAATAGCGAGTGTCGGCAAATCAAAAGAGATTTCTATCGTCACACTGTAATGATCATTTTTGCAGTCAAAACCTCGTAAGTGTACAGTTTACCCGCTTCCCATTCTTTAAGTACAGCGTTGTTTCGTGGTGCAATAACTAAGAATTTAGAATGTGATTATGTACCTATGTCTAATTAGGAGCATACTAAGTTGGAAGCTCTCAATCGCGCATTACATAACTAGAAGCCAAACCGCTTTGCGTTACGGTTTTACCAGTTGGAAGCTATACACTCAAGTCCTCAGCTTGCTGGCGCCTCGTTTGCCTGGGCAGCGTTACGGGCTGCATCAGTATGCTAACCGGTGCCTGAGCGCGGAGTCACAGTAGAATTATAACCAGTACAGAAACTACCTACAAACGCTCGAAACGGCCTCACTCACACAAACATGTGCATCGACGAGCCAAATAGCGGGCCTCGCGGTGCTGTCAGTAGTGAGGACCGGTATTTGGTCTCGTCGATGCGCATGTTTGTGTGAGTGACCCGTATCGAACGTTTATAGGTAGTTTCCATACTCTATCTATCTTTACTCTGGCGGAGTGGAAGCAATAAATCGAGCAATGAATTAGCGCGCTACCGATGCGAACAATGGTCAATGACACATTGTGCGCAGTTTGGCGCGCCGCGAGTGATCGCTCAACAATGGCACATTTGCAATTTAAATTTTAACTAGCTCCAACTTGCTTGGCTTAGCCCTTACTGTGACAGTAGCTAAAGCACCCCAAGGCACCCCCTCCTACCTCGCACCTCGCGCACTAAGTTTCCACAAACACGAATTGTAGCCGCAGCCGTCTAGGTGAAGTATTGTAACCTAAAACGTATTGAACGGGGGCGTTTGTATGGGCGCAATTGTAACTATAGGAAAGCTCTACCCTCGGGCTAGCGTTTATTTTTAAGCTATTGCATAGCTTTTATCGCGGGCTTTGAACTAAGACAAACAGTTTGAGCGCGGCGACCGAATCAAGAAATTCCGTAACGAAAATCCTAACCTAACACCGTCGTTCAGTAAGCGTTCAACATTTTAGAGGTTCACAAGTAGATCTGTTTGACGCAGTAGGCGAGCGGCCGCTTTCTTTACCGTATTGTGTATGATCACATGATGTCGCAGGTTCGAATCTCACTCGCGAAGTAGTGACAGTGCGCTTTTCTTGTTGGTTTGTTTTTTAATTATTTTTTTGCATAATTTTTATGATGCAAAAAAAAATACTGCATAAATATTATCGACCGAGCG
Organism: Oeneis ivallda; assembly: GCA_029955525.1. Taxonomy (NCBI): domain Eukaryota; kingdom Metazoa; phylum Arthropoda; class Insecta; order Lepidoptera; family Nymphalidae; genus Oeneis; species Oeneis ivallda. The sequence continues at coordinate 523,813 of JARPMR010000022.1, read as the reverse complement.
AAGCGAAGGTCTTTGAGTCTACTTGAGTGAATTTGCACTTGTCCGTCCGTCCGTCCGTCCGTCCGTCCGTCCGTCCGTCCGTCCGTCCGTCCGTCCGTCCGTCCGTCCGTCCGTCTGTCAGAGCCTTATAACTTCTGAATTACTGAACGTAATTACTTCAATTTTAGATATAATATGCAAACCGATGGCCTCCAGCCGAAAATGGCTTAAAAAGTTATAAAAATCTTTATTTCAGGGGGGCTCTCATAGAAGCGAATGCGAAGAAAAAAAAAATTTTGCTTTTCATAGGGTTACAGTACGTCATTTTAAAGATAATTTGGAACAGAGTACAAAAGTATTTTTTTTTTAATTTTTTTCCTAAAATTGACGAAATGGGGGGCTTTCAAAGTGGAGATTATATTTGACCTCACAACGGAATAACCATTGAAAGCTGGGGCTTGAAAGTTTTATAATTTTAGCGTAATATCATGTACTTGAACAACAAATACTAAAATTAGATAAATGTAATAAGGAAACTAAATTATTTAACTTTTAATGAGCAGCAACAACAGAACTTCACAATGATGTCAATAGATGGCGCTCTCATATAGCAAATGCAGCTATATGTAACATATTATATTCAATTAAAATTATTATTTAGTCATTTAGCAAACATCAATAAAACTTCACGTTGCAGTTTGTTTTTACATGTTTTCTGATCGTGTCGATAGTTGACGCTGTGTACAAGTAATTTAATTTGAATGTTCCAAAAAACTATACCTAAGTTTGATTGAGGCCTTGAGGATTTCACTATAACAGTTCCCTAACCTTTACGGGCTACATATGTTAAGTTAGTTGACACTTTCTGTCAACTTTGTTATTACAAACCTCTACGGGACAACTAAAGGTGAAAATGACATTGGGATGTTAGGATTGTATTTAGGGGCTACCTACGTAAAGAGACTTCTACAAAGGAGATGATTTAGGTATGGTTGGTGAAAACGGGCATAATAATAATGTCAATTTTGATCGTCGTGTATCTATTGAATGAATAAGTACCTAATTATGGGAAACCGTTACCGCGAGGTCTCAGTTCGGGGCGAACCACTAGTAATTGCATAAGTTGATAAAAAATGCTATGCAATAGCTTTACCGCTGCAGTGTCCTCGAGTGCCACTTAATTTTTTTTTTATATTAAATTATTCTCTTTACTATCAATTGTAGGTATAATGTTAACAACAAAATGTTGTTCCCTCAGAATCACAAAACGTCAACGGAGTCCATGAAGACGTCGTGCTGCCCGCAGGAGACGGTCGTGGTGAGCGACAGCTCCGGCGCAGAGATGCGACCGCTGCGGCCGCCCGTCTGCGCCGCCATCAAGTTCGACGACTGACCGCCGCCGCCACCCGGCCGGCGCAGACCAGCGACAGATAACCAGACGCGCACCGAAACTACTGTCTATGTACTTCTAACTAAAAATTGATATTAGAAATAGATACCAACGGCCAAGCAAGATTCAGTCGATCAATAAATATCGCCCTAAGCGTTACTGATGAGCGATGGAGAGATATAGGTATATTCTCGGAGTATCCCGGCGGGATCAAATGTGATGTTAAGGTTGATTGTACGGGTCTGCCCGTGAAATTCAAATTTAATTTGGTTTTTCGCAATTTGTAAACTAATACTACAAAGTAGACTTATGGCAGTCTAATTGCGCCAGTGGCAGTATCGTCTTCACATGTTTATTTATAAATCTTTACTTGAAAGTGTCCAGTTTAAGAAATTAGTCAGAATATCGGCTAATTTGTGAGTAACTCACGTCCAACTCGATATTTTGATTAATTTCTTAAACGGGTCATTTTCAAGTAAAGATTAATATATATATAGCTGCTCGTGCTGATTCACTCACTCATTGATCACCTCTCCTGTAAAATTTTGTATGAAAAATTTTTTTTTCACTGATGGTTTCGTGTAGAAGACAAAAATTCATTCGGAGGAAAAATATGGAGAGAGCTGATGATTGAGGATTTCGGAGACGGGTGAGCAGCACGGCCAGGGTATCAAAGATAGGTGGGGGGTACTCGAACAAATGTCACTCGAAACCTCATCCAATTTGCAGTGAGCGGAAAAAAAATTCAAAATGGCGGAAAAAAGATGGCCGCCATACAAATTTCGTTGGTGTCTATCTCGGGGAGTATAAAAGATGGAAGAGTGGTTTCTAGGCAAAAGATGATCAGGACCCAAAGGTCTATTTGATGAATAGAAAAAAAAATCAAGATGGCGAGATTTTTTTTTTTCATACAAAATATATGGCGAATATTGAGAAGACTAGAAGTTGGGAACTATGCAAGACTTTGATACGGTTCCTTTTCAAAATTTATTTTTATAGAAGAATTCCCATTTTGAAAAATGAAATATGATGATCGAGGATTTGGAAGGTGGGTGAGGAGCACGGCCAGAGTATTGAAGATAGGTGGGAGTTGCTCAAACAAAAAATACTCGAAACCTCATCCAATTGGTTGTGAGCTGAAAAAAAAATTCAAAATGGCGGATGGGATTCAAGATGGCAGCTATAAGAATTTCATAGGTATCTATCTCAGGGAGTTTAAAAAATGGAAGAGTGGTTTTTTGATAGAAAATGATCAGGACCTGAAAGTCTACGTGACGAGTAGAAAAACCGCGGTCCGCTTGCGGGCCGCGCACCCACGCGCCCTACTAGTTTTTATATAAACCTGTGAAGATGATAATACCACTGGCGCAATTAGAATGCCATAAGCCTACTTTGTCGTATTACGCAGACCCGTATAATCAACCTTAAGATATCAGTTGAAAAAACAGTTACTGACAAAGCTCATCACAGACCAGTAGACTTGACAGAGTAAACTTGTTCTTCATAGAGGCGAACTCACAACAGTCAGAGCTTTAGATACTTAGTTATGCTGAAGTACCTAAGTCAATAGTCATATTTTTGTACAAAATTAATGTAAGGCATACAATAAGTAAATATTATACCTACCTACTATAAAAATAATAATTATCTAGTCTAAGCCTAAGATTGTACAAATCCTAGATTAAACAATCATTATGATGTAATTACAATTTACTATTCAAGTATGAACGAGGTTCTAACCTAACCTAACCTAACCTGAAGGTGCCTTTTACCCACTTTATGAAAATATTAGCAGTTTACATTTTGTTCCGTACCGGAACAGAGTAAGAAAGGAACTACACAATCTGGAGATTTTGTCCTTAGCATATTAATATATTGTTATTCTTTACTACTTAATATGGGATTGATCTTCGAGTGCCCTCTTACGGCCGACTCGCACTGCACTAGAAGCGGCGAGATTATTTTGTCTTTCTACATATTTCGTGATCGATGACACATAAAAAGTCGATTAACATACTTACACGCGCTCCAGTGTATTTATTATTAATTCCCTGTTTTTCTAACCATTAATTGGTGGATTCATGTTCCCCCTGGTGCAAATGTGATGGTGACTTTATGAACTGAACCAGTGACCTTCCAACTGTGGGAAATATCGGGATAACATCGACGAAAATACCGGATCCGGTTTTGCATCTCGCACGGCGTTACAAGGTAGGTGCTCGATAGTTAAATCCCATATTGAACACATTTAACTTTCCCATTTACCAAATTATTAAATATTATCGTTTAGGTAATGAATGTTTGTAGTGTACATTTCTTATTTTTATAATTATGTACCTATAAGTACCTACCTGTTTGCAACAGGTAGGTATATTTTTATACACACTTTATCTAGAAGTGGTGGAATATTATTGCAGTTTTTATCGATGTAGGGTAGCTTATAATCCCATTTACAATTTTGCTCTCTGGTTGCATTTTATAATAATATATTATAACAGCTGCACTAATGCCCTGAACTACCTACCTAGTAACTAGTGCGTACCTACTGGTTAAGTAGAGGATACTGGGTAACTATAGGACCTACTGTGTAAATAGGTATTGTGTGTACATACCTAAGTACCTAGTTAGGTAGGTACTTTTAAATACACAGTGTAAAGTGAATAGGTAATATACGTATAATTTAAAATTTGGTAGTCAAAATAAATGTTTAAGACTTACATAATATAATATTATTATGAAAGCTGTGGTAAATGCGCCATTCCCAAAGCACCTAAAAATATTTAATCTAGAAGATCTTGTAGCTGTACTCGCTATACATAAATCGATTTTTATTATTTATGGTAGTTTGTTGTACGTATTTTAATATAAAGTAAGTACATACTAAGTTAAATTAAGCTTTAAAATTCCAATGGAAATGTAATTTTTAATTAAACGATTAGCTACGAGCTCCACGAGTTGTTTTTTTTATCCCTTGTAATAAATTTGAAATCTGTATGTATGTACTTACCTAAGTACTTACTTACTAAGTACCTACCTACATAAATTAATAAAAATCAGAAAAACAAAAAAATAACTGTTAAAGCTACGGTTAAAATCATAATCTGTAGTTCTGTTGATAAAAATCTAATTCACAACAGATTTTGTTTCCACCATTTCAAACAAAACTATGAATCAATAATTGACAAAAATGTACAGAAACCTCAAAGGCTGAAAGGGACAGTTAATAAATTTGTAACGTAATACGCTATAAATTACCAAAAGCTTTTAGCTATCAATCTTTTATGATTAAATTTTGATGATTTCTCTATACCTTCTCTCTCCAAAAGCGATATTTAAAACGGTTCCAATTTTGAATAGTTTTAAATGGTTCCCGCCTCCACTAGACCTATTCCTTACTCTGTACCTGTGCTAACCTTCCTTACTCTGTGTACCTAATACCTTAGATCATAGATTTACTCATGAAGGTAGGAAAACTACTACTTCCATGATGTTAAACAGCACAGAGTAAGAATCGAGGAGTCTTCTGGGGCTTCATATTCATCTCCACAAAAACAGCTATGTGCACCCATGAACCTATTTAAGTCCATGTGTGCAGTGTGCACCAAGCTTGCCCCAAGAGGCACCATGGAGATGGAGGCACCAAGTTCTAAATAATATCAAAAGAGGGTCCAAGTTTATAGTATGTAATAAAAATATTTTTTCCTATTTTGAGCTCTAGGTATTTTTAGCTCGTTTAAGGTGGATTATACGAGACTGCCCGCGATATTCAAATTTAATTTGGTTTTTCCCATTTTGTCCCGTTTTTACCGAGTTGGACGTGAGTTAGGTACTCACAAATTAGTCAGTATTTTGATTAATTTCTTAAACTGGTCACTTTCAAGAAAAGATTTTTATGTAAACCTGTGAAGATGATAATTCTACTGGCGCAATTAGAATGCCATTAGCTTTGCGATTAGCCTGGTTTGTCGTATTAGTTTACAAATTGCGAAAAACCAAATTAAATTTGAATTTCGCGGGCAGACCCGTATAATCATCCGTATCCGTATCCGTTTAGCCGTATATGGGCTAAAAAACATAGTTGTAATTCCTAGTTCCATGCTAAAAAAACTGGATAAAAAAACTAATTTGTCAATGTCAAACCAGTCAAACTATAGGTAGGTATCATCATATTTTGTCAAATTTTTTACTCTGTGACTCATTGTAATTTTTCTTGTTGTTCCTGGTCTGTGGTAATTTTAATTTTTTTGTTGTTAGGTATCATCTCCCCTGAGTATATGTTGCAGTATAATTATAATGTACTCTGTGATATGTTGTTCTGTGGGTATCATTTGGTAAAAGCCGCAAATATGCATTTTTAATTGTGATTTTTTATTGTTTAATTCGCTCTATAATAATAAATTTTTGTAGTTAAGTATAACATAATTTTCCGGCAAAATGTCCAAGTGGTAAGTTACGTTTTCCTAATTATATTTTGTTCTGTACAATACCTACCGTATTTTGAGCGTTAAATTGCCCATTTATTATAAAAATAATGTTTTAATACGCTTTTTATAGTATTCTTGAGTTTGAATAGAATGCTAAGAACAGTTTTCTGCTGCGAGTAATGTAAAAAATCAATGTGATCGTAGCAAAGGTTTTTGTAATGATTGATTGTTTCGTAGGCAATCGGAGCGTAGCATCCACGAAATGCTGAAAGACACCCCGCCGCTGCGCGAGTCCAGCGACTCCATCACGTCGGGGACAGAAGCCAAGTTCCCTACCTCGAGGTCCATGCCATTTCCGCCTGCATATGGTAAGTATCCTGTTGAACAAACTCCCAAATTAATTTTCTATCTGAAGTTATATTTTTAATTTGTTTTCAATAAGTTATAGCTACTAAAATGTTCAGATAGAAGATGTGCACTCCTCAGACACCCAGCCAACTTCTATTTAATCTTAAAATTATTATGAAATTTAAAAAAAAAGTATTTTTTTAAGAAATACTGTGTTTGTGGCTTTAGTTTTTTAATCGGCTATCAAACCTAACCCATATGGTGTGCTTTGCTTGTTCCCCAGCACCTCCGGATGTATCTCAGAACGGTGCACAGGGCACGTCCACCCTGCTGCGCGCCGGCTCCACCAAGCTGGAGTCCATCAAGAACTGGAGCGTGTCCACGTACAAGTGCACCAAGCAGCTGCTGTATGAGAAGCTGGGCAAAAGCTCTCGCACTGTTGACACAGGTTGGCAGAAACACTTGGTGATTCAGAAGCACACTGTACTACATTTACACTCTAATTATTTCATTGTTAATTTGTTATAAATAATATTGTCTTCAATACTAGTAACATGTAAGGATTTTAAAAATTCTCACAAATATGGCAAATACTCGAATATTTAACAAGTAGAAGGAAATAGGTTTTAAAGAAATGTTGAACATTTTCAGAGTTGGAAGCACAAATAGAAATGCTGCGCGAGACGCAGCGCAAGTACAATGGCGTGTTGCGGCTGAGCAGCGCGCTGACGGCACAGCTGACGGCAGCGTCGGGCACGCAGCGCGCGCTGGGCGAGGCCTTCGCGGAGCTGGCGCAGAAGTCGCCCGAGCTGCAGAACCAGTGAGTCGAGTTCACCTCGTCACCAAGTACAACGGCGTGCTGCGGCTGAGCAGTGCGCTGACAGCGCAGCTGACGGCAGCGTCGGGCACGCAGCGCGCGCTGGGCGAGGCCTTCGCGGAGCTGGCGCAGAAGTCGCCCGAGCTGCAGAACCAGTGAGTCGAGTTCACCTCGTCACCAAGTACAACGGCGTGCTGCGGCTGAGCAGTGCGCTGACAGCGCAGCTGACGGCAGCGTCGGGCACGCAGCGCGCGCTGGGCGAGGCCTTCGCGGAGCTGGCGCAGAAGTCGCCCGAGCTGCAGAACCAGTGAGTCGAGTTCACCTCGTCACCAAGTACAACGGCGTGCTGCGGCTGAGCAGTGCGCTGACAGCGCAGCTGACGGCAGCGTCGGGCACGCAGCGCGCGCTGGGCGAGGCCTTCGCGGAGCTGGCGCAGAAGTCGCCCGAGCTGCAGAACCAGTGAGTCGAGTTCACCTCGTCACCAAGTACAACGGCGTGCTGCGGCTGAGCAGTGCGCTGACAGCGCAGCTGACGGCAGCGTCGGGCACTTCGCGGAGCTGGCGCAGAAGTCACCCGAGCTGCAGAACCAGTGAGTCGAGTTCACCTCGTCACCAAGTACAACGGCTTGCTGCGGCTGAGCAGTGCGCTGACGGCGCAGCTGACGGCAGCGTCGGGCACGCAGCGCGCGCTGGGCGAGGCCTTCGCGGAGCTGGCGCAGAAGTCGCCCGAGCTGCAGAACCAGTGAGTCGAGTTCACCTCGTCACCAAGTACAACGGCGTGCTGCGGCTGAGCAGTGCACTGACAGCGCAGCTGACGGCAGCGTCGGGCACGCAGCGCGCGCTGGGCGAGGCCTTCGCGGAGCTGGCGCAGAAGTCGCCCGAGCTGCAGAACCAGTGAGTCGAGTTCACCTCGTCACCAAGTACAACGGCTTGCTGCGGCTGAGCAGTGCGCTGACGGCGCAGCTGACGGCAGCGTCGGGCACGCAGCGCGCGCTGGGCGAGGCCTTCGCGGAGCTGGCGCAGAAGTCGCCCGAGCTGCAGAACCAGTGAGTCGAGTTCACCTCGTCACCAAGTACAACGGCTTGCTGCGGCTGAGCAGTGCGCTGACAGCGCAGCTGACGGCAGCGTCGGGCACGCAGCGCGCGCTGGGCGAGGCCTTCACGGAGCTGGCGCAGAAGTCGCCCGAGCTGCAGAACCAGTGAGTCGAGTTCACCTCGTCACCAAGTACAACGGCTTGCTGCGGCTGAGCAGTGCGCTGACAGCGCAGCTGACGGCAGCGTCGGGCACGCAGCGCGCGCTGGGCGAGGCCTTCACGGAGCTGGCGCAGAAGTCACCCGAGCTGCAGAACCAGTGAGTCGAGTTCACCTCGTCACCAAGTACAACGGCTTGCTGCGGCTGAGCAGTGCGCTGACAGCGCAGCTGACGGCAGCGTCGGGCACGCAGCGCGCGCTGGGCGAGGCCTTCACGGAGCTGGCGCAGAAGTCACCCGAGCTGCAGAACCAGTTATTGCAAATTCACTCAAGTAGACTCAGAGACCTTCGCTGTGTTAGGTCAAGTAATCATTTTGTAATAACAACTTTATCACCGTACAGTCAACTAGTTAATTTTGTATTTACAACTTCAAAGCAAAGTCAAATTTATTATCTTTCTAAGTCAACTTATTTAATTTAACTTTGCTATATTTTAATTTTGTTTGTCAAGTAGGTACATTATTTTATACTTAACTATTCAGCAAAGTAGACTTATTTTTACAGTCTACTTAAAATTATTGCTTCAGTGTGATGATCGCAATCATTTCTGATTGGCTGCTATGCTCTCGCTATTGGTTTAAATACATTGTTGCAGGAAGAATGCCATAAATTGAGCCAGTCAGAGGTGATTGCGATCGGCACACCGTAGAAATCATATTTAGGCAATCCCATAGTCAGTATATAACATCTTTATGCTGCTTAGTCGGCTAGTCAATGAGTTGATTGCACATATGGACTGTTCATCCTCAGGTTCCTGTACAATGCGGACACGCAGCGCTCGCTGACGCGCAACTGCGACACACTGCTGGCCGCTCTCCACTTCTTCAACAACGCACTCAATACTCTCACCAACAGGACCATGGAAGACACATTATTGACCATACGACAGTACGAGGCTGCCAGGTAAGTTTTATAAAATTATACTAGCTGCTGCCCACCATTTCGTCCGCGTTAATTTCGCTATCATTTTTAAAGGGAACTCGTTGCTTTGTGGGGATAAAAGGCAATCTATGTCACTCTCCAAATCCTCAACTCCGATCCGTTGCTTTTTTCCGGCGTAATTGAAGGACAACCCAACAAATAAATACACTTTCACATTTAAAATATTTTTTAAAAACAATTTTATTGGTTTCTTTTGTCGACCGAGCGAAGCGAAGGTCTTTGAGTTAACTAGAGCGATTTGCACTTGTCTGTCCGTCCGTCCGTCCGTCCGTCCGTCTGTCAGAGCCTTATAACTTTTGAATTACTGAACGTAATTACTTCAAATTTAGATATAATATGTAAACCGATGGCCTCCAGCCGAAAATGGCTTAAAAAGTTATAAAAATCTTTATTTCAGGGGGGCTCTCATAGAAGCGAATGCGAAGTAAAAAAAAAAATATCGCGTTACATAAAATTGTTACGTATCATTTTAAAGATAATTTTGAACTGAGTACAAAAATATTTTTTTTTTAATTTTTCCCTTAAAATTGACGAAATGGGGGGCTTTCAAAGTGGCGATTTTATACGCTCGCTTGAAGACGCTCTCTAGGAAAATCCGCTATGGATTTTCAAACTGATTTTATGTTTTTAGGTCACTTATATCCTGTACTTGAACAACAAATACTAAAATTATATGAATATTATAAAGAAACGAGATAATTTAATTTTTAATGGGCATCAGTAATTCATATAGCATCAACATAGCTTCACAATAATGCTAATAGATGGCGCAGTCAGTAACTATTCCCATGGAACTACGAGTTACGACTACAACCTATCCCAAAAACAGTTTTGCGTCGACCATTATTATTTAGTTACTTATTATAATACAATAATTGTATTGTAATTTTTTTTGTACCATATTATTCAATTAAAATTATTTTTTAGTTAAATTTTAGTTAAATATTGTATATTTTCTATTCGCGTCGATAGATGACGATTTGTACAGATGCCCGTAACCCGGTTTCACTCGTTAGTACCTACATAATAAATAAATAATTCAATGTTTGATAAATAATTCAATGTTTTCACTAACGTTCCCTAACCTTTACGGGCTACCTATAAGTTAGGTGATTGATGTTTTCTGTCAACTTATTTATCACGATCCTGTACGGGACACCTAAAAGGATATTGGGACGGATGTTAGGACTTAGGATTGTATTTAGGAGCTACCTACGTTAAGAGACTCCTACTTAGGGGATGATTTAGGTATGTTTGGTGAAAACGGGCATAATAATAATGTCAGTTTTGGTTATCATGTATCGATTGAATGAATAATCATGGGATACCGTTACCGCGAGGTCTCAGTTCGGGGCGAACCACTAGTTATTTACTGACACATGAACTATTTATGATCAGAGTGGAGTACGACGCGTACCGCAGCGAGCTGGAGGCTAGCGGCGGCAACCCCCCCGAGCTGCTGCTGGCCAGCATCGAGCGGCACCGGCGCCACTACGAGCGGCTGCGCGACGACTCCGCCGTCAAGCTGCAGCTGCTGCACGAGAACAGGGTGCGTATATCGGGGTAGAGTACGGCGCGTACCGCAGCGAGCTGGAGGCGAGCGGCGGCAACCCCCCCGAGCTGCTGCTGGCCAGCATCGAGCGGCACCGGCGCCACTACGAGCGGCTGCGCGACGACTCCGCCGTCAAGCTGCAGCTGCTGCACGAGAACAGGGTCCGTATATCGGGGTAGAGTACGGCGCGTACCGCAGCGAGCTGGAGGCGAGCGGCGGCAACCCCCCCGAGCTGCTGCTGGCCAGCATCGAGCGGCACCGGCGCCACTACGAGCGGCTGCGCGACGACTCCGCCGTCAAGCTGCAGCTGCTGCACGAGAACAGGGTGCGTATATCGGGGTAGAGTACGGCGCGTACCGCAGCGAGCTGGAGGCGAGCGGCGGCAACCCCCCCGAGCTGCTGCTGGCCAGCATCGAGCGGCACCGGCGCCACTACGAGCGGCTGCGCGACGACTCCGCCGTCAAGCTGCAGCTGCTGCACGAGAACAGGGTGCGTATATCGGGGTAGAGTACGGCGCGTACCGCAGCGAGCTGGAGGCGAGCGGCGGCAACCCCCCCGAGCTGCTGCTGGCCAGCATCGAGCGGCACCGGCGCCACTACGAGCGGCTGCGCGACGACTCCGCCGTCAAGCTGCAGCTGCTGCACGAGAACAGGGTGCGTATATCGGGGTAGAGTACGGCGCGTACCGCAGCGAGCTGGAGGCGAGCGGCGGCAACCCCCCTGAGCTGCTGCTGGCCAGCATCGAGCGGCACCGGCGCCACTACGAGCGGCTGCGCGACGACTCCGCCGTCAAGCTGCAGCTGCTGCACGAGAACAGGGTGCGTATATCGGGGTAGAGTACTGCGCGTACCGCAGCGAGCTGGAGGCGAGCGGCGGCAACCCCCCCGAGCTGCTGCTGGCCAGCATCGAGCGGCACCGGCGCCACTACGAGCGGCTGCGCGACGACTCCGCCGTCAAGCTGCAGCTGCTGCACGAGAACAGGGTGCGTATATCGGGGTAGAGTACGGCGCGTACCGCAGCGAGCTGGAGGCGAGCGGCGGCAACCCCCCCGAGCTGCTGCTGGCCAGCATCGAGCGGCACCGGCGCCACTACGAGCGGCTGCGCGACGACTCCGCCGTCAAGCTGCAGCTGCTGCACGAGAACAGGGTGCGTATATCGGGGTAGAGTACGGCGCGTACCGCAGCGAGCTGGAGGCGAGCGGCGGCAACCCCCCCCGAGCTGCTGCTGGCCAGCATCGAGCGGCACCGGCGCCACTACGAGCGGCTGCGCGACGACTCCGCCGTCAAGCTGCAGCTGCTGCACGAGAACAGGGTGCGTATATCGGGGTAGAGTACGGCGCGTACCGCAGCGAGCTGGAGGCGAGCGGCGGCAACCCCCCCCCGAGCTTCAATTATTTATACTTTTGCAAAGTCAACTTCATCACTTTGCTTGGTTGTGGTTGACTTCAACTTATTGTAATTTCTATTATTTACCATTTTGCAAAGTCAACTTCATCACTTTGCTTGGCTGACTAAATCTTATTGTAATTTCAATTATTTATACTTTTGCGAAGTCAAATTCATCACGTTGCTTCGTTGACTAAATCTTATTGTAATCTCAATTATTTACTGTTGCAAACTCAACTTCATCACTTTGATTGGTTGTGGTTGCCTTCAACTTATTGTAATTTCTATTATTTACCATTTTGCAAAGTCAACTTTGTCACTTTGCTTGGTTGACTTCAACTTATTGTAATTTCTATTATTTACCATTTTGCAAATTCAACTTCATCACTTTGCTTGGCTGACTAAATATTATTGTAATTTCAATTATTTATACTTTTGCGAAGTCAACTTCGTCACGTTGCTTCATTGACTAAATCTTATTGTAATCTCAGTTATTTATACTTTTGCAAACTCAACTTCATCACTTTGATTGGTTGTGGTTGACATAAGCCGAAAGATGGCGCTGATATACATGTGAACGAAAGCCAACCTTGTTTACTCAACGTTGGGTGGAGATTTGCATCGTTGTGAAGTTGTGTTATAACTTAGGTACTTGAGGTACAAATTGTGTCACGGAAAACCAACCTTATTTACTCAACGTTAGGGTAGAAATTTCAACGTTGAGTATAAAGTAAACTCCAATCGTGCATTGTGCTAACACACACAAATTTTTTCTATTATTTACCATTTTGCAAAGTCAACTTCGTCACTTTGCTTGGTTGACTTCAACTTATTGTAATTTCTATTATTTAACATTTTGCAAAGTCAACTTCATCATTTCGCTAGAATGGCTTGATCTTATTGTGATTTCAATTACATATTTGTCATTTTGCTAAACCTACATCGGTAACATTTGGTAATTTGATTGCTTACATCTACGGTGTTGTTACGTTCAGGTGAAAGTGATGAACAAGCAGCTGCTGCTGTTCCACAACGCGGTGTCGGCTTACTTCAGCGGCAACAGCGCGGCGCTCGAGGCCGCCGTGCGCCACTTCAGCGTGCCCGGCCTGCCGCCGCACGCGCCGCACGCCCCGCACGCGCCCCTCGTGCCGCACGCGCCCGCCTCGCCGCCGCCGCAGCCCCCGCCGCGCTCCGCGTAGGACTGCGCCCCCCCCGACGTGCTAGCACCAGTAGCGACTCAATACAAGTATGAACTATCAGCTGGAGTATGACGTACAATGGAAACGTGTCATGATGCACACCGTGATGTGTGTATCGTAAGCCTGAAGGTATCAAAGTTCAGGCTTAGTGTTCACGCGGTATAGGTAAAGCCCACAACAATATTACACATTGAGCCCCAGAAATAGACAATCGACAATCCCAGGCCTCAGAGTTTTCATGTGATGTCAGATAGGTATAGTAACAGACTGCACAGATCAGACTAGTATTTATTGAGTGCACACAGGTTTGTTGTCTCTTTATGTGGCTCAATGTGAAATATTTAATGCTGGGAGTTGTAATTAATATTCAGCCTTGACAATTTAGCTTAAACCTTTTAACATAGAATTATAACGCATAGCAAGACAGTAGCAGAGTGTAACACTTTCATGAAGGCCTTCTGAAGGCTCTTTACACCTATCGGCACGCACGTGTCGGCGAACGAAAATAAACCCTTTCATGATAGCCTTTAAAGACTAGTTAGAGCGTAAAAAAACGACGCCTCTTAGCACACATAGTTCGTTTTATGGTTACACTTTAAGCTGGTCTCGTTGTATGGAACTATCGGTCTATGCGTTATTAGTCTAAGTGCTGATTTCACCAACGCTGAATGACGTTTTACCGAGGAATAAATTGGGCCTTTTGACAATTTTTGTATTGAAAATACTGTCAAAATATCCAATTTACGCTCGGATAAGACTTATTGTACGTTGGTGAAATCGGCCCTAAGTCTACATAAGTATTCTCTATTTTTGACATTTCCAGTAGCAAAAAAACAATGGAAAGTGGTCAACTAAAAACTGTTAAAACCCCATTTCTTAACATAATACATTTTGCAAACCATAAAGTGTGGGTCTTATGTGTATAAAAATGTCCTAAGACTTTGAATTAACCTGGCAGGCCAGCTGTAAGCATTTGACTAGGATCTGGAGGATCAATGGACTTAAGTTATTCATGACACAAAAAAAAGGTATTATAATTTTTATATTCAAGTTGCAAGTGGAAAAAATTCAAATATATACATATTAAATAATAATTAATAAAAATGTAGACTTGATTATTTTTTATTCATAATAATTTCATTAATATTGATGCACTTTATTTATAAAAATATAATGTAGGAATAGGTAGTCTGTTGTGAAATAAAAATTTAAAAATATTTAAATTCACTTTTTTACAATGCACACTGCATTGTACCAGCACATTTAAGTGTACTAAAATTTATGTATTTCATAAAAAACAAATGAAAAATATGAATACATGAAATATATACAAACAAATAATACCTTGCAACTTTGCAATATCCCTAGTACTAAGCCAACAAATTCTTTAATTGAATGCTTCAATTAAATTGTCTCTTCTAGTCATTTATATAAGGGATTACTAATGATGATGTAATATAGAATAAGCAGTGAAAGCAGTGGTTTGGACTGTGGTCTTCTATTCGGGGGTTGCAGGTTCTACCGGGCACACACCTCAACTTTTCGTAAATATGTGGGTTTAAGAAATTAAATATCACATGCTTCAACAGTGAAAGAAATTATTTTTGGAATTTTGGAATTTTGAAGATTTGGAAAATATTTTTGTTTCAAATGTACTTCTCAGGTGGTCCCATTAAAATTTTATCGAAATTGGTCAAGCAGTTTTTAAAAAGAATTTTTTATATTAAATAATTAATTTTTGTGTAAGAGAGCTATTAATTATTGATGTACCCACAATTTTGGCAAATAAATTTATTTAATTTATTTTTATTTTTTAAATAGAAGTATTTTGTAAATGTTTGTATGTATGGTATGTTGGTTACAAATTATTTTATTGAAATAAATTGACTGCTAAAATATTATTTTAATACCTAATTATAGTATTAGAAACTGTGTTAAATAGGTAGGTGCCTATAATCAAATTGTTATTATAGTAAGTTAAATCATTCCAATATTATTATGGTTCTTTATATTTTATAATTATTTCAATGAGGAAACAATATCAAATCACTTCTACTACATGCTAGTTAGAAAAATAGAAATTATTAAGCTATTGCATAGCTTTTATCGCGGGCTTTGAACTAGGACAAACAGTTTGAGCGCGGTGACCGAATCAAGAAATTCCGTAATTTAGAGGGTCACAAGTAGCTCGCTAGCTGCTAGCTAGCTGTTTGGCGCAGTCGGCGAGCGGCCGCTTTATGTATGCGAAGTAGTGACAGTTCGCTTTTCTTGTTTGTTTGTTTTTTAATTTTTTTTTTGCATAATTTTCATTATGCAAAAAAATATTGCATAAATATTATAATTGCATAAGTTGATAAAAAATGCTATGCAATAGCTTTACCGCGGCAGTCCCCGAGTGCCACTTAATTTTTTTATATTATGTAAAAAAGTTACAAATAAAGGTAACTACTGTCATGTAGACCTTTATTAAAATACTAGCTGATGCCCGCGACTTCGTCCGCATGGAATAAGTTTTTAAAAATCCCGCGGGAACTCTTTCATTATCCGAGATAAAAAGTAGCTCTCCCGGTCTGAGGAACCACTACTAAATCCATTACTATACCCATGCAAAAAATCACATCAATCCGCTGTTCTGTTTTTTTTTTTAAAGTATCCTATGTCCGTCTCCTGGTTCTAAGCTACCTCTCCACCAATTTTCAGCCAAATCGGTTCATCCGTTCTTGAGTTATAAATAGTGTAACTAACACCACTTTCTTTTATATATATAGATTATCATGTATTTTGTATTAATCATTGTGTAAGTTATTCTGTAGTAATGCAAAATTTATATGCTTTCTTGAGTCCTGTTTTAAAAGTTCTAATCTTAAAGGAAAACAGGTTATCAAAATATGTGTTAGGTTTAAGAATTGACAATATTCCTTAGATAGCTCACAGTAGGGCTTTTCAACAATTTGAAACTAGCTAGTCAGACAGCATTTAATTCATCTTTTTACTATGGAATATGCATGTTATTTTTTTATATTAAATAAAAAATATTAGGTAGTTAATTTATAAACTGCCATAACATTGGTATTTTAATAATATAGTTTACTTATTTACTATTTATATAATAAGCACAATGACACAACAAAAAATTATGATTTGTAAACTAGTGCTAAAAATTATACATATTTATTTGTAAGTTAAATAAATGTGTGTTGTAATTTATAAAGTGTAAAATTAAAGTATTATATAATAGAGATTAATTGTTTGCTGTTCCCTCAACTTGCATGTACAATTTAAGGTGGATTATACGGGTCTGCCTGCGAAATTCAAATTTAATTTGGTTTTTCGTAATTTGTAAACTAATATGATAAAAGAGGCTTATGGCATTCTAATTGCGCCAATGGCAGTATCATCATCACAGGTTTATATAAAAATCTTTACTTGAAAGTGTCCAGTTTAAGAAATTAATCGGAATATCGACTAATTTGTGAGTAACTCACGTCCAACTTGATATTCTTATTTCTTAAACTGGACACTTTCAAGTAAAGATTTATATATTAACCTGTGAAGATGATACTGACATTGTCGCAATTAGAATGCCTTAAGCCTACTTTGTCATATAAGTTTACAAATTGTGAAAAACCAAATTAAATATGAATTTCACAGGCAGACCCGTATAATCAACCTTTATATGATATCCTGAGGATATTTTTAAGGTAAAACTTAAAAGTAGCCTGTATTAAATAATCAGAATGCTAGTCTCTAGTATGGTATCACAAAGTTGCTATGAAAAGGTAACAAACAGACTATAGTTTTTATATTACCTATTTTATTATTATACTAGCTGATGCCCGCGACTTCGTCCGCGTGGATTTCATTTTTAAAATCCCGCGGGAACTGTTTGATTTTCCCGGATAAAATTTAGCCTTTGTCACCCTCCAGGTTCTCAACTATACCCATGCAAAAATCACGTCGATCCGTAGCTTTTTTGCTACTTGATTGAAAAACAAACCAACATACAAACACACTTTCGCATTTATATTAAAAAGTATCCTATGTCCGTCTCCTGGTTCTAAGCTACCTCCCCACCAATTTTCAGCCAAATCGGTTCAGCCGTTCTTGAGTTATAAATAGTGTAACTAACACGACTTTCTTTTATATTTTAATTTTTTACCATACTTAACCAAAGACAAAATTACGTTTAGCTGTCATTTACGTTTTGTTATTCCACTGTCATTTGCGTTTTGTTATTTCATGTCAGATGCGTTTTTGTTATACCACGTTTTATATTGACTTGACGGAAACGCGGTCGAACGGGATAAAAAGTATCCTATGTCCGTCTCCTGGTTCTAAGCTACCTCCCCACCAATTTTCAGCCAAATCGGTTCATCCGTTCTTGAGTTATAAATAGTGTAACTAACACCACTTTCTTTTATATATATAGATATCTAACATGTCTTACATAATTTATGTTAATATCACTTGTGTCCTTGATTAAATTCAGCACAGTTGCTGCCTGCTTTGAATAATGATCACATCACTTGACTCATAGCCTTGTTGACATTGTAATGCACTAGAAGCTCAATTATTGAGTACTGACTTAAATCCTAAACACTGTACACAGCTTCTTTCTCTTTTGAATCAGTATGCTTCTCTTCCACTTCTGCTTTGAATTTCTCCTGTAAAATAAAGTGGTTGAATAAATCATTTAGATATGTACAGTAAAATTGACCACAAAACTGAAATTAAGAGTAAACTCATAATGTTATTTGTTTCAGCAAAAGTATTCATTCACATATTATACTACGGCCGTTCAGAGAATGCGTTCCCGAAACAATATTTTTCTAAATCTAAACTGGGCTATTACAAGGTTATGTCAGCGCTTTATATTTGTAGTGCTGTGCTAACAATAACAGGCAATAATAGTATCATAATCTGTTCTTATACAGTTATACTTTATAAAATAATACGTTTTGTTTTTCTTTTTAATAGGTGTCAGGAACGCATTCTCTGAACGGCCGAATTATATGTGATTTCATATGTCAAACCTTCGTTAAAACAAGGGCATAATTGCAGGTTTTGCAATTTTACAGGAGAGCCATTTGAAGATATTTTTTTTGGCAACATTGTCTTGTTCTGTTGATATTGCTCTTAAATAATTCTCCTTTATTTGAAATAAACTTTAATCTTTAAACATTCAAGGCATGTTACTTTAGAATCAAGAATTATGAACCTTTACTTTTTTTAATTAATTTCTTTTTCAAGACAGGTGTGCAATTTGTGCCCTAGTTCTACCAAAGGTGTGATGTGTCATATAAATTGTGACCTAAAAAATCTGCTTGAAATATAGTTTTGCAGTGAATGTGACATACTTCTTGCTCCAGCTTTTAACACGAGAATATGATGGTTAGACATCAATAAAAAAAAATCGGCCAAGTGCGAGTCGGGCCTCGCTCTTTTAGAGTCCCGTTAAAAAAAAAAATTAAAATATTTTCATGTATGGAAATATTTTAATTTAATTTTTTTAATTTAATTTAATTTTTATTATTTGTTGTTATAGCGGCAATAGAAATACATAATATGTGAAAATTTCATCTGTCTATCTATTGCGGTTTAAGAGATACAGCCCGCTGACGGACGGACGGACAGCGTAGGCTTAGTAATAGGGTCCCGTTGGTACCCTTTGGGTACGGAACCCTAATTATCACATAATAGGTATGAGTCAATGAAACAGAACATGCAGACCAATCCATCGAATTACTGTGCTGAGTCTATGCACTATAGAAAAATCTTAAAAAGTTTAGTGAACTTTTTATGGAATAAAAATTTAGTAAACAAAGGTTAGGTACTTACAGCATCATAAATAACTTTAACAACAAGGGAGCAACTAGGACATGTAGCAACTTCTTCGCCAGCCATTAATTCTTCCTGTAAAGCGTCAATCGATTCGATAAACTTTCATTTCTCTGCATATTTAAATAACAATAAACAAATGTTACGAATTTTCTAACCTTACTTATTTGAAACATGTCTCCACACGGGCATGGGTAATAATACATTTCCTCTTCAGCGTCATAATCGAAATCCTCTATTTCTATTTCGTCGTGAAATATCGTCATTTTAAAGCTATTTAAAGTTTAAACGTATTTATATAAGAAATTAAAGCAACATAGTAGGTACCTACCTATGTAATATAAAAGTTCAGTACCACAGATCACTATTTAAACCAACCATGTCATGTTCCTGGTCTGTGATCTAAACTAGTCTGTGATTCAGTACCACAGATTAGGTACTACAGTACGGTCTGTGGCACAGAATCTCGGACGAAGAATCAAGAACCAATACTACAAAACAATCTCCTTGGCTCGAACGCTCGACGCGCGGAGCCACTAAACAGACGAAGAAGAAGAACAATCTCCTAGCGGGTCTGTGGTTTGTACCATAGGGCATAGACTATGAACCACAGATTAGGTATTAGTCACCACGACACGAACTTATATAGGGTATTATCCCTTTGTACGTTTGTATATTGCGGCTGATTGATCTTCAGTGTCAGTGCCTGTTGAAGTCTTGGTCTACCGGAACCGGAATGTGTATATAGAGCTTAACTGCAACCCGAGTGAAGTTAGTCGCAAAGAGTATTTTTTTAACTAGCAACATGTAGGTACTATGTCAAGTTGACAGTGTGTATCAGTGTGAAGTCAAATGCACAAACTTCAAAGTCAAACACGTCATTCTCTCGTTTCATTTGCTTCAATTTGTATTTTGTAGGTAGGTACGTGATTTGTACGAGAAAGAATGATCGAGGTGGTCTTGTTGGAGTTGCTGTAGTTTTTATAATCTAAACTGTGCAGTGAGTGATAAGTGAACTTGTGCATAATATAATCTAACTCAAACCATACAATAACCATGTTCAGCTGGCTAAAGAAAGAAGGTGAAAAAACCGAAAGTATCGAGAATGTCGTGGAGGGGCTCAAAAGAATTTACAGAACGAAGCTTCTGCCGCTGGAGTTGCACTACCAGTTCCACGATTTCCACTCTCCACAGCTGGAGGAACCCGACTTCGATGCGAAGCCCATGATACTGCTCGTGGGCCAGTACTCCACCGGCAAAACGACCTTTATCAAATACTTGCTAGAGAGAGATTTTCCGGGTATAAGGATAGGGCCGGAGCCGACCACGGACAGGTTTATCGCAGTCATGTTTGACGAAAAAGAGGGCATGATCCCCGGGAACGCCCTCGTGGTCGACCCAAAGAAACAGTTTCGGCCGCTGAGCAAGTTCGGGAATGCTTTTCTTAATAGGTTCCAGTGTTCGACCGTGAATTCGCCGGTGTTGCGCGGCATTTCGATCGTGGACACTCCCGGCATTCTGTCGGGGGAGAAGCAGCGCGTGGACCGAGGCTACGATTTCACGGGAGTCCTGGAGTGGTTCGCAGAACGCGTAGACCGTATCATTTTACTGTTCGACGCCCACAAACTCGATATTTCCGATGAATTCCGGAGAAGTATCGAAGCGTTGAGGGGTCACGACGACAAGATCCGAATAGTGCTCAATAAGGCGGACATGATCGACCACCAGCAGCTGATGCGCGTGTACGGCGCGCTGATGTGGTCGCTGGGCAAGGTGCTGCAGACTCCTGAGGTGGCTCGTGTGTACATCGGATCCTTTTGGGACCAGCCCTTGCGCTACGACGTCAACAGAAGGTTATTCGAGGACGAGGAACAGGACTTGTTCAGGGACATGCAGTCTTTACCTCGAAATGCCGCGTTACGTAAATTGAACGACTTAATCAAAAGGGCGCGCCTCGCCAAAGTCCACGCGTACATAGTTAGTGAATTGAGGAAAGAAATGCCCTCGATGTTCGGCAAAGATGGCAAGAAAAAGGAGTTGATTAAGAATTTAGGCCAAGTTTACGACAGGATTCAAAAGGAACAGCAGATCTCTCCCGGGGATTTCCCAGACATCAAGAAGATGCAGGAGACGCTGGCGAACCAGGACTTCACCAAGTTCCACCCCCTGAAGCCCAAGCTGCTGGAGGTGGTGGACCACATGCTGGCCACCGAGATCGCGCGCCTCATGGACATGATCCCGCAGGAGGACGTCAACATCGTCGCCGAGCCGCTCATCAAGGGTGAGTACTGCTGCAGCCTGCAGGGCACATCCACACACTTATATGTTATCTCTTCTTCTTTATCAACCGATAGACGTCCACTGTTGGACAAAGGTCTCTTGCATGGACTTTCATAGGCGTTGGTCTTGCGCCGCCTGAATCCAGCCGCTCCCTGCGACTTGTTTGATGTCCTTGGTCCACCTGGTGGGGGGTCTGCCAACACTGCGCTTCCCGGTGCGGGGTCGCCACTCCAGCACCTTGGGACCCCAATGGCCATCAGCTCTTAGAACTATGTGTGTGAACTTACATGTTATACATTATGTTAATGATGCGAAAAAGTATTTTATTCAAGTAAACTCTTAGGAAATGGTTTTTAATTTTTTACTCATGAGAGTCTACTCAACGTAACTCAGTCTGTGTTTGTTATCATTTCAAACAGCTGAACCATTTTCAACAAAATTTAGAAGATAATATGTACATATATTGCACCCTGTGTACCCTGGAATATCAAGGTGTACTATGAATCTTAAAAATCATAAATGCAGATGAAGTTGCAGGCATCACCTAGTTGTGCTATTTTAAGAATAATAAACTAAGAATATGATCTTCCTGTAATTTCATTCACTATAGATTACAATAAGTGTCTGATCTAGGAAGTTTATGCTTAGTTATTTTACATTTGTTGAGGAGTTTTATGAATCTAATTGGAAGTTCCTGATATTATCCTTAGCAAATAAACTCATCAATTTTACCATTTTATTGTTTTAGTATTAACTTAGACCTTAATTTAATCTAATCTCAAAATTTCTTATTATTCTGGCTACATCAGCTGTACACAAGGGTACTGATTAAATTAAATTAGGTAACAGGTCTAAAAATAATGTCTTTTTTTCAAAATGTTATTTTAGAAAAAAGAATAGACTTACATTTAAACCAGTCAGTTTAGCTTCCTACAGAGATTGTTTACAAAATAATTAGCAACATTGTGTATTTTACACCACCTTTAACCTTCATTTAGTGCTATATTTATTCAATTATATTAATTTACACCCTCCAAAATTGAAAAGTGAAGCCAGGAAATAAAACTGATAATATTTCAACATGCATTCCTTCTACATATATAATTATGTGCAAATTATCACATTCTGCCCAAGGCTGTACTTATAATACTATTTACCAGCTACAGCACATGTTACATTGTATCATGTCTTATTGTCTGATCTTTGAGTGTTTTATCTCAACCCATTGTCAGTCATGCAGATTTCCTCAAAATGTTTTCCTTCAAATTTAATGCAAGTATAATATAACTTGTTTGATTACTTAAAACACACATAACTCCGAAAGTAAAAAATGCATGCCCAGGATCGAACCCTGGATCCCCCAAAAAGGAGGTTAAAGTAAGACCTTCACCACTAGGCTATCACAGCTTTGAGGCAATATTTTACTAATTTGTGATGAATTTTGGATACCAAATTTTGATTATGATAAAATATTTATTAGTTGTTTTCCATAGTGATAGCTGACACTTGTTTAAATTCAGAGTTAGCTGTACCATAAGCTTAGCAGCTCAATTTGCTACTTTCTGAGTTCTGTAGAATGGAACAGCATAAGAACTAGATATTCCTTATCACAAGATATTGACCTGAATAAGCACTGTTATCAGTTGGGAGTGATAACACTGTGTGAGCTCATCTGTTGCTACTCCTAACTATAGTACTTGTAACTTAATTCTTTAGTATTTTAATCAATTTAAACTTTAAATTCCATTTCAATTAAAGTAAAGTCAATTTTTATTAAAAACAATCTTACCTAGCATTTACTTTATAAAAAATGTTGTTTTGCCTCTGTTAAATTGCAAGTAATGTACATTAGAAAATGTTTGTGTGCTTTTAAAACAATAGTCAAGAAAATGGCATTAACATTAAATATTATTTGAAACCATCAATCATACTAAACATTAAAAAGAATTTAACTTTTGGATTTGCTTATTATTTTCTGCATGTGTGTTTACCAGTGGTCACAGTGGATCAACCCACTTTATTCTTAAAATTTATTGGCTTCCATTATTCATCTTTCATTAACTGACTTAAAAAAAGGAGGAGGTTCTCAATTTGTCGTTTTTTTTTAATATGTATGTTCACCGATTACTCGAAGACACCTGAACTGATTTGGAAAATTCTTTTTTGTTTGAAAGGGTATACTTCCTAGGTGGTCCCATTTAAATTTTATCGAAATCGGTCAAGCGGTTTTTAAAAAATCAACAGTAAATTATATACATTGTAGTGGCACAGGTGTTTGAAGTCGGTTTTTCAAAAATTATTTTTTATATTAAATTATTTAAAAAATCAATAACGCACACATGCATTATAAAAGTCTGCTCTCTAGCTATAGGCAAATATTTTACTTTAATGAAGTTCCTGGATATTATTTTCATTAGTAAGAATGATTACATTATATTTTATTAACGTGAGATGTGACTCAGTAAGTTGATGAATGCGTCATTATTAGAAACGGAATAAGTGAAGAGTGACGTAAAGGTAACGTAGGGGGCACTGCTCTACTACGTTCTACATAGTAAAAATATATAACCAATACAATAATAATTAACTGTAGACTAAATGAGTATTCAATACTTCTTACATCACAAGAATCAGGAAAAACAATATATAGGTAGATTTATGCTTCATCCTTGCGTCACCATATCATCTACTAGCTGATGCCCGCGACGTCGTCCGCGTAGATATAGTTTTTAAAATACCTTGGGAACTCTTTGATTTTCCAGGATAAAAAGTAGCCTTTGTCACTCTCCAGGACCTCAACTATACCTACCCATGCAAAAAATCACGTCGATCCGTAGCTCTGTCGCGGCGTGATTGAAGGACAAACCAACAAACACACTTTTGCATTTATAATATTGGTATGATGTTATCGTATTATTACATTACTAGCTGTACCCGGCATGCGTTGCAATTCCACATAAAGTATAAAGAAATGATATTATAGATTTTTTTTCGCAACTCGCGGGCGACCCCAGACGTCCCCAGAACACCTGATCAATCACAATCTGATCAATGGTTTCGGAACGCATAGAAGACAAACATACAAACATTGATTTTTAACCTCCGACGCAAAAAGAGGGGTGTTATAAGTTTGACGTCGATATCTGTCTCTGTGTGTGTGTGTGTCTTTGGCATCGTAGCTCTCAAACGGATGGACCGATTTCGATGCGGTTTTTTTCCATTTGAAAGCCAGTTTCCTTGCGGTGGTTCTTAGCTATGTTTGGTTAATATCGGTCCAGCAGTGTAAGAGTATCAGCTCTTTTCCAAAATGATGTAAGGCATTTTTGGCGCATGATTACTCGATTAAGTGCTACACGCGTGCCAGTATAATTTAACGATTATACACATAGCCCGGACATTCACAATATGTCGGGGGTATTTTAAATTTTCAATTTTTTATTTACTTATATGATACAGTTGTCTGTATGGTCTCCAGACAAAAAGTTCAATCCCCTCTCCGGCTGAGGCGGCAAAGTTTGCAGTAGTAATGAGGAGCAGGTTAATATTTGACCTCGTTTGAGCCCGATGCGCTCTTAGCAGCTGGCATTGTTCTCGCTTCACTAATAACAATAATTAGCGCTTTCGCTTCATCGCTTTACGAGTAAAAGCACGAAAACAGTTTCATATAAGCCCTATTGAAAACATTCATTTACAGTATAAAGTGTAATTTATACTGTAGCCTCAATAGCCTCAATAGCCAAAAAGCCTCAACGGTTAAAGGTGCGGACTGAAAACTGAAAGGTCGCAGGTTCGAAACCCACCCGTTGCACTATTGTCGTACCCACTCCTGACACAAGTTTTCCGCTTATTTGGAGGGGAGAGGAGAATATTAGTCAAGTTCAACTTGGTTGATATTCTTTATTTTAGAAAAAAAAAATTTGTGTACATGAAGACTAAAGTTCTTTACGTTTATAATTTAGGTTACCTTCAAAGCCTTCACCAAAATGAATTGATTGATAAAATCCATATTACTTGCTGTGTTCTGTGCTCCTGTTATTTTATACAGCTAATCAATTTTCTAGTGATTCGTTACTATAGATATGTGTAAGCCAGAACGGTACGCGTCGTTGGTATTTTCCGCGACACATAAAACCCATATGATCTACTATTTATTGACGTGACAGGCAGCAGCGTCCGAGCACCTCGTATTTATGACGCATAAATATTAATTTAAGGCAAGTCTTATAGAGCATAATATCTAGCTACAAGCCTGTCTCTTCAAATAGTCAACTCCTAACAGCTCCCAAAGATGAAAATTATCGTTTTGGTACCAATAATACCAGTCCTTTCATCTCAACCCATCGCCGCCCACTTCTGGCCACAGCGTGCTCTCAACTGAGAAGGGTTTAGGCCTCAGTGCACCACACTGGCCATGTGCTGCATTGGCAGATTTCAGACACTTGAGAACATTATGGTGAACTCTCAGGCGTGCAGGTTTCCTCACGATGATTTCCTTCACCGTTAACGCAAGTGATAAATTAATTGAGTTGCCCAAGAGGCTTATAATTTCAAAAAAATTAGAGCTTGTAAACTAATCACGGACCCCAAAAAGAAGGCCCAAATCTTAACCGCTTGGCTATCACCAGTTTTTTATGATATACTCGTACCTACCATGATAGGTGTATGTATTATTATTTACTTAAGTCAGTTTTCCATAAGTCATTTTCAATTTATGGGCGTTACCGTATATCCAAAAAGTACACAAGGTCCTTATCAATCTGTCACGCGATATAGACGGTTATCAGAGCATTAAACAATACCAAGTAACAACTATACAATGAAGCGCCACTCGCCAGTCAAAAACTGATTACGATGAGACCGACACGACGGCGGAACGAGCGGCGAGCGAGTTGAAGCCGTAGCCTTGAGCTCTGAGCTTGAACTACATTTGTTAGAATATTAGCCAAGCTGAATTTGACTAGAAGCTTTGATATTTGGCTAGACTTTGAGAAGCAGTGATAGCTTAGTGGTCAGTACTGCGGTCTCCTATTTAGCCTTGAGCTCTGAGCTTGAACTACATTTGTTAGAATATTAGCCAGGCTGAAATTGATTGGAAGCTTTGATATTTGGCTAGACTTTGAGAAGCAGTTATACAATAGAAGACTATATAAATGATAAATAAAAATGAATGTTGGTAAGCGCATAACTCAAGAATGGATGGACCAATTCGGTTAATTTATTTTTTTGTATGTTCCTTAAGGTCCACGGAAGGTTTTAAAAAAA
Organism: Oeneis ivallda; assembly: GCA_029955525.1. Taxonomy (NCBI): domain Eukaryota; kingdom Metazoa; phylum Arthropoda; class Insecta; order Lepidoptera; family Nymphalidae; genus Oeneis; species Oeneis ivallda. The sequence continues at coordinate 497,149 of JARPMR010000022.1, read as the reverse complement.
AAAATAAAAAAAAATTATAATAGATAAGTTGGCGGTACGAAGTTCGCCGTGTCAGCTAGTAAATGATAAAAAAGCGTGGATATAATTCGTTCCAGTGATTCATGAGACAGTAGGTAATGATTAACCTGTAAATTCTCTTTTTCATAATATCTATTATAAGTATTGTAAACTTGTTTGAAAAGAGCAACTGCCGAGTTTCTTGCTGGTTCTTCTCGGCAGGAACGGCATTCCGAACCAGTGAGTGGTAGACTCATCGACGATTCAAAAGCACTTGTAAAAAAGTTTATTTGAATAAAAAACATTTCTATTCTATTCTATTCTAGTGATAGCTTAGATGTCAGTACTGCGGTCTCCTATTCGGAGATCGCAGGATCGCACCTCTGGCTTTTCTAAGTTATGGCCTAGCAATAGGTAGTAGGATAGGGTAGTAGGGTAACTAACAATAGTAGGTTAGGTTAGGTTAGTTACATAAATTATGGCCCAGATCCGGCTATAATTTATCAAGATCTGATTTTTCCAAAGCGTGGTAACCTCGAGCTGATGCTGCAGCATCAAGTTTGGGCTCATTAGAATGGTCTCAATGAGTAGGTGTAAGATAGATGAAAATCGAGGATCGAGGAGGAGGATCTGATGATGGTGCAGAAAACCGGCTATAGATTCACATGTCGTGGATGTTTTAAATTTTCAATTTACACTTGCTATAAAAAAAACTTGCATTTCTATGGAGACAAAATGTTATTATTTTAGGGTAATCGCGCACTATGCGGCCACGATCACGTCGCAACTCGCAACCTTATGTTCGCAGATGCTACGTAGTGTACATCAAAGTTTGGTCGCAACAATTAGTTTTGTCTCATCGCTCGTGAGGTCAGTTTGTCTTTGTCGCGTAATGTGTGAGGTTTTGTATGGTATTGGATTTAGTGAGCCCGCAGTACTTAGACTTACTAATAGTGACTTATCAGCCCGCACTATATAATTGACGAAATTACTTCCTATTATGCACATAATATGGTTGATAAATTGCAAAATTACTTAGTTGTGAGATAGTCGGCCAACTTGATCTTGTAAGTTTGTGGAAATTCTGTCTTGAAATTTTAAGTGGCGTAGGAATTGTGCAAGACGTTTATAGCACGCGACAAGGCAGAAGTGCCGTCCCAAAATTCGCAGACGAGACTAGAACAAATCGACGCAAAATCTACTCTATCTCTGTATTTATAATATAAACTAATAGCAGGAAAATCGTTCCTATAATATATTACCTATACCTATATTATGTACATTGATATTTCAATAAATAAACACAATTTAGTTTTTAAATATAGAATGGTATAGAAAAATCGGCCAAGTGCGAGTCGGGCCTCGCTCTTTTAGGGTTCCGTTAAAAAAAATTAAATAAAAATATTTCCATGTACCCATGGAAATATTTTAATTTAATTTAATTTTTATTATTTGTTGTTATAGCGGCAATAGAAATACATAATATGTGAAAATTTCATCTGTCTATCTATTACGGTTTACGAGAAACAGCCCGCTGACAGACGGACGGACGGACGGACGGACGGACAGCGTAGGCTTAGTAATAGGGTCCCGTTGGTACCCTTTGGGTACGGAGGAACCCTAATAAAGCATGTAGTTCTTTTCTTGTGATAATTATTGGCGTGTAATATCTTAGTATGTTGTTCTAATTTAGTTTTCGCTTTACTTATTATTTTTAATTTATGCTTACGTAACTAAACCGAGTGCCACGGATATAAAGAAGGCTTAGATATCGCAAGCCGTCCGCCTTGGCAATTGCTTTATATTGATTCTGTTTAAATTGATTACAATAAATGTAATGAAAAGATGAATCGCCGAAGCGGTATCTAGCCTGCTCTATATCCTGAATGCCGTCCATATCACCTAACACGAGTTTGTCCCGCATGTAAATATCTACAGAACGCGTCACGGAAGTTGAAAAGTCGCGAATGCTCGACGGCAAAAACGCGCGATAGTAACGCGCCTTATGTGGCCCTTAGAAGTTTTGACGAGGATCTCTACGGAGACGTTTATTTTGTAGAATGCGCGTAGGAACCGCTTTACAGTCGTCTCGCTCCGCAGCGTGACATGGTTCGTACGTCACAAGGCAAGAGTACCCGCATTCCCCGCATGCGTCGAGTCCCGTCTGGCTTGCGGGGTCACGGGTGAAGGGCAGTCCGTTGCTGTCGCATATCATACTCTGCCTTGGGATTATCTGAATTATTGCATCTCTGATTGGCTGAATTTCTTGCTGCATCAATGTATTTTAACTAATAGCGACAGAGTCAAGCCGATCGGAGGTAATAGCGATCATCACACTGTAGCAATCAGTTTTAGACAATCGCATCGACGCGTTTAGTGTCGTGCCTTGCAGTGTTGATGCCGTCGCGCGTTTATTAAGACGCGGCCTGGAATAGGAGTAGCGAGTAGTGCATTTTCAACTTGTGTGACGGGTGCTGTTAGCTTGTGAGTGCATGACAGCTAAAGTTGGTCTTTCTCCAAGGCGGGGAGCCGGCGCCGTCCGCGCTGCACAGCCTGGAGGGCCTGCACGCCAAGCGCGGCTACCTGCAAGGTAAGCTGTGGGGCCGGGCCGGCGCCGGGACGTGGCGCGTGGCACAGAGATCATGCTTATCGTACTTACTGTTGTAACACACGCTTATTACAATTATTTGTCGAATGCTTTGGGTGGAATTCCATGGTTCGCGACTTACGAAAGATATCGCGCGTGAATCCCCCGCGGCAGACGCGCGCGGTCGTAACGTTACGACCTTTTTTCTCGAGTTCTTATTCCGAATTGCCGGTCTATATTTTTATCCGTCTACGGACGCCGATGTCACACCGCACACCACGGAGGTGCTTTCTATTTGGACTTTTTAAAGAGGAGCTTATTTATTCGACCAAACAGCTGGTCGAGGATGGTCGGATGGTTGTTTTTTTTCTCAAAAATTTCATGCGTTTGTAGTGTTGTATTAATAATTATTAAAAAAAATGATTATGTCAAACAACTGCGGCACCGCAGCGCTAATTTGTTTGTCAAAATCACCGTCGCGTCGCCGCACCGCCGCGCCGCGCAGTGTGGCATCGTCTTTGTTTTGTCGTGTCGTGCTTTTCGCGTCGTACGATACCCACGGAAATTCACCTTTAGCTTCAAATCACGTGAAGAAAAGTGTACTTGTTTGAGACAAGCGTTTGACCTTAATTATTATAGACTTCTAAAGTGGTCTAGAAAGTTGTACTTAATTATTATGCAAAAGTATAATTCTAGATTCAATTACTTTAGAATCATACTGATATTATAAATGCGAAGTGTGTTTGTTTGTTGGTTTGTCCTTCAATAACGCCGCAAAAGGAGCTACGGATCGACGTGATTTTTTGCATGTGTATAGTTGAGGACCTGGAGATTGACAGGCTACTTTTTATCCCTGAAAATCAATGAGTTCCCGCGGGATTTTAAAAACTAATACCACGCGGGCATCAGCTGGTTTTAAATAGGTAAAGGTTAATTAAGTACATTCAATATGAAGTTTTTTATGGACAGTCAGATTATTTTGTTTAATCGATTCATTTTCAATTCGATAGTTAATTAAACGAATTAATTTTGTGTCTCGCTGCATGTCCCGGCGCATTTACGCCGTGTCTCGCTGCATGTCCCGGCGCATTGCCGTCGTGTCTCGCTGCATGTCCCGGCGCATTTCCGTCGTGTCTCGCTGCATGTCCCGGCGCATTTCCGTCGTGTCTCGCTGCATGTCCCGGTGCATTGCCGTCGGTTGTGTTGTCACTTGTCACTTGTTTCAAATGCCATGGCGTTAATTCTACATCGGGGACGCTGTTTTTTTCTATTTCATTATTTGTATGTTTTCCTTCTTTTCACTTCAAGTTTTTTGTAACATGGTGTGGGTGACAGGTCGATAGAAAGCAACTTATTTTGTACCATATTGATTGTTGTCGCCACCGTAAGGTTCAAATTCACATTATCAAAATGTATTCAGACTATTCTTTTTCAGATAGTCTGGTTGAAACTTGAACTTTAAGATTGCAATAATATGTTACAAAATAATTTGTCATGGACGGTGATAAACCTTCACTATGTTACAAAGAAAAAGCTGAAAAAGTACGCCACCAAAAGAGCAATATTTTTCAATTTTTGTCGCATTCAATGAGCCTCAGTTAAGCCGTTGACTGAGCTTCCTATCTGCTTGAGTATCAATTTTATTAATGTTCTAAAACTTTGCTAATAATCTTGGCAGTTCACTCTGAGGCTGCTTAATTGAATACCAACCTGCACAGCTTTTACCTTTAAATGTAGGTATTATATTTTAGTATTTGTTTCTCAAGTACTGTGTACGACTGCTTTTATTTATATCACTGCTTTTATACGTAACAACAACTGCAACACTTCTTATGAATAACCACTTAAGATTGATTATACGAGTCCGCCCCCTAATTCAAATTTTATTTGGTTTTTCGCAATTTGTAAACTAACACTACAAAGTAGGCTTATGGCATTCTAATTGCGCCAATGAAAGTATCATCTTCACAGGTTTATATAAAAATCTTTACTTTAAAGTGTCAAGTTTAAGAATTTAGTCAGAATATCGAGTTGGACGTGAGTTACTTACAAATTAGTCGATATTCTGACTAATTTCTTAAACTGGACACTTTCAAGTATAGATTTTTGGACTACTTAAGAATCGATTTTAGGCGCCCGGTATGAGAAAAATTCGAGGTGTAAAAACTACTTATGAATGACCTTGTTTTTATGACTGCGTTACTACTTACATGTAGGTCAGCGCCATCTTTCGGCTTATGTGTAAACTATTTCGAATAGCAACTCTGTTGTACGCCCTAAAATCTTGCGATAACAGCACTGCTAACATAATAGTTCGAGCTATTTACAATAGATGGCCGTATTTGATATTAACTAGCACAAATACTATTGAAGTATAAACTATAAAGTAAACTCCAGTCATGCGTCGGAGCTGACACACACACTTTTTTTTATAAATCTGTGAAGATGATAATGCCATTGTCGCAATTAGAATGCCATAAGCCTACTTTGTCGCATTAGATTACAAACTACGAAAATTAAATTTAAAATTGGCGGGCAGACCCGTATAATCCACCTTAACTGCTACCGGCTCCTTGACATTCCTTGGAATTGTCTCACAGTGACACATGCAATTATGACGCCTGCACATATCAGCTCGCGTACAATTACCGACAGGCACCCAATTCGATGAATTGATAAGAGATAACACCGCGAACCTGATAATGGCAATGTCGCCATAGATTATGTTCTACTCTACAGGGTGATATTTCTGGAGCGCTCAATGGCTAACCAAACTATCGGAACAAGGACTAAAGAATTGTTCAAACGCGAGGTTCTTCGTTATTTTTAGAATATGAGCATCAGTGCTAGATTCATTACGTATGTAACTCTGACTATATAAAAACTATTCCCATGAAAAATATCGTGTAAGTGTGAAACAAAAAAACTTGAGAGGTGTCAAGGGACACCCGGATGGAACGTAGTTCCTTTCGATTACATTGTGTTCGGTATTTTCGCGGTAAAACATTGAGTCTCCGTAGCCTAGTGGCTCCGGCAGTCGCCTAACAGTTCAAAGTCGATGGTTCGAATCCCAGTTCGACAGACCGAATTTTCCATTTCCAACTTCCACTTACGTTCCAATAATAATTGTCCTCTATTTTTAACCGACTTCCAAAAAGGAGGAGGTTCTCAATTCGGCCGGTATTTTTTTTTTTTTTCTATGTATGTCCACCGATTACTCCGGGATTACTGGACCGATTCGCGTGATTTTTTTTTAATCGACAGAGGATGTTTGCGAAATGGTCCCATAAAAATATTAACCTTCAACTCCTCAAGCCTGATGCTGCAGGGATAAAAAAAACCTAAAATAAAGAGATTTAGGAAATGTCGATTACGAATTATTATTGTAGGTAACAAGTATGGACTACATCATGGAGCTCCAGGTCCTAGCTCCTCAATCATAGGAAACTACACTTAAAAGCTTAAAATAAAAATTCTTTTCAAAAAACCGACTTCTAACGCCACTACAAAGTATAAAAATAATTTTAGTTTGTCCACGTTTGTTGAAGTCGGGCGGGCCTAAAATTCAAACTATGAAACCGACTCGCGATGCTCGCTCGACTTCTACAAACGAGTCTCTCATATTGTGTAGCGTCGCGCATCGGTTTCATAGTTTGTATTTAGGCCCGCCCGACTTCAACAAACGTGGACAAACTAAAATTATTTTTATACTTTGTAGTGGCGTTAGAAGTCGGTTTTTTGAAAAGAATTTTTATTCAAAATGTATTACGGAGAGGAGACCGTTTTTGGTCGACTGATTTCTTGTAACACAATATCACCCTGTACATTAGGTGTGGCTTCTCGGAAGAATTCCTCGGCATCGTGACGTGATATCATTATTCAATCCAGCACTTTTGTTTGAGAGATCGTTGTTTTTTGTGAAGACCCGATAACTTATAATTATGTACGTGTACCTACGTGTTCAGCATAAAAATATGTTTGAGATAGCTTATAATAGAGTTATTTTTGACGCATTTCATTCTATATTTACCTTACTGAGCTTTGTCTTCACAAAGTTTAATTTTCAAAAAGATAACAGATACAATCTTACCAATTCTACTGTAGTTCAGACGAGAGTTGCCTTGTTACCTACTTTAAGAAGTTGACTTTGTAAAGAGTACAGAACATTGTTCGGATATCGGTAAACAAACGTAGTTAAGTTCAAAGATCAAGCCAACGTTTGCCCCTAATTACATTTCCGCATTAACTTCACAGTTAGGTACACATACCTACAAGGGAAAAGCGTGCGCGGACTCAACTAGTAACCCAGTGGTAACAATACCCACAATGTGACTCAATGTTTAGAGATAATATGTGCGAATGTGTGAATAATACAGCTACTATGGTGCATAAATACAATACTCGACACGCGGACGAGTGTTGAAAATGAAATACAACTTAAGGTGGATTGTACGGGTCTGCCCGCGAAATTCAAATTAAATTTGGTTTTTCGCAATTTGTAAACTAATACGACAAAGTAGGCTTATGGCAGTTATGGCATTCTAATTGCGCCTATGAAAGTATCATCTTCACAGGTTTATATAAAAATCTTTACTTAAAAGTGTCCAGATTAAGAAATTAGTCAGAATATAGACTAATTTGTGAGTAGCTCACGAGTCACGTCCAACTCGATATTTTGACTAATTTCTTAAACTGGCCACTTTCAAGTAAAGATTTTTATGTAAACCTGTGAAGATGATACCATTGGCGCAATTAGAATGCCATAAGCCTACTTTATCGTAGTAGTTTACAAATTGCGAAAAACCAAATTAAATTTGAATTTCGCAGGCAGACCCGTATAATCAACCTTAAGACGAAATTACTGAATATAGCACACCAATCACCGCACCCCTGCATCACACTAAACTGCAAAAATCTTTAGGGGGATAATTTAAGGTGCAATCTAATGATTAATACACTAATTTATTTTGAGCTTTAAACAATATTTGAATAATTTTTAACTGACAAGCATTTAATTTACGATGATTGTAATCTTCGAATGGAGCGACTCATATAATATCGATCGAGATTCGTATTTTGATCACATTAATACGCTTCAAAATTGTCATTAATATTATTGTACCCACGCCATATAATATGCCATATAAATTGCACTAATATGTATGATTGTATTTACAGGAGAGTTACAACTACATTTTGAAACTCATCTGTTTTAAATACAATCGCACACATATTCTACTTTAACATAAAAGCCACTTCATTCGTTCATACTATCTTATGTAAGGAGGTATTTGGTTACGTAATTTCTTAAAAAATTAAAAACAAATTAAAGATTGAATATCTCTTAAATCTCGATTAAAGCCGAAGTTGCGTAGCAGATAACCATTGCAGATAAACTCGGAGTGGCTCGACAAACACGAGTAAGATATTGCAAAAACGGACACCAGCGTGAAGAGATTGCTCGGGGAGCTTGAATTATTTATACTTAGTAGGAGCTACGGAGTCTTGTAGAGAGCACGTTAACTTCAATTAAGAAAATGCATTTTGTGGTGTGGCGAGTGGCGACACACATCTTTATAAAATAACTGTCAAATAATTGCTATTTGGAAGTCAGGAATTTCAAAGGACTCTGAAAGTGGTTACAGGAAAACCGGAGCTACTATTATTTAATATAATTTTTTTTAAAGCCGACTTTAATTGCCCGTACCACAACAAAGTATATAATTAATTGTTGATAAGTATTTTAAAAACCGCTTGACCAATTTCGATAAAATTTCAATGGGACCACCTGGAAAGTATACCATTTGAAACAGAAAAATAATTTTCCAAATCGGTTCAGGTGTCTTCGAGTAATGGGTGAATATAGATTAAAAAAAAATTGCGACGAATTGAGAACCCCTCTTTTTTAAGTCGGTTAAAAATAGTGTGGAGGATCGAACTTTAAACATACTAAGTTCTTATTTTACTCGTACAATAAAAAGCAGAGAGTACATGCGGCCTATTTTACCGTCGCCAAATTTTAACCGACGAATAGAGACGTGGAACTAGGAATTAAGACTAAGTCTTCCTATTTTTAAGAAATATAAAGAAGAAGAAGAATAAAGACCAAGAAGCTTAAATACCAAATTTAAGCTTCTTGATAAAGACGTACATTTCTTACATTGCCAAATACGAAAACTGTCAAAATGTCCAATTTATTCATCAGTTTCAGTTTTCTTGGCGATGGATTTAAAGAGTAATTTGATAGGCCAGTGGTCAGGCTCCAACTTGTAGAGCCGCCGGTTCGAGCTTGTCCACGCGCCTCTATAAGCCTTTCTTTAAGTGCTGCCAAGGCGAAGCTAGATATCATGAGAAACCCTGTATGCCTGAGAGTTCTCCGTAATGTTCTCAAAGTGCTTTGCATTGGGTGAGCGGGGACTCTGTGAAAGGAGACCTGCGCTCAGTAGTGAGCCGTTGATGATGAGTTTTTGTTTGAACTAGGATAGTAGGTAATTAAATAGGTTGGTGGGATAGACGCAATAGAAGGCGCGCTCCACAAAACACCGATGTGGTGTAACTGTGTCGTTCACTGTATAACAGCTAATAGCTATACTCATTATACACTCGTACAGCGAGCAGTTGTAGTTCACGCTGACAATGGGAGCACGACCGATACTTTCGCCGCGGGTCGAGAGCGCCCGCGCCGCCACTACATGTGCTATCGAATGACGACGATGGCTCTGGTAATATTTGAAATAAATGAATCTTTCAATTCCCAGTAGGTACATACATTGCTTGGAATGTCCTTCCGGCCCTCGTTTTCCCAACTATAATGTGGGGGCATCTTCTAGAATCTAGGTAAATGCACTCTATGTCCACTTACCATCAGATGTACTCACTGTGATTACACTACATAAAAATCTCCAGTTTTATTTCCAGAACATCATAAATAGTTTGAAGTCTAGTTTGAGGTTAATATTTGAAATAAATGAATCTTTAAATTTCCAGTAGGTACGGTACATACATTGCTTGGAATGTCCTTCCGGCCCTCGTTTTCCCAACTATAATTTGGATACCTACCTTAAGTCAAGAGGCAATAGACATCTTCTGGAATCTAGGTAAATGGACTCTATGTCCACTGAGATATGCTCACTGAGATTACACTACACAAAAATCTTTAGTTTTATTTCCAGAAATAGTTTGAAGACGAAGAAAGTTTTTATATAAGTGTGTGTTTATTATACTGTAGAAAAATTAATTATTTATTTATTACTGAATAACTATTTCATAAAAGCTCAAATCAAAATTCCTAATCCGGAAATTTTAATGATACATAATATCTGCGATAAGTATTGGTTAGATCTTTCCGTAATCATAACTCGTCTCGTTTATCACTATCACTTAAAATAACTAGTGGTTCGCCCCGAACTGAGACCTCGCGGTAACGGTTTCCCATAATTGACGATCAAAATTGACATTATTATTATGCCCGTTTTCACCAACCATACCTAAATCATCCCATTTGTAGAAGTCTCTTTACATAGGTAGCCCCTAAATACAATTCTAACATCCCAATGTCATTTTCACCTTTAGTTGTCCCGTAGAGGTTCGTAATAACAAAGTTGACAGAAAGTGTCAACTAACTTAACATAGGTAGCCCGTAAAGGTTAGGGAACTGTTATAGTGAAATCCTCAAGGCCTCAATCAAACTTAGGTATAGTTTTTTGGAACATTCAAATTAAATTACTTGTACACAGCGTCAACTATTGACACGATCAGAAATATGTAAAAACAAACTGCAACGTGAAGTTTTATTGATGTTTGCTAAATGACTAAATAATCGACCGAGCGAAGCGAAGGTCTTTGAGTCTACTTGAGTGAATTTGCACTTGTCCGTCCGTCCGTCCGTCCGTCCGTCCGTCCGTCCGTCCGTCCGTCCGTCCGTCTGTCAGAGCCTTATAACTTCTGAATTACTGAACGTAATTACTTCAATTTTAGATATAATATGTAAACCGACGGCCTCCAGCCGAAAATGGCTTAAAAAGTTATAAAAATCTTTATTTCAGGGGGGCTCTCATAGAAGCGAATGCGAAGAAAAAAAAAATTTTTGCGTTTCATAGAGTTACAGTACCTCATTTTAAAGATAATTTGGAACAGAGTACAAAAGTATTTTTTTTTAAATTTTTTTCCTAAAATTGACGAAATGGGGGGCTTTCAAAGTGGAGATTATATTTGACCTCACAACGGAATAACCATTGAAAGCTGGGGCTTGAAAGTTTTATAATTTTAGCGTAATATCATGTACTTGAACAACAAATACTAAAATTAGATAAATGTAATAAGGAAACTAAATTATTTAACTTTTAATGAGCAGCAACAACAGAACTTCACAATTATGTCAATAGATGGCGCTCTCATCTCATATAGCAAATGCAGCTATATGTAACATATTATTCAATTAAAATTATTATTTAGTCATTTAGCAAACATCAATAAAACTTCACGTTGCAGTTTGTTTTTACATGTTTTCTGATCGTGTCGATAGTTGACGCTGTGTACAAGTAATTTAATTTGAATGTTCCAAAAAACTACCTATACTTACCTAAGTTTGATTGAGGTCTTGAGGATTTCACTATAACAGTTCCCTAACCTTTACGGGCTACCTATGTTAAGTTAGTTGACACTTTCTGTCAACTTTGTTATTACGAACCTCTACGGGACAACTAAAGGTGAAAATGACATTGGGATGTTAGGATTGTATTTAGGGGCTACCTACGTAAAGAGACTTCTACAAAGGGGATGATTAGGTATGGTTGGTGAAAACGGGCACAATAATAATGTCAATTTTGATCGTCATGTATCTATTGAATGAATAAGTAATTATGGGAAACCGTTACCGCGAGGTCTCAGTTCGGGGCGAACCACTAGTAATCTTAATTGAATAATAGGTATGTTACATAAAGCTGCATTTGCTATATGAGATGAGAGCGCCATCTATTGACATCATTGTGAAGTTCTGTTGTTGCTGCTCATTAAAAGTTAAATAATTTAGTTTCCTTATTACATTTATCTAATTTTAGTATTTGTTGTTCAAGTACATGATATTACGCTAAAATTGTAAAACTTTCAAGCCCCAGCTTTCAATGGTTATTCCGTTCTGAGGTCAAATATAATCTCCACTTTGAAAGCCCCCCATTTCGTCAATTTTAGGAAAAAAATTTAAAAAAAAATACTTTTGTACTCTGTTCCAAATTATCTTTAAAATGAGGTACTGTAAACCTATGAAACGCAAAATTTTTTTTTTCTTCGCATTCGCTTCTATGAGAGCCCCCCTGAAATAAAGATTTTTATAACTTTTTAAGCCATTTTCGGCTGGAGGCCATCGGTTTACATATTATATCTAAAATTGAAGTAATTTCGTTCAGTAATTCAGAAGTTATAAGGCTCTGACAGACGGACGGACGGACGGACAAGTGCAAATTCACTCAAGTAGACTCAAAGACCTTCGCTTCGCTCGGTCGATTACAGGAAGGAATGTAATAGTTAACTACACTAGTGGACTCGATTACATAAACAGTTAACGATCGCGTGTGAACACATAGCGACTGTCAGTGGCTCAGTGGATATGCAGTGTCGCAAAACTCGCAAAAGAGGTGATGCACCTCCACCTTTGGGTATTAAATTTAATACTCAAAGACTGGTTGCAATACCAGATTTGTTACTTTGCGTACAAGATACATGAGATCAGATCAGAGGTGCGATTGCATAAAAATTGCCGATCAAACTCTTATTCATGTCATGGCATTAGCGTCAAAGTAAAATATTCCTAGACTGTATTGATTTAAAGTAACAAATTCAGTACAACCGATTCTAACATGGAGCGTTATGGATTGTATCGTACATACCTAAACGTATGAGAATGCATACGCGAAATTTAGCTCTAATTTAATGCTGTTATGGTTTATTTTATTTTGACGCTAATGCCATGAAATGAATAAGATTTAGATCGGCAACTTTTAGACGATCGGGGGGCAGGTAGGAGATTTTAGGCCATGATAATCTCATGCATTGTTCCATCATCGTTTTCAATGTGCAACGTCTTGAAAAGTCTAAAGTTGAAAATTCTTTGATTAGACCTTTGCAATAATTGTGCATTGTGGAGACATTTGATGATGCTCCGGTGTTGGAGCGAAACGTACGTACGTAGTGTCAAAAGATTTATTCTGTTTGGCGGATTATCATCATCATCATTATCAACCCATCATAGGCTCACTACTGAGCGAGGTCTCCTCTCAGAGAAGGGTTATAGGCCATAGTCCACCACGTTGGCCAAATGCGAATTGGCCTCAAACACCTTCGAGAACATTATGGAGGACTCTCAGGTGTGCAGGTTTCCTCACGATGTTTTCCTTCACCGTTGAAGCATGTGATATTTAATTTCTTAAACGCATTTAACTTCGAAAAGTCAGAGGTGCGTACCCGGGATCGAACTTGCGACCCCCCGAATAGGAGACCAACGTAACCACTAGGCTATCACTGCTTCACGGATTGCTTTGCTTGGCGGATTATAGCAAAGGAATAATAACTTCCTTAAATATCGAAGCAGTGATAGCCTAGTGGTTAGGACTCTGGTCTCCTATTCGGGGGGTTGCAGGTTCGATCCCGAACCTCTGACTTTTTGGAGTCAAGTGCGTTTAAGCAATTAAATATGACTTGCTTCAACGGTGAAGGAAAACATCGTGAGGAAACCTGCACATCTGAGAGTTCTTCATAATGTTCTCGAAGATGTGTGAAGTCCACCAATTCGCATTGGGCCAGCGTGGTGGACTATGGCCTATAACCCTTCTCTGAAAGGAGAACTGGCTCAGTATTGAGCCGTTGATGGGTTGTTAATGATGAAATATCCTAGAATTCCGTAAAGTATCGATAGTTTTTGGACCGTTCAAGAACTCGGATACCCCACGTACATAGCTCTCACCTAGTTCCAACTCGCAATGTACGCGGTATCGGCTTGATGAGTGCTCTAAATGCCGCTTGTTTACGTCGATCGCTGGTACTTACGGTTGATACCACAGTTAAGTGTGCCGGGGGCATTGTTCCCGCGTCCGCTGTGACATCAGCGCGGCGTGACCATTCACTATTGACTCGCATCCCTGGACCATTGTGTGGCGCAAGGGCCCGTACAATAGCACGCTCTGATGTGGAGACCCCTGCTGAAAACATCGCTTGTATCCCTTTGTGATTACCGCTCTAGTGGCTTTTTACGCGACTGCCAAGCAAGGGTTATGTTTTTCGCGCGTATCTTTTATGTATGTCATGTATATTTGTATGTTTCGTTGTTGTCTTTATTACCTCGTATCTTCCAAACGGCTGGATGGATTTCTATACTTAAGGTATCGTTATATTCCTCTTAAAAATCCTATCCTATCCTTAGATATTTGTTTGAAAAAAAAAAACAAAATGGCGGATTTTTTGCTCGAAATAGCAATACGTTAATAAAAAATTAACCAAACCTATCGAGTTTTGGTTAGCTAGAAAATTAGTTAGGTAGGTAGGTAGGTAGAAAAAAGAAGGTTAGTTAGAAAATTAGCAGTAGGTAGTATTTAAGGCAACATTTGGCATGATACGCGATATAATAATGGCGAATTTCGCAGTAGGTACTGCCGATTCAGTTGTTCCGGTCAACTGCCCGTCTTCCATTGTCGTGTCCGCGGCGACACGGTGACCGCCTGCTCTATTTAGGTATATCTAGATTATCTAGGTATTCAATCTCATTCATAACTGTACCTACCTAAGTGTAAACCCGAGACGTTCTGAACAAGTAAATTGATGCTGAGGGTCCTTTATCAAACTATTGTACTGCAGCTGTAGCTAATGTTCATTTTATTTATTCTATTTATATGCTTCATTGATTATACGGCACAAGGATGATACAAGAAATAGGAAATAAAAAATGTAAAAAAAAAACATTGAAGTTGTACCTAATTGTAAAGGTTGACCTATTTCTTGTGCTGGCTGATCAGAAATGTAATAGTAAATATTGGATAGAAGCAGGCGTTTCTTTGCGGAAGTTCATGATTAGCAAGAAAAGGTTAGAATTATTTTGCTATAATCCGCCAACAGAAAAAATCTGTATGGTCAAACATGCAGTATCAAGCTAAGCACCGCTCACCTTCCCAACCAAGCAAAAAAGCAAAGTTCCCATCGGCCATCGGTTCTGCGACAGATATGACCTGTCTACTGCCACTTCAGCTTGCTAAGTCAGTGTCCACGTTTCCGCTCCATACGTCAATACCGGTAGGACACACTCATTGAAAACCTTTGTCTTCAGGCTTCGCGGTATCGACGAATCGAAGACTTGACGCAGCTTTGAAAATGCTGCCCAGCCCAGCTGTATTCTTCTGTCAGCCTCCTTTTCGAAGTTGTTCCTACTTGTATTATCTAGGCAAGGTAGTTGTATTCCTGAACAAATTCGATGCTGACATTGTCGACGTTAACAGGTCTTGAGATAACGTGCTCGTTCAACATAACATGTTGTGCATGTTTGACCATACAGATTTTTTCTGTTAGCGGATTTATATAGCAAAATAATTTTAACCTTTTCTTGCCCAAAATAATAGTTTTGTGGTATCAATTTTATCGACCGAGCGAAGCGAAGGTCTTTGAGTTAACTAGGGCGATTTGCACTTGTCCGTCCGTCCGTCCGTCCGTCCGTCCGTCTGTCAGAGCCTTATAACTTTTGAATTACTGAACGTAATTACTTCAAATTTAGATATAATATGTAAACCGATGGCCTCCAGCCGAAAATGGCTTAAAAAGTTATAAAAATCTTTATTTCAGGGGGGCTCTCATAGAAGCGAATGCGAAGTAAAAAAAAAAAAAATCGCGTTACATAAAATTGTTACGTATCATTTTAAAGATAATTTTGAACTGAGTACAAAAATATTTTTTTTTTAATTTTTCCCTTAAAATTGACGAAATGGGGGGCTTTCAAAGTGGCGATTTTATACGCTCGCTTGAAGACGCTCTCTAGAAAAATCCGCTATGGATTTTCAAACTGATTTTATGTTTTTAGGTCACTTATATCCTGTACTTGAACAACAAATACTAAAATTATATGAATATTATAAAGAAACGAGATTATTTAATTTTTAATGGGCGTCAGTAATTCATATAGCATCAACATAGCTTCACAATAATGCTAATAGATGGCGCAGTCAGTAACTATTCCCATGGAACTACGAGTTAAATTCAATGTTTGATAAATAATTCAATGTTTTCACTAACGTTCCCTAACCTTTACGGGCTACCTATAAGTTAGGTGATTGATGTTTTCTGTCAACTTATTTATCACGATCCTGTACGGGACACCTAAAAGGATATTGGGACGGATGTTAGGACTTAGGATTGTATTTAGGAGCTACCTACGTTAAGAGACTCCTACTTAGGGGATGATTTAGGTATGTTTGGTGAAAACGGGCATAATAATAATGTCAGTTTTGGTTATCATGTATCGATTGAATGAATAATCATGGGATACCGTTACCGCGAGGTCTCAGTTCGGGGCGAACCACTAGTTATTTAGGTGTCAAATTTAACCTGCTGCCGGATTGTCTAAAAATGATTGCTACAGCCAGTATGACGATCGCAATCACCTCTGATTGGCTGATACTCTCTTTATGGTTACATTGATTCAGCGTGAACGCCAAAAATTCAGCCAATTGATAGCGACCGTCACGCTGCAGCAATCAGTTTTAGAGAATCCCACAGCTGTATACGAATAAAATGCTTTACACAATGTAGTGATTATTGTAAGAATAGACTGTTAGGCCCAGCTTCCGTGCAAAATTTAACGTGTTGTTACAAGTAACAACTAACAGTACAACTTTAAACCTACGGTTACTTTACACTTACTCAGTGGTGCGGAAACAAAAATGTAGAAGAGGAACAAACTAGAACCGACTGCGTACAGTGTGGCGCAGTGGTGAGCGCTGTGGTCTTATAACTGGGAGGTCTCGGGTTCAATTTGGGAATTTATAATTTCCGAATTGTCTCTGGTCTGGTCTGGTGGGAGGCTTTGGCCGTGGCTGGTTACCACCCTACCGTCAAAAACGTGCCGCCAAGCGATTTAGCGTTCCGGCACGATGGCGTGTAGAAACCGGTTAGGGTTATGGGTTGAAGTTCACTGCCATACCCCTTACAAGTTAGCCCGCTACCATCTTAGACTGCATCGTCACTTACCATCAGGTGAGATTGCAGTCAAGGACTATCTTGTCATTCAATAAATAAATAAAAAACGTGTGGACGCATAGAGCGTGGTGGTGTCGGAAGTGCAATGTGGGCCGCGCGCGCGCCGCATGCTGAGTGTGGCTCGAGCTACTGTATCGACTATCGACCGCCCAACACGGCCGCTAGTAATGACGAAACTTTATCTATGTATCGATTGTTTTTATGCAAACCTAGGTTTAGTGAAGCACATCGTCGTCCCGCCTACTTTTAGGTCACTGAACCTTTCAGTATTAAGTATCTTGACGGTAGACTAGTTAGCACATTTTAGCTTGCAAATCCCTTCGCCGGTTTCATGTATTGCTACGTGAATTATTTTCCACTAGCTTGCCCTCGCAACTTCGTCCGCGTGGATTAGGTTTTGGGGTACAACTTTCAAAAACTGTGTGAATTGAATTGTAGTACGTTTTGTGGAAATGTCATATTCTATTCTAACAAAGATGCACGGGTTAAATCAGCTTGCCATCCAGCTGCCCACAAGATAGTATAAAAACTTATTACAATGTAATAGCTACTTATTAATATTGTAAAATGATTATTTTGAAAAGAGCAACTGCTGAGTTTCTTGCCGGCTCTTCTCAGCAGAATCCGCTTTCCGAACCGGTGGTAGAATCTTGACGTGTCATAAGAGCCACAGGTTGGCCTACATGAAATAAATAATTTTGAATTTTTGAATTTTGAATTTTGTGAAACACGTGCTTCTTTATTTTCAATCGAAAGAGATTGAATTTCTATTTCGAATTCGATAAATTGAGATTAGTTAAACGTCGATGATATATTATATCGATAGCTATAGGGAAGGTCGATAAATAATCGGTATGACCGCTGCGCTGTTCTTGAGAACAATGCCTTGAGTGCTGGATCACCATTTACAGTTGCGATTATAGTTATCGTACTGTACTGAAGTGGTACCATTTTGTTTTCAATCATTCTGCTACTAAACTATGCTCTTACGGTCTAACCATTCAAATGTACTCGTAGATACAAACATAGACATACTTGACTGATGACTCTTATATTGCATTGTTCTTATTTAAAGTTTGGCTACCTATATTTGACCGAGCGAAGCGAGGTCTCTGAGTTTACTAGAGCGATTTGCACTTGTCCGTCCGTCCGTCCGTCCGTCCGTCCGTCTGTCAGAGCCTTATAACTTTTGAATTACTGAACGTAATTACTTCAAATTTAGATATAATATGTAAACCGATGGCCTCCAGCCGAAAATGGCATAAACAGTTATAAAAATCTTTATTTCAGGGGGGCTCTCATAGAAGCGAATGCGAAGAAATTTTTTTTTATTTGCGATTCATAGATTTTCTGTGTATCATTTTAAAGACAATTTGGAACAGAGTACAACCGTATTTTTTTTTTATTTTTTTCCTAAAATTGACGAAATGGGGGACTTCCAAAGTGGCGATTTAATACGCTCGCTTGAAGACGCTCTCTGGGAAAATTTTCTATATATTTTCAAGTTGTACTTATTTTCTTACTTCACTTGTATCCTGTACTTGAACAACAAATACTAAAATTATATGAATATTATAGAGAAACGAGATTATTTAATTTTTAATGAGCATCAGTAAATTTCACATAGCTTCACAATAATGCTAATAGATGGCGCAGTCATTAACTATTCCATTGAACTAGGAGTTACGACTACGATTTATCCCAAAAACAGTTTTGCGTCGACCATTATTATTTAGGTACATAATATAATAACATATTATTCAATTAAAATTATTCTTTAGTTAAATATCATTTTGTATATTTTCTATTCGCGTCGATAGATGACGATTTGTACAGATGCCCCTAACCAGTTTTCACTCGTTTGTACCTACATAATAATTCAATGTTTTCACTGACGTTCCCTAACCTTTACGGGCTACCTATGATAAGTTATGTGATGATTACTGTCAACTTCTTTATCACGATCCTGTACGGGACACCTAAAAGGACATTGGGACGGATGTTAGGACTTAGGATTGTGTTTTGGAGCTACCTACGTAAAGAGACTCCTACATAGGGGATGATTTAGGTATGTTTGGTGAAAACGGGCATAATAATAATAATGTCAGTTTTGGTCGTCATGTATCGATTGAATGAATAATCATGGGATACCGTTACCGCGAGGTCTCAGTTCGGGGCGAACCACTAGTGTATTTGGTTTATACGGTAAGACACAAGATTGTATTGTTTTATCAATGGCTGGTTATATGAACTGTAGTGATCTTCAACATGAAATCTCTCTTTGCGTACATTTACAGCCGGTTCGTATATAATATATTCAATCTGTAATCGGTCGATAAGTTACTACTTACTAGCTCTACCATCTACGTTTTAGTTGTCACAAAGTCCGCACAATTTTTGACAAAAAACAAGGTTGCTAGATACTTAAATCATCGACAGATTACAGAAAGTAGTTTGATTAAGGAGTTGGAATGCTATTTGGAACATTTTCCAAATTATCTCATTTTCTGGGCTATAGGCTCCTATTCTCCCACCAAAACGTATATGTATATGATCTATGTCGCTACACTTCAACTACAGAGAAAATGCAAGCGATAATTTTTTTTTTTTACAAAAAAAGCTGCTTAGTTTTCAACCCTAATTGTAAATTTTAACTTTGTGCACTAAATATCGATTGCCCGCATTTGAGCGACATTGGCTGGCGGCGGGCGCTAACAGGTCAGACACAACAAAGGTCATTGGCAGCGTTGGCGGACCCCAACCTCTTGTACTGTCACTGGCTGACTCGGCTGCCTCGTTGGTCTAGCGGTTAGGATGCTCCACGGCGGGTGACGAGGTCCTGGGTTTGGTTACCGGGTCGGGTCAACAAAGAATTGGTGCTCTCTGTGAAGAAATTCTCAGTAGGTAGGTACTAGCCCGGAGTTAACGAATTTAGGAAGTAGACGGTATGCCATCCCTGTGCCTCGGAGAGCACGTAAAGTCGTCCTCCGGTCGTGTCGGATTTTTGTCTCGTCGGACCACGAGAGTAAGGGAATAGAGAGTGCACATGTGTTTGCGCACACACTAGTGCAGTATAATATCTCCCGCGCAAATGGCTAGTTTCCATGGATTAGGTCAAGACGTAGGTAATTAGCTAGCCATTGTGTTGTGCACTTATTTAATTAAACGGCGCGTTATGTACAACTTTCTATACTTACGTAATGAATGAAATCATAAAATGCATGCAACACTTTCTCTAGGTACTTCTTCATTATTTGAAAGGACATTGTCTGTTTAACAGCAATAGGGGAGCTGATTATTTAGAACAACCCCCCCTCCCCCCGTAAACTTACGTTTGATGCGATGAAATATATACCTAGGTATATTCGGTAGGTCGAAAATTCACTGTTGCTTCTGAAGCGATTTAAGCATTATCGCCACCCATCTTGCTTGGACATGCCAAGTTGATCAAAATTCCACTTGATTCAAAATGGTGACCAGTGAGGTAAAGATGCGAGCCGCGAGAAAATGTTGTCTACCCGTTTTCACGTGATATCCCTTAGAGATTCACGACTAAATGTGTAGACAAAATTTTCTCGTGGTGCGCATCTTCGCACAGGAGGGCATTTCTCTGTCTCAATGGGTCATTCAGTTCCTAACTAAAACTGCCAAAGCCTCATGTTGTGTGACGAAATGTGATTTTGACAGACTTTCACAGTTGGCAACTTTTCATTGTTTTGAGAATACGGCAGCTGGTTGCGATGATCACGCTGTCACGTGTTCACGAGCTCTATGCAGGTTTAGGTACTTACTGTACGCGTTGGAACTCGGTGACACGGCGCGGGCGTGAATGAATGTCCCTCGAGGCTTCCGACATACCAAGTGCAGACACCACACAGGCCGCCGCGCACAGTCATAAATATCGTGCATCGCCCATATTTGAGGCCGGGCGGCGGGCGCGTCAAGAATTTATAGCGTTTGCTTAAAACATAATAAAGCATGGATCTGTAGTGGATTTTGCTATGAGGATTTTTTCGAGTTGCTTCGACTGGGCTATTTTGTGGGTTAGAATAGTTCTGCAATTTGTCGCGAGTTTTGAATATTTCGCCTCAACCCTTGGCCGGCCACTAGGTAACTACTGGGCACGGGTTTCCTCTCCGAATGAGAAGGATTTTAGGCTATTGTCTACTACGCAAGTGCGGATTGGCAAACTTAGGTGTGTCTTGTTAGGCATGAATTCATAAAATTACTTCAGGTTATGTTTCATATGTTACAATATAATCACACTAATCACACAATTTCTTGCAAAAACTACTGGACGGATTTGGCTGAAATTTAGAATGGAGATAGATTATACCCTGGATTAACACGTAGGCTACAAATTATCCCTGAAAATTAAAGGATTCCCGCGGGAATCTAAAACCTTAATTCACGCGGACGAATACGCGGGCATCATCTAGTAATTTTATAAACGTAGCAAACTTGTCTTTTAATAAATACACTATTACGTGGACTATTGCAGAACGAGTTAATCAGCTAAGAATTTACACTATTACGTGTTAACAGCGCTTTCCAAAGTTTTCCTTTTAATTCTGAACTGACTGCTAGAAAAAAATAAAACCGCGACTTACTTCCGCGTATGAAGTGGAATGGTAGTTCAATTTCACTCGATACGTGCTTTGCTTCCTTAATACTGTGCTCATACTACTGTAAACAATTAGTTACAATACAAGCGACTCCTTAGTTTCTTAGTTAGTCGTGAGTGTTTATTTAACTAAACAAAACTCATCGATGTCATAATCTGTAGTCGAGATTAATGTACTAAAACTAGGGCACCAAAATACTCTAGCTAGGGTGATTACTAATTAAAGCTTTTAAAGTGGTCTATTCCACACCCACATTTCCACATCACAAAATTATTAACATTTGACATTAGCGGGCAAGTTTTCTGTGTATGTAAAAAGTTATGTTTGAGGCTTTGTTCTGCGTTTGGCATCCATTGGTGTAATTTTAGCCTATAATTATACTGATCAAAATAAATCAGACATTCTGTAGTTAAAGAGTTCGTACCTAGTGATGTTTTACATTGGTAAACTGTATATGAGCCTATTATATTTGTAAGACATATATTGTAACACAGTTTATGCAATAAATAAATCATGAAGTGTACTGAAAAATGTGCTTTTGTTAAATCAACCTTTACTTCGAGTTTTTTTAATAGATAATTTGCTAAAGAGGTTTTCTTTTCTATGTACACTGTACAGGCCAATAATTCCGCTATTATCGTCACAATTTGTATCAATCGACACTCGATATTGTGTAGATATGTTACGATAAGATAACCACGCTGGCATCGGAGAGTATAAGGACAGCCGTAATGGCACTCCCCAGTATGTATAAATGAATGAGGACACTTTTTTACCTACTTCAAAAAAGGAGGAGGTTATCAATTCGTCGGAAACTTTTTTATGTATGTTCACCAATTACTCGAAGACGCCTGAACCGATTTGGAAAATTCTTCATTTGTTTGTAAGGGTATACTTGCCCGGGTGGTCCCTTAAAATTTTATCGAAATCGGTCGAGCGGTTTTTAAAAAATCAAAAATAAATTATATATACGTTGTAGTGGAGCTGGTGTTTGAAGTCCGTTTTTAAAAAGAATTTTGTTGTATAAAATACTACAGGAAAAATCATAGGAAAAAAAACTTGAGAGGTGTCAAAGGACACCCGGATGGAACGTAGCTCCTTCCGAATAGTGAAGGAATTGTAATAAACTAGTGGTGTCATCTAGTATTAAATTGATTAACTACGATGAATTATATTATTTTGTTTGTCTATTGCACTGTTACAAAACCAAAGAGTTACTCTGGTGGAGTTACTGTTTTTTCACAGATGGCGTTATCCAATTTATACAATGAAAAATTAGGGAAAAATTCCACATGTAGAAATTATTTAAAATAATTGAAAATAGAAAATTCAGTCTGTCGAGCTGGGATTCGAACCATCGACGTTGAATATATAGGCGACTGCCCTAACAACTAGGCCATGCAGACGCCGTGTTCTTAGGCGAAAATACCGAATACAATGCAAAATTCACATTCAACAAAAAACACAATGCCAAATTCACATTCAAAAAAGTGTCGGTTTCAAAAATGTGTCGAGGTCGAGTGTCGGTTCCTTAATTTTTTCCGTCTAGCCCCCTTCCGTACCGCGCGATAAGGAACTACGTTCCAATAAGTAAGTAGTAGTTTTACCTCTTGTGTGTAAATGTGTAATTGTAAAGGTGTTACCCCGTTTATTATGCTGTCTGTACTTCCTTTGTGAAAGATTTCGAATATATTTTTGCCAGTCGTCTCACTTAATTTGTCAAGTAAAGGTAACTTCTGTCAAGTTCTATATATTACCTAACTTACGTCACCTATGAATAAATTCATTTATAGTTCTTGCAATTCACGAGGGCGACTGACTTATGGTTGTGTTTGTGTCGTATCTGTATAAGTGTGAGCGAGCGCAATGCTCGCGCCTGCCCGCTCCCACCTAGGCTTTGACAGGCACGCACACTTATGCAATGTGCATGTACACGAAGTAACCACGAGTAAAGCTCACTCGCCTTCGTGAATTGCAAAAACTGTACTCAAGTGATTGAATGATGAATGATTCTATCTAGGTATCATAAATATTGTGTGTAGGGATTGATACTACAAACAGCTAAACCATGCACAATGTACACCACATTATCTGGATGATATCCGAAAACTCGTCGCTGTTGCTATCACGTTATCAGCATAGTCATTATACGACAGAATTCGTTCACATCATTTTGTAAATATTTGTATGTCAATGTCGTATAATGTTTTGAGAGTGTAATAGTACTATTATATATTCTGTGGTGTAACATGGAAGGCGCCTTTTAGGGTTCCGTACGCAAAGGGGGCCAACCACTAAGGCTGGCTTGGAGCGACGCCGAGTTAGTTAACCCCGGAATAAATTTGTAATTTTGACAGAAGCTGTATACGCAATCTGTCAAATCTGTCCTTTTAACCCAAGACGTTTCTGCAAGCACGCCTAAGACATCCGCTGTCCGTCCGTCCGCCAGCGGTCTGTAGAATAGAATAGAATAGAAATATGTTTTATTCAAATAAACTTTTACAAGTGCTTTTGAATCGTCGATGAGTCTACCACTGGTTCGGAATGCCCTTCCTGCCGAGAAGAACCAGCAAGAAACTCGGCGGGTGCTCTTTTCAAAACAAGTTTACAATACAATAGATACTATGCTATGTATCTAGTGTTTCCACAATGAGGGGAAGTTCCAAAAATGCATACCACTTACAATTATTCAATACATATTAAGATGGGCTGTATCTTAGTGTATTCCTCTTTGCTGAGGCTCGTGAGACCTTTTCCATTATTCATTTTATAATGGTAGGAGTTTTCCTGGAGTAATACTGCGGTGGGTTCTGATCCGTCCGCATATGACCCGAAGAATGAACGAGATTTCGACTCTTTGATTAACGGTTATAATCAGATGTTAGTGATACTGATGATAACAGGGACTGACGGTGACGGCTTAACGTACTCTCAGAGACACTGTGAGCGATAAGGCCTTGGACACCCAACGTTGGTCACCCAGACCTCGGTATGGCTTACTTAGGTCTTACTGGTCTAGACTCTTCTTCTTTATCAACCGATAGACGTCCACTGCTGGACAAAGATCTCTTGCATGGACTTCCACAGGTCTAGGTCTTGCGCCGCCTGAACCCACCGGCTCCCTGCGACTCGTCTGCCAACACTTCCCGGTGCGGGGTCGCCACTTCAGCATCTTGGGACCCCAACGACCATCAGCTCATCGAACTATGTGCCCGCCCATTTCCACTTCAGTTTCGCGACTCGCTGAGCTATGTCGATGATTTTGGTTTTCCTACGGATCTCCTCATTTCTGATTTGATCTCGCCGGGATACTCCGAGCACAGCTCTCCCCATTATGTAAGCTAACATGATGGAGCGCTTGTCCTTGTGCACCGACGAAGGCCGCGGTTCGCATTAGCATCACTTACATGCATTGCACTACACTCAAGCTGTGTATGCTATGTGTGCTATTATGTGTAGACAGCCGATAGACGGATCACTAGCAGTTTAAAACTAGTACTTTATCATTTAAATAATAATGCATTAAACGATTCTTTACTTGATATTTATTATGTTCCACTCCCTATGTTCGCTCACTGTATTATAATTATGACTTTTGTCCTTGTACGCCTGTGAAGGTTGTTGCCGAGGTCTGCATCAGTCTGTAAATAAATCTACATACAACTTTTCTTGTTACGTGGGTAAGCTACTACATTATAGACTTAATAAAATTTGCAATACTTAATAAAATTTGCATTTTAACAGCGTTTCTTTACTAGCAATTAAATTTGAATTATAATAATTCGTGCTGCGACATTTGTCTTGGATTTTAAAAGCGAGCAAATCATTCAACTATTAGCTAAATACTCAAAGCCATTTATGTGCAGAAACCACAGAAAGTTAATTCGGCCTAACACAATCTCTAAATTGACAGATGTATACTTAATAGCGTATTTACACTGTGAAAAAGATATGTGTGTAAGCATTTCTTTTAAGACCTGACAATTTTTACAACGAAACCACAATTTTCTTATCGTACGAACTAAACTTGAATTGTTTAACATATTTTGTCCTTGCACACGGGCGAAGGCCGTTTGTAGCATCAGTCACTCTGTCGTGCAAAGTGTCTGCAGCCATTAGCGGCGTGGGCGGCGACCGGCGGAAGTGCATCCTCCTTAGCTCCTCACCTGCGTCCTGCCAGCAGCCGGACCTTGGCTGGCCGTCGCCTCTCGCCTCTCCCGCCGACCGCTGGGAGAATCGCGTGATTACTTCACTTGCGATACTCTTCCGACAATTCGTCGGTCTTCGTCCGGTCGTCGCGGCACGTTGCCGTGTAATCTCGCGTTGTCTACAACCTGTCGCGTCTAGTTAAGTAGATATTACGTATTGCGCGAGGAAATGAAGCGTATCAGTAGTACGATATTACGGGGAAGTAAAGGTAGGACTGAGCCAGCCACTCTTCCACTCTTGATTAATACAATCTGAGAAACTTTTTCATAACAACGGCGCGACGTCTGGCGAAATAGACGAGTGTGTTTGATTATTGTATCTACTCCATAGACGAATGAGAAATTGTTAATAAAAGGGTATCTTATATTAAGAAGCTAGAAATCAGTAGTTCTTAATCTGTGAATTGGCATTGAAGCGCGCAAATACAAAATACGCATAAGAAAATTGTAATAAATTGAACAGATCGTTTGTGTACTGTCACACTGCAGTAGTCTTATATCTGGTCCACTCTATGAAATACTTGGAAATTAGCGCTTTCCACTCAGTAATTCCTAGTTAAGAAAAGGGCTAGTTTCCTCTTAACCATGGAGTAATTTGTCTGTGGGGCGGTACCTCCTGAGTGGCAACTTGCCGACTTGAACTGCACTTTCACTGCGAGTGCCGAGTGGCCGGTGCCCCCCGCGCTACGCCACATTACTCTCAGGATACTTACAGGTACTACCTACCTACTCACTTCATTCGCTATTACGACGTGTGACAATGACATTTAAAAAATTTCCTTGTGATGTGGACCATGAAGTAAGTATTTGTTTAGGCAATTTTTCGTCTCCAAAATACACCTCCGCAAGGTTACTTGTTCTACGGTTTTTAGGAAGATGCACAATTTTGGTACGGTAAATTGGAATAATATATAAAAAATCTTTTTAAAAAAACCGACTTCAAACGCCACTGAAAAGTATAAAATAATTTCAGTTTGTACACGTATGTTGAAGTCGGGCGGGCCTAAACAGAAACGATGTAACGAATGCGCCACGCTAGCCAGAATATTGATTTGTATTTTGTAGGTCCAGTCACAGAATATGTACTTGGTACAGGTATATTGAAGTCGGGCGAGCGTTGCAGTTTCATAGTTCTATTGAGGCCCGCCCGACTTCAACATACGTGTACAAACTGAAATTATTTTATACTTTTCAGTGGCGTTTGAAGTCGGTTTTTTTAAAAAGATTTTTTATATATTATTTTAAGCTTTTTAGTGTAGCTTCATAGGATAAATCTACACATTCTCTGATCGCGAGCGATTTGTTTCTATTTATTGATCGAAACTAATCCAAACACTTCATTGCTGCTATTATTATTTTAAGAGTGAACTAGTGTGCTAGATATCCTGGCTGCAGCATCAGCTTATCGTGTTGCCACCATTGCATTCTATGTAGAATCAAGTACTGATTAAAACGAATCCAAACACGACATATGTGCAATTTTTTTAAGACTGTACTAGTGTGTTGCATATCCTGGCTGCAGATTCAGCTCCATCATCAGAGCCATTCCATTTATATCATTTAAGACTACTTATCAATACAATTGAAACGAGCCCAAACTAAATATGGTTACGTAGTTTCATTACAGAGTGCTCATAACCATCGTTCAGCTTCATCATCAGACCCTGGATATTATCTAGGACCAGAGTACTTCTTAACACGAATTAAACGAGTCTGAAATCCATGGTGTTACATCGTTTTACTACAGAATTTCCATAGTCATCTTCCGCCTCCATCATCAGATCAGCTCCATGTTACAATAATATTGCATTGTAATCCAATTTACATGTACATGCACATTTTCAGCTTAATCGGAAACCGGGAATGGTTCTAATACACCTTGCAAGACTTGACCTAAATATACATTGCAAGACGAATAAAAGCTTGTAAAAATAAGATGATAAATAGAAATTTAGCTAATGTAGGTATGTATGTAATGTAGTAGGCATGGTTAAAAGTCTACACATACTCTGATCGCGAGCGATTTCCTCTAATTCATTGAGGAGTTCCGTCCTCCATCTCCGAAGATATTCATCAAATCTTCACCAAACTTAAATGGGACCTACCTGCAGATACGCCCTTTCAAATAAAAAAAAATTATCGAAATCGGTTAAGATTTGAGGGAGATGTGGAGTAACATCGACAAAAAAAAAAAAAAAAAAAAAAAAAAACGCGTCGAATTGAGAACCTCCTCTTTTTGTATTTTTTGAAGTCGGTTAAAAATAACGTTGAAACTATTGGAACAGGTCAGAGTTCGCAATTTTTTTTTCACTAAGTTCGCTATAACTTTAACTTTAATTTTTAATTTGTTTTGGACCTGTGAATTAAAGGCGCCTCAGGATACTGGTTTCGAATAATAATAACTTCAATGAATACCTCGGCATAGTCGCTAGACACTTCGAACGACGTGGACGTTACCACGTGTTCTCGCAACAAATGGTAATTTCCATACACGCAGAAGCACGTGCCGCTGTGTTGGCGTCGCCTTGAAATTGATACTGTTATCGCAATTTGCATTGTGTGCAATACTTGCTTCATTACCCATCATTTGCATGTTTACTGTTAATTAGTTAACGAGAGAGGCGCACGGTTCTGAAGTCCAATCACTTTTTACTGCAAATATCTGCTGGTCGATTACGGAAAAGCTGCGTTAATCATTGCTACAGTCAATGCATAAAACATTGCACTTAAGCAAAAGCGAGAGAGTACTAAACACACCCTGTTTAGCGATCATCACAATGTAGCAATCGTTTGCAGACAATTGTTAGCCATAGACTCGGAAGCGGAACTTATCACTCAATAACTAATCACGCCTTAAGAGAATACATCTCTTAAAACGCTAAAACCCTACCTAAAACCGTCTCCTCCACCCCTTTCCTCACATCTAATCAATTTAACCACAAACACGACAGACAAACACCATCTGAACGTGAGGGTAGTTATCAAAAACATCTAAATATCAATTAATCAATTACACTAATCTAAGCGCACTGGCAATATTTATTCGAGTAGGGCGCGATTGCTATCGCAATCCCTCATCATACACAACGACCTGGACACGAAAGCATCTACTAGTCGGATGAGTCTCTGGGCAGAGATTGAATTCGTAATTCGTATCGTCAAAACAGCCGTTTTATACTAATATTTCAAGATGGTGCGCAAGATAACGTGCCCGCGCTGTCAAAGTCAAATGTCAATTTGATTAAACTAATTTCAATAAATAAAAGGATACGGAAATCAAAACAATACTCTTAATTAATTAAACGGAAATCAATTTTAAACACGAATCTGACACAATCCCACAGTCGATGTAACGTGCGCCGTGGTTTGATGCGAATGTGCCTGGACCATAAAACATTTCAAACAGTCATGCACTTTTAATTTTTCAGCGCTTGTACCTACTTTCTCGTCCCAATTTCCGTAAACTGCATCGAAAGAAAGTTTTGTTTCCTTTCATGAATCATAAATGGACGCCATATAATATTCGAGGCACAGTACACGTATCCACTGCCAATAAAACGCATCAAATCACTTCTTTCCATCTACATTTATGAATATTATATGCGTGTTATTGGTATCGCGACACCGATGATCTTTGTTTTAGAAGCTAAGGAAATAAATTTTAATGTTGGTATGTTTTGTATAGGCTTGCTGGCTTGAGTTGATGATGTTATGAACAATTTACACGAGCTGTTCATTCGTTGTGCATTTGTCTATGTATAGCATGAAAACAAGATCGCATTTACATGGCGATCTCTTATTCAATAAGAGTTCCTACTTCCTGATAATAATTTAATTAGAGGATTATGAAATTCCAACAATTATCCATCACTTGGTACTATTATAACAACTACTTGTATGTTATCTAAAATATTTAATCAATGTACGCTAACGGATTGTGTAATCTAAACTACTTAGTTAGTTAGTACTTATTTTTCTTGTACTTCCACATCGCCACGTAAACTTTGACCGCCGAATAATGTCGTTTTGACAGTTTTTGTTTCGACAATCTGTCAGAACGTCTTCATTCGTCGTCAGTCAAAGTTTACTGATGGATATTGAAGTAGGCCTTAAGCGTTATAAACCTACTTGTTAGAGGTGTAAGATTATTTCAATCTTTATAGGTATCTATAAAGTTATATCTATTCGATCTTATGAACAATGAACTAATTACAAGCTTTTATTTAGTTTCACCTGTCTCGATGTTTGTCATCAAATCTTACAAATTATTTTTGATCCACTTCCCGGTTACCGATTGAGCTGAAATTTTGCATACATGTGTAAATCGCGTGACAATGCAATATTATGATGACATGGTGCTGATCTGATGATGGAGCTGTAAGGTGGTCATAGGAACTCAGTAAAGAAACGACGTACTCCGGTCCTAGATGATATCCAGGTCTGACGATGTATCCAGTTATTTATTTTATTCATTCGTCGACAAAATAGCTCTTGACTCTAATCTCACCTGATGATAAGTGACGATGCGTGTAAGAGACTTTACCTAAGTAGCGGGCTAATTGTGGGTTAACGTACCCGCTAGTCACTACCCACCCCTTGTTTGGCAATATCTCATACCCCTAAGAAGTTATTCGTTAAATTGTGTAAAATTGTGAATTCTGTTAAATTATGGAAATGTTATAATTATTTATCATAAATATCGACTCAGTAATGCTGAAGATTGATCTACATAAACTTGCTGATATAGTTAATTCTCGATGCACCGTGGCCGGTCGCCGCTGGCTTCATGAAATCACTCGTACAGCAAGCAGCCTACTGACCTACATCTACTTGTTGCAAGCATTTGACGACGTCAACAAAATTATGCACATAACAGATAAAAGCAAATTATGTGATCTAGATAATATATTACGTTGCATTTTATTCATTCCGATTTCTGTGGTATACACGAGTAATTTAATTTTGAAAATTTTGAAAGTGTTTACAAGCAACTAACTATTTCACTGGTATGTTAAATCTAAATGTTTGGAATCACCGATATAAATGTATAGTAACTACTAGATACGCGGTTACGAACACTTACCATGTTCAACTGAGTTCAACCGAATGCCGAACAATACAGTTATTGTGGGCTCCCCTCTCTACCTCAGCCCGCGCAATCAAAACTGTGACACAGTTCTTATTCCGAATTGCCGCTCTATACGCAGAACTCTTTGTTTGAAATCATTTTCAAATGAGATTTTTTTCGTGGTTTCTTTGTATTATTTCTAGTAATAGCTAACAAAATGGGGTCTACAGCTGGTCATTGAGTGGAACAAACAGGTACAGAGTATAAAATAATAACAATATGATTAGCGAAGCGGTCAGCGGGCGGTGCAGTGAATAGGCGACCTTGGCGCGATCCCAGATAAAAGGTGTCACTTGTTATCGTTCACATTGAGCGGCGGACTGCGCCGGCTGCGGCCTCCGTCTGTGGCACAGAACCCACAGATCTGTGGCATTCTTACTTCTTACTACACACCACGATAGGAACTAAAGACCACGGATGTGTGCCTCAGGGAAGTGCATTAGGCCCTCTGCTATTTATTACGTAGCTGCGTAGGTATATTAATGATTCCTCTAAGTGGACAGAATTCGAGCTGAGCCTATTTGCAGATGATAGCACAGTAATTTCTAGTTTGTGGTAAACTAAAGCTTTAAGAATAAAATTAATTGGCTGAAATAATATAGTTTAAGGACTTGTGGTTGAACCTTGATAGGCTAGACACTAATACAAAAATGTACAGTAAGTATAAAGATATTAAACTAAAGAGTAGTATTTCTTATTACTTACTTTATATTGTTTTCACATTCGTAGGCTTCTGTGAATCTTCCTCGGAGATAAGCTCCTTGTGAATGCCCTATATGTTTTAGCTGTGGTAAATAATCAATTTAAATATATAAAAGGAAAAGGTGACTGACTGACTGATTGACTGTTCTATCAACGCGCAGCTCAAACCACTGGATAGATCGGGTTGAAAGGCATACATAATATAATTATCTTTACCTAGGCATCCGCTTGGAAAGTATTTTTAAGGGGATGTAATAGGGGTTTGAAAAATTCAACTTAGCGTGAGTGTGACCTGTTTTCCACTCGGGCCTAGGGCATGCAAATATTCGAAAATTTTTGGTATTCGAATATTCGGCTTTTTTTCGGGTATTATTCGAATTATTCGAATAATTAAAAAAAACAAAAGATGTTATAATAATCATGTTTTTAACTGCCAATCTCTTACTTTGAGTCTAATAACTCTGAATCAAAACAAAATCTTACTTAAAAATTAAAGAACTGTTTGGAATTTGACTGTTATGGCACTAATTCAGTCCTCCAAAAGATATAAAAAGTTGGTGCTTAACAAGAAAACCACAATATAACACAGTCTTATAAACCGAGATATGAGTGTGAGTATTATAATAATATTTATATAACAATAAAATCAATAATCAATTACAAAAAACAACCTGCTTAAAATCTTTTATCATGTAACTAGAAATAAATTACTAAATTCTAAACATTATTTTTGGTTCTTCATACTACTTACTTCATATTACTTACTAAGAGAACTTAAAAGATTTAAAAGAAAGAATTTCAACGTTGATAGAATACAAATAGGTAATAATTCAGTATTAGACATTATGAAATTGGACCTACCTAGCTGGACTGTGTGTCCCAGGTATATTATTTACTCGTGCAGAATGTCAAGTGCAATATTCTTAACGAGGGTGGAGGGAAGCATGAGCATTGGACATGATTTTCATCTTTCTCATGTTCATCTTTAGGCCCAACGCTGAGAAACCGTGCTGAAATCGTTGAGCTTTGTATTGAGGTCGCTCAGAGTCTCAGCCATAACGACTATGTCATTGGCAAATCGCAAGTGAGTTATGTACTCACCGTTTATGTTGATGCAAAGTCCGTTCCAATCCAGAAGCTTAAAGACGTCCTCCAATGCAGCGGTAAATCTTTGGGGAGATTGCGTCTCCCTGTCACACTCCACGCTGCAAGTGGATTGGCCTCATAGTCTGGTCCTGTATACGTACTGACATAGAGGCGTTTTCATACAATCACTTCAACACTTGTATATACCGGTAGTCAATCCGGCATCCGGCATCTCTGCAGCGACCTCAATAAGGCCCAACTTTCCATCAAATCGCAGGCTTTCTCATAGTCCTCAAACGCTAAGCAAAGTGGCAGTTTATGCTCTTCCATCTTTTGTATAACCTGCTGCAGCGTATGAATGTGATCTATGGTGCCAAAGCCTCTTCGGAATCCGGCTTGTTCGGGAGGCTGGAAGTAGTCGAACCTACGAGCGAGACGATTCGTAATGACTCTCGAGAACAACTTATAAACATGACTCAGCAGCTAGATGGGTCTATAATAATTCTTCAACAAGGTAGTATCGCCTTTTTGAAGAACTGAACCACCACGCTCCTGTGCTTCCGGCGGTATACCCTCGTGAATGACGGAATTGAACAATCGCTGAAAGATCTAAAGTACCGGTTTTCCACGCGCTTTCAAGAGTTCTGCATTGACTCCGTCATCACCAGGGGCCTTGTTGTTCTTGAGCTGCTTGAGAGCCATACTAATCTCGTATAGGCTGACGTCCGGGATATCTTTTTGAGAAAGAGGTCAACAGCCGTATCTAACTCAGCTGGGCAGCATTTGGGAATCTCCGAGATGTCTTCTCGTCCGAAATCCCTCAGCGCCTGAAGACTAAAGTCTTCTAAGTCACTTAAAGAACAGTGTGTGTTGCCAGTGTTGACTTACGGATCCGAGAATTGGTCGCGAACTGTGGGCCTCATAAGAAGGCTCAGGGTCACTCGGTGGGCTATGGAGAGAGCTATGCTCGGAGTATCCTTGCGACATCAAATTAGAGATGAGGAGATCCGTAGGAGAACCAAAGTCACCGACATAGCTCAGCGAGTCGAGAAACTGAAGTGGAAATGGCCGCGGCACATAGTTTAAAGAGCTGATGGTCGCTGAGGTCCCAAGGTGCTGAAGTGGCGACTCTGCACCGGGAAGCGCAGTGTTGGCAGACCCCCCACTGGGTGGACTGACGACATCAAACGAGTTGCAGGGAGCCGCTGGATTCAGGCGGCGCAAGACCGAGATATGTGGAGGTCCATGCAAGATACCTTTACCCAGCAGTGGACGTCTATCGGTTGACAAAGAAGAAGAAATTATGAGATCAGAATCAGATCAATGTTACCTTGCACAAAAATAAAATACGTTTTAATCTTATCATCTAACTTTGGCTTATTCTTACACTTACACGTACAACTTAAGTACCTTCAAGGCAAGAGTGAATAGGTATCTTCCAGGCAAGCGCGTTCCAACCTAGACCTCATCACTGCTTTCTTCTAAGCATAATTATTGTCTTCTACTTTTAAGCATAATGTTGCGCGCGGAGTTTAAAAGTAATATTTTGTGCATGTCGCAGGCATTTTGTGTGATTCCGCCGTTTACATACGGCGTCGTCAGTTTAGAAACGCTCGCTAGCTGTTATGTAATATGGCGAAGACAAAATGACAACTCGTTCAATTGTTTTAATTTCACTGTAGTTTTAGATGTAGTTATTGCGAATCTACGCAATTCCCAAGCACCAGGGCCACGAATCTGCCTCTAAAGTTAGGTTAGGTTGGGGTTCGACACGAACAGTCAGTTGCCCGGCCGCGGGCCGGGCACTTAGGTTCTATTTGGCCAATATACCTTTTTTTTACGTGGCGAAATCCATCATGGATACCACCGCGCCCGGGGTGACGCGACAGTTATGTTTTTTTTATTGAATAATAAAAATTTACAAACTAATTACAAACAATGTAGCCATCCTCATGAAACTTGAGTGTTTACTGTAGTTTTAGATGTAGTTATTGCGAATCTACGCAATTCCCAAGCACCAGGGCCGCGAATCTGCCTCTAAAGTTAGGTTAGGTTGGGGTTCGATAGGAACAGTCTGGTGCCCTTAGGTTCCATTTGACCAATATACCTAAGTTAAGCCCAATGTAACCTAAGTGTTAACCAGACTCTTCACACACACCTGACTGTTCACACTACCACCCGAATGTTCATGTAAAACCCTAACCTAACTTTAGATTTTGGCAATAATATATAGTACTTGTTAGGCATAAGAAACAGAACTAAATACTTCAATTTGCCGCGGCATTACATAACAGCGAGCGTTTCTAAACTGACGACGCCGCCGTATGTAAACGGCGTAATCACACAAAATGCCTGCGACATGCACATCAATATTCCGAGTTTGGCTTTCGGAAAATTGGTCGAATATTCGAATATAGCAGATTTAATATTCGAATATTCGGCAAGATATATTATTCGAATAATTCGAATATTCGAATATTCGAATATTCGAATGCAAGCCCTACTCGGGCCCTTTAGCATGATGTTCAATCAGCAACAATTTGCTAATAACATTCTTTTGAGCGCCACACAAACCCTTTCGTTGTACGTTCGTGAGCTCGTGGCCCGCCAGAGGCGACGTCAGAGTTTTCGTGCCGATTAAAAAATAATTTTATCTGATTGTTTGCGAAATTAGCACGTTTCAAGCCGGCGGAAATGTGTCCATTCAGTGTTGCGACAAATTAGATAACTTGCATTAGTCACTTTATGCTTGTATATGGCGTTGAGGTTATTTACAAATCCGTGATCAGAAGAATATAAAAAAAAACATTTTAATAAAAAAAAAACAAGCAGTTAAGTTTTTTTCAAAACTTTGCAGACCACTGGATCAGTAACTGTGTAACACTGCCTGGACAACTACTTAGCCTCTATTATCGCATTGAATGCATCGAACTTGGTGCTATACGCATTGATATCGCAACCTACAATAGTAAAATCTTTTGTAGTAATTCCACTACATAAGTACCTAGTTCCTACGCTACACAAATCTTGAGCCTCACACCGTGACGTGATCGTGGTTCATTGCTAATCAACTTAGCGTGCCGCGCTATTACTGCGAGCCGAGCCTTCCGCACGCTTTCTGACATTGTAATAACACTATAATAATAACAACTGCACACATTATAATAACTAAATACTGCAGTTGTATCTGTCAAAGATCGCAGCAGGCGCCTACATCCGTGTTTACAAATTAATATGTCCATCCGTGTTCCAACTCCTAAGTCAAAACGTGCTATTGGTCTAGTGTACGTCTAAGTATAAACTATCTAACGTGTGTATAACCATGACCCATCTTATGCTTTTGTCTCGGTTAAACGCTTATAAGGTATTGTATCTTATTCAGCTTATTCCAATGATATAGGAGTATGATCATCGACGATTTTTATTAATCTATATCATTTTCAAAATATTATACGGTACCAACTGATTCTTATTTAATCGTTTAGGACTTAGGTATACCTAATCTTATTGTCTTTCTTGGAATCTTTTTAAATGTTTCGCGGAGTTGCATGATGCATCCGTTGCGAATAACGAATAAACCGGCTCTCGTCCGCTGTCTTATTTATAAGTAGGTATTTGGATACCTAAAAATTATTCTATAGACTATAGCATCGTCTCAATCGATGGACTTCCACGGTTGGGACTTGATCCCATCCCGCAGGGTACTCTGATGATACTATCCACAATTTTATCTCGAAATGGTAATGGTGTTTGTATTTACAATCTTTTTATTTTCAACTAGCTGACTTTCGCATTTATAATATTAGTACGATTTAATAAGCCTTGGTTAAAGATGCGGTTCTAAAACTGTTAAAGTCCCGGTGCACCTTTATTAAGATCCTAGTTTGTCTTATCGTGATTTTGGCTGTAACTTAACATCGATTCTCTCAATTCCAGGCGGCGCGTTCGAGGGTGTCGAGGACCAGGTGTCGCCGTTCGGGTACGGGCGCGGCGAGGGCGTGGACGCGGGCCACGGCGACCCGGAGTGGATCTGCAGCAAGGAGAAGCCGCAGTACGACGAGATCTTCAAGTCGCTCGGCCCCATCGATGGCAAAGTCACCGGCGCCGGTACGCTCTCCGCACCACGCGCACTCTCGCTCCACACACACCCGCCACTCACGCTACACTCCGCTCTGCGGGCCCTGCTCTCCACCACACACAATTGCTCCCAGCTAACCCAACTCTGCATGCATTTAAAAAGCCGTAAAGACGAACAAAACGACGACCAACCCAGCTTCGATAAAATCGCGGACGTCTTGACCGTGGCCACGCAAAACTGCAGTAATATCTCGCAGTTTATCGTCAACGAATCTTCTGCGAATGCTAGTTTCAACAGCGACATTTCTAGTTCGGTTTCCATCCACAGCTTGCACGAATCGTTAACGCTAGAAGGGTCGGTCGTGGACGGCGAGGTTTGCTCGAACTCGACTCGCGCGACCCTAAACAAGGACTGCAGCGAAAGTGACAGCTCCGTTGAGGAGTCTTTTTACAATCTCAATGAGAATATTCCCGCGGAAACGAGTAGTGTTTTTAGCGTGTTTGCTCCGGTACTATTCAGTGTGAAGTTCGTTTTTCTTTTGGTGGTGAATGCGTTGAGTGCAGCGATAGTAGCGCAAGTTCTATTCATCTGTATCGTGTATGTGTTCACGGGCGAGCGGTATATTGAGTTTACGATCCCAAAATCTCCAGAGAGTTGGTTCGAGAGAGCTAAAGCTTTGACGTACGGTTCGGAAGAAGAGTTAGTGAGGATCGGTTCAATTTTCCAGTTGTTTCACCACCATAACATTATTAATATACTCAAATATGTCACGTCGAAATTAGAAATCAGTGATTTGTAAAATAGATATAAACTTGCAGACCTACTCGTTAGACTTCACATGGGTAACTATTAGCTTAACATAATATTTGGGGCAAGTTTTGTTGTTATTTTCGTCTTTACGGTTTTAGCTTTAGTAGTTCAGTAGGAATTATAATAAGGTAGGTAATTATAATCAATGTTCCTAATATTTTTTATAATGCGTGTATTGTATAATTAATAATAATTTAACAAAGAATTAAAATAATACGAGATGGAAGCTTAAAAAACTTAAATTAAGAACACTATTGGAGTTATTCAGGCACCGCTATTTTACCAAATAATTTTAGAGCGTAGAAAGTTACCTACTCTAGTTGTCCAATTGATTTTCATTTCAAACGCCTTAAAGTTTAGGCCCTTGGCTTTTATTCTGAAAGAATATTTAATTTTCTCATACTAAATCGAAAAATAATATTGGATAGAAGCAGACGTTTCTTTGCGTAAGTTCATGATTAGCAAGAAAAGGTTAGAATTATTTTGCTATAATCCGCCAACAGAAAAAATCTGTATGGTCAAACATGCAGTAACAAGCTAAGCACCGCTCACCTTCCCAAGCAAGCAAGAAAGCAAAGTTCCCAAGCAAGCAATGCCATCACCACTCACATGCACCACCACACAAGACTTTTACACTAATCTCGACGCACGTTTCGCCCCGACACCGGAGCATCCTCAGGAGATGTCGACTTTACAATGCAGTATTGTCTCAATACCGCTTGCTTGGGAACTTTGCTTTCTTGCTTGCTTGGGAAGGTGAGCGGTGCTTAGCTTGTTACTGCATGTTTGACCATACAGATTTTTTCTGTTGGCGGATTGTAGCAAAATAATTCTAACCTTTTCTTGCGAAAAATAATAGTTTCATTAGTAATTAGTAAGAATCTCCCTTAGGCCCGCTTGCATAAACGCCAGGTCCTTTAAACCCAGATTTAGTTGCTGCTTTGACAGATTTCCTAAAAGCTTCTGTCAAAATTACAATTGATTCCTGGGTTAAACGTAACCCGATGTGTCTGCAAGTGGGCCTTAAACAGTAGAAGTGAGTTGAAACCTTATCTTTTCGTCGATCACGATCCCCGTTCTGTAGCATCTCTTTCTCTATCTCTACCAACATGATCATAAGTTCGCGAAACTCTCTGTACCGTCTATATATGTGTATGGTCGTTAATACGGTCTGATCGTGATCGGCGGAAGGATCAGATGTGGATCCACTCTTGGGATACATCGACCACTCGCCTCTAGTAAGGGCGTTTTTCCACGAGCCACCGCACGGCACGATAAGTTGCGGTGACGACCCCGAGCGCCGTATATTTCAACGACACTGCACAGAAATAGAATTAATATATGGCTCTGGAGTCGTCACCGCAATTTATCGTGCCGTGCGGTGGCTGGTAGAAAAACGTCGTAAGGGACCTTGCGCACTGCGCGGCCGTGAGCAGTCGTCGCGACCAAAGTTCGTGTACCCTGCGAGCGTATGGCCGTCGTGGCGTAGGCCGCGTAGTGCGCGAGGCCCCCGGACGGTCGGTGAACGCCCCGTTTGGCCAACAGCCGCCAAGACGGAGATGGTGAAGTCCAAGCTGCCCAACTCGGTGCTGGGCAAGATCTGGAAGCTATCGGACATCGACAAGGACGGCTTCCTGGACGAGGAGGAGTTCGCGCTCGCCATGCACCTCATCCGGGTCAAGATCGACGGCCACGACCTGCCCTCCGAGCTGCCGCCGCACCTCGTGCCGCCCTCCAAGCGGAACTAGCGCGCCCACCACCCCCCCACACTCCCCACACCCCCACACAGTCCTTGAGGCTCTACCACCAACTCCAATGTCCGTTTTCACCATCGTTCCCTAACTTTTACGGGCTACTTAAGCTAAGTCAGGTGACGCTATCTGTCAATTTCGTTTTCACGAAACTTAGGGAAATGACATTGGGTAAGGGATTATATTTTAGGGGCTATCTACGTAAAGAGACCCTACTTAAGGGATGGTATAGGTATGGCTAGTGAGAATGGGCATGAAAGTAGTATTATGGCATACTATGACGTCCTCGTGTCACTCACTTTAGGTCGACATTGATATGAAATGTCAAAACAATACCAAAGTAAAACTACTTTACTTAAGGGTTGGTGGTAGGCTGCCTGGACTTA
The DNA here is from genome assembly GCA_029955525.1 of Oeneis ivallda. Classification (NCBI taxonomy): domain Eukaryota; kingdom Metazoa; phylum Arthropoda; class Insecta; order Lepidoptera; family Nymphalidae; genus Oeneis; species Oeneis ivallda. The sequence goes on along the minus strand of JARPMR010000022.1, from coordinate 457,562 downwards.
TGGCCGAAATTAATGAGCCATCAAATCCATAATCTACAGACTGACGGTCGAAGAGTTAACTCAGATAATGTAATGCAATCAATTTTATTAGCAACGTAATGCACGTACCTATAAACATTCAATATTTAATCTGGATTTTTCGACCTGTAGTCTGTTGATTTTGAATTAGATGGGTTTCTAATTTTATCATTAGACAGCAGCATAATTTAATACGTTTTCTGCACTACCCTATATCGTAGCCACGCACCCTACGCGGTAGCGCTGAATGAACAGGGGTCGACATTAACCGCACGACATTTACCGTGTAAATGCAGCTTAATAAAGTGTCGTTTAGTATGTTCATACGATTCGATACTGCGCGGCGTTGAAGCTTGTAAGAGCGAGCATTTCCACTTCCTTTCGTACTATATTTCACGTGGTCCAAAAAACTGTGAATGGCATTTCTTTTGAATGGAATTTATTGCTAATATTTTGTCTTGTAAGTAAAATATTGTTTCGAATTTTAATAGAATGCTGTTTCTAATTTGATCGTCATAATTTATTTTGGTTTAGTCATGATTGCTTTACCTACTCTGTTTTTTTTTTGTAGTTTTGTTTGAGCTTTGAATGCACCCTCCACTTTGTACGTTGCAATTTGTGTGTGGAGAGCGTAAGGCTGCACAGAGCTGTCACTCTTAAGGCATTGTTGGTTGATGTGGCACACAGACAGACATTAAGTATAGAGTGGACTGCCTCGAGTTCACATTTAAAGTAATCGGCCTGATTTTATTCAAATGTGATCAGCCGAGGAGGCTCCAAAACGCACAATTTACGCGTAGAATCGAGAAACCCTTTTTCGCAACCTCTAAAAACGCGAGTATTTTTGTGACTGCTGAAATGTAACTCGTGTGGCCCTACCTTTATTTGTGAAACAAAACACGATTATTATCCAATAATTCGTTTGCAATATCAATTCATAATGATAATTGTGCAATACGTTCATTTAAACCGAAGAAAAAAGGAGGTTTTCAATTCGTGGCCTATATATTTTTAACCGACTTCAAAAAAGGAGGGGTTCTCAATTCGTCGGAATCTTGTTTTTATGTATATTCACCGATTACTCGAAGATGCCTGAACCGATTTGGAAAATTCTTTTTTATTGGAAAGGGTATACTTCCCAGGTCCCATTTAAATTTTGTCGAAATCGGTCGAGCGATTTAAAAAAAAATAAGCAATAAATTAGATACTTTGTAGTGGGGCGGGTGTTTGAAGTCGGTTTTTTAAAAAGATTTTTTGTATCAATTTTTTTTATATCAAGTTGATTGATAAATGATGTTTAAAAATGAAAGTGACCTTTATTAAATAAAGGTCACCGTGTAACAAAATAAAAAAATTCCAATTAACTATTCGTTTTCAATATAAATTCAAAATAATAATTTTATTGTGCAATACGTTCAATGTGTATCGACAAGTTGATCGCTATGTATGATGTTGTTTGAAAATGAAATTGTATTTGAATAGTTTGAAGCTACTTGTTCTTATGAAACCGTTGGATAGAGTTATATTTTAGTGATTTAAATCTTATTGTTATTACGTTTCTAATGTTTAGCCTTAACTTGGCTCCCATTCTCTATGCCGTTGAATTCGCTACTACCTAGAACCTTCCACGCAAGAACTGTCTCACCAAATGTGATTCCAACTGCTGAGTTACATAAGTATAGTCTTAAAATATTTGCTACTGTTTGACTAATAGAATAGAATAGAAATATTTTTTATTCAAATAAACTTTTACAAGTGCTTTTGAATAGTCGATGAATCTACCACTGGTTCGGAATGCCCTTCCTGCCGAGAAGAACCAGCAAGAAACTCGGCGGTTGCTCTTTTCAAAACAAATTTACAATACAGTAAATACTATGCTATATATGCAGTGTTTCCACAATGAGGGAAGTTCCAAAATGCATACCGACTAACTTCTATCTTAAGATGGGCAGACATAAAGTAAACTATTGCAATCGTCTCTGATTAGCCGATCCTCGCGCCAAGGACGCCATAATTTTAGCCAATCACCAGAGTTGAGACAAGCAATGATTGATGCAAAGAACAGTACTTTCAATTTTGACACCATATCATACAACTTGTTGAAGGTGTCAATTTTGACACCTTTTCTTACAAGTACCAATCTTTATTCCCTTCAACGTCAGATTATGTTGGTACGAATTCAAAGTTATAGCGAACTAGCGTTTGCTCGGTGCGCGAGCTGCTAAAGCAGCTCGCGGGAAGTGTTATTAATAAAAGTAAGGCGCGTGGGTGCGCGGCCCGCTAAAGCGGACCGCGATTGTTCGGCTCTATTTATTTCGCTCGGTGCGCGAGCTGCTAAAGCAGCTCGCGGGAAGTGTTATTACTACAAGTAGGGCGCGTGGGTGCGCGGCCCGCTAAAGCGGACCGCGATTTTTTTACTCATCAAGTAGACCTTCGGATTCTGGTCATCTTTTGCCAAAAAATTTGTTCGAGCACACCCCACCTATCTGCAATAACCTGGCCGTGCTCCTCATTCACAAAAGAAAAAAAAAAAGAAAAAAAAAGAAAAAAAGCAAATGTAAAATGAAAAAAAAGAAAAAGAAAAAAAGCCCTATGAACCTATCAAAATCAATGTCTTGCATAGTTCCCAACTTCTAGTCCCTTCAATAGTCCCCATACATTTTGTATGGAGAAAAAAAAATCCGCCATCTTGAATTTTTTTCCTACTCACCAGGTAGACCTCCGGGTTTTGATCATCTTTTGTCGAGAAACCGCTCCTCCATCTTTTATAGTCTCCGAGAGAGAGACGGACAAAATTTGCCGCCATTTTTTTTCCGCCATTTTGGAATTTTTTTTCAACTCACTGGCAACTGCTCGAGGTTTCGAATGACATTTGGTCGAGCACCCTCCACCTATCTTCTATACCCTGGCCGTGCCCCTCGCCCGTCTCCGAACTCCTCACTCATCAGCTCTCTCCACCTTTCTCCGAGTCACATTCTTTGAGCTCTACACGACACCATGGGTGGAAAAAAATTTTTTCATACAAAATTTTACAGGAGGGGTCGGAAATTTGGGACGTCACAGCTCGGCCGCCATCTTGTTTTTTTAATTTTTTTCTCTTTTTCTGTTAATCGTTTACTAATTCCTACAATAATCCAAAATTTCAAAGAAATCGGTTGGAAAACAAAAGAGTTGCAAGAATCACGTCGGCCGCCATCTTGTTTTTCCGAAATGTCATAATTTTTCCCCACTCGAATCCCCCACCCGGACATATCTCCCCTACATCATTATATCGATTTCCGTCTCCTTCTAGGAGAACAACCCTGTCAATCAGTGAGTGAGTGAGTGAATCAGTGAGTGGTAATCGAGCTATATATATTATAATAACTAGCGTTTGCTCGGTGCGCGAGCTGCTAAAGCAGCTCGCGGGAAGTGTTATTGCTACAAGTAGGGCGCGTGGGTGCGCGGCCCGCTAAAGCGGACCGCGATTGTTCGGCTTTATTTATTTCGCTCGGTGCGCGAGCTGCTAAAGCAGCTTGCGGGAAGTGTTATTACTACAAGTAGGGCGCGTGGGTGCGCGGCCCGCTAAAGCGGACCGCGATTTTTTTACTCATCAAGTAGACCTTCGGATTCTGGTCATCTTTTGCCAAAAAATTTGTTCGAGCACACCCCACCTATCTGCAATAACCTGGCCGTGCTCCTCATTCACAAATGAAAAAGAAAAAAAAAAGAAAAAAAGCAAATGTAAAATGAAAAAAAAGAAAAAGAAAAAAGCCCTATGAACCTATCAAAACCAATGTCTTGCATAGCTCCCAACTTCTAGTCCCTTCAATATTCCCCATACATTTTGTATGGGGGGAAAAAAAAATCCGCCATCTTGAATTTTTTTCCTACTCACCAGGTAGACCTCCGGGTTGTGATCATCTTTTGTCGAGAAACCGCTCCTCCATCTTTTATAGTCTCCGAGAGAGAGACGGACAAAATTTGCCGCCATTTTTTTTTCCACCATTTTGGAATTTTTTTTCAACTCACTGGCAACTGCTCGAGGTTTCGAATGACATTTGGTCGAGCACCCTCCACCTATCTTCTATACCCTGGCCGTGCCCCTCGCCCGTCTCCGAACTCCTCACTCATCAGCTCTCTCCACCTTTCTCCGAGTCACATTCTTTGAGCTCTATACGACACCATCGGTGAAAAAAATTTATTTCATACAAAATTTTACAGGAGAGGGGTGGAAATTTGAGACGTCACAGCTCGGCCGCCATCTTGTTTTTTTAATTTTTTTCACTTTTTCTGTTAATCGTTTACTAATTTCTACAATAATCCAAAATTTCAAAGAAATCGGTTGGAAAACAAAAGAGTTGCAAGATTCACGTCGGCCGCCATCTTGTTTTTCCGAAATGTCATAATTTTTCCCCACTCGAATCCCCCACCCGAACATATCTCCCGAACATCATTATATCGATTTCCGTCTCCTTCTAGGAGAACAATTATGTCAATCAGTGAGTCAGTCAGTCAGTGGTAATTGAGCTATATATATTATAACTAGCGTTTGCTCGGTGCGCGAGCTGCTAAAGCAGCTCGCGGGAAGTGTTATTGCTACAAGTAGGGCGCGTGGGTGCGCGGCCCGCTAAAGCGGACCGCGATTGTTCGCCTTTATTTATTTCGCTCGGTGCGCGAGCTGCTAAAGCAGCTCGCGGGAAGTGTTATTACTACAAGTAGGGCGCGTGGGTGCGCGGCCCGCTAAAGCGGACCGCGATTTTTTTACTCATCAAGTAGACCTTCGGATTCTGGTCATCTTTTGCCAAAAAATTTGTTCGAGCACACCCCACCTATCTGCAATAACCTGGCCGTGCTCCTCATTCACAAAAGAAAAAGAAAAAAAAAAAGAAAAAAAACAGCAAATGTAAAATGAAAAAAAAGAAAAAGAAAAAAAGCTCTATGAACCTATCAAAATCAATGTCTTGCATAGTTCCCAACTTCTAGTCCCTTCAATATTCCCCATACATTTTGTATGGGGGGAAAAAAAATCCGCCATCTTGAATTATTTTCCTACTCACCAGGTAGACCTCCGGGTTGTGATCATCTTTTGTCGAGAAACCGCTCCTCCATCTTTTATAGTCTCCGAGAGAGAGACAGACAAAATTTGCCGCCATTTTTTTTCCGCCATTTTGGAATTTTTTTTCAGCTCACTGGCAACTGCTCGAGGTTTCGAATGACATTTGGTCGAGCACCCTCCACCTATCTTCTATACCCTGGCCGTGCCCCTCGCCCGTCTCCGAACTCCTCACTCATCAGCTCTCTCCACCTTTCTCCGAGTCACATTCTTTGAGCTCTACACGACACCATGGGTGAAAAAAATTTTTTTCATACAAAATTTTCCAGGAGAGGGGTGGAAATTTGGGACGTCACAGCTCGGCCGCCATCTTGTTTTTTTAATTTTTTTCACTTTTTCTGTTAATCGTTTACTAATTTCTACAATAATCCAAAATTTCAAAGAAATCGGTTGGAAAACAAAAGAGTTGCAAGATTCACGTCGGCCGCCATCTTGTTTTTCCGAAATGTCATAATTTTTCCCCACTCGAATCCCCCACCCGGACATATCTCCCCTACATCATTGTATCGTTTTTTGTCTCTTTCTAGGAGAACAATTGTGTCAATGAGTGAGTGAGTGAGTGAGTGGTAATCGAGCTATATATATTATAACTAGTAGGGCGCGTGGGTGCGCGGCCCACTAAAGTGGACCGCGATTTTTCTGTTGATGAATTAGAGTTTCAGGTCTTGATCATTTTTTACCTAAGCAGCACTCTTTCATCTTTTATACTCTCCGAGATAGACACCTTTGAAATTTGTATAGCCGCCATCTTGAATCCGCCATTTTGAACTTTTTCAGCTCACTGCCAATTGGATGAGATTTCGAGTATTTTTTGTTTGAGCACCTCCCACCTATCTTCAATACCCTGGCCGTGCTCCTCACCCACCTTCCAAACCCTCGATCATCATATTTTATCATTTATCACAATGAAAATTCTTCTATAAAAACAAATTTTGAAAAGGAACCGTATCAGTCTTGTATTGTTCCCAACTTCTAGTCTCTTCAATGTTCGCTATATATTTTGTATGGAAAAAAAAATCCGCCATCTTGAATTTTTTTTCATTATATCAAGTAGACCTTCGGGTCCTGATCATCTTTTGCCAAGAAACCACTATTCCATCTTTTATCCTCTCCGAGATAGACACCGACGAAATTTGTATGGCAGCCATCTTGAATCCGCCATTTTGGAATTTTTTTTCAACTCACTGGCAATTGGATGAGGTTTCGAGTGACTTTTGTTCGAGCACACCCCACCTATCTTCAATACCCTGGCCGTGCTCCTCACCCGTCTCCGAAATCCTCAATCATCAGCTCTCTCCATATTTTTCCTCCGAATGAATTTTTGTCCTCTATACGAAACTATCGGTAAAAAAAATTTTTTTCATACAAAATTTTACAGGAGAGGTGATCAATGAGTGAGTCAGTGAATCAGTGAATCAGCCCCAGCAGCTATATATATATACTAGCGTTTGCTCGGTGCGCGAGCTGCTAAAGCAGCTCGCGGGAAGTGTTATTGCTACAAGTAGGGCGCGTGGGTGCGCGGCCCGCTAAAGCGGACCGCGATTGTTCGGCTTTATTTATTTAGCTCGGTGCGCGAGCTGCTAAAGCAGCTCGCGGGAAGTGTTATTACTACAAGTAGGGCGCGTGGGTGCGCGGCCCGCTAAAGCGGACCGCGATTTTTTTACTCATCAAGTAGACCTTCGGATTCTGGTCATCTTTTGCCAAAAAATTTGTTCGAGCACACCCCACCTATCTGCAATAACCTGGCCGTGCTCCTCATTCACAAATGAAAAAGAAAAAAAAAGAAAAAAAAAGAAAAAAAGCAAATGTAAAATGAAAAAAAAGAAAAAGAAAAAAAGCCCTATGAACCTATCAAAATCAATGTCTTGCATAGTTCCCAACTTCTAGTCCCTTCAATATTCCCCATACATTTTGTATGGGAAAAAAAAAATCCGCCATCTTGAATTTTTTTCCTACTCACCAGGTAGACCTCCGGGTTTTGATCATCTTTTGTCGAGAAACCGCTCCTCCATCTTTTATAGTCTCCGAGAGAGAGACGGACAAAATTTGCCGCCATTTTTTTTCCGCCATTTTAGAATTTTTTTTCAACTCACTGGCAATTGCTCGAGGTTTCGAATGACATTTGGTCGAGCACCCTCCACCTATCTTCTATACCCTGGCCGTGCCCCTCGCCCGTCTCCGAACTCCTCACTCATCAGCTCTCTCCACCTTTCTCCGAGTCACATTCTTTGAGCTCTATACGACACCATGGGTGAAAAAAATTTTTTTCATACAAAATTTTACAGGAGAGGGGTGGAAATTTGAGACGTCACAGCTCGGCCGCCATCTTGTTTTTTTAATTTTTTTCACTTTTTCTGTTAATCGTTTACTAATTTCTACAATGATCCAAAATTTCAAAGAAATCGGTTGGAAAACAAAAGAGTTGCAAGATTCACGTCGGCCGCCATCTTGTTTTTCCGAAATGTCATAATTTTTCCCCACTCGAATCCCCCACCCGGACATATCTCCCCTACATCAATCTATCGTTTTTTGTCTCTTTCTAGGAGAACAATTATGTCAATCAGTGAGTGTGTCAGTCAGTCAGTGGTAATCGAGCTATATATATTATAACTAGCATTTGCTCGGTGCGCGAGCTGCTAAAGCAGCTCGCGGGAAGTGTTTTACTAAAAGTAAGGCGCGTGGGTGCGCGGCCCGCTTAAGCGGACCGCGATTGTTCGGCTTTATTTATTTCGCTCGGTGCGCGAGCTGCTAAAGCAGCTCGCGGGAAGTGTTATTACTACAAGTAGGGCGCGTGGGTGCGCGGCCCGCTAAAGCGGACCGCGATTTTTTTACTCATCAAGTAGCCCTTCGGATTCTGGTCATCTTTTGCCAAAAAATTTGTTCGAGCACACCGCACCTATCTGCAATAACCTGGCCGTGCTCCTCATTCACAAAAGAAAAAGAAAAAAAAAGAAAAAAAAATGAAAAAAAAAAACAAAAAAAACAAATGTAAAATGAAAAAAAAGAAAAAGAAAAAAAGCCCTATGAACCTATCAAAATCAATGTCTTGCATAGTTCCCAACTTCTAGTCCCTTCAATATTCCCCATACATTTTGTATGGGGGGAAAAAAAAATCCGCCATCTTGAATTTTTTTCCTACTCACCAGGTAGACCTCCGGCTTGTGATCATCTTTTGTCGAGAAACCGCTCCTCCATCTTTTATAGTCTCCGAGAGAGAGACGGACAAAATTTGCCGCCATTTTTTTTCCGCCATTTTGAAATTTTTTTTCAACTCACTGGCAACTGCTCGAGGTTTCGAATGACATTTGGTCGAGCACCCTCCACCTATCTTCTATACCCTGGCCGTGCCCCTCGCCCGTCTCCGAACTCCTCACTCATCAGCTCTCTCCACCTTTCTCCTAGTCACATTCATTGAGCTCTATACGACACCATGGGTGAAAAAAATTTTTTTCATACAAAACTTTACAGGAGAGGGGTCGGAAATTTGAGACGTCACAGCTCGGCCGCCATCTTGTTTTTTTAATTTTTTTCACTTTTTCTGTTAATCGTTTACTAATTTCTACAATAATCCAAAATTTCAAAGAAATCGGTTGGAAAACAAAAGAGTTGCAAGATTCACGTCGGCCGCCATCTTGTTTTTCCGAAATGTCATAATTTTCCCCAACTCGAATCCCCCCCCCGAACACATCTCCCGAACATCATTATATCGATTTCCGTCTCCTTCTAGGAGAACAACCCTGTCAATCAGTCAGTGAGTGAATCAGTCAGTGGTAATTGAGCTATATATATTATAACTAGCGTTTGCTCGGTGCGCGAGCTGCTAAAGCAGCTCGCGGGAAGTGTTATTGCTCCAAGTAGGGCGCGTGGGTGCGCGGCCCGCTAAAGCGGACCGCGATTGTTCGGCTTTATTTATTTCGCTCGGTGCGCGAGCTGCTAAAGCAGCTCGCGGGAAGTGTTATTACTACAAGTAGGGCGCGTGGGTGCGCGGCCCGCTAAAGCGGACCGCGATTTTTTTACTCATCAAGTAGCCCTTCGGATTCTGGTCATCTTTTGCCAAAAAATTTGTTCGAGCACACCCCACCTATCTGCAATAACCTGGCCGTGCTCCTCATTCACAAAAGAAAAAGAAAAAAAAATGAAAAAAAAGAAAAAAAAAAAAAAATGAAAAATGAAAAAAAAGAAAAAGAAAAAAGCCCTATGAACCTATCAAAATCAATGTCTTGCATAGTTCCCAACTTCTAGTCCCTTCAATATTCCCCATACATTTTGTATGGGGGGAAAAAAAAATCCGCCATCTTGAATTTTTTTCCTACTCACCAGGTAGACCTCCGGGTTGTGATCACCTTTTGTCGAGAAACCGCTCCTCCATCTTTCATAGTCTCCGAGAGAGAGACGGACAAAATTTGCCGCCATTTTTTTTCCGCCATTTTGGATTTTTTTTTCAACTCACTGGCAACTGCTCGAGGTTTCGAATGACATTTGGTCGAGCACCCTCCACCTATCTTCTATACCCTGGCCGTGCCCCTCGCCCGTCTCCGAACTCCTCACTCATCAGCTCTCTCCACCTTTCTCCGAGTCACATTCTTTGAGCTCTATACGACACCTTGGGTGAAAAAAATTTTTTTCATACAAAATTTTACAGGAGAGGGGTGGAAGTTTGAGACGTCACAGCTCGGCCGCCATCTTGTTTTTTTAATTTTTTTTACTTTTTCTGTTAATCGTTTACTAATTTCTACAATAATCCAAAATTTCAAAGAAATCGGTCGGAAAACAAAAGAGTTGCAAGATTCACGTCGGCCGCCATCTTGTTTTTCCGAAATGTCATAATTTTCCCCAACTCGAATCCCCCCCCCAAACACATCTCCCGAACATCATTATATCGATTTCCGTCTCCTTCTAGGAGAACAACCCTGTCAATGAGTCAGTGAATCAGTCAGTCAGTGGTAATCGAGCTATATATATTATAACTAGTATTTCGCTCGGTGCGCGAGCTGCTAAAGCAGCTCGCGGGAAGTGTTATTACTACAAGTAGGGCGCGTGGGTGCGCGGCCCGCTAAAGCGGACCGCGATTGTTCGGCTTTATTTATTTCGCTCGGTGCGCGAGCTGCTAAAGCAGCTCGCGGGAAGTGTTATTACTACAAGTAGGGCGCGTGGGTGCGCGGCCCGCTAAAGCGGACCGCGATTGTTCGGCTTTATTTATTTCGCTCGGTGCGCGAGCTGCTAAAGCAGCTCGCGGGAAGTGTTATTACTACAAGTCGGGCGCGTGGGTGCGCGGCCCGCTAAAGCGGACCGCGATTTTTTTACTCATCAAGTAGACTTTCGGATTCTGGTCATCTTTTGCCAAAAAATTTGTTCGAGCACACCCCACCTATCTGCAATAACCTGGCCGTGCTCCTCATTCACAAATGAAAAAGAAAAAAAAAGAAAAAAAAAAGAAAAAAAGCAAATGTAAAATGAAAAAAAAGAAAAAGAAAAAAAGCCCTATGAACCTATCAAAATCAATGTCTTGCATAGTTCCCAACTTCTAGTCCCTTCAATATTCCCCATATACATTTTGTATGAAAAAAAAAAATCCGCCATCTTGAATTTTTTTCCTACTCACCAGGTAGACCTCCGGGTTTTGATCAACTTTTGTCGAGAAACCGCTCCTCCATCTTTTATAGTCTCCGAGAGAGAGACGGACAAAATTTGCCGCCATTTTTTTCCGCCATTTTGGAATTTTTTTTCAACTCACTGGCAACTGCTCGAGGTTTCGAATGACATTTGGTCGAGCACCCTCCACCTATCTTCTATACCCTGGCCGTGCCCCTCGCCCGTCTCCGAACTCCTCACTCATCAGCTCTCTCCACCTTTCTCCGAGTCACATTCTTTGAGCTCTATACGACACCATGGGTGAAAAAAATTTTTTCATACAAAATTTTACAGGAGAGGGTCGGAAATTTGAGACGTCACAGCTCGGCCGCCATCTTGATTTTTAAATTTTTTTCACTTTTTCTGTTAATCGTTTACTAATTTCTACAATAATCCGAAAATTTCAAAGAAATCGGTTGGAAAACAAAAGAGTTGCAAGAATCACGTCGGCCGCCATCTTGTTTTTCCGAAATGTCATAATTTTTCCCCACTCGAATCCCCCACCCGGACATATCTCCCGTACATCATTATATCGTTTTTTGTCTCTTTCTAGGAGAACAATTATGTCAATGAGTCAGTGAGTGAATCAGTGAATCAGTGAGTGGTAATCGAGCTATATATATTATAACTAGCATTTGCTCGGTGCGCGAGCTGCTAAAGCAGCTCGCGGGAGGTGTTATTGCTACAAGTAGGGCGCGTGGGTGCGCGGCCCGCTAAAGCGGACCGCGATTGTTCGGCTTTATTTATTTCGCTCGGTGCGCGAGCTGCTAAAGCAGCTCGCGGGAAGTGTTATTACTACAAGTAGGGCGCGTGGGTGCGCGGCCCGCTAAAGCGGACCGCGATTTTTTTACTCATCAAGTAGACCTTCGGATTCTGGTCATCTTTTGCCAAAAATTTGTTCGAGCACACCCCACCTATCTGCAATAACCTGGCCGTGCTCCTCATTCACAAATGAAAAAGAAAAAAAAAGAAAAAAAAAAGAAAAAAAAAAGAAAAAAAAGAAAAAAAGCAAATGTAAAATGAAAAAAAAGAAAAAGAAAAAAGCCCTATGAACCTATCAAAATCAATGTCTTGCATAGTTCCCAACTTCTAGTCCCTTCAATATTCCCCATACATTTTGTATGGGGGGGAAAAAAAATCCGCCATCTTGAATTTTTTTCCTACTCACCAGGTAGACCTCCGGGTTGTGATCATCTTTTGTCGAAAAACCGCTCCTCCATCTTTTATAGTCTCCGAGAGAGAGACGGACAAAATTTGCCGCCATTTTTTTTCCGCCATTTTGGAATTTTTTTTCAGCTCACTGGCAACTGCTCGAGGTTTCGAATGACATTTGGTCGAGCACCCTCCACCTATCTTCTATACCCTGGCCGTGCCCCTCGCCCGTCTCCGAACTCCTCACTCATCAGCTCTCTCCACCTTTCTCCGAGTCACATTCTTTGAGCTCTACACGACACCATGGGTGAAAAAAATTTTTTTCATACAAAATTTTCCAGGAGAGGGGTGGAAATTTGAGACGTCACAGCTCGGCCGCCATCTTGTTTTTTTAATTTTTTTCACTTTTTCTGTTAATCGTTTACTAATTTCTACAATAATCCAAAACTTCAAAGAAATCGGTTGGAAAACAAAAGAGTTGCAAGATTCACGTCGGCCGCCATCTTGTTTTTCCGAAATGTCATAATTTTTCCCTACTCGAATCCCCCACCCGAACATATCCCCCGAACATCATTTTATCGTTTTTTGTCTCTTTCTAGGAGAACAATTATGTCAATCAGTGAGTGAGTGAGTGAGTGGTAATCGAGCTATATATATTATAACTAGTATTTCGCTCGGTGCGCGAGCTGCTAAAGCAGCTCGCGGGAAGTGTTATTGCTACAAGTAGGGCGCGTGGGTGCGCGGCCCGCTAAAGCGGACCGCGATTGTTCGGCTCTATTTATTTCGCTCGGTGCGTGAGCAGCTAAAGCAGCTCGCGGGAAGTGTTATTGCTACAAGTAGGGCGCGTGGGTGCGCGGCCCGCTAAAGCGGACCGCGATTGTTCGGCTCTATTTATTTCGCTCGGTGCGCGAGCAGCTAAAGCAGCTCGCGGGAAGTGTTATTACTACAAGTAGGGCGCGTGGGTGCGCGGCCCGCTAAAGCGGACCGCGATTTTTTTACTCATCAAGTAGACCTTCGGATTCTGGTCATCTTTTGCCAAAAAATTTGTTCGAGCACACCCCACCTATCTGCAATAACCTGGCCGTGCTCCTCATTCACAAAAGAAAAAGAAAAAAGAAGAAAAAAAAAAAAGAAAAAAAAGAAAAAAAGAAAATGTAAAATGAAAAAAAAGAAAAAGAAAAATAGCCCTATGAACCTATCAAAATCAATGTCTTGCATAGTTCCCAACTTCTAGTCCCTTCAATATTCCCCATACATTTTGCATGGAAAAAAAAAATTCCGCCATCTTGAATTTTTTTCCTGCTCACCAGGTAGACCTCCGGGTTTTGATCATCTTTTGTCGAGAAACCGCTCCTCCATCTTTTATAGTCTCCGAGAGAGAGACGGACAAAATTTGCCGCCATTTTTTTTCCGCCATTTTGGAATTTTTTTTCAACTCACTGGCAACTGCTCGAGGTTTCGAATGACATTTGGTCGAGCACCCTCCACCTATCTTCTATACCCTGGCCGTGCCCCTCGCCCGTCTCCGAACTCCTCACTCATCAGCTCTCTCCACCTTTCTCCGAGTCACATTCTTTGAGCTCTATACGACACCATGGGTGAAAAAATTTTTTTTCATACAAAATTTTACAGGAGACGGGTCGGAAATTTGTGACGTCACAGCTCGGCCGCCATCTTGTTTTTTTAATTTTTTTCACTTTTTCTGTTAATCGTTTACTAAGTGCTACAATAATCCAAAATTTCAAAGAAATCGGTTGGAAAACAAAAGAGTTGCAAGATTCACGTCGGCCGCCATCTTGTTTTTCCGAAATGTCATAATTTTTCCCCACTCGAATCCCCCACCCGGACATATCTCCCCTACATCATTGTATCGTTTTCCGTCTCTTTCTAGGAGAACAATCGTGTCAATCAGTGAGTCAGTCAGTCAGTGGTAATCGAGCTATATATATTATAACAACTTCTAGTCCCTTCAATATTCCCCATACATTTTGCATGGAAAAAAAAAATTCCGCCATCTTGAATTTTTTTCCTGCTCACCAGGTAGACCTCCGGGTTTTGATCATCTTTTGTCGACAAACCGCTCCTCCATCTTTTATAGTCTCCGAGAGAGAGACGGACAAAATTTGCCGCCATTTTTTTTCCGCCATTTTGGAATTTTTTTTCAACTCACTGGCAACTGCTCGAGGTTTCGAATGACATTTGGTCGAGCACCCTCCACCTATCTTCTATACCCTGGCCGTGCCCCTCGCCCGTCTCCGAACTCCTCACTCATCAGCTCTCTCCACCTTTCTCCGAGTCACATTCTTTGAGCTCTATACGACACCATGGGTGAAAAAATTTTTTTTCATACAAAATTTTACAGGAGACGGGTCGGAAATTTGTGACGTCACAGCTCGGCCGCCATCTTGTTTTTTTAATTTTTTTCACTTTTTCTGTTAATCGTTTACTAAGTGCTACAATAATCCAAAATTTCAAAGAAATCGGTTGGAAAACAAAAGAGTTGCAAGATTCACGTCGGCCGCCATCTTGTTTTTCCGAAATGTCATAATTTTTCCCCACTCGAATCCCCCACCCGGACATATCTCCCCTACATCATTGTATCGTTTTCCGTCTCTTTCTAGGAGAACAATCGTGTCAATCAGTGAGTCAGTCAGTCAGTGGTAATCGAGCTATATATATTATAACTAGCGTTTGCTCGGTGCGCGAGCTGCTAAAGCAGCTCGCGGGAAGTGTTATTGCTAAAAGTAGGGCGCGTGGGTGCGCGGCCCGCTAAAGCGGACCGCGATTGTTCGGCTTTATTTATTTCGCTCGGTGCGCGAGCTGCTAAAGCAGCTCGCGGGAAGTGTTATTGCTACAAGTAGGGCGCGTGGGTGCGCGGCCCGCTAAAGCGGACCGCGATTGTTCGGCTTTATTTATTTCGCTCGGTGCGCGAGCTGCTAAAGCAGCTCGCGGGAAGTGTTATTACTAAAAGTAGGGCGCGTGGGTGCGCGGCCCGCTAAAGCGGACCGCGATTTTTTTACTCATCAAGTAGACCTTCAGATTCTGGTCATCTTTTGCCAAAAAAATTGTTCGAGCACACCCCACCTATCTGCAATAACCTGGCCGTGCTCCTCATTCACAAATGAAAAAGTAAAAAAAAGAAAAAAAAAAAGAAAAAATGCAAATGTAAAATGAAAAAAAAGAAAAAGAAAAAAGCCCTATGAACCTATCAAACTCATTGTCTTGCATAGTTCCCAACTTCTAGTCCCTTCAATATTCCCCATACATTTTATATGGGGGAAAAAAAAAATCCGCCATCTTGAATTTTTTTCTACTCACCAGGTAGACCTCCGGGTTTTGATCATCTTTTGTCGAGAAACCGCTCCTCCATCTTTTATAGTCTCCGAGAGAGAGACGGACAAAATTTGCCGCCATTTTTTTTCCGCCATTTTGGATTTTTTTTTCAACTCACTGGCAACTGCTCGAGGTTTCGAATGACATTTGGTCGAGCACCCTCCACCTATCTTCTATACCCTGGCCGTGCCCCTCGCCAGTCTCCAAACTCCTCACTCATCAGCTCTCTCCACCTCTCTCCGAGTCACATTCTTTGAGCTCTATACGACACCATGGGTGAAAAAAATTTTTTTCATACAAAATTTTACAGGAGAGAGGTGGAAACTTGAGACGTCACAGCTCGGCCGCCATCTTGTTTTTTTAATTTTTTTCACTTTTTCTGTTAATCGTTTACTAATTTCTACAATAATCCAAAATTTCAAAGAAATCGGTTGGAAAACAAAAGAGTTGCAAGAATCACGTCGGCCGCCATCTTGTTTTTCCGAAATGTCATAATTTTTCCCCACTCGAATCCCCCACCCGAACATATCTCCCGTACATCATTCTATCGTTTTCTGTCTCTTTCTAGGAGAACAATTATGTCAATCAGTGAGTCAGTCAGTCAGTGGTAATCGAGCTATATATATTATAACTAGCGTTTGCTCGGTGCGCGAGCTGCTAAAGCAGCTCGCGGGAAGTGTTATTGCTACAAGTAGGGCGCGTGGGTGCGCGGCCCGCTGAAGCGGACCGCGATTGTTCGGCTTTATTTATTTCGCTCGGTGCGCGAGCTGCTAAAGCAGCTCGCGGGAAGTGTTATTGCTACAAGTAGGGCGCGTGGTGCGCGGCCCGCTAAAGCGGACCGCGATTTTTTTACTCGTCAAGTAGACCTTCGGATTCTGGTCATCTTTTGCCAAAAAATTTGTTCGAGCACACCCCACCTATCTGCAATAACCTGGCCGTGCTCCTCATTCACAAAAGAAAAAGAAAAAAAAAGAAAAAAAAAAAAAAAGAAAAAAGAAAAAAAGCAAATGTAAAATGAAAAAAAAGAAAAAGAAAAAAAGCCCTATGAACCTATCGAAATCAATGTCTTGCATAGTTCCCAACTTCTAGTCCCTTCAATATTCCCCATACATTTTGTATGGAGAAAAAAAAAATCCGCCATCTTGAATTTTTTTCCTACTCACCAGGTAGACCTCCGGGTTTTGATCACCTTTTGTCGAGAAACCGCTCCTCCATCTTTTATAGTCTCCGAGAGAGAGACGGACAAAATTTGCCGCCATTTTTTTTCCGCCATTTTGGAATTTTTTTTCAACTCACTGGCAACTGCTCGAGGTTTCGAATGACATTTGGTCGAGCACCCTCCACCTATCTTCTATACCCTGGCCGTGCCCCTCGCCCGTCTCCGAAATCCTCACTCATCAGCTCTCTCCACCTTACTCCGAGTCACATTCTTTGAGCTCTATACGACACCATGGGTGAAAAAAATTTTTTTCATACAAAATTTTACAGGAGAGGGGTCGGAAATTTGAGACGTCACAGCTCGGCCGCCATCTTGTTTTTTTAATTTTTTTCACTTTTTCTGTTAATCGTTTACTAATTCCTACAATAATCCAAAATTTCAAAGAAATCGGTTGGAAAACTAAAGAGTTGCAAGATTCACGTCGGCCGCCATCTTGTTTTTCCGAAATGTCATAATTTTCCCCAACTCGAATCCCCCACCCGGACATATCTCCCCTACATCATTATATCGATTTCCGTCTCCTTCTAGGAGAACAACCCTGTCAATGAGTGAGTGAGTGAATCAGTGAGTGAGTGGTAATCGAGCTATATATATTATAACTAGCATTTGCTCGGTGCGCGAGCTGCTAAAGCAGCTCGCGGGGAGTGTTATTGCTACAAGTAGGGCGCGTGGGTGCGCGGCCCGCTAAAGCGGACCGCGATTGTTCGGCTTTATTTATTTCGCTCGGTGCGCGAGCTGCTAAAGCAGCTCGCGGGAAGTGTTATTGCTACAAGTAGGGCGCGTGGGTGCGCGGCCCGCTAAAGCGGACCGCGATTGTTCGGCTTTATTTATTTCGCTCGGTGCGCGAGCTGCTAAAGCAGCTCGCGGGAAGTGTTATTACTACAAGTAGGGCGCGTGGGTGCGCGGCCCGCTAAAGCGGACCGCGATTTTTTTACTCATCAAGTAGAACTTCGGATTCTGGTCATCTTTTGCCAAAAAATTTGTTCGAGCACACCCCACCTATCTGCAATAACCTGGCCGTGCTCCTCATTCACAAAAGAAAAAGAAAAAAAGAAAAAAAAATGAAAAAAAAAAAAACAAAAAAAACAAATGTAAAATGAAAAAAAGAAAAAGAAAAAAAACATTGAACCTATCAAAATCAATGTCTTGCATAGTTCCCAACTTCTAGTTGAGTATGTAAAAAAAAAAATCCGCCATCTTGAATTTTTTTCCTACTCACCAGATAGACCTCCGGGTTGTGATCACCTTTTGTCGAGAAACCGCTCCTCCATCTTTTATAGGCTCCGAGAGAGAGACGGACAAAATTTGCCGCCATTTTTTTTCCGCCATTTTGGAATTTTTTTTCAACTCACTGGCAACTGCTCGAGGTTTCGAATGACATTTGGTCGAGCACCCTCCACCTATCTTCTATACCCTGGCCGTGCCCCTCGCCCGTCTCCGAACTCCTCACTCATCAGCTCTCTCCACCTTTCTCCGAGTCACATTCTTTGAGCTCTATACGACACCATGGGTGAAAAAAATTTTTTTCATACAAAATTTTACAGGAGAGGGGTCGGAAATTTGAGACGTCACAGCTCGGCCATCTTGTTTTTTTAATTTTTTTTACTTTTTCTGTTAATCATTTACTAATTTCTACAATAATCCAAAATTTCAAAGAAATCGGTTGGATAACAAAAGAGTTGCAAGAATCACGTCGGCCGCCATCTTGTTTTTCCGAAATGTCATAATTTTTCCCCACTCGAATCCCCCACCCGGACATATCTCCCCTACATCATTGTATCGTTTTCTGTCTCTTTCTAGGAGAACAATCGTGTCAATCAGTGAGTGAGTCAGTCAGTGGTAATCGAGCTATATATATTACTAGCATTTGCTCGGTGCGCGAGCTGCTACAGCAGCTCGCGGGAAGTGTTATTGCTACAAGTAGGGCGCG
Source organism: Oeneis ivallda (assembly GCA_029955525.1). NCBI lineage: Eukaryota > Metazoa > Arthropoda > Insecta > Lepidoptera > Nymphalidae > Oeneis > Oeneis ivallda. The sequence goes on along the minus strand of JARPMR010000022.1, from coordinate 439,184 downwards.
TGGGTGCGCGGCCCGCTAAAGCGGACCGCGATTGTTCGGCTTTATTCATTTCGCTCGGTGCGCGAGCTGCTAAAGCAGCTCGCGGGAAGTGTTGTTACTACAAGTAGGGCGCGTGGGTGCGCGGCCCGCTAAAGCGGACCGCGATTTTTTTACTCATCAAGTAGACCTTCGGATTCTGGTCATCTTTTGCCAAAAAATTTGTTCGAGCACACCGCACCTATCTGCAATAACCTGGCCGTGCTCCTCATTCACAAAAGAAAAAGAAAAAAAAGAAAAAAAATGAAAAAAAAGAAAAAAAACAAATGTAAAATGAAAAAAAGAAAAAGAAAAAAAGCCCTATGAACCTATCAAAATCAATGTCTTGCATAGTTCCCAACTTCTAGTCCCTTCAATATTCCCCATACATTTTGTATGGGGGGGAAAAAAAATCCGCCATCTTGAATTTTTTTCCTACTCACCAGGTAGACCTCCGGGTTGTGATCATCTTTTGTCGAGAAACCGCTCCTCCATCTTTTATAGTCTCCGAGGGAGAGACGGACAAAATTTGCCGCCATTTTTTTTCCGCCATTTTGGAATTTTTTTTTAACTCACTGGCAACTGCTCGAGGTTTCGAATGACATTTGGTCGAGCACCCTCCACCTATCTTCTATACCCTGGCCGTGCCCCTCGCCCGTCTCCGAACTCCTCACTCATCAGCTCTCTCCACCTTTCTCCGAGTCACATTCTGTGAGCTCTATACGACACCATGGGTGAAAAAAATTTTTTTCATACAAAATTTTACAGGAGAGGGGTGGAAATTTGAGACGTCACAGCTCGGCCGCCATCTTGTTTTTTTAATTTTTTTCACTTTTTCTGTTAATCGTTTACTAATTTCTACAATAATCCAAAATTTCAAAGAAATCGGTTGGAAAACAAAAGAGTTGCAAGATTCACGTCGGCCGCCATCTTGTTTTTCCGAAATGTCATAATTTTTCCCCACTCGAATCCCCCACCCAAACATATCTCCCGAACATCATTATATCGATTTCCGTCTCTTTCTAGGAGAACAATTATGTCAATTATGACCAACACGCCTGCCCAGCGTGGTCATTATGGGCAAAACCTTGTATGGATATTCGCACAAGACCATGGCCCCTAGTTCCCGGCGGCCTCGCTATTCCTGACCCTGGCAGCGGTCAAGGTAATGGCGGGGCAGGGGGTGCTAAGAATCTCCGGACGAGATTCCGCTGCCAACCCCGACGACTGGACCTGGTGACGTATAACGCACGCACTTTGAGGACCGACGAAAAGATCATCGAGCTGGAAGAAGCAGTGAGCAAGTTGCGCTGGAACATTATAGGATTGTCTGAAGTCCGACGAGAGGGGGAGGACTCGATAATCCTTAATTCCGGCAACTTGTTTTACTACCGGGAGGGCGATCAACAGTCCCAGGGTGGTGTCGGGTTCATCGTCCACAAGTCCCTCGTCAACAACATTGTACAAGTCAAGAGTGTGTCGAGTAGGGTAGCGTACCTTATACTCAGAATCACCAAACGGTATTCGCTGAAGGTTATACAGGTCTACGCTCCGACATCGACACATTCTGACGAGGAGGTGGAGGCGCTGTATGAGGATATATCAAAAGCCATACACGCCTCTACCACTCATTACAGTGTTGTGATGGGGGATTTCAATGCAAGGCTGGGCGAACGAAGCGGTGCAGAGACGAAAGTGGGGCATTTTGGGTATGGGCGAAGGAACCAAAGGGGCCAAATGTTGGCCGACTTCATGGAGAAGGAGGGCCTCTTTATGATGAACTCCTTCTTCAGGAAGCGGCCACACAGAAAATGGACATGGTTGAGTCCCGATGGTTCCACGAGAAATGAGATCGACTTCATTATGTCGACCAAGCGGCATATATTCAATGATGTCTCTGTGATCAATAGGGTGAAAACCGGTAGCGATCACCGGATGGTAAGAGGCACGTTGAATATTAATGTGAAGCTGGAAAGGGCCAGACTGGTGAAGTCCACTCTCCGACCTTTTCGTGCTCATACCCAAAATCCCGAAAACTTCCAACTCGAACTGCAGAACCGATTCGAGTGCCTAGCAGACTGCGTTTCTGTGGACGATCTAAACAACAGGTTCGTGGAAACTGTTCATACTGTGGGGTCTAAATTCTTTAAGACCCACCGCAGGAAAAGAACCGAAAAGTTCTCTGACCATACTCTCAAGCTAATGAAGGAGAGACAAGAGATGAGGCTGCAGTCATCGGCAGACGCGGCTGCCTACCGGCGGATTAATAGGCAGATCTCTAAAGCACAAACTCGCGACCTCCGTGTCTTTAATACCAAGTGTATTAAAGATACCATTGAGCGGAACAAAGGCTCAAAAGTGTTCGCGAGAGATTTGTCTATCGGACAGAGCCAGTTGATGCGGCTGAAAACTGATGACGGCCGTCTCGTCTCTTCTCGACCTGAGGTTTTGGGAGAGGTTGAGAAGTTCTATGGACAGTTATATACCACGACACAAAAACCTGTTGAAGATCTGGCGAAAGATCCCAGAGCCAAACTGACCCGACACTATACCGAAGATATCCCGGACGTCAGCCTATACGAGATTAGAATGGCTCTCAAACAGCTTAAGGACAACAAGGCGCCAGGTGATGACGGAATCACTGCGGAACTCCTGAAAGCGGGTGGAAAACCGGTACTTAAGATCTTTCAGCGATTGTTCAATTCCGTCATCCACGAGGGCACAACGCCGGAAGCATGGCACAGGAGCGTGGTGGTTCTGTTCTTCAAAAAGGGTGATAATACCTTGTTGAAGAATTATAGACCCATCTCGTTGTTGAGTCATGTTTATAAGTTGTTCTCGAGAGTCATTACGAATCGTCTCGCTCGTAGGTTCGACGACTTCCAGCCTCCCGAACAAGCCGGATTCCGAAAAGGCTTTGGTACCATAGATCATATTCATACGCTGCGGCAGGTTATACAAAAGACAGAAGAGTATAACCGGCCACTTTGCTTAGCGTTTGTGGATTATGAGAAAGCCTTCGATTCGGTGGAAACTTGGGCTGTGTTGAGGTCGCTGCAGAGATGTCGGATTGACTACCGGTATATCCAAGTGTTGAAGTGCTTGTATGAAAACGCCACAATGTCAGTACGTATACAGGACCAGACTACGAGGCCAATTCACTTGCAGCGTGGAGTGCGACAGGGAGACGTTATCTCCCCGAAGCTCTTTACCGCTGCGTTGGAGGACGTCTTTAAGCTTCTGGATTGGAACGGGCTTGGCATCAACATAAACGGCGAGTACATCACTCACCTGCGATTTGCCGATGACATAGTAGTCATGGCAGAGACTCTGAGAGACCTCAATACAATGCTCAACGATCTCAGCAGGGTTTCTCAACAGGTGGGCCTGAAAATGAACATGAGCAAGACGAAAATCATGTCCAATGCTCATGCACCGCTCCACCCAGTAATTGTTGAGAACTCTGCACTCGAAATTGTCGACGAGTATATTTACCTGGGACACACAGTCCAGCTAGGTAGGTCCAATTTCGAGAAAGAGATCAACCGCCGAATCCAACTCGGCTGGGCAGCGTTCGGGAAGCTCCGAGATGTCTTCTCGTCCAAAATTCCTCAGTGCCTGAAGACTAAAGTCTTCGAACAGTGCGTGTTGCCAGTGATGACTTACGGATCCGAGACATGGTCGCTAACTAAGGGCCTCATAAGTAGGCTCAGGACCGCTCAGCGGGCGATGGAGAGAGCTATGCTCGGAGTGTCCCTGCGGGATCGAATCAGAAATGAGGAGATCCGTAGGAGAACCAGAGTCACCGACATAGCTAAGCGAGTCGCGATACTGAAGTGGAAATGGGCGGGGCACATAGTTCGAAGAGCTGATGGTCGTTGGGGTCCCAAGGTGCTGGAGTGGCGACCCCGCACCGGGAAGCGCAGTGTAGGCAGACCCCCCACCAGGTGGACCGACGACATCAAACGAGTCGCAGGGAGCCGCTGGATTCAGGCGGCGCAAGACCGAGGCCTGTGGAAGTCCATGCAAGAGACCTTTGTCCAGCAGTGGACGTCTATCGGTTGATAAAGAAGAAAGAAGAAGAATTATGTCAATGAGTGAATCAGTCAGTGGTAATCGAGCTATATATATTACTAGCATTTGCTCGGTGCGCGAGCTGCTAAAGCAGCTCGCGGGAAGTGTTATTGCTACAAGTAGGGCGCGTGGGTGCGCGGCCCGCTAAAGCGGACCGCGATTGTTCGGCTTTATTCATTTCGCTCGGTGCGCGAGCTGCTGAAGCAGCTCGCGGGAAGTGTTATTGCTACAAGTAGGGCGCGTGGGTGCGCGGCCCGCTAAAGCGGACCGCGATTGTTCGGCTTTATTCATTTCGCTCGGTGCGCGAGCTGCTAAAGCAGCTCGCGGGAAGTGTTGTTACTACAAGTAGGGCGCGTGGGTGCGCGGCCCGCTAAAGCGGACCGCGATTTTTTTACTCATCAAGTAGACCTTCGGATTCTGGTCATCTTTTGCCAAAAAATTTGTTCGAGCACACCGCACCTATCTGCAATAACCTGGCCGTGCTCCTCATTCACAAAAGAAAAAGAAAAAAAAGAAAAAAAAATGAAAAAAAAGAAAAAAAACAAATGTAAAATGAAAAAAAGAAAAAGAAAAAAAGCCCTATGAACCTATCAAAATCAATGTCTTGCATAGTTCCCAACTTCTAGTCCCTTCAATATTCCCCATACATTTTGTATGGGGGGGAAAAAAAAATCCGCCATCTTGAATTTTTTTCCTACTCACCAGGTAGACCTCCGGGTTGTGATCATCTTTTGTCGAGAAACCGCTCCTCCATCTTTTATAGTCTCCGAGGGAGAGACGGACAAAATTTGCCGCCATTTTTTTTCCGCCATTTTGGAATTTTTTTTTAACTCACTGGCAACTGCTCGAGGTTTCGAATGACATTTGGTCGAGCACCCTCCACCTATCTTCTATACCCTGGCCGTGCCCCTCGCCCGTCTCCGAACTCCTCACTCATCAGCTCTCTCCACCTTTCTCCGAGTCACATTCTGTGAGCTCTATACGACACCATGGGTGAAAAAAATTTTTTTCATACAAAATTTTACAGGAGAGGGGTCGGAAATTTGAGACGTCACAGCTCGGCCGCCATCTTGTTTTTTTAATTTTTTTCACTTTTTCTGTTAATCGTTTACTAATTTCTACAATAATCCAAAATTTCAAAGAAATCGGTTGGAAAACAAAAGAGTTGCAAGATTCACGTCGGCCGCCATCTTGTTTTTCCGAAATGTCATAATTTTTCCCCACTCGAATCCCCCACCCAAACATATCTCCCGAACATCATTATATCGATTTCCGTCTCTTTCTAGGAGAACAATTATGTCAATGAGTGAATCAGTCAGTGAATCAGTCAGTGGTAATCGAGCTATATATATTATAACTAGTATTTCGCTCGGTGCGCGAGCTGCTAAAGCAGCTCGCGGGAAGTGTTTTACTAAAAGTAAGGCGCGTGAGTGCGCGGCCCGCTAAAGCGGACCGCGAATTTTTTTTCTCATCAAGTAGACCTTCGGATTCTGGTCATCTTTTGGCAAAACATTTGATCGAGCACACCCCACCTATCTGCAATAACCTGGCCGTGCTCCTCATTCACAAAAGAAAAAGAAAGAAAAGAAAAAAAGAAAAGAAAAAAGAAGAAAGAAAAAAAGAAAAATCAATATTCGCCATATATTTCGCATGGGATAAAAATCCGCCATCTTGTTTTTTTTCCTGATCATCAAGTAGACCTTTGGGTCTTGATCATCTGTTGCCAAGAAACTACTCTTCCATCTTTTATACTCTCCGAGATAGACACCAGAGAAAGTTTCTATGGCCGCCATCTTGAATCCGCCATTTTGGAGTTTTTTTTTCAACTCCCTGCTAATTGGATGTGGTTTCGAGTAATTTTTGTTGGAGCAAAATCAATGTCTTGCATAGTTCCCAACTTCTAGTCCCTTCAATATTCCCCATACATTTTGTATGGGGGGGAAAAAAAAAAACCCCCAATTTGAATTTTTTTCCTACTCACCAGGTAGACCTCCGGGTTGTGATCATCTTTTGTCTTGAAACCGCTCCTCCATCTTTTATAGTCTCCGAGAGAGAGACGGACAAAATTTGCCGCCATTTTTTTTCCGCCATTTTGGAATTTTTTTTCAACTCACTGGCAACTGCTCGAGGTTTCGAATGACATTTGGTCGAGCACCCTCCACCTATCTTCTATACCCTGGCCGTGCCCCTCGCCCGTCTCCGAACTCCTCACTTATCAGCTCTCTCCACCTTTCTCCGACTCACATTCTTTGAGCTCTATACGACACCATGGGTGAAAAAAATTTTTTTCATACAAAATTTTACTGGAGAGGGGTGGAAATTTGAGACGTCACAGCTCGACCGCCATCTTGTTTTTTTAATTTTTTTCACTTTTTCTGTTAATCGTTTACTAATTTCTACAATAATTCAAAATTTCAAAGAAATCGGTTGGAAAACAAAAGAGTTGCAAGATTCACGTCGGCCGCCATCTTGTTTTTCCGAAATGTCATAATTTTTCCCCACTCGAATCCCCCACCCGAACATATCTCCCGTACATCATTTGATCGTTTTTTGTCTCTTTCTAGGAGAACAATTATGTCAATGAGTCAGTGAGTGAATCAGTCAGTGGTAATCGAGCTATATATATTACTAGCGTTTGCTCGGTGCGCGAGCTGCTAAAGCAGCTCGCGGGAAGTGTTATTACTACAAGTAGGGCGCGTGGGTGCGCGGCCCGCTAAAGCGGACCGTGATTGTTCGGCTTTATTTATTTCGCTCGGTGCGCGAGCTGCTAAAGCAGCTCGCGGGAAGTGTTATTGCTACAAGTAGGGCGCGTGGGTGCGCGGCCCGCTAAAGCGGACCGCGATTTTTTTACTCTTCAAGTAGCCCTTCGGATTCTGGTCATCTTTTGCCAAAAAATTTGTTCGAGCACACCCCACCTATCTGCAATAACCTGGTCGTGCTCCTCATTCACAAAAGAAAAAGAAAAAAAAAATGAAAAAAAACAAAAAAAAAACAAATGTAAAATGAAAAAAAAGAAAAAGAAAAAAAGCCCTATGAACCTATCAAAATCAATGTCTTGCATAGTTCCCAACTTCTAGTCCCTTCAATATTCCCCATACATTTAGTATGGAAAAAAAAAATCCGCCATCTTGAATTTTTTTCCTACTCACCAGGTAGACCTCCGGGTTTTGATCATCTTTTGTCGAGAAACCGCTCCTCCATCTTTTATAGTCTCCGAGAGCGAGACGGACAAAATTTGCCGCCATTTTTTTTCCGCCATTTTGGATTTTTTTTTTCAACTCACTGGCAACTGCTCGAGGTTTCGAATGACATTTGGTCGAGCACCCTCCACCTATCTTCTATACCCTGGCCGTGCCCCTCGCCCGTCTCCGAACTCCTCACTCATCAGCTCTCTCCACCTTTCTCCGAGTCACATTCTTTGAGCTCTATACGACACCATGGGTGAAAAAAATTTTTTTCATACAAAATTTTACAGGAGAGGGGTGGAAATTTGAGACGTCACAGCTCGGCCGCCATCTTGTTTTTTTAATTTTTTTCACTTTTTCTGTTAATCGTTTACTAATTTCTACAATAATCCAAAATTTCAAAGAAATCGGTTGGAAAACAAAAGAGTTGCAAGATTCACGTCGGCCGCCATCTTGTTTTTCCGAAATGTCATAATTTTTCCCCACTCGAATCCCCCACCCGAACATATCTCCCGAACATCATTATATCGATTTCCGTCTCCTTCTAGGAGAACAATCGTGTCAATCAGTCAGTCAGTGAGTCAGTGGTAATCGAGCTATATATATTATAACTAGTATTTCGCTCGGTGCGCGAGCTGCTAAAGCAGCTCGCGGGAAGTGTTTTACTAAAAGTAAGGCGCGTGGGTGCGCGGCCCGCTAAAGCGGACCGCGATTGTTCGGCTTTATTTATTTCGCTCGGTGCGCGAGCTGCTAAAGCAGCTCGCGGGAAGTGTTATTACTACAAGTAGGGCGCGTGGGTGCGCGGCCCGCTAAAGCGGACCGCGATTTTTTTACTCATCAAGTAGCCCTTCGGATTCTGGTCATCTTTTGCCAAAAAATTTGTTCGAGCACACCCCACCTATCTGTAATAACCTGGCCGTGCTCCTCATTCACAAAAGAAAAAGAAAAAAAATGAAAAAAAACAAAAAAAAAAACAAATGTAAAATGAAAAAAAAGAAAAAGAAGAAAAGCCCTATGAACCTATCAAAACCAATGTCTTGCATAGTTCCCAACTTCTAGTCCCTTCAATATTCCCCATACATTTAGTATGGAAAAAAAAGTCCGCCATCTTGAATTTTTTTCCTACTCACCAGGTAGACCTCCGGGTTTCGATCATCTTTTGTCGAGAAACCGCTCCTCCATCTTTTATAGTCTCCGAGAGAGAGACGGACAAAATTTGCCGCCATTTTTTTTCCGCCATTTTGGAATTTTTTTTCAACTCACTGGCAACTGCTCGAGATTTCGAATGACATTTGGTCGAGCACCCTCCACCTATCTACTATACCCTGGCCGTGCCCCTCGCCCGTCTCCGAACTCCTCACTCATCAGCTCTCGCCACCTTTCTCCGAGTCACATTCTTTGAGCTCTATACGACACCATGGGTGAAAAAAATTTTTTTCATACAAAATTTTACAGGAGAGGGGTCTGAAATTTGAGACGTCACAGCTCGGCCGCCATCTTGTTTTTTTAATTTTTTTCACTTTTTCTGTTAATCGTTTACTAATTTCTACAATAATCCAAAATTTCAAAGAAATCGGTCGGAAAACAAAAGAGTTGCAAGATTCACGTCGGCCGCCATCTTGTTTTTCCGAAATGTCATAATTTTCCCCAACTCGAATCCCCCACCTGGACATATCTCCCCTACATCATTATATCGATATCCGTCTCCTTCTAGGAGAACAACCCTGTCAATGAGTGAATCAGTCAGTGAGTGAATCAGTGGTAATCGAGCTATATATATTATAACTAGTATTTCGCTCGGTGCGCGAGCTGCTAAAGCAGCTCGCGGGAAGTGTTATTGCTACAAGTAGGGCGCGTGGGTGCGCGGCCCGCTAAAGCGGACCGCGATTGTTTGGCTTTATTTATTTCGCTCGGTGCGCGAGCTGCTAAAGCAGCTCGCGGGAAGTGTTATTACTACAAGTAGGGCGCGTGGGTGCGCGGCCCGCTAAAGCGGACCGCGATTTTTTTACTCATCAAGTAGCCCTTCGGATTCTGGTCATCTTTTGCCAAAAAATTTGTTCGAGCACACCCCACCTATCTGCAATAACCTGGCCGTGCTCCTCATTCACAAAAGAAAAAGAAAAAAAAAGAAAAAAATATGAAAAAAAAACAAATATAAATTAAAATAAAGAAAAAGAAAAACAGCCCTATGAACCTATCAAAATCAATGTCTTGCATAGTTCCCAACTTCTAGTCCCTTCAATATTCCCCATACATTTAGTATGGAAAAAAAAAATCCGCCATCTTGAATTTTTTTCCTACTCACCAGGTAAACCTCCGGGTTTTGATCATCTTTTGTCGAGAAACCGCTCCTCCATCTTTTATAGTCTCCGAGAGAGAGACGGACAAAATTTGCCGCCATTTTTTTTCCGCCATTTTGGAATTTTTTTTCAACTCACTGGCAACTGCTCGAGGTTTCGAATGACATTTGGTCGAGCACCCTCCACCTATCTACTATACCCTGGCCGTGCCCCTCGCCCGTCTCCGATCTCCTCACTCATCAGCTCTCTCCACCTTTCTCCGAGTCACATTCTTTGAGCTCTATACGACACCATGGGTGAAAAAAATTTTTTTCATACAAAATTTTACAGGGTGGGGTCGGAAATTTGAGACGTCACAGCTCGGCCGCCATCTTGTTTTTTTAAATTTTTTTCACTTTTTCTGTTAATCGTTTACTAATTTCTACAATAATCCAAAATTTCAAAGAAATCGGTTGGAAAACAAAAGAGTTGCAAGAATCACGTTGGCCGCCATCTTGTTTTTCCGAAATGTCATAATTTTTCCCCACTCGAATCCCCCACCCGAACATATCTCCCGTACATCATTGTATCGTTTTTTGTCTCTTTCTAGGAGAACAATTATGTCAATCAGTCAGTGAGTCAGTGGTAATCGAGCTATATATATTATAACTAGCATTTGCTCGGTGCGCGAGCTGCTAAAGCAGCTCGCGGGAAGTGTTTTACTAAAAGTAAGGCGCGTGGGTGCGCGGCCCGCTAAAGCGGACCGCGATTGTTCGGCTTTATTTATTTCGCTCGGTGCGCGAGCTGCTAAAGCAGCTCGCGGGATGTGTTATTACTACAAGTAGGGCGCGTGGGTGTGCGAAAAGCCCTATGAACCTATCAAAATCAATGTCTTGCATAGTTCCCAACTTCTAGTCCCTTCAATATTCCCCATACATTTAGTATGGAAAAAAAAAACCGCCATCTTGAATTTTTTTCCTACTCACCAGGTAGACCTCCGGGTTTTGATCATCTTTTGTCGAGAAACCGCTCCTGCTGCTGCTAAAGCAGCTCGCGGGAAGTGTTATTGCTACAAGTAGGGCGCGTGGGTGCGCGGCCCGCTAAAGCGGACCGCGATTGTTCGGCTTTATTTATTTCGCTCGGTGCGCGAGCTGCTAAAGCAGCTCGCGGGAAGTATTATTGCTACAAGTAGGTCGCGTGGGTGCGCGGCCCGCTAAAGCGGACCGCGATTGTTCGGCTTTATTTATTTCGCTCGGTGCGTGAGCTGCTAAAGCAGCTCGCGGGAAGTATTGTTACTACAAGTAGGGCGCGTGGGTGCGCGGCCCGCTAAAGCGGACCGCGATTTTTTTACTCATCAAGTAGACCTTCGGATTCTGGTCATCTTTTGCCAAAAAATTTGTTCGAGCACACCCCACCTATCTGCAATAACCTGGCCGTGCTCCTCATTCACAAAAGAAAAAGAAGAAAAAAAGAAAAAGAAAAGAAGCAAATGTAAAATGAAAAAAAAGAAAAAGAAAAAAAGCCCTATGAACCTATCAAAATCAATGTCTTGCATAGTTCCCAACTTCTAGTCCCTTCAATATTCCCCATACATTTTGTATGGGAAAAAAAAATCCGCCATCTTGAATTTTTTTCCTACTCACCAGGTAGACCTCCGGGTTTTGATCATCTTTTGTCGAGAAACCGCTCCTCCATCTTTTATAGTTTCCGAGAGAGAGACGGACAAAATTTGCCGCCATTTTTTTTCCGCCATTTTGGAATTTTTTTTCAACTCACTGGCAATTGCTCGAGGTTTCGAATGACATTTGGTCGAGCACCCTCCACCTATCTTCTATACCCTGGCCGTGCCCCTCGCCCGTCTCCGAACTCCTCACTCATCAGCTCTCTCCACCTTTCTCCGAGTCACACTCTTTTAGCTCTATACGACACCAGGGGTGAAAAAAATTTTTTTCATACAAAATTTTACAGGAGAGGGGTCGGAAATTTGGGACGCCACAGCTCGGCCGCCATCTTGTTTTTTTAATTTTTTTCACTTTTTCTGTTAATCGTTTACTAATTTCTACAATAATCCAAAATTTCAAAGAAATCGGTTGGAAAACAAAAGAGTTGCAAGATTCACGTCGGCCGCCATCTTGTTTTTCCGAAATGTCATAATTTTCCCCAACTCGAATCCCCCCCCCCCCCCCCCCCAAACACATCTCCCGAACATCATTATATCGATTTCTTCCCAACTTCTAGTCCCTTCAATATTCCCCATACATTTTGTATGGGGGGAAAAAAAAATCCGCCATCTTGAATTTTTTTCCCACTCACCAGGTAGACCTCCGGGTTGTGATCATCTTTTGTCGAGAAACCGCTCCTCCATCTTTTATAGTCTCCGAGAGAGAGACGGACAAAATTTGCCGCCATTTTTTTTCCGCCATTTTGGAATTTTTTTTCAACTCACTGGCAACTGCTCGAGGTTTCGAATGACATTTGGTCGAGCACCCTCCACCTATCTTCTATACCCTGGCCGTGCCCCTCGACCGTCTCCGAACTCCTCACTCATCAGCTCTCTCCACCTCTCTCCGAGTCACATTCTTTGAGCTCTATACGACACCATCGGTGAAAAAAATTTTTTTCATACAAAATTTTACAGGAGAGAGGTGGAAACTTGAGACGTCACAGCTCGGCCGCCATCTTGTTTTTTTAATTTTTTTCACTTTTTCTGTTAATCGTTTACTAATTTCTACAATAATCCAAAATTTCAAAGAAATCGGTTGGAAAACAAAAGAGTTGCAAGAATCACGTCGGCCGCCATCTTGTTTTTCCGAAATGTCATAATTTTTCCCCACTCGAATCCCCCACCCGAACATATCTCCCGTACATCATTCTATCGTTTTCTGTCTCTTTCTAGGAGAACAATTATGTCAATCAGTGAGTCAGTCAGTCAGTGGTAATCGAGCTATATATATTATAACTAGCGTTTGCTCGGTGCGCGAGCTGCTAAAGCAGCTCGCGGGAAGTGTTATTGCTACAAGTAGGGCGCGTGGGTGCGCGGCCCGCTAAAGCGGACCGCGATTGTTCGGCTTTATTTATTTCGCTCGGTGCGCGAGCTGCTAAAGCAGCTCGCGGGAAGTGTTATTACTACAAGTAGGGCGCGTGGGTGCGCGGCCCGCTAAAGCGGACCGCGATTTTTTTACTCATCAAGTAGACCTTCGGATTCTGGTCATCTTTTGCCAAAAAATTTGTTCGAGCACACCCCACCTATCTGCAATAACCTGGCCGTGCTCCTCATTCACAAAAGAAAAAGAAAAAAAAGAAAAAAAAATGAAAAAAAAAGAAAAAAAACAAATGTAAAATGAAAAAAAGAAAAAGAAAAAAATCCCTATGAACCTATCAAAATCAATGTCTTGCATAGTTCCCAACTTCTAGTCCCTTCAATATTCCCCATACAGGGAGGGGTCGGAAATTTGAGACGTCACAGCTCGGCCGCCATCTTGTTTTTTTAATTTTTTTCACTTTTTCTGTTAATCCTTTACTTATTTCTACAATAATCCAAAATTTCAAAGAAATCGGTTGGAAAACAAAAGAGTTGCAAGAATCACGTCGGCCGCCATCTTGTTTTTCCGAAATGTCATAATTTTTCCCCACTCGAATCCCCCACCCGGACATATCTCCCGTACATCATTATATCGTTTTTTGTCTCTTTCTAGGAGAACAATTATGTCAATCAGTGAGTCAGTCAGTCAGTGGTAATCGAGCTATATATATTATAATAGGGGCCCTTATGTACTAAAAGTTAATTTATTGCGGAGGCGAGACTCATTGGTGCTTCAGAAGTTTGTATTGTATTTGATTAAACAAAACTTATTATTACTCGTCATTCATTCAAATATATTTTATAAGTACATTTTCTTTTAGTTAAATTATAATAATTTTCATTTATGTAATTATTAAATTTATTTAAGGTAATTTATGTTACGCATGCTCGTTTCATTGACATTTTTTCATTTTTTAAGAAACAAATATTGTATTGATTGTTGTTCCTATTAGTGAATTTTCTGAATTTTATAATCTTTTTTCATACGTCTGTAAAATGAAAAGTAAGTATGCGGCAGTGGTGGCAGGCTGCCCTTTTAGAACAATTCATGTCTATGGATATATCGCGGTGTACTTAGTTGCTTACGTTTCTGTAAAACTAAGCACCAACACTAATTTATAATTAAATTTCGACCCATCAAATGTGCGAGATTTTTGTCCCTGATTTTTTTGAGCATTTTCTAGATTTCATTATCACAATGCCTAAAATATAAATAAGCTTACTATAGCTTGTCTATGGCAGGACTTTTCCCTAAATCTACTGAAAGCATTGGAATCGAAATGCATTTCGTGACATCAAATTTGACATTAGGTAGGTATTTAAAACAATCTGTGCCCAGATGGCACACCTTAAAGCCACTTGGACATTGAATTAACTTCAATTGAATTGAAACCCTTCTCTGAGAGGAGACCTGCGCTCAGTAGTGAGCCGTTGATGGGTTGCTGATGATGATGATGATGATGAATAAGTACCCGCCTCTTCATAAAAAAACTTTCAAGTTTGATTTCACAAATTACAGTTACGATTTATACATTGAGGGAAAGCCGGCTCTTATTTTGTATGGGTTTGACGAATGTGGGATACGTAGTAATGGGAGGCCCGCTGGCGCTACGCCGGAGGTCTATTATTGTAAATATCGAGATTTGGATGCGATTTCAATGTTTTGGAATGTATTTTTACTGCATTTCGTTGAGTGGCTTCGCTGTCTGTCTCGTACTGGTCCGTCGCCACTGAATGAGATGCACAATGTTTATACATTTGCTACTGTGTGTACATAAATAAACAAATATGTAAATGTATTTATCAAATTATACACAGAGTGTAATAAATAGTTAAGAAAATAGCAGTTTGACTTTTATTGCTCTAAATCGGAGTCCCCAAACTGTTTACTTACCTATCTTAGGGGCCACATAGACTTGCACTAAGGGCCAGGGCAGACACAATGCTAAATGCAATAGCAGCGGCCATCGGAGGTTTTTCGACCGAGCGAAGCGAAGGTCTCTGAGTTAACTAGAGCGATTTGCACTTGTCCGTCCGTCCGTCCGTCCGTCTGTCAGAGCCTTATAACTTTTGAATTACTGAACGTAATTACTTCAAATTTAGATATAATATGTAAACCGATGGCCTCCAGCCGAAAATGGCTTAAAAAGTTATAAAAATCTTTATTTCAGGGGGGCTCTCATAGAAGCGAATGCGAAGTAAAAAAAAAAATATCGCGTTACATAAAATTGTTACGTATCATTTTAAAGATAATTTTGAACTGAGTACAAAAATATTTTTTTTTTAATTTTTCCCTTAAAATTGACGAAATGGGGGGCTTTCAAAGTGGCGATTTTATACGCTCGCTTGAAGACGCTCTCTAGGAAAATCCGCTATGGATTTTCAAACTGATTTTATGTTTTTAGGTCACTTATATCCTGTACTTGAACAACAAATACTAAAATTATATGAATATTATAAAGAAACGAGATTATTTAATTTTTAATGTACATCAGTAATTCATATAGCATCAACATAGCTTCACAATAATGCTAATAGATGGCGCAGTCAGTAACTATTCCCATGGAACTACGAGTTACGACTAACGACCTATCCCAAAAACAGTTTTGCGTCGACCATTATTATTTAGTTACTTATTATAATACAATAATTGTATTGTAATTTTTTTTGTACCATATTATTCAATTAAAATAATTTTTTGGTTAAATTTTAGTTAAATATTGTATATTTTCTATTCGCGTCGATTGATGACGATTTGTACAGATGCCCGTAACCCGGTTTCACTCGTTAGTACCTACATAATAATTCAATGTTTTCACTAACGTTCCCTAACCTTTACGGGCTACCTATAAGTTAGGTGATTGATGTTTTCTGTCAACTTATTTATCACGATCCTGTACGGGACACCTAAAAGGATATTGGGACGGATGTTAGGACTTAGGATTGTATTTAGGAGCTACCTACGTTAAGAGACTCCTACTTAGGGGATGATTTAGGTATGTTTGGTGAAAACGGGCATAATAATAATGTCAGTTTTGGTTATCATGTATCGATTGAACGAATAATCATGGGATACCGTTACCGCGAGGTCTCAGGTCGGGGCGAACCACTAGTGTAGTCGCTTTTCGGAAGCTCGATGCCGCGTCCGAAGAACGCAAAAACGACGAACACCGCTAAAAGCATCGTGTCTGCTCTGACCTTATTCCAAAGGTCCAAATTCTACTCTTATCTTTAGATTTGAATGGAAATTATTAAGTTTAGAGAAGCGATAATAATAAAAAAAATTATTTAAAGTCCTCACTAAAAGGAGGTTGGCGAATTTTTGCCCAGCATTTTTAAAAACCGTTCAGATTCAGAAATCATTTAATTTTAATTAATATTTTTCAGAGTATTTTTCTGTGTAAACCCGATTATTTTAGAAGATGGGGGATAAAAAATATAATTATTCACATGTACACATTATAAACAACCGTTACATGGCAATACAAGTGAATATCTTTTTTCTCCAACTTTATTTGATAGACTTTGATGAACTTTTTGTTAGACTGGTTTACTAGAACAAGCATGAGAATTTGATGAGATGAAAAAATGAGTTTGATCCGTGAACGTGGGCTTGAGGCCCACGGTTCAGTTCGTCTGGGTCAGAAACTTCTCCTTTCAAAACGAATATTTCTCGATTATGTTGTTTTGCCCATAATGGCCACACTGGGCAGGCGTCGTCGTGGCCATCGCAGGGCTAGGCTGATCGCACCGGTGTCGCTGCTGCCCGACACCAGCCTGTGTATATGTTCAATCTAGCTAGTATGTGGTTACACCGCCATCTATCGGTCGTCAGTGGACCAGCATGTAGGGGGCACCGCGGGCAGACCCTCCACTAGGTGCACCGACGACATCAAACGAGCCGCAGGGAGCCGCTGGATTCGGGCGGCGCAAAACAGAGACCTGTGGAAGTCCATGAAAGAAACCACTGTGGACGTCTATCGGTTGACAAAGAAGTAAGATTTCTTGATTTATTTAACTGGTTAGTTAAATAAGCTATTTGGCAAATGAAGCAGAAAGTAAGTTGAAGGCTACCTACTTTAATTGTGGGCTACTGAGTATAATAATTATGTTCTACTTAGCAATAATTGTGAAATTAATTTTTTAGTTACTTGGGACTTCAATCATTAGGAAGAAAATATAAAATCTAATTATTGTTTTCAAAGAAATTTATTAATAAATCCAATATTTATATCTTACGAGTAGCTAGGAATATTTCAGTTAAATCGAGAATAAATCATTCTTTACCCTTTAATTTAAAATGCACATTTATATTAACTCTTTAAATATTGCATCTCAAGCATTCCCTGTATGCCTGCTACCTAATTTTTACAATTTCTGCAAACTTGCCGTCCCTTCAGTTCACAAAATCAATAAACTATGGACACCATCACTCCAATACAAAATATTACTTAAGAGATAAAACAGGCACAGCTATACTTAGGATTCAAGATAGGAAGTCCAGCCATTTTTTTTGGTTTTGGTTTATATCAACTCATACCTGTATAGTCCCATGCCCCAGTCGTAGCAAGAATATCATTCTGTCACAGCACAATATAGAATTGAATAAGATATGTCCACATCTGTGCACTTTTAGCTTTATCTTGCATAATATACAATTTAACTTTTAAATCTTGTAATTACCTATGTAATCACTAGGTGATGCCTGCGACTCTTTCCGCGTGGATTTAGTTTAAAAAAATCCCGCGGGAACTCTTTGATATTCTGGGATAGAAAATAGCTTGTCTGACTCTCCATGTACTTAACTATACCTAATACCTATGCAAAAAATCATGACAAACAAACTAGCATTTATATAAATAAAAATATTCAACTTCTCTGCCACAAAAGGCATATCAAAAATGGTGTTGAGTGCATTAAATAAATAGAGTTCAACTAATTTTGTTGTACAATCCTCATAACTGAATTGATACATCTGAATCTTGTGCTCTTTCACAATGCTCCCAGTGGAAAGGGATAGCACTAGACTTAGAGCTGTCGATAGAGATTGTGTACAACAGGATCACCCGCGTCGGATGTAGCTGAAAGTGCGCAGGTCACGGCTATATAGATGATTTATATTTAAAACTAATGATGGTGATTGGTTGTCAGCGACGTGTGGTCGCTCAGTGCGCGGGCGGCGGCGGCGGCGGCGGCGGGTTGCCGGGCGCGTCGGGCGCGCCCCCCGGCGGCCGCATCTGGCGCCGCAGCTGCTCCACCAGGTCGGGGTTGGCGGACTGCATGTGCTGCGCCAGCGCCTGCCCCGCCTCCAGCAGGGCGCTCATGCCGCCCGCGCCCGCCGCCGGCGCGCCGCCCGCGGGGCCCGGCGCCGCGCTCGTCATCAGCCCCGATATCAGGTTCTGCATGTTGGGGTCGGCCAGCATCTCCGTGGCCATGTTGAGCAGCGCGGGGTTCTGCAGCAGCCCGCCGAGGTCGAGGCGCCGCTCGCCGCCGCGCGACGCGAGCCGCTCCTCGGCGAGGCGCAAGTTCTGCTTGTAGGACTCGTTGTCGGGCTCGAGCTGCGCGGCGCGCGCGAACGCCTCGCGCGCCTCCGCGTGCCGGTCCATCGCCGTGAGCGCGATGCCGAGGCGGCCGTGCGCCTTGCCGTAGTTGGGCTGCAGCACCAGCGCCGCCGTGCAGTCCGCCACCGCCGCCTCGTGGACGCCCAGCTGGAGACAATGGACAAGGGTTTCTGATAGGGCCATAGTAACATGCTGCGGCAAACCTCATATTATTCATGTTATCAACACTGCTTTACCTAATTCCAAGTGCCTTGATGTATTTGATAGTCATTCAGCATTCAAAATCATTAATGTAAAAATTTTGCAAAAAATACCCATTTTTCATTAATCAGTAGTGGATGATGCCCCAAGAGCAGTGGCTGTATTACATTACATTATGGTATTGAACGCTGAACAATGATATCAGTTCATTGTTTGTGGCAATGTTAACCCAAGTTCACTGTTTGATTCAAATCTTTAACACCAGCCCCCGTAGCCATGTCACACTTACGATTGTCTATTTCTCTTTCTACGATAGCAAACGCTTGAAGGTTTGGCTAGGGATAGACTAGATGGCGCAGCAACTCATCAAAGACAGAAGTGTATTGATAATATTTCACGGCATTTTGTATTTTAAATGTTTTTTTAGCATTTAAAATGCATAAATTATTCACTGTAGCATCCATTTAAAATGCACATTAAAATAACTAGGTAATTTAAGCGCCATCTAGTTAGCAATTTTGAAAGGTATGAGTTTCAAAATCGAAATATCCAATTTCATGGACCTGAGCCTTGCCTACCCATTCCGTACACGATTACCAAAAGCGTGATAGTAGTCCAGTAAAAAGTTAAATGAAACCATGATCTGACCAGTTTTGGCGCAATGAGTAAAAACGTGTTCATTAATACTTAAATAATGATATTATGAAAGAAATTTTGATTTAAATTTAGGGGAAAGGGATGAAAAAAATAAAAAAAGGGTTGAAAAATGCCTTTTTTTTAAATAACTTAATAACGGTAGGAAATAGAAAAAAAAGTTTCAAGTAAAAGTTGTAGAGAAAAAAATTCTACACAAAAAAGTTCCTCTTCATTTTTTTGTTATCTGCTTTAGTTTAGCTGCAAAAAATAAAAATTAAATTTGCTTTGTAATCTATAATATAATAAAACTGTAACAGGTCCAATTCTGTACATTGAAGATATTTTGAAAATTTTTGTTTGAGGGCACTCTATAATCGATACTGAAGCCAAAACAATTTTTTTTTAATTTTTTGTCTGTCTGTCTGTCTGTCTGTCTGTCTGTCTGTCTGTATCTTGGCCGCGCATCACGCCGAAACTACTGGACGGATTTAAATGAAACTTGGCACGATTTAAGGTAATACTACGAGGTATAATATAGGATACTTTTTATCCCGAAATTCAGCACGGTTCCCTTGGGAGAGGGGATGAAAGTCAAAATGTGTATTTCGCTGTAATTCATTAAGGCGTATTCCGATTTAATCCATTCTTTTTTTGTTAGAAAGCAGGTTCTTTAGAGATTGTCCTGTAATTATTTCAAGGTCGTCAATTTCGTAGTTCAGAAATTATAGACATCACAATCTTCAGTATAGGTCCAAATAACTTAACCCCGGAATCTACAGGATACTTTGAATGAACGGCTCATCTTAAGCTGGCAACCGTAATTTATCGTATATAACCATCGTGGATACTATTTTGTCAAAGTCAAACTACTCCAAAGGCATCAGATTTTGCCAAACGATCATTATACCGACATACTACATAGTAGGTATGGATGTAATACATCGTATGGACGTAATATTACAGTGTTTTCCTATGTAATTTAATATTCTAATCATACTTACTAATATTATAAATGCGAAAGTGTGTTTGTTTGTTGGTTTATCCTTCAATCACGCTGCAACAGAGCCACGGATCTACGTGATTTTTTGCATGGGTATAATTGAGGACCTGGAGAGTGACATAGGCTACTTTTATCCCGGATAATCAAAGTGTTCCCGAGGGATTTTAAAAACTAAATCCACGCGGACGAAGTCGCGGGCATCAGCTAGTTAATTATAAGGATGTATAAAGGCGGGAAACATAGTGCCTATCTCAATTAATTAAGCTTTGAATAACGGTAGTACAGTCTAATTAATAAGGTATTTTTTCGAAATAGAAGATACTTCCGAACATCATCCAACAGTTTTCAAAATCGGTCATCGTAGCTATTAAAACTCTAACCTGCGTGATGTCAGATTTCAGATTGAAACTTTTTCGCTTTCTATATTAAAAAGTTAGACTTTAGACTGTTTGACTTTAATTTGTTTTTAACCAATTTAAAAAAAGGAGGAGTCATCGGAATCCTTTTTTTTGTGTATGTTCACCGATTACTCGAAGACGCCTGAACCGATTTGCAAAATTCTTTTTTTTGTTTCAAAGGGTATACTTCCCAGGTGGTCCCATTTAAATTTTATCGAAATCGGTCGAGCGCTTTTTACAATAACAACAATAAATTATATACTTTGTAGTGGCGCGGGCGTTTCAAGTCGGTTTTTTAAAAAGTATTTTTTAGTATAGATTATAGCGGCAGTGATCGGCCTAATTTTAGGCCTATATTTTACATACTTCTACTTAGAAGTGTGTACAATATAGGCCTAAAATTATACGCATAATATTGTGACTGGCAACTACGGAACCCTACACTGCGCGTGGCCCGACACGTAATTGGCCATTTATTATACATTAGAAATAAAACTACAAACATACTAGTTTCCAGAGCATACAAACAGAATTCGATAACATAATCAAATAAGAATCAAACTTCGTTTGTGTGGGGCTCGCTCGCTGAGTCTTCTATTGCAAACATCAAAAATCTAGATACTCTGATACAAAAATATAGGCCAATTATTTATACCTTTCATCCCATTGTTTATGACGATGGAGATTGGGAAAAAAATTGTTAGTTAACAATTGAATAACTTATTGAAAAATGGTGGTTAAACTTTTGTTTCTTCAGGGCTCGATTCTTTCAAGTGTTAAGAAGATACTAGAATTTTCTCAAATTTTTAAAATTACATCTTTTGTTAAAAAAAAATATTTTTATTACTGAACTCTCTTTAGCGGGGGCGCGCGCATGCCGTAACAGCCGCGCGGAGCCCTATTTTCAACGTCAAATTAAAATTATAAATAATGGAGATAGAATCCCGGGAGTTGGGACTTTTTTATTGGAAATTTCCTCCTCTTAACGAGCTTTTTTCAAAATTGCTTAAATGTTAATATTTTTCGAGTTATTAACAAAAAACGAAATGTCATTTTTTTTCATCTTATTTTGTTAATAACAATTGCAATTTTTTACCTGCACCAAAATCCTTCAAAAACTAGAGGTGAGGTTCTAGAGGTGATTCCGAATCGAATGAGCCATCGCTCATATTTTTAGGACCTTTATCTCTATTTTTCACGTTTTTGAACTTGTTGACCAGACTAATACGTAGGTATGTATATACGAATTCAAATAAATATTGACGAATTTCAAAACATAACATTGACATAACATTTGACGACCTCCCTGGCTCAGTGGTGAGCTCTGTTGTCTTATAACTGGGAGGTCTCGGGTTAGATTCTCGGCGGGGTCAATTTTGGAATTTATAATTTCTGAATTATCTCTGGTCTGGTCTGGCGGGAGGCTTTGGCCGTGCCTAGTTACCACCCTACTGTCAAAGACGCGCCGCCAAGCGATTTAGCGTTCCGGCACGATGGCGTGTAGAAACCAATTAGGGGTATGGGTTGAATATTCACTGCCATACCCCTTCGAAGTTAGCCCGCTACGATCTTAGACTGCATCGTCACTTACCATCAGGTGAGATCGCAGTCAAGGACTAGCTTGTCGTCGAATAAAAAAAAACACTTCGGCGATGAAACTTGACAACATAATAGTGCTGTCAATAAAGAGAACAATTAGTTCAGTTTCTACACTTTTTTGCCAAGTTGTACGAAATTAAAAATCACAGCAGTGTGAATTTGCAGTATGCATGACTTCTAAGTAGAAGTGTGTAAAATATAGGCCTAAAAGTAGGCCGATCACTGCCGCTATAATCTATACTAAAAAATACTTTTTAAAAAACCGACTTGAAACGCCCGCGCCACTACAAAGTATATAATTTATTGTTGTTATTGTAAAAAGCGCTCGACCGATTTCGATAAAATTTAAATGGGACCACCTGGGAAGTATACCCTTTGAAACAAAAAAAAGAATTTTGCAAATCGGTTCAGGCGTCTTCGAGTAATCGGTGAACATACACAAAAAAAAGGATTCCGATGACTCCTCCTTTTTTTAAATTGGTTAAAAACAAATTAAAGTCAAACAGTCTAAAGTCTAACTTTTTAATATAGAAAGCGAAAAAGTTTCAATCTGAAATCTGACATCACGCAGGTTAGAGTTTTAATAGCTACGATGACCGATTTTGAAAACTGTTGGATGATGTTTGGAAGTATCTTCTATTTCGAAAAAATACCTTATTAATTAGACTGTACTACCGTTATTCAAAGCTTAATTAATTGAGATAGGCACTATGTTTCCCGCCTTTATACATCCTTATAATTAATTACAAAGCAAATTTAATTTTTATTTTTTGCAGCTAAACTAAAGCAGATAACAAAAAAATGAAGAGGAACTTTTTTGTGTAGAATTTTTTTCTCTACAACTTTTACTTGAAACTTTTTTTTCTATTTCCTACCGTTATTAAGTTATTTAAAAAAAAGGCATTTTTCAACCCTTTTTTTATTTTTTTCATCCCTTTCCCCTAAATTTAAATCAAAATTTCTTTCATAATATCATTATTTAAGTATTAATGAACACGTTTTTACTCATTGCGCCAAAACTGGTCAGATCATGGTTTCATTTAACTTTTTACTGGACTATAGAGGGAATCATAGAAAGAGAATCAGTACACGATTACCAAAAGCGTGATAGAGGGAATCATAGAAAGAGAATCAAACTAGAGATGGAACAACTCGATTCAATACAGACAATCGAAATTGTTCCTGAAATCATTTGATTAGACAAGACAAGAAGAAGACAAATTAAGTCACTAAGTAGAAATAATATTGCATTGGTAATTAGTATAGCAACTGGACACTGTTTGCTAAATAGAGATCTCACAATAATGAGAATTAAAGAAGACCCATCCTGTCCAGAGTGTGTTGAGGAAGAGACCAGCTGCCACTTCATAGCTGAGTGCCCTGTGTACTCATTGGTAACATGGGAACTGAGAGGTAAGGATAGATTAAGTGAAGAAGACCTGACAAACCTTTCTATAGGGGACATAGTCAGGTTTAGAAAGCTATAGGTAGGTTTGTGGTGGGGTTGGCTGTCTGGGCACCAGTAACCTGTGTCCAAACATGGGGAATTGAGTGGAATAGTTCTGACACTGGACTGATCACCTGCCTGGCGTTGGTAGGTGTCCCCTCCACAAATACAAATTCATCATCATCATCATTTCATCATTAGCAACCCATCAACGGCTCACTACTGAGGGCAGGTCTCCACTCAGAGAAGGGATAACCCTTCTCTAAGGTCATAGTCCACCACGCTGGCCCAATGCGAATTGGCAGACTTCACACACCTTCGAGAACATTATGAAGAACTCTCAGGTGTGCAGGTTTCCTCACGATGTTTTCCTTCACCGTTGAAGCAAGTGATATTTAATTTCTTAAACGCACTTGACTCTGAAAAGTCAGAGGTGCGTACCCGTAGACCCGTACCAGGGATCGAACCTGCAACCCCCAAATAGGAGACCACAGTCCTAACCACTAGGCTATCACTGCTTCACCTAACCACTAGGCTATCACAAATGCAAATACTACCATAAAATTACTGCTTTCCTTAGTTGAAAACAAACATTTATTTTTTGCTGTTGTAGATAGTGATTAACAAGATAGTTCTATGGAACATAATATAATCCAGATAGTATTGATATGTATTAATTATCTCCTAAAACGTGCCACTGGCGAAGGGCACCGTCCTGATTTCGCACTAATTGAAGCCAAAGAACTAAAGAGCATGCAACAAGAGCAACAGCGGCACACAGCAGCGAGCCGCTACAGACTGGACGCACCTTGAAGTGCGCGGCGGCGCGGTTGCAGAAGTACACGGCGTTGGCGGGGTCGAGCTCGATGGCGCGCGAGTACTTGGCGAGCGCCTCGCGGTGCCGCTCCGCCTTCATCAGCTCGTTGCCCTCGTTCTTGAGGCGCTCGGCCTCCTCGCGCGCGCGCGGCGCCGCGCCCCCGCGCCCCCGCACCAGCTGCAGCAGGTCCACGCCGCGCGCCAGCTCCTCCGCCGTCAGCTCGAACGCCGTCTCGATGCACTGCGCGCCGACCTCCACGCTCTCGCGCGAGTCGGCGCTCAGCGTCTCGCCCTCCAGCTGCTGCTTGAGGAAGTTCACTATGCTCGCCGCCACTAGCTTTATCTCGGACATCCTTCTGGACTACGTGATTAAGTTAAACAAAAAGAGAAAATAGTATTTTTTGAGAATTTTAAATACCTACAATAAAATTGCCTGAATTGACGTCACTGTGACAACTGACAATTGACATATATATATTACTTTTCTAGCAACTGACACTTGACAGTGTCATGATTTAATTTAGAGACAGCTGTCCACAGCTTATAGCATGTATGACCAAAGATTTAATTTTATTTAAGCTCAGCCTACACAGTCCGGTTATCCAAAATTACCAGTTCGGTTTAACTTTAGAACGAGTTAAATTCCCGTTCAGTGTTGCAATCTCATTACTTATTATCTTCTTCTTCGTTTGTTTAGTGGCTCCGCGCGTCGAGCGTTTGAGCCATAGTCGTTTTTTTTTCCCCGACAAAAAAAGAGGCCAGTTTGACGTGTAGTGTAGGTATGTGTGTTCCCTCGTAGCAGCCTACCATGGTAGGTAGGAAATAACTATTCCTACCTTCATGCAGCCTACCCAATGGACCGATCTTAATGAGTTATTTTCTGTTTGAAAGTTAACGTAATCGTGGTGTATCTTAGCTATGATTTATGACGATCTGCTCAGACGTTTGAAGATCATCAGCTTATTTCCTACTTGAGTAAAGGGTCTTACAAGCTTTCACTGGTGCAATTGATTTGTTTGGTGTCCTATTTCCAAGGCATGGTAACATTCAGCTGTTGCTGCAGTATCAAAATATAGTCTGCCGGATACCCAACTCCAACTTACAACAGCTATAGTGTGTTTGGGCTTATTATAATGGTCTCAATGATGAGTAGGTGTTAGATGGATGATCGAGGAGGAGGATCTGAAGATGGAGCTCAAAACTGGGTAACCAGGATGTCATACTGAACTGCTGCTGCTCCTGGCGGCTACTAGTATCGGCGAGGAAATCTAAAGATGCGGCGAGCACAATGGATCGGAGACGGTCGAAGTGCTGCAGGGACTCGGGACCTGCATAGCCGCGAAATCAAGAAAGAACAGGATGTCATGTATATCATACATAGTCCGGCCATAGATTTACATGTTGTGAATCAGGTGTTTTAAATTTTCAATTTACCTTGTGCTATAGGTACGCAATAAAACATACAAGTTGTATTATTAATTTATTTACTTTAAATATACAGTTAGCTAAATAGTTAGCAATATATTTGTTAACAAAGAATAATAAATAATTAATTTAATGTTTTCTTATACATAGTTAATATTCCCTTTCCTCTTCAACTGAATGTGAAGATTGTGCTCGGAATGGTTAAGATTTTAGTTCGCGTGTCTGTGTCACGGTGCAGGTGCAGGTACGCGTCACGTGGAGCGGTGCGGCGGTGCGGCGGTGTCGCTAGGCGTCCCTGGCGTCCCGCCAGTGGTGGTGGTGCGGCGGCGTGGTGTGCAGCAGGCAGGGCCAGTCGCGCAGGCGCGGCGCGCGCAGGTACGCGTCACGTGGAGCGGTGCGGCGGTGCGGCGGTGTCGCTAGGCGTCCCTGGCGTCCCGCCAGTGGTGGTGGTGCGGCGGCGTGGTGTGCAGCAGGCAGGGCCAGTCGCGCAGACGCGGCGCGCGCAGGTACGCGTCCCGCGGCAGCGCGCGCGCGCCGCCGTCCGCCGCGCCCGCCAGCGCGCCGCCCACCCACGCCACGGCGTTGAGCGGCGCGGGCGGCGTGTGGAACTTGAACTCCGTCACGCGCAGCCGCTCACTGGCACAGGCATTAATACGTCAGTATAAAGTAACGAGTCATATGAGATGCGCCACAGAGGAAGCACCGACCTGTAGGGGTGCTCCGTGACCAGGTGCCTCAGCTCTTGCGCGAGGCGCGCGCGCAGCCCCGGCAGGCACGCGCCGCCGCCGCACACCAGGATGTTCTCCGCCAGTGCGCGACGCGCGTCGATGGGACACTGGCGGGACAGACCAATCGTATGAGCGCTAACACGTTAACATGCCATCCAGATCTTTGGGTCGAAACTGGTGCTTCTGACTTTAAATACAAGTTTCGAAGTGGACGTGTCTAATGTAACTGAACCGGATTGTAGCTGGAACATGTAAATTGAATCTAAACACATTTTCATTCCGTCAGCAGTCTGCGTACAAGCTTAACAAAAATAAGTGGAATCGAATTTGCATTTGTAGCTAAAATTCTTGTATTGTTATCCGCATAATCTATTAGGTACCCGCCTATGTTAATTGTCACTAAACAGAAATATATAGAAACGGAACTAATCATTTTTTCTAATGACAACACTATTAAGTTGTCAAGTGAAATGTCATTCTTGTTCTGTCAATCAATGTTTTGGAATTCTTAAATAGGTACCTATTTGTTTTTTTTTTTTTCTCTTTATTTTGGAGCTTGGTCACTCAGTGACTATGTCGCTCCGTTAGTTCACTCCATAATATTATTACATATTTTTATTCCTAATTCTAAAATACTTATTAACTAATCCATAAATTAATTTAGATTGCTGGCATAAAGGGAATGCCAAAAATATAATAAAATCTACAATACTTAAATTATAATCTAATAAACAAAATAGGCTTATCCTGATTGATTCAATCCGGACACATTCCAACAGCACATGATATATATATCCTCAATTACCCCACAGGTGAGGCAATCGGGAGATTCGGACTTTTTAATCAAAAATGCAAATTTGTTAGTTGGAATGTGACCGGAGCGAAGTCGTAACGCTGTAACTACGTCAGAGCGATTGAGATTACATCTATTATCGAACCAACACCAAGGTTGGGGCTGCATCATCCTGTACCATATGCCCTTCTCTCTCGATCGTTCATTGAAATATTCGTTCCAGAGGGAACTGCACCTTGCTTTTACATGCCAAATGAGATCAGTAAAAAACGGGTCTAGAGAAGTGTCCACACCGTCTGGGCAGGCTTGTTTAGCGAGAAGATCCACTGTTTCGTTGCCTGTAATGTCCACATGCGATGGAATCCATTGCAAATATACAGATTTGGATTCTGAATTGAGCTCTAAAAGTTGTTTCATAATTTTGTAGGCTATCGGTATGCCTCGAAAACTCGAGGTACATCGAGCCAAATGTTGCAGGGCACTTTTCGAGTCAGTCAGTATCACAAATTTATCGAAATGAATCGTCCCAATATAAGATAACGCTTCAGAAATGGCCATAAGTTCTATAGCCATAATACAGTGATTTTGACTATATTTAAATTTAAAATAATTGTTACTTTGTTCGTCATAAAAGGCAGCTCCTGTTACATTATTTTCTTTGGATCCATCTGTGAAAATTTTGTAAACATTGTAATAAGAATTTGTGAGGAATTGCTCGGCTAAAGTTTTTAATAAAATTATACTGTGTTCTTTTTTAGCCTTGTTAATTGTCGGAATGTTGTCTTTTACAAATTCTGTCAAGTTAAGATTGCTTACCCATGTTTCAAGAGAGAACATCTCCAGTTGGCTACTTCTGTGTATGGGATAAGAATTTAATTCCTGATGAATTGTTACTAATAGAGGTTTCCGTTTATTCGACCAATACCTTTGGGTTACGCACAATAGAGACAATTCATCCAACAAACTCAGGACACTATTATTCTGAAAAGATTTATTTTTTAAATAAAACTTTCCCGCCAAGTACCATCTGCGGATGTGCAGTGGTTGTAAGTATAACTCGCTTTCCATGGCATGAATGGGCGTTGTTTTTATGAAACTACCTATTATTCTCATGGCTTGGTTTTGCACTACTTCTAGCTTTTTTAGATGACATTTCGCAGCATTATCGAATAAGAAGCTGCCATAATCTAGCCTACTGCGAATAATGGAAATATAAAGCCGCCTTAAATGTTTGGGGTGAATACCCCAACTAGACCCTGTTAAAATTTTGAAAATGTTTTAAAATTTTTAAACTTTTTGTTTTGTTTCCATTATATGTTTGCCCCAGCGCAGCGAACGATCGAGCCACAACCCAAGATATTTGACATTTTCGACAAGTTCTAGTTGACAATTATTATTCAGCTCAAGGCGAATATTGGTTTGTCTTTTACCTTTAGAAAATAAACAAATTTTACTTTTAGCTGGAGAAATTTCAAGACCAAGGTTATTAACCAACTTATTAAATACCTCAACAGCCGTTTGTATTTCACTTTCAGCACGAGAGACATTTGTGTCTGAATAATAGAGTACATAATCATCAGCAAATTGCGATACATTAACATTCTTAATCTCATGACAGATATGCATTGTTGCCACATTAAACAATAAGGGTGATAAGGGATCCCCTTGTGCTAGTCCTACACAAGTAGTTCTATACACTTCTCTATCATTAACTAGAATTTTAAGACGGCGCTCATTAAGGAAATTCCATAAATAATCATAGATTTTAGCACCCACACCGTGATTGTGTAGTATTTGTAATAGTATTGTTATATTTAAATTATTGTAAGCGTTGTTTATATCCAAAAAGCAGGCGAGAGTAATTTGGTTTTTTGAAAAACCGATCTGTATAGTAGACACCAAACAACTTAGATTATTCTGGCATGATCTAGCTTTCCTAAATCCGACTGTAGCCTCTGAAAACAGATTATTATGCTCAAAGTACCACTCCAACCTTCTATTTATAATCGAATGGAATCCTTTACATAAACACGATATTAATGAAATCGGTCTAAGGGCTGAAACTGAATTTGGATCCCTACCTGCTTTAGGTATCGGAACTATAGCTATGTCCCTCCATTGCCACGGAACCAGGTTGACTGAAAAAAACATATTGTATAACTGCAGCAAGATGAGAAGTCCCTTCTTGGGTAGATTTCTTATCATGGAATACGATATACCATCATATCCAGGAGCTGTGTTTTTAGCTTTAACTGAGCTTAACAGTTCTTGCATTGTTATAGGACATTCTAACAACGGGTTGTTAATATTGAACATTGGTGTTGGTAGCGAGACATAGTCGGGGGTAAAGGTTTTTAGAAACGAGTTAGCATTTTCTTCATCAATACACGGTTTTAAGACTCTATGCCCTTTGAACCAACGCATGCGATCCCACATTTCTTTGGAAGTAGAGACACCATCCAACGACGAACAATCTTTCTGCCAGGACAAAGACTTCGCCCTTCTTATTAATCTTTGAGCTTCCCTAATCTTGTTTTGGAGAATATCTAGGTTAACCGGTGTGGGATTTTTACGAAATTTTGAAAGTGCTAAACGACGTTCAGCAACTATTTTTGACAGGTCCGCGTTCCAATAATGCCTGGGGGTAAACTTGTTAGTGGGATTCTCATTAATTCTGATAGTAGGGATGTATTTGTCTGCTGCCTTATTTAAAAAATTTATAAATATGTTATATGCTTCTTGGGGGTTGTCGGGTAAAATGAGATTAGAAAACCTCAGAGTAACTATTAGTAGGTATAGAGTGCTAATATCTCACTGTTCGCCCAATACGCAGTGTGGACAGGTGAACTATAGTTACCTATATTGATAGATACGTGTTGAATAGGGATGGGTAATAATGCGCCGCAAGCGCAATTGTCGATGAATACAGCTGAATGGCACAATACTTACCTTACTTATGTAATGATCTGTTTTTTTTAGTAAATCAATATTGTTTTTTAATTTGTAAGTATGAATGTGCTTAGATTTGTAGGTATATTATATAAAAATAAAGTTAAAAATAAAACGAGCTATTTTATCTTCATATTTATTTTTGAGTTATTATTGACCCATAACCGCCGACTTATTATATTAAGTGACATTTTTACCTAAATTGAGCTTTTATTACAAAACGATATTTTAAACTATAAAGGACTATAAACTATGATGGGCACGTCAACATTTCCTATTAACATAACTGAAACATATTTGAAGTTAATATTTTATGTTCCCGGGAAATATTGATGTGCTACGGCACATAATATTTCCCGGGAACATAAACTAAAAGAAATAGGGTTCTTTATAGTCCTAGTCCTTTATTCCTTTATATCCCCACTAATCCTACTAATATTGAACCTGAACTAAATTGCCACCTGAACCAGATTTTATTATTAAAGATACACTAAATTTTAGTGTATCTTTAGTGACTAAAAAGCCTAAATAAATAATGCATTAATAAATCTTCGCATGTCCGCGATGGGCCCAGAGTTGTATAGACAGTGGGCATTCCCCTTTATAAATGCGAAAGTTTGTGAGGATGGATGGATGAAAGTTTGTTACTCTTTGACGCCACAACGACTGAACCGATTTGGCTGAAATTTTAAATGGAGATAGCTCATACCCAGAATTAACATAAAGGCTACATTTTATCCCGGAAAATTAAAGAGGTCCAGTATGTAATAACTATAGTAATAAAACTAATAGAGAGGGAGCCAGCACGTTTCAGACCTTCGTTATTTTATAAAAGCTGAAAGTTCCTCTGTGCATGTCCCCAATAGAGATCAGAACGATCCCCGACTATGAAGTTTGGATCTTGGTGGCTTTGGGAGACATCAGGTAGTAAAGGTGCATAAATTCTGAGTATACTTTCGTCATAGTATAAAAGCTGAGTTTTACATATGTTACTTGGGGACCTATCAGAAGATGTTTCCTCAGCAGTCAGACACTTCCGATAGTTCCTCTCCGTGTCAGACACCCTTAAACTATAGTAAATTATGAGTATACTTTCGTCATAGTATAAAAGCTGAATTTTATATATGTTACTTGGGGACCTATCTGAAGATGTTTCCTCAGCAGTCAGACACTTCCGATAGTTCCTACGCCCTGTCAGACGCTTTAAAAATCTGCCGTAGGTAGGTATAACAAATAAAAATAAAATCGCAAGTGCAAGAGTGCTGCGGTGTATAACTTTAATTGCTCGCAGTACCAACGATAAATAATCAACCGGCAGTCGGCATCGAACGCGTCACATCACTATCCGAGTTTGCAATCGAAGCGGGGTTGCGGGGCAGTGCGGGCGGTGCGTGTCGCCTCCCGTCCCACGTCTCTTTCAACCCCGCGAAGCGTAATTTCTATTTTACTTAAAATTATAAAAACTTGACCAACCGGTGAAATGTGATGCTGGAATTTTGATTAGTTGTTTTTCTTGTATCATTCTTACAAGTTTTTACGGCACATTTAACCATTTTTTAAATTTAATTCTGCTAAAAGCTCGCAACAGTCATTTACACCGCTAGTACTCGTATGACTACCAGCGCTTGCGAACGGACCGATCCAATGTTCTCACCGGTGTCTACAGTTCCCAGTTAGAAACGAGCGCTCTATACCTACTAATAGTTACTCTGAGTAGAAAACGTACTGTCAAGATACTCCTTATACTTATACCAGTCCGCTTTTTTGAAATTCCTTCGTTGAGTGGGTTTAAAGGGCGGGTTTATATTTATTGAAATTTTAATGATAAGGTGATCACTGCCTAATGTCTCGTTACAAACACTCCACTCTAATTTAAGAGATAAATTTATAGATGCAATAGATAAGTCAGGGGAAGATTCTTGCAATACGCCGTTAACAAGTTTAGCACGAGTCACCGCTGTATTATTTAATGTAACAAAATTACTGTCAAGCAAGGCATCACATATTTGAGTACCTCTAATGTCGGTCTTTTTGGACCAGTTTGAGTGGTGACCATTAAAGTCACCTAAAATTAAAGTGTCTTTATCTACAATGGAAAACAATAATTCCCAATCGCTCTGACTTGTTCTAACAGAAGGAGGGCAGTATACAGCAATTATGTCTTTTATATCAGGGCAGTTATAAATTTTAACATGCATTAGCTCGATGCCGGTGTTAATAAAATTTACAATAGGAACTGATTTTGCTTTAACCGATCGATGGACAAAGATTGCTAAGCCTCCATAACCATCCCATCTGTCTTGACGGAAGATATTATATTCATTAATGTTTACATTAGTTTCTATGTTCAACCATGTTTCAGAAACAACGGCAATATGAATTTTCTCGTGATTTAAAAACTGTTCAAATGTAACTAACTTCTTTTTAATGCTTTGAGCGTTCCATTGTATTATTTTAAGTCTTATTGCCATTAAAGTTACTAATAAGTTGTTTAATTAGAGCAAAGCTAGGAAATTTACCTTCAGCAAAAGTTACAAACCATTCCCATATCATTAATAGCACTCGTACTATCTTTTCTCTTATAGAATATGACTTCATAAATAATATGTTAGCTATTCTTTCTAGTAGTTCAGCACATGAAATTTTCTTTTTTATTTGTTCCTCTCCATTTTGTGTAGGAAGTTCTTCATTATCGAATCCCCTAGTCCAATATTCCTCCTCTTCAAATATTTTATGCCTTCTATCGTTAGTTGTATTCTTTTTCTTTTTATTCGGAGCTTCTCTATGAGCAGGTATAGTGTGTTCCTTTGAATTATTAGATTTCGTCGCTTCAGCATAGCTTCTAAGTGGGATGGATCCCATAGATTCGGAATGAAATAAGTTACCTTCATTAGTTGATGATTTCGGAAGGCCCTTCGGTGGAGAAGCTGGAACATACATAGTTGAAGCTTTTTTGTATGTAACATTGAAATCAGACATTATTTCGCGTATTGTTCTCTCCTTTTTGTAAATTGGGCATAACTTATTTAGTGACCAATGTGGGCCAGAGCAATTAACACACTTAAATTTGGTAGTTTCACAGTTTTCGTGGTTACCTGTACATTTAGGGCAAACGATTTTTCTACTGGGGCAATTTTTTTTATTGTGACCAAATCGCCAACATTTTGAGCATTGAGTGACAGAGAAAATACAAGATTCAATCTTTACTCTTGTGTCATATATAAATATATATGATGGCAAAAACGTACCTTTGAATCCTAGGCGAATTGTTTCGCTTGGTAACCATCCTTTATCTTCGCTCTTACCACAGAGTAGGTAATAATAAAATAACAGAGCGGAAGCTACATACAAACGGCTCGCGGCGGGCTCACCCATACATAGCGCAACGCTGTGTGCGTGAGCTCTCACCGACACATTCACCGACACGCCGCTCAGGGTCAAACCGGTCCACTCAGGGTCAGAACTTAAGGGCTGACGGTCGTGCGTTTAGTGGAAATAAATAGACGAAGAGTGAGTGTTTGTTTTTTGTTAGTTTAGATTTATTTGTGTACTTAATATGTATGTAATAGTGTAAAAATGCAAAACTCTTGCACAGTTTGTTTAAAACAACCCAAAGACAATAAGGACATTTCCTTTTTTTATATCTGAGAGATAAAGAGAAATAAGTACTTTTTTATACGTATAGGTACTTACGTATTAAATTAATTAATAAATAACATTAAAATTCTTTGTTATTCGACCGATTTCGTTTAAAATCGATATTTGGGCTTCCCTTGGGTCAAGAAAGAGGAAATGGATGCCAAAATTTTAAAGTCACCGCCATATTGAAATTATTTGTTATTCGACAGATTTCGTTCAAAATCGATATTGAGTCTTCCCTGGGCCATTATTTGTGAAACGGCATTAATTGTGAAGTTATGGCAAAAATACTGATGTTCATTGAAAAAAATCGTTTCTTTATATTTTTGTTAATTTAAGTATTTTTTGTTCAAGTTCAGAATATAACTGAAATTATACATAATTATACAAACTTTAAAATATTTTTATTTTTTCCTTAAATTGTTGACATGCATCAGGTGACAACCCTAGCAGAATAGGTATACTTCTTCGACCTTGTTAGGAAGCTTCCTCTCTGTTCGGAATATTTACTCGTGTGCTCTTACGCAGCAGTCTTTTGACTGATATCAATTCGTATTCTGTTTTTATATTCTCTCTGATTTCTTCCTCAGATAATTCAATTTCTACGTTTTTAATTATTCCGTACGATAACGCCACTTCATATGTCTTTTGTATTCTCCATCCTTTTCCTATTAAAGTGTTGCAGGAAACCAGTTTTTCTGCGCTTTCCACATTACTGAATTGAATCCGAACTTTGTAAGGGTTAATGTATTTAATTCTTGTGATATCCGTTATATTCTCATTTTTGAGTAGTCTAGCCATCTGGAATTGCTTCGGAATTAACTCTTTAGAGTATATACCCACTTCTATAGTATTTTCTTCTTCAGTATTCCTCTCTGTATTATTTCTAGTCCTCCTTTTGCCAGGTCTATTTACAGTCGTCCATTCGCTCGATGAGTCGGAATTCCTAGCTCGTTTATTCGACCTACCTGTAGGGTCATATTAGTTTGTTGTGGGTGGCTTGACTCCTCAGACATACTCTCGTCGTCTAAGGGAACCTCGCTTGCGTGCAACCCGCCCCACGGTGAGTCGAAACGAGCGCCCGCATTATTTAGCATAGGATCACTTTCCATAGGTACGCTTCATACGGCCGGGTGCCGCCGGCGACTCCGCACGTGCAGATAATGTCGCGCGCGCACTCCTTCGATAATTATGGAGCGATAGGTAAACACCGTCGAGACACTACCGCTCTGCGCGAGCGTTCGGTGCAAACTAGGTATTTGTTTTGTGTTAAGCTGTCTAAAATACTCGAAACTAAATTAAATTATAACAAAACTATGAGTTGTCTGTATGTACCAGAGATGATTCGAGTTGCTACATTGATTATTGCTCCTAGGGTTGCTAGATTGAAGTACATGCGTCTAGCTGCGACGTAGGCAGGTACCTGCATGATACACTGCAGTATGATGTCGGGCAGCGAGGCCATCTCGTTGTCCCTCGCGAACAGCACCTCTGCGGACAGCTCCCGCGCCGCGCCGCTCACGGCCACGGTGCTGTCCGCGCGCGCGTACGCCGTGATACATCTAGCTGCGACGTAGGCAGGTACCTGCATGATACACTGCAGTATGATGTCGGGCAGCGAGGCCATCTCGTTGTCCCTCGCGAACAGCACCTCCGCGGACAGCTCCCGCGCCGCGCCGCTCACGGCCACGGTGCGGTCCGCGCGCGCGTACGCCGTGATACATCTAGCTGCGACGTAGGCAGGTACCTGCATGATACACTGCAGTATGATGTCGGGCAGCGAGGCCATCTCGTTGTCCCTCGCGAACAGCACCTCCGCGGACAGCTCCCGCGCCGCGCCGCTCACGGCCACGGTGCGGTCCGCGCGCGCGTACGCC
This sequence comes from Oeneis ivallda, assembly GCA_029955525.1. Lineage (NCBI taxonomy): Eukaryota > Metazoa > Arthropoda > Insecta > Lepidoptera > Nymphalidae > Oeneis > Oeneis ivallda. Next base: position 403,480 of record JARPMR010000022.1, on the reverse strand, counting down.
GTGATACATCTAGCTGCGACGTAGGCAGGTACCTGCATGATACACTGCAGTATGATGTCGGGCAGCGAGGCCATCTCGTTGTCCCTCGCGAACAGCACCTCCGCGGACAGCTCCCGCGCCGCGCCGCTCACGGCCACGGTGCGGTCCGCGCGCGCGTACGCCGTGATACATCTAGCTGCGACGTAGGCAGGTACCTGCATGATACACTGCAGTATGATGTCGGGCAGCGAGGCCATCTCGTTGTCCCTCGCGAACAGCACCTCCGCGGACAGCTCCCGCGCCGCGCCGCTCACGGCCACGGTGCGGTCCGCGCGCGCGTACGCCGTGATACATCTAGCTGCGACGTAGGCAGGTACCTGCATGATACACTGCAGTATGATGTCGGGCAGCGAGGCCATCTCGTTGTCCCTCGCGAACAGCACCTCCGCGGACAGCTCCCGCGCCGCGCCGCTCACGGCCACGGTGCGGTCCGCGCGCGCGTACGCCGTGATACATCTAGCTGCGACGTAGGCAGGTACCTGCATGATACACTGCAGTATGATGTCGGGCAGCGAGGCCATCTCGTTGTCCCTCGCGAACAGCACCTCCGCGGACAGCTCCCGCGCCGCGCCGCTCACGGCCACGGTGCGGTCCGCGCGCGCGTACGCCGTGCCCTTCGCGGGCGGCACGGACGCGTCGCCCGACGCGAGGGCGAGCGCTCTGGCACGGCTCGGTACGAAACAAGCGCGCACTAAAAATATAAAGTATATCCTAAGCATGTACTTAAATCCTGGCCAGAAATAAAAAATATACCTCATCATTTTTACTGGCAACACTGACAACACACAACGTGTTTTCTGCACACTACTAATGAGCACTAAGAGTGCTGACTCTTAGCAGAATAATTGTTGAGCCAAGCTCTGCAGAATCTGCTTTGCGAACCACTGATAGTCTTGAATAATGTACCAGATATCTACTTATTCCTAGATCAAGAGTATTCTAAACGGTTTTGTAACTAATGATGTAGAAGCACATTATAATATTTAGTATAAATAAATTAACTGACAAATTCGCACAGATTCAACTTAACTATTTGATGCATATCGTACCCTTATTGCAAAAACCGATTATCTGCATTTTTGTACCAAAATTAGGTTAATTATAGTCTAGTGAAGTATCATCAATATTTCTATAGTTTCCCCACCTGTCGATAGATGGCGTTGTAAGATTATTTTTAAAAGAATATTAGCAAGTCTCATTTAGACTAATATTTTCCTTCCCCTCCGAATAAAATGAAAGCTTGTGTAAGGAGTGGGTACGACAATAATGCAATGGATGAGGATCGAACCGGCAATCTTTCAGTTTTCAGTCTGCACTCTAAACCTATTGGGCTATTGAAGCTTTACCTTGCCTTTTACATCAGTGCTGGGATACAATGTTTATCGACCGAGCGAAGCGAAGGTCTCTGAGTTTACTTGAGTGAATTTGCACATGTCCGTCCGTCCGTCCGTCTGTCAGAGCCTTATAACTTCTGAATTACTGAACGTAATTACTTCAATTTTAGATATGATATGTAAACCGATGGCCTCCAGCCGAAAATGGCTTAAAAAGTTATAAAAATCTTTATTTCAGGGGGGCTCTCATAGAAGCGAATGCGAAGTAAAATATATTTTTTTGCGTTTCATAGAGTTGCAGTACCTCATTTTAAAGATAATTTGGAACAGAGTACAAAAGTGTTTTTTTTTTCTATTTTTTTTTTTTTAAATTGACGAAATGGGAACGAAATGGGGATGGCGAAACTCAGAGACCTCGCTTCGCTCGGTCAAAAATCTTTATTTCAGGAGGGCTCCCATACGAAATGGGGGGCTTTCAAAGTGGAGATTGAATTCGAGGCTAGATCTCTAAAACCACTTTATTATAAAACTTGAAACTTACACATAATTTGAGTTATATTCTGTACTTGAACAACAAATACTAAGAATAGATAAATATTATAAAGAAACGAAATTATTTAATTTGTAATGGACATTAATGTTTTTAACAAAACTTCACTACACTGTTAATAGATGGCGCTGTCTTCATTATTGTAAATACAGTTTTGCGTCAGCTATTCTTATTTTGTCTATTACTAATTATGTTATTGAATTAGCAAATTATTATCAATCAAAGTATCACGTTGTTTTTGCAAAAGTAAATCTGTTTCTATTTACAATAATTAGACGTTAGCACCTATTTACTACCGTATGATGGTACTGTGTCTATGAATGTAAAGATGAGCGCGCATCTAGACATGCTCGCCGCAGAAGCCGCAAGCGCGCAGTCATGGCATTTTATAATTTTTTTTATTATGAAATCGTATTCTACGTAACACCCGTTCAGCGAACCAGCTGAATTTTAGTAAAATACTGTAGGCATACGCATCCCATCCACGAAAGCAGATGACGATTGACGTCATCAGATTCGGCGCGTTTTAATTACAATATATAGTTAAAACTACCTTATGGAAATTATGGGATACCGCGAGGTCTCAGTTCGGGGCGAACCACTAGTGTTTAGCGGAGTTAAACAACAATGAACGCATCCAGCGTGATGCACATTAGCGAGGAGTGTGCTGTGTGCGTTACCCGCGATGTCCTCGAGCACGTGCGCGGGCAGGCGCAGCGGCTGCGCGCGGTCGGCGTCGAGGCGCGCGGCCAGCTCGCGCTGCACGGCGCGCGCGCCCAGCGCCGCGCTCTGCATGGCGCGCAGCACGGGCACGCCGTGCACCACGCCCACCGCCTCCGCCTCCTCCGCGCCCAGCGACACCACCAGCGCCACGGCCGCGCCCAGCGTCAGCGCGCTCAGCCGCGGGCTGTCCGCCCACACCACGCCCGACACCTGCCACACACACCACACACGCCCTGCCCTGTACCACCTGGCTGTATACATCCACTCCCTGCAACTCGTCTAATGTTGCCAGCCCACAAGATGGGGGGCTGCCAAAACTGTGGGGTTGAGGTCAAGTCGCATAACTTTACTAACAAAACATTCAGAGAGACTTATTTTGTCTAGGGGACTGCGAACTTTCTGAGTTGTAGGACTTTTGATGTAGGTGTGCAATATATTATCATGTTATTATGTAAATGATAAAACATTGAATAATTATAAGTAGTATGCATTTTTGGAACTTCCCGTCATTGTGGAAACACTGGATACATAGCTTTCTCTAGGATCTAGGATCTATTGTATTGTAAACTTGTTTAAAAAGAGCAACTGTCTAGTTTCTTGCTGGTTCTTCTCGGCAGGAAGGGAATTCAGAACCAGTGGTAGACTCATCGACGATTCAAAAGCACTTATAAAAAAGTTTATTTAAAACTATTTCTATTGTATCACTCAGTACCTCGTAGTGCAGGAACAGCACCTTGGCGAGGGTCTCCCGGAACAGCGTGGGGGTGAACAGGGACTCGACCACCACCACTTTACGCTCCTTGGGGTTCACCAGCACATGCCTGCACACAAATTGGGTCTATGCTCAGCTTTATAATCAACAGTACATAAAAGTCTATGACTGCCTTCAGCTGTGCAATTGTCTGAACTCTAGCTTAGCAATTTGCGTTGGCTGTTAGTTGGGCCTTTGTCTCTAGTATGGTTGGCCAACAGTAAGACTTGTCATTACTAAAAACTATGGCAAGAGCTTGGCCAGCCGATGGCCAGGGGGGGGTAAGTTAATATTATTGATTGAAGATTTGGCAGCGGTATCTTCTTCTTCTTTATCAACCGATAGACGTCCACTGCTGGACAAAGGTCTCTTGCATGGACTTCCACAGGATGAAGTATCTACTACTACTATATTTTTCCAATGTCTAGGGGGAGCAGCTGCCCCTACCTACCCCCCCTACGCCCATGAACTGTGGTGCCAACCATGCAAAAGCAGGATGTGGTTGGCCTTACAAAGAGACTCAGTCAGCATCACCACTACCATCTCCCAACCGTTGGCTACAAAACCGTAACGGAAATTGCTACTGGGAAAAATGATAGCATCATTGTAAAAATCCCAACCTCCTCTAATTGGCTAAATACATAGCATACTTGCTGCATTAATGCATTTTAAGTTTTAACCAATAGTGTGAGAATGCCAGACAATTTTGATTGAATTCTGATTGCAATCATAACACTGATGCAATCATTTCAAGACAATCAACAGTTGACAAAACAAAAAACAGTGGGATCAATGGGATGTAGGAGCAAGCATCGCCAGGCGTACTCACCGGAAGTACAGTAGGTGAAGCATGTGCACCAGGTTGTCGTACAGCTCCTCCGCGTTCTTGTAGTCATGCACGCGCTTGTGTCTGCGCTCCTCCGCGCACCAGTACTGCGAGGGGATGATGCAGCGCGGCGCCGCCTCGCCTGTGAAACCGAATCTGGAAGGGCAGCCATCATTTCTAATTGACTAGCCCAGGGATTCCCAAAGTGGTCGATATCTCGATATATACCCCTTGGGACGAAATCGGTTTCCCAGGGGTCGACATAAACGAAAACTGATTTTGACTGTCAACAAGGTCTAAAAATTTGACCTGTATTAATTAACACAAGTTCTTATTTGAAACTTTCAAGATACTGTCTGTATAAGTATGTGTACTGTATGTTAGATGTACCACCTTAATAACTAAATTGTACTTTTAAAAAACTCAAAAAGTTGATAAGCGTGCACATGTTCGTACCTACAAGATGAAAAACTCGGATTTACTGAATTTTATGTCTATTTATTTTGTATCAATAGGAAAAAACTAGATAGGATTTTTAAAGTAATTTGGCTATGGAGTCGGAAGTATCAGTTCATTTGGAAAAGAGTTTTTCATTCAGTTCATTTGAAAAGTTTTTTCATTTGGAAAAGGTCTCTTGCCTAAAATAGTTTGGGAATCCCTGGACTAACCTAATGCAAAAATATTGACTTGCGAATGACTTGCCTGTGAATGTTAACAAAACTGCAGTACCTAACTACAAAAAGCTAACACTTACTTGGTGTAATCGGTGCCGAGGTCCAGCACTACGGCCTGTTTCTCCTGAATCAGAGCTATTCCTTCGTACAGGGCCATTTCTTCTTAGTTTTCTTACTTTGATTTCTTAACTTACAATGTTTAGAAATTACATTTCAGTAATGATGTTAAACTATTATTTAAGTCTTCTGAAAAAGAAGGAGCATAAACAAAATTTTATTGAGTCTTTTCACTAAAATCCATTAATTTACCTAATGAATTTAAATAGATTTCTCATTGAAAATCATCAAATAAATAAATCACAGATTAGAGGGAGGATACTACGTATCAGATGGCTCACGGCCATACAAATTTTTATCCCTTACAATCAAAGCCAGTGATTGGCTGGCTGCATCATTTTGCTCTAACCAATAGCATAGCATTTGTTTTTTTTTTTAAGATTGGTGCTCTGGGTTCTTATTTTTTGTGAAAAGAAGCTTTGGATACTTGCATTTTGGACTCTTTTACAGTCCCGGTCATGGAACTAGGAATTACAACTACGTCTGTCCCGGCATCCCCCTAGGTACCTACCTTTAATAGGTTCAAATTAATTAATTATTATAATAATACTAGCGCATACATACAACTCTTACATCGAGGCTTTTGATTAACATTTGGACAAACGCTCAATTTGTATTGCAGTATATTAATGCGCTCAAAAACAACAAAATAGTTGTAAATCTAAAACTTGTATGTATGCGATAGCCTTAAGGGTCTAAGTAATAAAACAGTTTTCTTCAGGTATTTATTTATTTCTCTTTTTCAATTTCTCTTTAAATTTGATAAAAACATACTGTTGCATTTCTTTGCCATCTTGTCTAGCAATATCTGATAAAATTTTATTTATAGTATTGCACCAATTTAAACTAGTGGTTCGCCCCGAACTGAGACCTCGCGGTAACGGTATCCCATGATTATTCATTCAATCGATACATGATAACCAAAACTGACATTATTATTATGCCCGTTTTCACCAAACATACCTAAATCATCCCCTAAGTAGGAGTCTCTTAACGTAGGTAGCTCCTAAATACAATCCTAAGTCCTAACATCCGTCCCAATATCCTTTTAGGTGTCCCGTACAGGATCGTGATAAATAAGTTGACAGAAAACATCAATCACCTAACTTATAGGTAGCCCGTAAAGGTTAGGGAACGTTAGTGAAAACATTGAATTATTTATCAAACATTGAATTTAACTCGTAGTTCCATGGGAATAGTTACTGACTGCGCCATCTATTAGCATTATTGTGAAGCTATGTTGATGCTATATGAATTACTGACGCCCATTAAAAATTAAATAATCTCGTTTCTTTATAATATTCATATAATTTTAGTATTTGTTGTTCAAGTACAGGATATAAGTGACCTAAAAACATAAAATCAGTTTGAAAATCCATAGCGGATTTTTCTAGAGAGCGTCTTCAAGCGAGCGTATAAAATCGCCACTTTGAAAGCCCCCCATTTCGTCAATTTTAAGGGAAAAATTAAAAAAAAAAATATTTTTGTACTCAGTTCAAAATTATCTTTAAAATGATACGTAACAATTTTATGTAACGCGATTTTTTTTTTTTTACTTCGCATTCGCTTCTATGAGAGCCCCCCTGAAATAAAGATTTTTATAACTTTTTAAGCCATTTTCGGCTGGAGGCCATCGGTTTACATATTATATCTAAATTTGAAGTAATTACGTTCAGTAATTCAAAAGTTATAAGGCTCTGACAGACGGACGGACGGACGGACGGACGGACGGACAAGTGCAAATCGCCCTAGTTAACTCAAAGACCTTCGCTTCGCTCGGTCGAATACACATTTTTATTGTGTATGAATGCAAGGTCTGAAGTACTTTTTTTTATGAGTTTGACAACTTATTAATTCGTCATTATTAATTTTAATTTCCGTGCTAATTGTTTAGAGTTGATGGCAATGCATCTGAAAAATAACAATTTGTTTATCATAAATTATCAATATTATATTATTATCATACAACCAATACATTTCATATTATTAAGGCCCAATATCACCAACGTAAAATAAGTCTTATCCGAGCATAAATTTGATATTTTGACAGTAATTTCAATACAAGAACTGTCAAAACGCCCAATTTATTCCTGGGATAAACGTCACTCGACGTTGGTGAAATCGGCACTAAAAGTAATATTATAAATTAGAGTCTGTACCCATGGGTAATTTAAATACCAAATGTTAATCTGCAAGGTTGCTGGTAATATGTAAGAAATAAAAAGTTATATGTATTGACTACCTGATGAAATACTTAGTTTGTTGACATTCTGCAGTAGAATTATCTATCAATTTCCTTTTAACATTCTTTTGTAAGGAAAAGTCAGTGAAGGCACTGTATTACATAAAGTCTTTTCTTTGAGAAGTGGACAAAAGTTTCTCTGAAAATAAAAGTTACTTATGTATAATTAAATATTCATATTTTTTATGAAATAATTGTTTGGACCTAAGTTTGTATAGAACTTACGAGCAAAGAGATGAAAATAAAGATTATTACTCTGAGAAATATTCTGTTGACCTACTGTAGTACAGTGTTCCACCAATCTTCTTTTGGAAGTAGATGGCACTGCTTCTCAAAAACAACAGTTTGTTTATCATTAATATAAATCATCAACATTATATTATTAAAACTAAATTATAATTTTGAGTGTGGACCCATGGGAAATTTAAATAATGTGTTATCCGCAAGGTTGCTGGTTTTGTAAGATAATTTAAGTAATATATTGTAGATGATTAACCAATTTTCAACCCAGTTTCAATCGAAGTCAGTAACTAAATAACTTTCTCAAATAACAGTTAAAAATATTTTCTCACCTAAAAGCCCCTTATTACTTGATGAATGTGATATTTGCAGGTCTTGTTTAGAATCATATCAGTCTTGTTATAATCATAATGTATAATACGAGCATAGCAATGATTTTGATTCTCTGGTCCTGAAAATAAAAGGGATTCATTTATAAGCCTAAGAATTTATTAACAAATGTTCGAAACTACCTATGCTTTAAATAGATTATTCACCTTGCTGATTCTGAATCAAGGCATTACATAATATCTACGTAAGCATATATTATACAAAAAAACTAAATTTCAACTTACTAGTGTCTTCAGGATCCTCCAGAAGAGTGGATGGAGTGCCACTAAGGATCTCAGATTCCAAGAATAATGTAGGAAATGCTGTTCCAATAATACGTTGATTTTTGTGTCACGAAACTTATTTCAAAGTGCTTATGACACACTTACAAACGCCTAAGTTCGGTAACACTTTTATGTCGCAAATCGTCACAATTAATTAACCTAAGCCACTTTTGGAGTCCTTTCTCATATTGTGGAAACATATGTAATATAGCGTCCTCTCGCGAATTATTACAACCAGTCACACAACACTTGCAATGATTCATCTCAATAAATTGAGATAGCAGTTGCTATTATGGGAATTGGGAACAAATATACGGTAATTAATCAACGCAACTACTTTGAACTCACAACTCACCATTAAAAACAAATAAAATAAAAGCCAACTCCAAACTAAAATGCCGTCGGGTAAAATCTAGCGATGCGCGACTGCGAATGATTCCAGTCGAATTATTCGACTCTATGAATCATTCGAATCATTCGAATGATTTACCAAAATTAGTAACTAATTTGAACTGAGCTCCACTAAAATCTATATTGAGTCGACTGTCGATTCGGATTAGTAGTTGATACTCCGATTCGATTAGTTGTTACTTGTTAGTACACCGAAGTCCGACTCCGTTAGTATTAGTAGTTTTTGTTGAGTCGACTTGTGCATAAGTTTAGCTTTAGCGGTTAACGGACGAACATTGGTCATTGAGTTGTTGTAATTATAAAAGCAGCAGATCGCAAAACTTTTGTTGTTTATTTTAGTTCCAACGTACTAAGGAGAAAATATTGCAAGTGCATTTCTTTTTCTATACTTATAATATTAAGTACTTATGCATATTGAAAATAATATGTATGGTACCTTTACCTATATCTACGGAAGACAATAAAAACATCGTACCTACCTACCTCCCGTAGCGTATTCAGCTGGCAAAAAATGTAGATGTAAAAACTTTGTCCCTATCTATCGCACATATTCTAACAATTTCAATCCGAATATTTTGATCTAACTACTTGGTACATTATTATCCTACACAACACACACATTAAAATAATGACAGTAAAATTATGGACAGGTGTTTTAGAAAAATTATATTTTTATCATATATAACTAAGTATTTTTGATAAAGAGAAATGGCAATATCTGGTGACAGAAGGGCTGGCTCATTTTTTGCACAAAGGATCAGCCTGGCTGTCCAGCGCGGAAATGCAGCCAGTATTCTTGGCACCATTCCACGCGGGCATGATTTGTATAGTAATTAGATTAGTTTAGCTATAAGTTCTTTTTGTAACATTTTAATAAAAAAAATATATAACATAAAAAAAAAATAAAAAAAAATGGCGATAAAAGTTACTATGTAGTTACTTTCGTCATTTTTTATATTATTATAAACTAGGCATAGGACATTAGAAATATGTCTAAAATATCCGTAATTTTACTGTCAAGTATAACAATATAGGTACCACTTTGGTCAAAAGTATTCTGTGACTTTTACAATCATTGAAAATGTTAGAATGTTAGAGAGAGAGGAAATGAAAAACGTTAACTAGCTCTTAAAAAACATAACTTATGTTAAGATAAGTGATGAATCATCAAATGGTTAACACAGTTTGAATGATGTAATTCAACTGGTGGTAAAATCAAAAATGTAAATACTAACAACACCAAAAAAGCGCTTTCTAGCTTCTATTAAAAAGTAATATGTGTCAGAATTTTGAAAAATAAGTCTTATTTTGCCAGCAATAAAAGGTTACATTCAATCCTTACCTTCGTTACTCTGTGATTCAATACTCTAAAAAATTTATTGTATTAAAACCCTATTGAAAACCCCTTGAAAATTTTGAAATTGAGTCTTATCTATAACTATAGAATATGGTTAACATTCCAATCATACAGTTGAAACCATAAGTCATTTATAACGTAGCGGCGAGAGCGAACCCGATTTCCAAGAATCTAAGTCGCGAAATAATCCAGTCGAAAAACGCCCTTAAAGTATTAGTATACTGAACAGCATTTAGTCAAACTCGAGTGCAGCGCGCGCCGAACAAAGCAGTCGAAACGTGACGCGGTTAGTAGTTACTAATTAGTAGTCGTCATTCGAATAAGAGCATTAGTATATTACTAATTTTCAATTCGAATGTGTACATTAGTAGTTGTAGATTATTCGAATGGTCAGATCATTCGCAGTCGCGCATCGCTAGTAAAATCTCAGTCTGTTAGAGATCACAGAATAAAATACGTAGTCGTAATTCCTAGTTCCATGATAAAATGGATGTCACAGATGGTCACGTGGTGTTCAGAATTGTCAAACATCATTTTGCTACGGATTTTATAAGGGTGGAACCACACTTGTGAGGATCGATTCGGATTTTGCCTATACAAAACTGTCATTTTCCATACATTCGTGTACGCATCGAAAAGCCGATTTGATCCGTACACGTTTCTATGGAATTTGACAGTTTTGTATGGGCGAAATCCGAAACGATCCTCACAAATGTGGTTCCACCCTAAGGGTCTGGAAATTTGTAGGGGCGTGAACTGCCCGAAATAAATTATTCACGGGAGCAAAAAAACAGCTGGCGCCTGACCGAATTTGAACGTCTTACGTCAATGTCATAGTCAATGTCAATTTGACAACAATGCACAGTCGCTAAATGTCGGTCACATGAATGCCATGCATGAATGATGGAACTAAGAATAGTATGTGAATAGTATCATGGGACTAGGAATTACGACTAGTCTTCCTAGTTCTATGAATTGTATGGTAGGTCAGTTAATTGGATGTTAAAGAACGTTCTGATATAAACATGGAATAGGTTCCGGTTTTTTAACCGGTTCCGAATTCATACTCAAGTTTAACCTAGCCCACTTAGATCGCGAACTAGAATTTTTTAAATCTTGTTTTTGCTCTCCTGTAGATGCCTGTTGTCCTGTACAACATTGTAGATGTGTTGATTTTTGACTTGTATCATTCATCAGTCATGATGACTGACATAGATAAAACACTATATAACTAGAGAATGACTGATGAATATAAAACCTTGATTATTTTGATTCATAGACCGTGATTAAAATGCTATTTTTGAGTGACTGCGACAAAATCTACCGTGCTAATATAACATGTAATGTAACAGTAAATTCATATTAATATTTACTTACTTTTGTTCTTATATTTTAAAGTTTACAAAAGATTTTTACTTTATTATTGGATTGTTAATAATAAAATAATATAAGCTCGAAGTATTCGATTGATTGAGATAGAATAGTGCCCACAAAAGACATTTAATTCAGAAAAAACCGTAAGACCCACTTTCAAGAAATCGATATCATTTTAACATCGAACTACTGAAATTTTCGATTGGTTCCGAAATGCGGGCGCTGCAACACACAGCACAGTGGTCGCGCGGCCTGCGAGCGGACCCGTGTCGGGCGCACGTGGCCACGATCCAACGTGTCGGCCCCCGGTCGCAGGTACTCAGCACTGCCAGCGGGCTGGCAGCACTGCCGCGCTTCCCGCGCGCGGCCACCAAGCTGTCGAGGCGCCGCTGCTACGTGGGCTGCATGGCGAAACTAGTAGACTCCTTTCTTAACAATTACACGTAAATGTATGAATACAGAGTTTGAATTGTAACGGCTCTTTTCTTTCGGCTTTAGGTATACTGCTGCATACAATTACTAGTGCGCCTGCCTTCCAGTATATAATCTAGTAACCACAAACAAAGGGTACACACACTACAGGGTAGCTACAGTAATATTTTATAGGTTCTTTAAAGAATACTAGACATAAAGCGCAGTGTTGGCAGACCCCCCACTAGGTGAGTCGATGAGCTCATATGGTCACAGGAATTCGCTGGGTATACGTGGTGCGGAAGTTCATGCAAGAGACCTTTGTCCAGCTGTAGACGTACCTATATCGTTTGATAAAGAAGAAGCCATACTTGACACGATTAATATTCTCTTCCCTTTCCTCTCAAGTGAAGTGTACCTAAAGCTTGGTCCAGGAGTAGATCATACTAAAACAGTGAAACGGGTGGAGTCGACTCATCCACCTTTCGGCTTTGGTCCATCGTTCTGAGCTAAGTGACCGATGACATGCTACTTACATACTTTGTATGGAAATGTATGAAGAGCATAATATATAGTCTCTTTTTCTATTGCTATCAGCGGCTACGGCATAGCATGTCGTGCGACGCGGTCGCTCACTTCAAAAGCTCTCCATTTTTTACACTATACTGCTCAAAAAACACAGTGTATTACACTCCATTTTTGACGTCATAACGACATATATCGATGAACACCGGCTGCACGCACGAAAAGTGTCACATTCCGCCTGAGCCTGCGCGTGCAAGCGAGAGCGTGGAACAAGCGATAGAGAGGCACGATCGGCCCAAGTGTTGGCTTGTGACTAGAGAAAATTGTAATTTTCGATTAACTCCTTATTTGTTTTATACAAAATAATGATAATTCAGTGATAATTCAATTCAATTCATAAAAGTATGCAATTTTTCATCAATGTCTCTTTATGACGTCTTATCACGTAAAACTATCGTCCGTAAATCGACTTTACAGACCCTTTAACAACATCCCGAGTGACACTGGTTAGAAATTTTCAGTTGATATGTCCTTTAAAGAATAAAAACCCAACTGTTTTTATTCTATTTTAATAATTTGCTTGTTTGTAAAATCACTAGGTATACGAGTGTCGCACGTCGCAGGTGCGTATCTCAGACTCCATGTATACCTAGATAGATCACCAATTAAAACTATAAATATAACTTTTCTTGTTATTAGAGCGCTCCATCTTAAACGCATCAGTAAGACATGTAATAGTAGTCAGACTTTTATTATTTTGTACTTATTTCCATAATTTTATTCAATTACCGCTATACCTGTTAAGGTTATTATACAAAAAATCACCAGCTTCGCCCAGGCCAGTAACTTGTCAACGATTATAATTATTATTAATCAGGAAATGCAAATGATTTAAACTCTAATTTCATTAGGTTACTTCGTTTGCAATTTTTATTTAAACTTTTCAATTAGAAGCGCATGGATAACAAATTAATTGTTGTATTTATTAATAGTTAAGTATTTTACAAACAAAACAATAAAAACTATTTACTAATCATTTATTTTACATAAATTCCGCTATAATACATATTTACAAACGTAAAAACGAATTGAGATTGTCACATTATAAAAAAGCTTGAGCAAGGCGGCGCTGCCGTCTCATATCACTACACTACACGTTACACTAGTCGAGACGCGGCCGACGCGGCCCGCGGCGCACTCCACCTAAGTGCACACAAAAATCACAGCGTAGGTACATCACTAGCGCACGTCACTGGCGGCCCCGCGCTAGCACATCACTAGCGCGGCGCCGGAGAACCGACCACGGCGACTCTATTTAAGCGCGACTTACACATTCCGATTTGTCCGATCGATAGGAAAAAGTGTATCGTTACAGGAACAAGGAACTGAGGAATAACTATTTGCATAAGTTTGTTAAGCGATCGATTTGACAAAACAAAATAAGATGTAATTCGCTTTAGTTATAATTTTTATTGCCGCAAGAATGGGAGTCGAGCCTCAAAAATAAATACAGGTCAGTTTGCTTTGCGCCCATCGAGCAGTCGAATTATAAGTATTAATTATTATTATTTATCAATTAACTACTTATCCATAGCCTACCCTCTACCCCGATTATACTAAACTTTGCCGCGATCGGTTCTCTCGTGACTGGGTATTTAACCCTATGACATCCCGTTATTTTAACAAGTACAAAGCAGTTGTGTAAAAATTATCTAAAAATTGAGAACATACAAAATATTGTTTAGGTAAATCTTGTGTTATATAAGTGTAAAAGTAAAAAAAATAAATAATATCGTGAGGTTTGATAATAATATGTAGTGTAATAAATAAATATTTTTATATAATTTTCTGACATGAGACATACCCATCGCTTAGTCCAAAAAACCATGAGCAACGAATAGAGTTTAAGAAAAATAAACAAAATATTTCGGAACCTTTCTCGTTGATATTTGTGAAACTATATCTAGACTTCTAATGAAAAATCAAGTTATGACTTTACGAAATGTATTTCTTGAGTAGTTTCACTCACAATAATACTCCTACTCTTAACGTTAATAATTATATACTGAAAGTGATGTCTTGGCGACATGTATGTCTCATGTGTCCGATATAATAGGTATTGTATGCGGCTATCCGACTTTTTATCAATCTTTCAAACGATACGATCGTACCGAAAGAAAGCGCCCAAGTGTACGGGTGTATGTTTTCGTGGTCAGTCAAGTACCGGGAGTGTTCGCCGCAACACCCGCGGGCGACGCGCGACCGGCGGACCGGGACGGGGATCGGGTACCTACTACAAACATTTCGTATCAGACTTCAAAAAATACTGATTATAAATCTACGAAACGTCGATTAATTTAATACATTTTTAGATATATCTAAAAACTAATAAATAATAAAAACTGTCCGGCGCGGAAATACAGCCAGTATTCTTGGCACCATTCCACGCGGGCATGATTTGTATAGTAATTAGATTAGTTTAGCTATAAGTTTTTTTTCGATACTCTTGAATTGGTCTCGAAATTGCATCAAAATCGGTCCAGTAATTTTTAAAATAAAACTAAAGGGAAAACATATTTCGAGAACACGATTCGATCGAAGTCAATTGTATTTACTGTAATTAATAAAATGAATTTTTTAAACCGGCCACGCACGTCCCGATCCCGGTCGCGGTCCGAGTTCGCTCCGACCGAAGCCTCTCGATATTAATCTAAGCGCAAACACTCTAGATGATGGAGGTGATCAGTCGGGCCTTGAAGTTGACTATCCTCTCGGAGGTCTGCGCGATGCGGAGGATGAGGTCCTGGATGAGGTTGGCGATGCCGCGGTTGGCGATGATGAAGAGGCGCGTGATGGGGCCGGGCACGCCCTCCGTCAGGTTGTCGCCCTTGGCGCCCTCCTCGCCCTCCGCGACGCCCGCGTCACCCGACGACGCGCCCGACGACGAGCCCGCGATCAGCTGCGTCAGAGCACGGGTTACGTCAACAGAATAGAATAGAATAGAAATATTTTTTATTCAAATAAACTTTTACAAGTGCTTTTGAATAGTCGATGAATCTACCACTGGTTCGGAACGCCCTTCCTGCCGAGAAGAACCAGCAAGAAACTCGGCGGTTGCTCTTTTCAAAACAAATTTACAATACAGTAAATACTATGCTATATATGCAGTGTTTCCACAATGAGGGAAGTTCCAAAAATGCATACCGACTAACTTCTATCTTAAGAGGGGCAGACATAAAGTAGCCCCATTCCCGCCGGTGGCACCCGTTCACGAGCATGACCCAGCCATTGCTTCGCTCAACCATATTTCAGGGAACGAACAGGCAGTAGTCATTACATCTGGCCGCGAGCGAGAACAGCTCGAGTGTTTACACATCGTAACACTGACATGAACTACGTCTACGTATTACATACAGCAGGTACAGAATTAGATTAAGCAATTTTTGAATTATTCATAGCAGTGCTGAACATGAACAGTATTGCTTGAACAGAATAATTTTTTATTCAATTAAACTTTTACAAAATGCTTTCGAACTCCACAAAGAATAATTGTCAAATAGATCTACCATTACGCTTACAATAGTGAAAGATCATAAATCCTTGGGCTATTTGAACATGTCTATTCTATAGCTATAGCTGATCGCTCCACTTTAAATAAAAGAGAACATTGCTAGCATTTTATGCTAGAAATCTATAATATAATAAAACTGTAACAGGTCCAATTCTGTACATTGGATATTTTGAAAATTTTTGTTTGAGGACACTCTATAATCGATACTGAAGCCAAAACAATTTTTTTTTAATTTTTTGTCTGTCTGTCTGTCTGTCTGTCTGTCTGTCTGTCTGTCTGTCTGTCTGTATCTTGGCCGCGCATCACGCCGAAACTACTGGACGGATTTAAATGAAACTTGGCACGATTTAAGTTAATACTACGAGGTATAATATAGGATACTTTTTATCCCGAAATTCAGCACGGTTCCCTTGGGAGAGGGGATGAAAGTCCAAATGTGCATATCGCTGTAATTCATTAAGGCGTATTCCGATTTAATCCATTCTTTTTTTGTTAGAAAGCAGGTTCTTTAGAGATTTTCCTGTAATTATTTCAAGGTCGTCAATTTCGTAGTTCAGAAATTAGACATCACGATCTTCAGTATAAGGTCCAAATAACTTGAACCCCGGAATATACAAGATACTTTGAATGAACGGCTCATCTTAAGCTGGCAAGCATACTTTATCGTATATAGCCATCGTGGAGAGCCCTATTTTGTCAAAGTCAAACTACTCCAAAGGCGTCAGATTTTGCCAAACGATCATTATACCTACATACTACATAGTAGGTATGGAGGTAATAATAATAATAATAATAAATTCGTTTATTTGCTTTAAACATGGGTTACAAATAGGTTACAAAGTTTTGTGATTCCGAACATGTTTTGCCTTAAAGGCGTGCAAATATTAAGGTTTAATTTCGTTTCAATTAAGGTATACCCATTATTTATGTCAAAAATTGAGATGTCAAGCTTTGAGATGTCTGTCTTTTAATTAAATTTCATTTTAAAGTAATCATTAATTTCATAAATATTATCATTTAATAATTTATTGAACATGTAATTTTTAAATCTATTAATAGTCATAACCTTAACATAATCTGGCAAATAATTATAAATTTTTATTGCCATGCAATAGACATTTCGCTGATGGACAGTCAATCTTTGTCCTGGTACTATTATCTTTTGTAGTTGCCTTCTGCTACGATCACAATTATTTTGTTGAGGAAACAATTTAATATTTTTTTTCACAAATAGACAAATCTCATAAATGTACAGAGCTGGTAGAGGCAATATCTTTTTTTTTTTTTTAAAGTGGTCTACAGCTATCAAGATATTCAGCACCACATACTGCCCTCATACATCTTTTTTGTGCCCTATATACATCGTATAGACTTAATGCTACAGTGTTTTCCTATGCAATTTAATATTCTAATCATACTAATATTATAAATAGTCCGCCAATTCGCATTGGGCCAACGTGGTGGACTATGGCCTATAACCCTTCTCTGAAAGGAGACCTGCGCTCAGTAGTGAGCCGTTGATGGGTTGTTAATGATGATGAATGATGAATATTATAAATGCGAAAGTGTGTTTGTTTGTTGGTTTGTAATTCAATCACGCCACAACAGAGCCACGGATCGACGTGATTTTTTGCATGGGTACTATAGTTGAGGACAAGGGCTACTTTTTATCCCGGAAAATCAAAGTGTTCACGAGGGATTTTAAAAACTAAATCCACGCGGACGAAGTCGCGGGCATCAGCTGGTCTATAATAATAAATTAAAATTAAAAACGAATATTCAACTAAGTCATGTACATTGGCTAATAAATTAATTATGTAATTGGCTAATAACAATTTTTAGTTAATATAATTAGTAGCTTATTACTTAGTCTACAGAAAGTGCAACCAAAAACCAAGAATATTCATAAATATATAGGTACAAGTGCATGATAATAGAAAGGTGTAGGAAAAAGAAATGAAAAATGTTAGTAGAAAGAAGTCCATGGCTAGTGTCTACACTCTACAGCGACTCCGCTACAACGCCGGAACTACAGGATACACAATGGAACTACAGGATACACAATGGAACTACATGATACACAATGGAACTACATGATACACAATGGAACTACTAGACGACCATTACTGCGAACTAATTCTCTAGCTTCTACAGTGTGGAGCGCTGACTGGAGCGCTGTGACCTTCATGTAACGTGACACGTGATCTGAGGGAAGTAGGACGTCACTTGCTGCCTTTGACAACCAGGATTTTCCAAAAAACCGTTTTAGCAGTTGTTTTGCTCTCCTCCGTCCTTGGTCCATTTCAATCCAATACGTTCAGCTAATTGAAATGGGTTGAAAACAATCAGACTTTCTCAATAAGTCACATCGTGGGGCAACCCGCACGCCTGAAACTCCTCTTTGTTCTCAAAGATCTGATTCTTCCAATTTGCATTGGGCCAGCATGATGGTTATAGTTTTATAAACCTTTCCAGGAGGATTGTTGAGGAGGAGGTTGCTGATGATTTTTAAAATTCAAAATTCCAAATTATTTATTTCACGTAGGCCAACCTGTGGCTCTTATGAGTATGACACGTCATGACTCTACCACCGGTTCGGAAAGTGGATAGTGCTGAGAATAGCCGGCAAGAAACTTAGCAGTTGCTCTTTTCAAAATAATCATTTTACAATATCATTAAGTATGTAGCTATTACATTGTAATAAGTTTTTATACTATCTTGTGGGCAGCTGGATGCCAAGCCGATTTAACCCATGTAACTTTAGAATAGAATACTAGTGGTTCGCCCCGAACTGAGACCTCGCGGTAACGGTTTCCCATAATTACTTATTCATTCAATATATACATGACGATCAAAATTGACATTATTATTATGCCCGTTTTCACCAACCATACCTAAATCATCCCCTTTGTAGAAGTCTCTTTACGTAGGTAGCCCCTAAATACAATCCTAACATCCCAATGTCATTTTCACCTTTAGTTGTCCCGTAGAGGTTCGTAATAACAAAGTTGACAGAAAGTGTCAACTAACTTAACATAGGTAGCCCGTAAAGGTTAGGGAACTGTTATAGTGAAATCCTCAAGGCTTCAATCAAACTTAGGTATAGTTTTTTGGAACATTCAAATTAAATTACTTGTACACAGCGTCAACTATCGACACGATCAGAAAACGCGTAAAAACAAACTGCAACGTGAAGTTTTATTGATGTTTGCTAAATGACTAAATAATTGACCGAGCGAAGCGAGGTCTCTGAGTCTACTAGAGTGAATTTGCACTTGTCCGTCCGTCCGTCCGTCCGTCCGTCCGTCCGTCCGTCCGTCCGTCTGTCAGAGCCTTATAACTTTTGAATTACTAAACGTAATTACTTCAAATTTAGATATAATATGTAAACTGATGGCCTTCAGCCGAATATTGGATAAAAAATTATAAAAACCTTTATTTCAGGGGGGCTCTCATAGAAGTGAATGCGAAGTAAAAAAAAAATTATAGCGTTACATAAAATTGTTACGTATCATTTTAAAGATAATTTTGAACCGAGTACAAAAATATTTTTTTTTTTAATTTTTCCCTTAAAATTGACGAAATGGGGGGCTTTCAAAGTGGCTATTTTATACGCTCGCTTGAAGACGCTCTCTAGGAAAATCCGCTATGGATTTTCAAACTGGTTTTATTTTTTTAGGTCACTTACATCCTGTACTTGAACAACAAATACTAAAATTATATGAATATTATAAAGAAACGAGATTATTAAATTTTTAATGGGCATCAGTAATTCATATAGCATCAACATAGCTTCACAATAATGCTAATAGATGGCGCAGTCAGTAACTATTCCCATGGAACTACGAGTTACGGCTACGACCTATCCCAAAAACAGTTTTGCGTCGACCATTATTATTTAGTTACATAATATAATACAATAATTGTATTGTATTTTTTTTTGTACCATATTATTCAATTAAAATTATTTTTTAGTTAAATTTTAGTTAAATATTGTATATTTTCTATTCGCGTCGATAGATGACGATTTGTACAGATGCCCGTAACCCGGTTTCACTCGGTAGTACCTACATAATAATTCAATGTTTTCACTAACGTTCCCTAACCTTTACGGGCTACCTATAAGTTAGGTGATGTTTTCTGTCAACTTATTTATCACGATCCTGTACGGGACACCTAAAAGGATATTGGGACGGATGTTAGGACTTAGGATTGTATTTAGGAGCTACCTACGTTAAGAGACTCCTACTTAGGGGATGATTTAGGTATGTTTGGTGAAAACGGGCATAATAATAATGTCAGTTTTGGTTATCATGTATCGATTGAATGAGTAATCATGGGATACCGTTACCGCGAGGTCTCAGTTCGGGGCGAACCACTAGTAATTTTAATTGAATAATATGTTACATATAGCTGCATTTGCTTTATGAGATGAGAGCGCCATCTATTGACATCATTGTGAAGTTCTATTGTTGCTGCTCATTAAAAGTTAAATAATTTAGTTTCCTTATTACATTTATCTAATTTTAGTATTTGTTGTTCAAGTATTATAAATATTACGCTAAAATTATAAAACTTTCAAGCCCCAGCTTTCAATGGTTATTCCGTTGTGAGGTCAAATATAATCTCCACTTTGAAAGCCCACCATTTCGTCAATTTTAGGAAAAAAATTAAAAAAAAATACTTTTGTACTCTGTTCCAAATTATCTTTAAAATGAGGTACTGTAACCCTATGAAACGCAAAAATTTTTTTTTTCTTCGCATTCGCTTCTATGAGAGCCCCCCTGAAATAAAGATTTTTATAACTTTTTAAGCCATTTTCGGCTGGAGGCCATCGGTTTACATATTATATCTAAAATTGAAGTAATTACGTTCAGTAATTCAGAAGTTATAAGGCTCTGACAAACGGACGGACGGACGGACAAGTGCAAATTCACTCAAGTAGACTCAAAGACCTTCGTTTCGCTCGGTCGATAATATTATGTCCACAATGAGGGGAAGTTCCAAGGAAAACGTACTACACTTCAATTTATGTTAAGATTAGCCCCATTCCCGCCGGTGGAACCCGTTCATGAACTATATCCCGTTAGTCACGTGTCACGCTACAGAGGCACATCGCTCGCGGCGGTTGTCTGTACAGTGCGCGCGGTAGATGGCGGTACTGGCGGTAGTGGCGGTACTTGTGGCAGCGCGGCGGGCTCCAGCGTGGCGGAGTGCGCGGCGCGGAACCCCACGGACAACGAGTCGGTGCCTGCGAACAGCCGGAACGCGTTGCCGGCCGCGCGCGCCACCATCTCGGCCGGCCGCTGCAACACAACCCTCTCCTCTCACTCTACACCACTCGCGCTGTCGCTGTCACCCGCTGTCACCCGCTCCCACCTACCTCCACTCCTGCCGCATCCACGCCGACAAACTCCCCCATACTCTGATTCCACAATATCAACCTCCCCTAGCTCTTCAAAAAATAAGTACCTGAGGTGACTGAACTTAGCTCGGGTTTTTTGATAAATCGTGTTTTTGGAAATTACTTCCCTTTATATTGTTTGTGGGAAATTATATTGTTGCTTAACAACGCCATCTATTGTCAAGTAGCTTTAGTGTTGCTGTGTCGGTAAAACAGTTCGCCAAAAGGATAAAAATATTTGCACAACGTCGGTTTCTTTATTAATGTAATTCTTTTTTTAAAGCTCGGTCATGAATTAAAAGGCCCTCAATAATAATTTTTCTCACAAAAGAAGGAACTTGGAATTGAATTGCTTGTTTAAAGGTATTATTAGATTGATGAGTAATGTAATAGTAAAAGTTCAACAGCCGACAGTTCTCAGAATTCATGTGTACATGTGGAAATGAAAGTGAGTGAAGTGGAAATTGATTAGACTTTCGGACGCGGAAGCACGGAACTTTTAAAACGCTCTTTCTCAAACGTACAGCGTTGAAATTGAAATTATTTTTCGGTTTCATACAAAACAAAATTGAAACGGGGTAGGTAAATGAGACGTGTTTTTGAATGAACCTGAACGTGTGAAGATGATATTATAATGAGATGTCTACACTCAAAAGACCGAACTATGTTGGCGATTAAACTCCGCTGCTACCCGCTGACTTCAAATAACGTTGCTCCACTATTCGATACAAATCTATAATATCGAAGACTGAAGTGAAATGAACGGTTAAGTGACGATGGAAAATTGATAAGAGTGAATGATGAAAGAAAAGAAGTGGAGGCAAAATATGAAGTGAATATAAGCGAAGTTTCTCAAGGAGAGAATCAAGGAATTAAGAAGTAAGAAGTTCGTGGGTGGAGAATAATGTCAATCTGTACATACTCTGACCACGTCGAAGAGGAAGTTCCCGGAGCCGCCGCCAGAGGCGCCAGCGTCGCCGCCGAGGAATCTGTAATAGTTATTGTTTCAATCAAAATATCATGCATATAGAAGCATTATAAAGTTAATATAAACATAAGAATTCTTGTAATATTTGCTACTTTGTTACACTATATTTATTATTTTTTATATTATTCTATCTTTTTGATGTATTATATTTAATTTTCTTATGTGACATGGTATTCAAAGTCCATTCAAACTTTGCGGAATTCCATGTTACACAGGAAAAGCAAAATTATTTTGCTAAAATCCGCCAAACCGGAAAAGATAACGTGTACCTATGGTATAACATGCCAGGTGCTCTTTTCTTTACTCATTGTGGAGTCAACATCTCCTGAAGACGCTCCGGTGTCGAGTGAGACGCGCGGAAACTGTGTGTGATACGTCACAAACCCTCCCACTTACTACGGTGGGAGGGTTTGTGTGGTTTGCGTTGTTCTTATTTTGTTCTACTACTGGAAGATCGGTACAGGCCACTTTGTACCATAAAGATTTTTCTAGTTTGGTGAATTATAGCAAAGGGATTTGGTTTTTCCTTGAGTTTGTTATACGTTAAAAAGTGTAGCAACTAGCAATAAGTATTACTTAACTATAACACGAAATAATTGTATGACTTTTAAATTTAGCAAAGTAAATAATGCGAGTACCTACTGTGTTTATGACTATGATTATTTTAGCCGTTAACATTAAAAAAAGTGTGTGTGTCAGCTCCGACGCACGACTGGAGTTTACTCCTTAAATACGATTGTCTAAACATCGGTCGTAATGCATTCGCGGCGCTCGCTGCGTCACGGCGCCGCTCGGACCCGATCGGTACGCGCTCGGATTCCCGAAGCGAAAGCTCTTTCGCATTCGGACCATAGACACAACTCAAGCGAAAACCAACCTTATTTACTCAACGTTAGGGTAGAAATTTGCATCGTTGTGAAAAACGTAACGAGGTCATTCATAAGTAGATCCTCCTCCATTAC
This sequence comes from Oeneis ivallda, assembly GCA_029955525.1. Taxonomy (NCBI): domain Eukaryota; kingdom Metazoa; phylum Arthropoda; class Insecta; order Lepidoptera; family Nymphalidae; genus Oeneis; species Oeneis ivallda. Next base: position 380,328 of record JARPMR010000022.1, on the reverse strand, counting down.
TCCTCGAATTTTTCTCATACCGGGCGCCTTATATATGAAAATCGATTCTTAAGGAGTAAACTCCAAAAAACTCCAATAAACTCCAATAAACTCCAAAAAAAAGGTGTACATTGTAATGTGCAAGCGCGCAATTAGGTACATGCCGCCTCGCGCCCCTTCACCGATCTTGCGACGGCAACAGCTGGCAAGCGGCAAGACCCAATCCGAGTGGCATTGACGAACAATGCGTCGAGAGCTCACGCGAGTTTTTGCAAACTTTTCCATTCGCACGAAATTATAGTCTCTTTTTATTGGCTTTAGGCTGATAGGTACGACTAGATTGAACACGTAACGCCATTGCCAATTGTGTCGAACTACAATTGTGTTCCATAGTCTAGCAGCGTTCAGCAGGCTCCGAGATATTATCTCATCCAGAATCCCTCGGCCCCTGAAGACTAAACCACAAATCCTGATCGACAAAAAAGTTGCTCAGCGCGTTATGCAGAAGGCTATGTTAAGTGTGTCTTTAAAGGATAAGATCGGGAATGAGGAGATCCGCAGAAGAAAAAACTGAAGTGGCAACGGGCAGGCCGCGCTTGTCGTGTGAGCGTTGGTCGTTTGAGTTGAGTGGAAAGTGTAATACGGGGTGCCCTTTAATAGGTACGTTAGACCTTATATAATATTATGTAACCTGATTTCCTGATTTAAGCAGTGATAGCCTCGTGGTTAGGACTGTGGTCTACTATTCCGGGGGTCGCAGGTTCGATCCCGGGTACGCACCTCCCACTTTTCAAAGTTAAGTGCGTTTAAGTAATTAAATATCACATGCTTTAACGGTGAAGGAAAATATCGTGAGGAAACCTGCACGCCTAAGAGTTCTCCATAATGTTCTCGAAGGTGTGTGGAGTCCGCCAATCCGCATTGGGCCAGCGTGGTGGACAATGACCTATAATCCTTCTCTGAAAGGAGACTTGCGCTCAGTAGTGAGCTGTTGATGGGTTGATAAAACCTATTTCAGGGGATTCCCCTGATTAGGGGATCGGCCTAGTTGGGAAGGCGTGGTGGTACACGTTAGGGAAAGTCTGTCTTACAGATAGACGTCACAGGCTGATAATAATGATGGCAGAACTTATTGATATTGGATAGAAGCAGGCGTTACTTTGCGCAAGTTCATGATTAATAAGAAAAAGTTAGAATTACTTTGCTATAATCCGCCAACAGAAAAAATTTGTATGGTCAAATATGCAGTAACAAGCTAAGCACCGCTCACGTTGACGTTGCCAAGCGTTGACTAGTCAATACTGCATTGTAAAGTCGACATCTCCTGAGGATGCTCCGGTGTCGGGGCGAAATTTGCGTCGAGATTAGTGTAAAAGTCTTGTGTGGTGGTGTATGTGAGTGGTTGCTTGGGAACTTTGCTTTTTTGCTTGCTTGGGAAGGTGAGCGGTGCTTAGCTTGTTACTGCATCTTTTATGATACAGATATTTTGTGTTGGCGGATTATAGCGAAATAATTCCAACATTTTCTTGCCAGAACTCAATGATATTGAAATGCGCAGGTCCTACGCCCAAGTAGCAGGCTCAGATTGACCGGTAACTGGCAGTGCGGGTGTTACCTCTTATTCCTGTTTTCCTCGCTGTCGTCCGCGTCGTCGAGCGTGATCTCGTCGATGGCCGCGTTGTTGGTCTGCGCCGCGGTCTCCTGGTCGTCGGCCGGCGCGCCCTCGCCGCCGAACGCCACGCGGACCTCGGCCTGCTGGGACTCTGCTCCGGAGAGCAGGTTCTCGTCGGCCGCCGCGCTCTGCGAACCGAACGGGAGATACAGCTGCTTGCGCCGTGCTGGGGCGATGATCCCCGCAGCCCGCTTGCGACACTACGCGGCGATGGTCGCAACTGATCTGTTGCTAGTGCCGTACCGAGCGATCGCGTCGCGGGATCCCAGGTAGGATTACCCGTGGAATTGATCGTGACCACGTATTACATTAGTTTTGTATTATAACATTTAGACTTTGTTGTGAGAGTTTAGGTCGCGAACACGGAGACAACACTGCATTTAGAAATTGCTCGCACATTACTACACTGCCGCAAACAACGCGGTTTTAGTACTATGAAATGAAAATGACGTTATTGGTACACGCCGATGAATATTGATGAGCTTTGAGCGCGTCTGATGCGTTTTTCGATACTGCAGAAAGCGTTGCCTGCGACGCATGCTGTGCTAACGTGCGAACAGTTTGATGCTGATCAGAGGTGCGATTATCTAAAAATTGCCGATCAAAATCTTAACCATTTCATGGCATTAGCGTCAAAGTAAAATATTCCTTGACTGTATTGATTTGAAGTCACAAATTCAGTACAACCGATTCTAACATAGAGCGTTATAGAGCGTATCGTAATATCTAAACGTGTGAGAATGCATACACGAAATTGAGCTCTAATTTAATGCTGTTATGGATTTTACTTTGAGGTTAATGCTATGAAATGAATAAGATTTTGATCGGCAACTTTCAGACAATCGAGGGGTAGAAAGGAATATTTGCGAAAATCGCGTCGTAAGTGTCGGGGCGGGCGCTGGGGGCGCGAGATGGGGGTGGCGTGCGGCGGTGGTGGTATGGCGGTGGCTGAGATGGCGATGGGTGCGGGCGTGCGGTCTGCGCGCGCCGGCGGCCGTCTTCTCGGGCGGTTGTGCGCGGGTGTGCGACGCTCATACCGGCAAGAAGAACAGCGCGCGCTTCCTTCTCTCCGGCGGCTCAGTCGTCGTGCTGGTCGTGGTCGACGTCACTTCGTCATCGTCATCGTCATCCTCGTCGTCATCGTCATCGTCCAGCTCCACCGTGCCACTGTTGCTGCGCCCCTCCCCGTTGTGGTTCCCTAAGAACACCCGCACGAAGATCGGTCCGAACACCTTGAGCACCTCGTTGGTGATGTCCTGTACTACTTTTTCGATTATCTAGAACATACACCGCCCTTAGCACACCGTTATTGCCGTTGCAAACTACCTACTACGCTTACCTACGTCATGCCAAGCCACTACGCGTTGTGTGTTAGTGGTTCTGTAAAGCCGTTCATTTGTCTAGTACCTACACCTACTGTAATAAGTTTGTATAGGTCATGCGTGTCATGTCATGAGTCATGAACTCATGACATGACTCATGATCTCATGAAGATTGATGCAATATTAAATGGCAAATCAATAAAAAATACACATCATATTGAGAACCTCCTCCTTTTTTTGAAGTTGGTTAAAAACAAGGGAAAATAAGAGATTTTGTAAACTTAACGGTTCAAGATATTGATACAAGTGTAAAAGAAGGTCTCTAAAAATCTATATAGTTGTTTTGTTGATCATATAGTTTTATGTCTATACTTAAATCCTATGGAAGTATTTGGTACTAAGGTTCTCTGTATTTTGTAGTTGCTGCTAAAAAGCTTCATAATTTAGGGTGGCATTCATAAAAGCGTGTTTTCTAGGTGTAGTGTACTTTAGTGATTTGTGTGAGTTTAACTCAAAAAGCTAAGCGTTACGTAAAGCTGATCGTTGACAGAAACTACCACGTGCCTACCGCCTAGTTGTAGTGCTATTGGCATAACTTACAGATTATTATTTTATCCTTGTATGTGTTTGCATAAAAAAGACAAAAGTTTAAGCTATTCATTACAAAATTAACATTTGAATTAATAAAAATAAAATTACTTCGTAAACAAGTATGTAGCCTACTCGGGGCAATTAACTTGTTAATTAGCAAGAAAACAATGTGAGGTACAATTATGTATACATAATTAGTATTTACATACAAAACAAGTATTCAATTTAAAATAATTAAGTAAATCGTTCCAAACATTATGGTATCATCGTAGAGTTTGGATTCGTAGCATCACGCGTAGAGCTTAGGAGCTACAATGCTACAAAGGAAGAGTATGGAAAAGATCACATCAGAGACAAAATATCTGTGTTTTATCTTTATCAAAAGGAGCATAACATGACGAGAGAATATTTTTCATTTGAAACTTCAGACAATGTACATAATAATCCGGACATACGGGAAAATTATAATACTACTGATAATAATTAGGGTTCCGTAGTAAACAAGGAACCTTTATAGTTTCGCCATGTCCGTCCGTCTGTCTGTCTGTCTGTCTGTCTGTCTGTCTGTCTGTCCGCGGTTTAGCTCAGAGACTATTGATACTAGAAATCTGTAATTTTACAAGGGTATAAATATCAATCACGCCGACAAAGTGGTGAAATAAAATTGTGAAAAATATTTTTTTTTAGGGTACCTCCCCTACATGTAAAGTGGGGATGAATTTTTTTTTCTCATCTATCCCATAGTGTGGGGTGTCGTTGAATAGGTCTTTCAAAAACGTTGTGGGTGTGGGAACACCATTTTTCAATTCAGGGATCCGTTTGTGAATTATGATATTTTAAAGTGCTAAATATTATTAGAGTCAAGTGTCCCCCCCCTCTGCCAGCTTAATGGTTGTATATAGGATACAAGAAAAAATTCACAGCAGTAGTATATATAATGAATTTTAAAGGAAAACTATCACGGCTAAGTAGGGTTCATTAGTGAAGGAGTTATATCGATTTTTCTAAGTTAGATATTACACGTAGTGTAAGTTGCATATTTTGTAGTATATTATAGTACTAGCAGATGCCCGCGACTTCGTCCGCGTGGATTTCATTTTTAAAATCCCGCGGGAACTCTTTGATTTTCCCGGATAAAACTTAGCCTTTGTCACCCTCCAGGTTCTCAACTATACCCCATGCAAAAAATCACGTCGATCCGTAGCTTTTTTGCTACTTGATTGGAAAACAAACCAACATACAAACACACTTTCGCATTTATAATATTAAAAAGTATCCTATGTCCGTCTCCTCGTTCTAAGCAACCTCCCCACCAATTTTCAGCCAAATCGGTTCAGCCGTTCTTGAGTTATAAATAGTGTAACTAACACGACTTTCTTTTATATATATAGATTTAAACCATGGAACTCAAAATGTATGTTGAGACTTTCAACTACGGAACCCTACACTGCGCGTGGCCCGACACGCACTTGGCCGGTTTTTATTTTAATTTTAATATTGCAATCTTATTTTGAACCATGTTAATGCTCCTCTAAAATTGTGGTTGCTTAGTTATACGTAAAATAAAAGTTCTCGATGAATTCTGACGGACATTCATGATCAAGAACCATGAATACATAGAAAGTCACGTGATTCGTATGAAAACTTCTCGCCCCCTGTAGCCAAATAACACTTCGTTGTGTCTATACTCTTTGTACGATAGTTGTCACTTGAAGTTTTGGCAAGAGCTTGACTAGATGGCGCTGCAGCTGATCAAAGACAGAAGTGTATTGATAATATTTCGCGGCATTTTGTAATGTTATTTTTATCATTTAAAACATTTATAATACATAATGCCGCAAAATATTATCAATACACTTCTGTCTTTGATCAGCTGCAGCGCCATCTAGTCTAGCTCTAGCCAAAACTTGAAGTGACAACTATCGTATAACTAGTGGTTCGCCCCGAACTGAGACCTCGCGGTAACGGTATCCCATGATTATTCATTCAATCGATACATGATAATCAAAACTGACATTATTATTATGCCCGTTTTCACCAAACATACCTAAATCATCCCCTAAGTAGGAGTCTCTTAACGTAGGTAGCTCCTAAATACAATCCTAAGTCCTAACATCCGTCCCAATATCCTTTTAGGTGTCCCGTACAGGATCGTGATAAATAAGTTGACAGAAAACATCATCAATCGTAAAGGTTAGGGAACGTTAGTGAAAACATTGAATTATTATGTAGGTACTAACGAGTGAAACCGGGTTACGGGCATCTGTACAAATCGTCATCTATCGACGCGAATAGAAAATATACAATATTTAACTAAAATTTAACTAAAAAATAATTTTAATTGAATAATATGGTACAAAAAAAATTACAATACAATTATTGTATTATCGACCGAGCGAAGCGAAGGTCTTTGAGTTAACTAGGGCGATTTGCACTTGTCCGTCCGTCCGTCCGTCCGTCCGTCCGTCTGTCAGAGCCTTATAACTTTTGAATTACTGAACGTAATTACTTCAAATTTAGATATAATATGTAAACCGATGGCCTCCAGCCGAAAATGGCTTAAAAAGTTATAAAAATCTTTATTTCAGGGGGGCTCTCATAGAAGCGAATGCGAAGTAAAAAAAAAAAAAATCGCGTTACATAAAATTGTTACGTATCATTTTAAAGATAATTTTGAACTGAGTACAAAAATATTTTTTTTTTAATTTTTCCCTTAAAATTGACGAAATGGGGGGCTTTCAAAGTGGCGATTTTATACGCTCGCTTGAAGACGCTCTCTAGAAAAATCCGCTATGGATTTTCAAACTGATTTTATGTTTTTAGGTCACTTATATCCTGTACTTGAACAACAAATACTAAAATTATATGAATATTATAAAGAAACGAGATTATTTAATTTTTAATGGGCGTCAGTAATTCATATAGCATCAACATAGCTTCACAATAATGCTAATAGATGGCGCAGTCAGTAACTATTCCCATGGAACTACGAGTTAAATTCAATGTTTGATAAATAATTCAATGTTTTCACTAACGTTCCCTAACCTTTACGGGCTACCTATAAGTTAGGTGATTGATGTTTTCTGTCAACTTATTTATCACGATCCTGTACGGGACACCTAAAAGGATATTGGGACGGATGTTAGGACTTAGGATTGTATTTAGGAGCTACCTACGTTAAGAGACTCCTACTTAGGGGATGATTTAGGTATGTTTGGTGAAAACGGGCATAATAATAATGTCAGTTTTGGTTATCATGTATCGATTGAATGAATAATCATGGGATACCGTTACCGCGAGGTCTCAGTTCGGGGCGAACCACTAGTAATAAGTAACTAAATAATAATGGTCGACGCAAAACTGTTTTTGGGATAGGTCGTTAGTCGTAACTCGTAGTTCCATGGGAATAGTTACTGACTGCGCCATCTATTAGCATTATTGTGAAGCTATGTTGATGCTATATTAATTACTGATGTACATTAAAAATTAAATAATCTCGTTTCTTTATAATATTCATATAATTTTAGTATTTGTTGTTCAAGTACAGGATATAAGTGACCTAAAAACATAAAATCAGTTTGAAAATCCATAGCGGATTTTCCTAGAGAGCGTCTTCAAGCGAGCGTATAAAATCGCCACTTTGAAAGCCCCCCATTTCGTCAATTTTAAGGGAAAAATTAAAAAAAAAATATTTTTGTACTCAGTTCAAAATTATCTTTAAAATGATACGTAACAATTTTATGTAACGCGATATTTTTTTTTTTACTTCGCATTCGCTTCTATGAGAGCCCCCCTGAAATAAAGATTTTTATAACTTTTTAAGCCATTTTCGGCTGGAGGCCATCGGTTTACATTAATATATATATAGCTGCTGGGGCTGATTCACTGACTGATTCACTGATTCATTCACTCACTCATTGATCACCTCTCCTGTAAAATTTTGTATGAAAAAATTTTTTTTCACTGATGGTTTCGTATAGAGGAAAAAAATTCATTCGGAGGAAAAATATGGAGAGAGCTGATGATTGAGGATTTCGGAGACGGGTGAAGAGCACGGCCAGGGTATCGAAGATAGGTGGGGGGTGCTCGAACAAATGTCATTCGAAACCTCATCCAATTCGCAGTGAGCTGAAAAAAAATTCAAAATGGCGGAAAAAAGATGGCCGCCATACAAATTTCGTCGGTGTCTATCTCGGGGAGTATAAAACATGGAAGAATGGTTTCTTGGCAAAAGATGATCAGGACCCAAAGGTCTATTTGATAAATAGAAAAAAATCCAAGATGGCGGATTTTTTTTTCTTCATACAAAATATATGGCGAATATTGAAGGGACTAGAAGCTGAGAACTATGCAACACTTTGATACGGTTCCTTTTCAAAATTTGTTTTTATAGAAGAATTCTCATTCTGACAAATGATGAGATATGCTGATCGAGGATTTGGAAGGTGGGTGAGGAGCACGGCCAGGGTATTGAAGATAGGTGGGGTGTGCTCGAACAAATGTCACTCGAAACCCCATCCAATTCGCAGTGAGCTGAAAAAAAATTCAAAATGGCGGAAAAAAGATGGCCGCCATACAAATTTCGTCGGTGTCTATTTCGGGGAGTATAAAAGATGGAAGAGTGGTTATTTGATAGAAAATGATCAGGACCCGAAGATCTACTTGATGAGTAGAAAAACCGCGGTCCGCTTGCGGGCCGCGCACCCACGCGCCCTACTAGTATTATATCTAAATTTGAAGTAATTACGTTCAGTAATTCAAAAGTTATAAGGCTCTGACAGACGGACGGACGGACGGACGGACAAGTGCAAATCGCTCTAGTTAACTCAAAGACCTTCGCTTCGCTCGGTCGAAAAGATTAGACACAAAGAAGTGTTACTTGGATTGAATTAGAAACCGGGCACTAATCGTGCTTCAAGGTGGCTAACTTCGCTACGTCGTTATTGAAGTCGTTCGACGGCACGAGAAAAACATTTTAAAACTGTAACCCGAGAACGTAAAATTGAATATAACTTCCGTCATTGATTTGCATCGATTCACACCTCATTTATCAAAATCGGCTCAGTGGATTAGGGTTTATGGTAGAACACTTGTAAATTGTCACATACTAAAATCATAACGGTTTCTTTTGGATTTGCAGTAGTTGAATAAAAATATGTTGCTCGCAAAATGCAACTAAACCACTTTTGTCATTATGCGACGTGATGGCTGAACGGAAAGGGCATGCGAAGTGCTTTGTTTGAGTTTTATCGGCTGTGCACTTCTCTGTAACTATTGCAATCGCCTTTGATTGGCTGATACAGTTCGATTCAAACTTTATGTCCTCCCCGCATACCGCAGGTACCGAATAATAGATTCTGCGCATTGAAACGCATTAATTCCGAGAGGACATAAAGTTTACTCACTCACTATTGGCTAAAATGCCTTGTTGCAGAAATGACGCGATGTATTTCAGCAAATCAGCACAATAATTAAGACTAGCAATGATTGACGCAGCTTCTACAAAATCGGCCCGCGAGTTACTCAGTCGCTCGGACGTATAATATAGTGTCGTATTGCGACAGCCAATTAGGACGTAGTCCGGCACGGATAGGGATGCAAACGAGACATCGATGTTTCTGAACCATCGATGTCTCAGTAAAAAAACGTCGATGTTTCGATACATCGATGTTTTTGCTTTCGATATTTGCATCCCTAGTCACGGATCGGCATCTGGAGTCGATGCTGCGAGCGCGCGGCGTATGACGGCCTACCTGCGTGAGTTGCGGGAACAGCTGGCGCAGGATGCCGATGGTGCGCTTGTTGCGCTCGCTCAGCTCGGAGCCGGGCGCGCCCAGGTTCAGCGTGGCCAGCGTCTCCTGCAACCAGGCGCGGGGGCGTTAGCAGCGACACACACACACACACACACGCACACACACGTGCACGCGAACACTGGACCATTATTAAATGACTTCAAAAGAGGAGGACGTTCTCAATTCATCGGAATCTTTTTTTGACGTGATAACATCTTATAAATAGATGAACACGGCTGCACACACGGAAAAGTGTCACGTTCCGCCTGAGCCTGCGCGTGCAAGCGAGAGCGCGGAACAAGCGATAAAGAGGCACAATCGGCCCAAGCGTTAGCTTGTGACTAGAGAACGCCCGGATGTTATCACTAACTAACTATTGTCCGTAAACCAACTTTACAGACAACCAATTTTTTTATGTATCGTGAACAACCCATTAACGTCTCACTACTGAGCGCAAAGAAAAAGAAGAAGAGAGAAGAAAAATCTTCCTCTCAAGAAGGGCTATAGGCGATAGTCCACCACGCTCGCCCAATGCGAATTGGTGAATTATGGACATTATGGTGTTCTTTCAGGCGTACAGGTTGTTTTATATGTATGTTTATTGTTTACCGATTACTCGAAGACGCCTGTACCAAATTGAAAAATTCTTTCTTTGTTTCAAAAAGTATACTTGCCAGGTGGTCCCATTTAAATTTTATCGAAATCAGTCAAGTGATTTTTAAAATATCAACAATAAAGCGCGGGCGTTTGAATCGGTTTTTTAAAAAGAATTTTTTTAGAGCACACTTTACACACTCGGTGCCATTTTCAACAACGCCGAGTTACGTTTATCCGAACGAATTACGTTTATCGAACGAAAAACCTTGGCTTTGATGAAATCGGTACTAAAGTTCTAATAATTATACTCGTTTAGCACAAAGTGCTAAACGATGCCTGGTGCGATGTGCTAGCGTCGGACAGCCGGGAGTCGAACCGGCGCCGGCGGCGCCGCGACCGCGTCGGTGCTCGTCTTTTTCGTTAAACCGGTGAGGACTTCATTAAGCCACTCACAGATTGATCTATTTAGTTATAGAAGAAAATTCTGCCGAGACCATCTTTACTTCGTTTAGTGTACTCTGGAATATAGATGATATAAGTATAATTTACATAATTGGTTTACTTTAAATGGATTGTATACAATTTTACAGAACAATTATATCAGCTGTTGCATAAAATTGTTTAACAATATCTTCTGGTAACCCTGTCCACACATCTCTTTCCCTCGCCTCCCTCTCCCAAGGTTTCCCTGCTTAACTATTTCTTCGTCCCATCTGATTCTGTGTCAGCAGTTTCTTCTACCTTTTTTAGGTTAACAAAACGTTACCATTTTGCTCCAACCGTCTTTTCCCTAAACTATATAATATGTACCTACTAGTCTTCCATTTGCCACTTCTTATTTCGAGGGCTGCATCTTTTGTAATGTACTTAATGTCGGTCCAAGGCAAGAATCAATAAAAATTTATGAATATTTTAAAAGTATTCATAAAAATGTATGCTTCGAGTAAACGCAAAGATACAAGTGCAAATTCACTCAAGTAGACTCAGAGACCTTCGCTTCGCTCGGTCAGTAATAGATGTAAAAATTACTTATTCAAGAGCCATGTCAAGGGTCAGAGTACGACAAACGATAGTATTACGTGCGCAATATTATCGTTACCTCACTGATACCTTAGCTCGTCTAATACAAATATAATGATAATAATGACATGTAAATAAGACTCTTTGTCATCACTGAAGGACGATGTCTTTATTACGCTTCGGTTACCTATCTGAATTTATTATGAAACTAGCTGACCCAGCGAACTTCGTACCGCCACTACTTATAAATGAAAAATTAGTTAAATAAACATTTTCCAGTGGACCAAATTGTGAATCTAAACCATCCTTGAATCCCCTTGAACTCACACAAAAAATTTTATCAAAATCGGTCCAGCCGTCTAGGAGGAGTTCAGTGACATACACACGCACACAAGAAATATATATATTAAGATGATAGAGTCTATTCAGTAAGAAAGCCGTCGATACCATAAAGTGAACTAACGTTGACGATAGTTCACTTTAGTTAGTTCACGTTATGAATTTTTAACTGTCGGTATTGTGAATCAAAAACTAAAAGAAATTGTTAAAGAATCAAAATGGAGTAGGCGCGCTATTTTATTATTCGCTCAACAAAAATAAATTAAGTGGCACTCCGGGACTGCCGCGGTAAAGCTATTGCATAGCATTTTTTATCAACTTATGTAAAATTCCTGAACAAGGTGAAGCGGTGCTTCACGCCTGAGCAACGCCTGACTCTCTATCAGGCTCAGGTGCGCTCGGCCATGGAGTACTGCTGCCACCTATGGGATGGCTCTGCCAAGTACCAACTCGATGCATTAGACTCGGTAGATCGCCGTGCCCGCCGAATTATAGGTGATCAGTCACTAACGCAGGCAAAAATGCTCAGTCTGCAGCACCGTCGCAATGTTGCCTGTCTATCGGTCTTCTATCGGATATACTTTGGAGAGTGCGCTCAAGAACTTCACAACCTTGTGCCCCCTTCACCGTTTTACCAGAGAACTTCGAGAAATCGTGAGCGTTGGCATCCTTACGTGGTTGAAATCCAACCTGCTCGCACGAAACGCTTCTTTTCAACGTTTCTGAATCGAACCGCTAAGGTGTGGAACGCACTTCCAACTTCTGTGTTTCCGGTCACGTATAACCTCAGTACCTTCAAGGCAAGAGTGAATAGGCATTTTCTAGGCAAGCGCGCTCCAACCTAGACCTCATCAGTGCTGTCCAGCATTGATTGTCGTCAAGCGCAAGCCTATCCCGCAATTAAAAAAAATAAAATATATATTTATACATAATAAAAATTATGCAAAAAAAATTAAAAAATAAACAAACAAGAAAAGCGAACTGTCACTACTTCGCGAGTGAGATTCGAACCTGCGACATCATACACCATACGGTAAAGAAAGCGGCTGCTCGCCCACTGCGCCAAATAGAGCTACTTGAGAACCTCTAAAATGTTGAACGCTTACTGAACGACGGTGTTAGGTTTTTGTCGTTACGGAACTTCTTGATTCGGTCGCCACGCTCAAACTGTTTGTCCTAGTTCAAAGCCCGCGATAAAAGCTATGCAATAGCTTAAAATGATTCCTAGTTTAGAACAGCCCATGAATCTCGCAACGACTCTCTTTTGGAACAGACTTCAATAAGTTAGGTACAGTCAAAGTTGGCACAGTAGCGAGATACGTATTATATTTCTGATACTGATTATTACCTACGTCACGTCTGTCACTTGCAAGGCTACACTCGTGCGGGTCCGCGGTCATTGGATACGAATGATTTTACAAAGGTCGCGTGTCTAAAACGGATCCGCATCCAGTGACCAGAGAGCTTACGTTGAGGTATTCAGCCCAAAGCTAGCCTTCTTTTTCTTCTTTTTAAAAAGATCAAAATAATTAACGAGGAACAAAGACGTGTAAAGTTAAATCGCACATTTAATCGGCGGTCAAAGTTTACTTGGTGATGATTGAAATGGGCGTTAGACTGGGTTATTCCTATCTGTCGCCCTGATTTGTCCCCTCAGGGGGACAGATAAGAATAAAAATTCCGATCTGTCCCCCTATTAGCGACAGGGTGACAGATGAGTTGACCGGATCCGATGACAGCTTCACTTGTCGCAACAGACTGCTCTTCCAAATCGTCACAAATGTTCACCTTTGCTGGTTCGCAATGCTTTATAAGTAGAGGAGAATAAACATAGTCATTTCACCAAAATCTATGAGCTGTGCTGTAAAACGCTTAAAGGACTATGAAAAAAATTGTATTGGCACTGTCCCACCCCCCCAACAGACGTATATTTTCAGTAGTATTGTAAACATTTTCAATCCAAAAAAACGGTCGGATCTCAGAAACGCGTTGCGTCTTACAATAGCTTTTTTCTAGTTAGTTAATGCTCCAGTATGTCTGTTTTATAATTGTAAACTACTAAACTGGTATTCAAAACAATTCACTGAAAATAAACAAACAATTTAAATTAGATTTTCATGAAAACTCCACTATCTACCGCGGATGCCATCATAGTGAAAAATCATCAGACTGCCGAGATGTAATAACTGAGATATTACATTTGAAATCTGTTGGTGGGTGGGGGACGATTTTTTCGCATAGTCATTTATTCGCATTAAAAAAAGACTAGGAAACTCGGATGGTTCGCGTCGTGATGCAAATGCACTACGCGAACATGCAAATGCTGAGGGCAATTACAGTCGCGCGGCCATGTTGCGCCGCGGTGGCTGCACAACGGGGCCGTGCGAGTTGCTTACTGAGTGTTTTGGTAATTCATTTGTTGATCACCGCTGTTACCGAGATATGCTCGGAGTATCCCTGCCAGATCGAATCAGAAATGAGGAGATCCGTAGGAGAAATAAAGCTACATACTTTTAATCCAGCGAATCGCGAAGGTGAAGTGGAAACAACTGGGGCATATAGTTCGAAGAACTGATGGTCGTTGGCGTCGAGGTACTGACGTAGCAACCCTTGTCAAATTCAAATCAAAAATTATTTACTTCACGTAGGCCAACCTGTGGCTCTTGTGACACGTAATGACTCTACCACCGGTTCGGAAAGCGCATTCTGCTGAGACAGAATTTCTTCCAGAGATTCTGACAGACCATCACTAGGTGGACCGTCAACATCAGACGAGTCGCAGAGAGCCACAGGTTACAGGCAGCGCAAGAGACTTGTCCAGCTTTGGACGTCTATCGGATGATAAAGAAGAGGAAGAAGTGCGGTTGTAATAAACAAGTAAGAATTACCCTCTCTGCCGTGTATAAGTGTGTTTACAAAGCTTAACTTACCCACTGATCTTTGTTTTTGCCAGACTTGAGAGCATAGATGTATCGCGAGGATCTCGAAGACATGCGCGCCAAAAACAACAAGTTTGGTAAGTGGAATGCCGTTACGACCGAGAAGAACCAGTAAGTTTATAGTTTTAAAAGTTAACATAAGACTTTGTGAAATGTTAATTTTTGTTTAGATTCTCTCGAATTTTAATTATTTATTTATATCGATTAATTTAAAATCAATATACTTACCTTACCTACTGATATTTGAAAATTCTAAGCCATTAAAAAAATACTATTTTTAGTACTTTTGCAGTATTAGATTCAGGCCACCTAACCATTCCCCAAGTATAAGTATAAACACGTCACCTCACGGGCCACGATGCAGTTTTAGTTCTTTAGGCTAAAAGGAGAGTTCAAGAAGAGAAGAGGGAAGAAAAAGAAAAGTGAGTGAAGTGTTAGAGAACAGTGGTGAGCTCCGTAATGTCGCCATTTCCCAGGCGTCATCTGTAATCCTTCCATTTGTGTTCCCATCGCTTCCACGTATTGCGTGGAATATTAATTTGTCTAGAGAGCAGTAATGACTGACAGATGTTTTAGATGAATAAATTAATACGTGAATGAATGAATATATTTTAATTGGATTACATTTTATACAGTATTGAAAATAGAAAATTAAAAAGCATAGCAACGCCTACAACTTTATAGGGTAGGCTTATTTGAAGAGTACGCAGCTGCTATTTAGTGGCGGACCTGTTTTTCGTCACTGTCAGTCTGTTCTTCGTCGCTGTAAGCCACTTCGTCGCTGTCAGCCTCTTCGTCGCTGCCGGCCGCTTGGTCCTCGTCACGGGCCTGTTCGTCCGCCGCGCGGGCTTCTTCGGCCTCACTGCGAGCCTTCGCGTCCTCGAGGCGAACTTGCTCCTCTTGAAGCACGCGCGTTTGCTCCTCCTTGCGCCGCTCCAGTTCCTCCTCGCGGCGAGCCAGTTCCGCCTTGCGCCGGGCCTCTTCTTCCTGGCGGCGGCCCTGCTCCTTCTGCCGACGGAGCAGCTCCTCCTCGCGCCGGACCAGCTCCTGCTGGACGCGGACCTTTTCCTCCTCGCGGCGGACCAGCTCTTGCGCGATGCGGACCTTCTCTTCGTCGCGGCGGACCAGCTCCTCCTTGCGGCGCACCAGCTCCTCCTTGCGGCGCACCAGCTCCTCATCGCGGCGAGCCTGATCCTCGTCGCGGCGAGCCTGTTCCTCTAGAAGCTCTGCCATCTCATGCTCCTCCTGATGTATAAAATCTTTATTTCAAGGCAACCGATTGTTTTAATTGTTCAAAGGAACAATAGTTTTTGGAGACGCACATATTTGTCGAGTTCTCTGAATAAAATGTTTTCTTAGTAGCTACGTGTACTTGTATTCCTGAGAGATGGTCTGCAGTTTGCGAATTGGTTCAATTTTTATCGGAAAGTATTTGTCGATTGTAACAAAAACAAGTCAACGTTTTTGACGAGTTTTTAGACTCGTTTTCAAAAACAAAGTTTTACACAATGTCGTATTACCTCATGAATAAGCTGCGAAATTAAGTCACCTGCAAATAGTTTCCAATAGTGTTGAAAAGAAAATTCCTAAACAAACATTTTCTTCTAAAGTTGCACTAAATAAGTACACATAATATTATCTTCTCATACGTATTTACAGAGTTTTTTTTTCCGTTATATTTCGTTCCGAGATATAGTGGCGAATTGAAATAATCTTTATTTAGGAGAAGTTTATCACGATTTAGAAATAATTTGTGTCTGCGATTTGTCAGATGCCCATAAAAATAATTATGTAGTTTCAAAGGTGCACGGGCTCAAAGATTTATGTCATGTAATTTTCATGTATATTTCGATTTCAAATACAGTTACTAGTTTCTGGAACATATTGTGTACCTGACTTTAAAATTTGTTGATATACTTAATATGAAGTACGAATTAAACTCTGTTTGTATGGGTGTGTTCGGGAGCGGCCAAGAGACTTTTCTATTAGATAGATTAACTTAAACCACTGATGGATTCAATTGACGATGAACTAATCCAGTCTGTTAAAAAAACTGTTTTAAACACGAACGGTTTGCAGTGCACTCAATCAGTCGCTGAATCTAATCCCATCGCAGCGGACAGATCTGCTGGTATCGAATCACCTCACGGCTCACACCATGTCGCTCCAGAGAACGGCGACGCTCGGACTGACCTGTGCGCTGGCGGCGGGCGCTATGATCTCGATGATCTCGGGCGTGTTGTCGTCCGCGGGCGCGGGCTCCGGCTGGGGCTGCGCCGCCGGCTCGGGCTGCGCCGCGGGCTCGGGCTGCGCCGCGGGCTGGGGCTGCGCCGCCGGCGCCGCGTACGCCGCCGCGAGCAGGGCTAGGAGGTACACCGCACACTTCATGCTCACTCCTGTGTTCTATCTATGGCCTTGCAGTTTTCTAGCGTCCGTTTATCCGTCTGATAACTCGCGTTTTCGTTCTTTATCTGCAACAAGAAAAAGTTTATGAGTCAATGAATATTGAAATCTATGTACGAGACAAAAATGTTGACTATGATATACCTCTACGACTGGCTACGAGTCTTTTAGTGGACTGGTGGTGTATCTTTACTAATTCTGTTAAAATGCGGATCGACTTGATTTTTCCATGGGTAGAGTCAAGGAGTTGGAGAGTGACACAGGCTGATAACGTTAACGCTGACAAAAGTTAGTTACGAATAAATACTGCCACAAGAATAACTTGCCCTAAGCTAATATACATACTACACAGAATACGCGATAGTTTTAAAATAGCCCCTAAGATACGGGTTTTCCTAGTTTAGGGGTCAGGATTCCATAGTATTGTGCTGTACTGAGTTTTATAAATAAAGATTATTAAGATTAAAGAAAAAAAAATGTCTGGCTTAAATTTTTTATTTCCTTCGAAATGAAAATAATGACTATGTAATTTTCCATCAATTTATTATGTAAGCTTGATACATTTTTAACGCAATATTCATACAGCCATTGGTTACTAAAGCAACTGCTCTGATATGACTTTGAACTCGTTTGAAATGGAAAGTAAAGCCGACAACCTTCGTGTACATTAAGTGAATTATTTTACCGTCCCGCTTGATTTCGTTACCTACTTGTCTTGTCTCAGTCAATAACAACTTAGTTTCACTGCCACTCGCCAAAAATAGAGGTTACCAGGAACTACGAATACGCAGCCAGCCGACGACAGCACAATATTAAAACTAAGTGAATTGGTTCAGTAATATATAATTAATTAAGTTATTAAATATATTGCAGTAGTGATCAAAGTTGTTGAAGGATTGAAGGAGGATTTTCCTTTAACTTTGCCTTAAGGCCAAGGGTAGTGGTATAACGCAGTTTCAAAAGTAGCAAGTCACATAATTTAATCCTGACTGTCCTTGCTAATAAATAAATACGAAACTGTGTTAGTTTGTTGGTCCTTCTATCATGAAGCAACGGAGCAACGGACGAATATATGATTTTTTGCATGGACAACTAAATTCTCAATTTTTTGCATGGATAACTTAATTCTCTCTTAATTGTGATCTGGAGAGTAATAAAGGCTATCTTGATATCCCGGAAAAAACACAGCTACGGGCAACAGCTAGTATTTAATAAAATTAATGTTCTCTCGACCGAATTGCCCTCACTACGGCAGATCTTAACGTATGCAGAGACAAAGAGTCCAATGAGATGGCAATCTGACAGAATCGGAACAATCTCAGATTTAGAACCGACGATCTACCGTGGTCTCCGAGGCATGAAGTCGTATCTACCGTCGCCTACTCGCACTTCCCGAAAACTATCAATACTTATTTTTCGTTTTGATTCAGAATTCGAATTGGAGACCAGCCGAACAAACTAACCACCGGACCAATGAAGCGTGAGACATTAATAAAGATAAATATTTATTTCCCCGAATATAGGTACAATAATTTAATATGAAAAAAAAATCTTTTTAAAAAACCGATTTCAAAAACCCGCGCCATTACAAATTATATAATTAATTGTTGATTTTTTGAAAACCGCTCGACCGATTTAGATAAAATTTAAATGGGACCACCTGGGTGGGACGTATACCCTTTCAAACAAAAAGAATTTTCCAAATCTGTTCAAGCGTCTTCGAGTAATCGGTGAAAGATTCCGACGAATGGAGAACATCCTCCAATTTTTGAAGTCGTTTAAAAATAGAAATGATTAATAATTGTGATTACATCTATTTTTGTAGCAATATTAAGAATATTTAATTGAGAAGTTTAATATAGATACGAGTAGGTAGTAGAGGTACCTATAAGAAGGCTATTTATAAAATTCAAACTGAGAGGTGTTACTTTACTGATTTAAAATAAACTAGGTTTCTTGTATCTTTTATTTCTTGCCACTATTCTTCTGGCTGTTTAGATACGGTTCATAAAGGTTCGCTCTACAGTTGTAAATATAAACATTTTATTTAATAAAATATTTTCCTTATACCTTTTACAAGGAACCGGATTTTTAAATGCATTTAGTTATTTACAGTGTCGTATCATATAATATGTGCTCAAGCCAAAGTTCGATCGTAAGTACTAAGCTAGTATGTAACATTGTATCACCTAGACTGGTTGCGCAAGTTTACGATGCAGGTATGAAAATGGATGAATAACCAATAAAACAAGATTTATGTGCATCTCGGTGCATCTCTGATCTCAATACACTCATTGTAAGACCTACACCTACTAAATAAGTAGATACCTACGTTTAACAAACACGTTTTGAATTCTTAATTATTTTCTTATGGTTTTCAATAAAATAGATAGACATTTTTATAAAGTGTTATTGAATGGTCGAGTTAATCAACCATTCCAATTATAATATTGAATGAATTAGACTGAATTTTTTTATTAAAATTTATTTTCCCATACTTAATTGGAAGTAGCAAGTGGGCAACTCGTCGCTAATGGAGCTTGTGCAATACATATAAATTACGAATTTAACACTTTTGTCACTAACGCGTGCGTGTCATAACTGCGTGTCACGTTTCCACATCATCGACACGCGCTTTCCCAACAAGCTTTTAATATCATGTTAATGGAGATTTGAAGGGAGAAGCGAGTTGGCTCGTGGAGTCTACTGTTAGCAAACTGATCCGTGATCGAGATGTAGTAAATAATATAACTGGGCTGTCAGCTCATAGTTATAGCTACAAATTGCCAAACGACTAACCCTTAAGGGCTTAAAAGAGAGAGCTTATCAACGAAGTTATCAACCTACTTCGACCTAGAAGCCTATTAAAAAGACAGCTACTTGTGCAACAATAGTTTGAAATTCGTTTTTGATGCTAGTGTTGAGTTTATATCCTGAACAATACAGAAAACAAACGCGTGCTTTTCGAGCTGTTAAATAGTAGATTATTAACCAAGGGGATAAAACAGTGTCTTCTGTCGCGGATGACGATTTAAATCGCGAGCGTAACGAAGGACTCGAGGTTTACTCCCGAGCGTAGCGAGGGTGTTAAAAACTTAAATCACGAGCGAAGCGAGGGATTTAAGACGAGTCCTGAGTGTAGCGAGGGATTTAAGTTCACCCAAGACTAAGACAGCTTTATCACCGAGGAAAATACTCTACTTTTCGTACCATTTGCGAAAAAATTAACACAATAATAATATGAGATACCTAAGCATTTATTAAAAATAATGACAATTAAATGTAAAAGTTAACATTCGAAACATCGGTCCAATTATTGATAGAGAGAGAGTTACATTTTTGTTTGGTACATTTATTGTTGATGAGTTGATTTGAGTATTTCTCTGTTCTTGCGTCTGAGCATTTGCACTGATGGAATCCGACAATTCACTGTCACTGTCGCTTTGATTTAACATCGTAACGTATTTTTAAAACATTAACTTATTTATAAAAATAAATTAAAATAAACTTAACGTTTATGTATTAGAAGAAAACAAAAACGCGACAAATTCCTAGACTAATATTTTTTGTCGGAAAAGCAAAGGCATCAAGCTCATACGGCCTCTTCTAATAATCATCACTGCATAATATAATGCGTATTCCTTTTTCAAAAAGATTTATAATGCTTTATATAAAAACTCAATGGTGTAAACACAGATGTAGTTCAGTATAAATTTCGGTAAGTATTCCAAATTTAAATCACATTCTCCCCCTAGAGGATGAAAGAAATTCAGTACAATTTTCTTTCCCTGTTTTTAACAGATTAAAAATGACTATTGTTATGTTCGCTTTTTGTGGCACAGAATGTCACTTTTTTGAGCAAGTGGTACGAAAATATAATTATGATCGAATTCCCTTTCTTTTTGCATCAGTTATAAGTTACATTTACATAATATTACTATCATTGGTATATGCAGGAAATGTTACGAAAATTTTGAGCACGACCTTTTTGGGCACCTAAATAGTTAAAACAAAATAGACATTTCACAAACTACACATGAGTGTAGTTAAATCTTTATCAAGCAATCGAAATAGTTTACTGTTGTTTTATTTCTTTTTTCCGTGGTTTGCAGCACTCATTACTCTTGACTACACTACGAGTACTTTAGACGTACCTATACATTCTACAGGAGAGTCATGACGTGTCATAAGAGCCACAGGTTGGCCTACGTGAAATAAATAATTTTAACCTATTGCACAGCTTTTATCGCGGGCTTTGAGCGCGGCGACCGAATCAAGAAATTCCGTAACGAAAATAAACCTAACACCCCCCACTCCGACCGGCATAGCGGTGCGGCGTTGAAAGCCGAGCATCGTCTAACGTCATTTCAGTTTGACAGACTTCGGCACGGTGTTTGTGTGCGTGCGACTAGAAAATGCTATGCAATAGCTTTACCGCGGCAATCCCCGAGTGCCACACGTATTTTTTTTACATGTTTTCCTGTCGGTGCATGCAAGTGAATTACAAAAGATAATGTGCCGACTCGGCGCATCACTCCTGTTATAACAGGCTTTATTATAAAACTAATTAACTGACATCAAGTTTTCCCAGAAAAAAACCTACATTATGCACTTGCTATTCTTTGTTCGCACTTCGCACTTGTTTTTATGGCTCATGGAACATAAGTAATTATTATTTTCCATCAATAAAAAAGCGTTATAGATTAACTTGCATTTTGTATAATGGTTAGTTAATTTACATTTTCAATGACCTCATAGCTGAAGTAGTTAGTCAGTCGGTAATAGCTATTTCAAAACACAGGTGTTGTAAGTTAATAAATTTGTTATAATAAGTTAACTAGATTGATACTAGTGGTTCGCCCCGAACTGAGACCTCGCGGTAACGGTATCCCATGATTATTCATTCAATCGATACATGATAACCAAAACTGACATTATTATTATGCCCGTTTTCACCAAACATACCTAAATCATCCCCTAAGTAGGAGTCTCTTAACGTAGGTAGCTCCTAAATACAATCCTAAGTCCTAACATCCGTCCCAATATCCTTTTAGGTGTCCCGTACAGGATCGTGATAAATAAGTTGACAGAAAACATCAATCACCTAACTTATAGGTAGCCCGTAAAGGTTAGGGAACGTTAGTGAAAACATTGAATTATTTATCAAACATTGAATTTAACTCGTAGTTCCATGGGAATAGTTACTGACTGCGCCATCTATTAGCATTATTGTGAAGCTATGTTGATGCTATATGAATTACTGACGCCCATTAAAAATTAAATAATCTCGTTTCTTTATAATATTCATATAATTTTAGTATTTGTTGTTCAAGTACAGGATATAAGTGACCTAAAAACATAAAATCAGTTTGAAAATCCATAGCGGATTTTTCTAGAGAGCGTCTTCAAGCGAGCGTATAAAATCGCCACTTTGAAAGCCCCCCATTTCGTCAATTTTAAGGGAAAAATTAAAAAAAAAATATTTTTGTACTCAGTTCAAAATTATCTTTAAAATGATACGTAACAATTTTATGTAACGCGATTTTTTTTTTTTTACTTCGCATTCGCTTCTATGAGAGCCCCCCTGAAATAAAGATTTTTATAACTTTTTAAGCCATTTTCGGCTGGAGGCCATCGGTTTACATATTATATCTAAATTTGAAGTAATTACGTTCAGTAATTCAAAAGTTATAAGGCTCTGACAGACGGACGGACGGACGGACGGACGGACGGACAAGTGCAAATCGCCCTAGTTAACTCAAAGACCTTCGCTTCGCTCGGTCGATTATCAGAGAGTACGCAGTGTTTTCCACAGTACACAGCTATAATATTCTTACGGGGAAAGAATGAAATGAAGATTTTGCTTTCGGAATTTTGCGGACCGCCATTGGTCCGTGGATCATTGGTTCAATGACTGTAACAAAAACATTTGAGCTAGTTCTCTCATAACACTGTGAACCCGCGAAATAACTGCTTCCCCATCCAATAACCACTCCTGTTGCTTCGTGTGAAGGTTCAAATTCATATTGGCAATGTAAAACTGTGCAGTCCCAGATTCTATGATAGTGCATAAGAAATGACACGAAGTAAATTATCCGAACGTGAGTTTCTACATCGGCTGATACTTGTGTGTGGAGGATAAAATTGGCTCTGTGATACGGTTACGGTGAAGCTATTTGTCAGCTATGAGCTATGACTGTGAGCTCATGTAGCATAAACTGTACAGGGAGAATTGCGTAAAGGTGGAAGACAAGGGTCTGCCCGCGAAATTCAAATTTAATTTGGTTTTTCGCAATTTGTAAACTAATACGACAAAGTAGGCTTATGGCCTTCTAATTGGGCCAGTGGAATTACCATCTTCACAGGTTTACATAAAAATCTTTACTTGAAAGTGACCAGTTTAAGAAATTAATCAAAATATCCACTAATTTGTGAGTAACTCAGTATTTTGATTGCGAAAAACCAAATTAAATTTGAATTTCGCGGGCAGACCCGTGTCTTCCACCTTAAACATGATTTTTGTTTAGAATTATTATAAAATTAGGTTTATGTTCCTGAAACCTTCCCTAAACTGCGACTTAAAATCATCATCTGAAGAAAAAAAGGAGATTCTTAAATTGGCTATATGCATGCTATACTAATGCTATTAAAATGACATTATTTTTATAAAAACTGGCGCTCATTCAGACCTTTTGACGTCATTATATTATGTATTATGAATACCTATCGTTGGCAGTGTAATATGAGGCCTCGAATAACTCTACATTCACTTCCTTTAAAGCCTTCTTTTAGGTGGTATTTCGATATTTTAAAGTGTAAAACAAGTGTTCATAATGTACACACAATATACCTAGTAGGTATCAGATAACCACAGTTCATATTAATCATCACTGAGTACATAATCACTATTATAATTATCTTCTTGACTGATTAGTTGGTCTCGTATAAACCCAAGAGTGTATATATTATAATCATAAACTTTAGAGCTCGGCATGGCTGGCACGTTCAATATAATATTATTAAGAATAGGTAATAACCGGCCAAGTGCGTGTCGGGCCACTCGCGGTGTAGGGTTCCGTAGTTGAAAGTCTCAAATATTATTGCTGACCTAGGATAGTGCTTTTGTTTTATTTATGAATATTGAATAAATTTTGAGTTCCATGGTTTAAATCTATACTTATAAAAAGACTTGTCCTGACTGACTGACTGACTGATCTATCAACGCACAGCCTAAACAACTGAAGCTAGAAACTTGAAATTTTGACAGTGGGTTCCTTTTATGACGTAGGCGAGCACTAAGAAAGGATTTTTTGAAATTCCACCCCCAAGGGGGTTAAATAGGGGGTTAAAGTTTGTATGAAAATCCGTCATTTTTACAAGCTTTCTCTATACTTCACGGCGAATTTATTTATTTAAAAAATGTGCAAATCTTGCAATCGATTTTTCGACGACTTCCCAAAGTTGGATCAAGCTCAGATTGAGCATGGAGCCGTATTCCCGGTGACAATAGGTTCTATCAGGAGTTGGTATTGATCTGATGATGCAAACTGAAGATATTCCACCAGGTTCAAGGATAGTCAGTTGTTTTGATAGGTATCTAGTAATCGCTAATTTTGTCATATCGTTTAATGTAGTGATAGCGTAGTGGTCAGTGTGACTGCTTTTCTTTGCTACTTTGTGATCCGAGAGTCGTGAGTTCGAATCTCTCTTGGGGCATATTTTTTTTTCTTACATATTTTTTTAACCTTTTTTAAAAAATTATTATTTATGTTACAAAATATATATAAAAATACATATTAATAAAAAATATATACATAAAAAGTGAAAACTAATAAGTATGCGATATTGCCTCGACCACATTATTTAATTTGGGACTTTGTGCTACCGCCATCTTCAATATTTTAATAAAACTAATACAATGTTTGTAGCAATGTTTAGGTAGAAAAACTAGAAACACTAGTTTTGCTATGAGTTTTATTAAAATATTGAAGATGGCGGTAAATGAAAGATTATTTAATTAGTATTAAAGTAATCTCGTATTACCTGTTAAACTACACAGACATATAAAAACGCGCTGTAGAGCTGTAGAGCTGTCCGTGCTCCCCTAATCTTGCAATAAATATAACATCAATGGTAAAATTTATTATTAGGTATGTTGATATACTACCGATGTATAATAATAGGTAATAACTCTAATCGTCAGGAATTTAAGAGATGGAATTATTTTGGATATCGCTTCGAATAAAAAATTCGAAAGCTTTTAGTAGTAAAGAAAAAGACTAAAAATGACAAAATAAAATTAAATAAAAAAAAATTTTTAGGTTACAAGCTTTCATGAACTAAAAAGTATAAAACAAGAAAGGATTAGTAGGTACATAAACGCGAGGAAGTGGGAGTAGAGTCAGTGATTATAAATAGGCAATTTGTTTTCATTGTGAGTCGTTTTGGTACCTAGATGTCTACCTACTTGAAAGCTTGTCGCTAACCTACCCACCATTTAGGTATCAAGCAAGTACTTATAATCCACAGCATGATCTGGCTGGCTTATATTGTCGCTAACCTACCCACCATTTAGGTATCAAGCAAGTACTTATAATCCACAGCATGATCTGGCTGGCTTACCATCTACTAACTAGCTTAATGAATGCTTTTTGCTATCATACAGCGACAAGCTTTCAAGTAGGTAGACATCTAGGTACCAAAACGACTCACAATGAAAACAAATTGCCTATTTATAATCACTGACTCTACTCCCACTTCCTCGCGTTTATGTACCTACTAATCCTTTCTTGTTTTATACTTTTTAGTTCATGAAAGCTTGTAACCTAAAAATTTTTTTTTATTTAATTTTATTCAAGTTGTACCCATGAAACTAGGTATTTGGGCTTTAAATAAAAAATAAAAAATTACGTGTTTCACAGTTTTTGAAAATTCTACCCCCACAGGGGTTAAATAGCGGTTGAATGTTTATGTGATGGTTTTTCATTTATCAAGT
This sequence comes from Oeneis ivallda, assembly GCA_029955525.1. Classification (NCBI taxonomy): domain Eukaryota; kingdom Metazoa; phylum Arthropoda; class Insecta; order Lepidoptera; family Nymphalidae; genus Oeneis; species Oeneis ivallda. The sequence continues at coordinate 354,679 of JARPMR010000022.1, read as the reverse complement.
TATTTTTCAAGTTGTATCCACGAAACTTGGTATTTTGGCTCTATATTAAAAATAAAGAAGTACGTATTTTACATTTTTTGAAAATTATACCCCCGAAGGGGTAAAATAGGGGTTGTTAATTTGTATGAAAGTCCGTCATTTTTCAAGTTATACCCATGAAACTAGGTATTTGGGCCTTATATAAAAAATAAAGAATTACGTATTTCACAGTTTTTGAAAATTCTACCCCTAAAGAGGCTAAATAGGGGTTGAATATTTGTATGATAGTCCTTCATTTTTCAAGTTATGTTTATGAAACTTGGTATTTTTGCTCTTGATTAAATATAAAGAAGTACGTACCTATTTTATATTTTTTGAAAATTCCACCCTCGAAGGGGTAAAATAGGGGTTGATAGTTTGTATGAACGTCCGTCATTTTTCAAGTTATGTTTATGAAACTTGGTATTTTGGCTCTTGATTAAAAATAAAAAAGTACTTATTTTGCCTTTGTCGAAAATTCTACCCCCGAAGGGGTAAAATAGGGGTTGATAGTTTGTATGAAGGTCCGCCATTTCTCAAGTTATGTATATGAAACTAGGTATTTTGGCTCTTGATTAAAAATAAAGAAGCACGTATTTCAGAATTTCTGAAAATTCTATCCTCAAATGCATAAAATAGGGGATGAAAATTTTTATGACAGTCCTTTATTCTTATAGTTATTTTTCAAATTATGTATGAGAAACTTGGTATTTCGGCTCTTGAGCAAATGTAAAGAACTACCTACGTGTTTAAATTCTACCCCCAATGGGGTTGGAATAGGGGATGGAAGTTTGTATGAAAGTCCGTAATTTTTAAGTTATATCCACGAAACTTGATATTTCGGCTCCAGGGTGCAGTGTTACAGCTTACTTTTATCTCGATAAAACCAGGAGCTCCCACGGGATTTTCAAAAACCTAATTCCACGCGGACGAAGTCGCGAGGGCAACAGCTAGTACTATAATATTCTACAAAATATGCAACTGACACTACGTGTAATACCTAACTTAGAGAAAACAGATATAACTCCTTAACTAATAAGCCCTACTTAGCCGTGATAGTTTTCCTTTAAAATTCATTATATATACTACTGCTGTGAATTTTTTCTTGTATCCTATATACAACCATTTAGCTGGCAGAGGGGGGGACACTTGACTCTATTAAAATTTAGCACTTTAAAATATCATATTTCACAAACGGATCCCTGAATTGAAAAATAATGTTCCCACACCCACAATATTTTTGAAAGACCTATTCAACGACACCCCACACTATAAGATAGACGAGAAAAAAAAATTCATCCCCACTTTACATGTAGGGGAGGTACCCTAAAAAAATTTATTTTTCACAATTTTATTTCACCACTTTGTCGGCGTGATTGATATTTATACCCTTGTCAAATTACAGATTTCTAGTACCAATATTCTTTGAGCTAAACCGCGGACAGACAGACAGACAGACAGACAGACAGACGGAAGGACATGGCGAAACTATAAGGGTTCCTTGTTTACTACGGAACCCTAAAAACGAGAAAAATGTGAAGTAATAGAGAATTTTATAAGGAAGTTCGAAAATAAGCTTAGAAATTATCAAAATTTCAATTAATGGGGGAAAATTAAACTCAATTAACTAAACGGAATACTTGAAGTTTCCTGTTAATTACACTTTTTGAGGCATAATAATATCAAACAGTTACGGAATACTAGTACTTAGTATTTAGAAACTTAGTATTCCGTAACTGCGAGAACTGTAACTTGCGCTTGATGACAGTCAATGATGTGAAGCACTGATGAGGTCTAGGTTGGAGCGCGCTTGCCTAGAAGAGGCCTGTTCACTATTGCCTTGAAGATACTCAAATGTCAAGGTGTACACTATTTAAATATTTAGTTATAATATAATTTGATTTTTTGTCAATCTGGATCAGAATGCTGGCGAGCGGCGCGGGCGTGTCGGTACGCCCGCTGCCGACCGCTTAAATACAAGCCGCCCTATACTTACTTGTTATGAGCGTTCAGCTTACAAATACAATACAGTAAAATATCACTGTCAATTGAAAGGTGTTGATGTTCTTAATAAATTTCAATCTGCAATACAAAGAAGTCTAGAGTAACACTAAGTTGAAAGATTACTTCACAATCTCATACTTTATTTAATTACAATATTGCCCATCTGGCTTAGGCACCTTCACCGCGCTTAGCGTCCACTCAACTAAAACTAAACTCATTTTCTCCGTCCGTCCACTACAGACTATCCCCCGGTTTTTCTATTCCCCCACTCTAGTCATCTATTCTCGCCAATCGTAGTACCGCCATTACATTTTTAGAAAATACTAGCTCATGCCCGCGACTTTGTCCGCGTGGATTTAGTTTTTAAAGTCCCTCGGGAACTCCTTGATTTTCCGGGATAAAAAGTAGCCTAGATGTTGACCCGAGTAATAAGCTACCACGGTATAAAATTTTGTAGAAATCTGTGCGGTAGTTTTTACGTGAAAGAAGGACAAACAAACAGACACACAGACAAAAAAAATTTAGCTTCTGTTTTGATATCTGTATCTTGAACACAATTAGAAGCAAAAACCCTTTTTTGAATCTATTTCATGTACAGAATTGGTTTCGTTTCTGTTTTATTATATGTATATAGAATACTCATATTAGCAACTATTTATCGAATGTTGACGGAAATTGATGACTAAAGTGGAGTTTTGTTTTTTAAAATACACTTAAAATCACATTTTGCTTTTACAAATAGCAACGCAACCTTACAAAGTAAAGAAAGAGCAATAAAACTGCATATTTAAGAAATAGATAACTAGTCTAGTTACATAATTTATGAATGAGTAATTTATTAATCGATAAATAGCGCAACAAAAACATTAGCAACTTTTAGTAAGTAATGTAAATCATAACTGAATTCACGAGAAGTCCTTCAATCAGAAGGGTCGTAGACATCATGGGTATGGAACCGGTGTTAAATTGAACATTTTATTATGTTTATTAGATACACTCACATACTCAAAGCATTAAGAATACCTAACTCCAAACTTTTCGAAATTTAAGACAGAAATTCTTTGTTAGTATTTTACAAGAAACTATTCGTCCTTGAAGTATAATAATTATGTAATAGACGAAGAGACAAACCTTGTAAGCTATTGTCCTCAATAAAGGATGTTTTGTCTTATATTAAGTCGATATAATCTGCTAGAGCCCTAATGATCTTGTTAAAACGGTCGGAATTACCCGTCAGAGATGATTTGTGTAGCGCGCGTGACTGCGACGGAAGCGACGCGCGACGTCCGCGAGACGAGTATGTACTTCGCTATAATACCTGCAGTAGGTACAGTCCACACTACACACCTGCGTGGCTGCATTGTTCTCGCTACATGCTGTACGTCACTGGGTTTAGGCCTAGCGCATACATACAACTTTTAACATCGACTAAGCTGTTTAGTCAAGTTGTGTACTTTTCGTGAATTCCACACAACTAAACCATAATCAAAAGCAAATCGATACGGCTTTTTGATTTTTTTGTCGAGCAACTATCGTGTTGATAGTTTGCGCACATTCTATGATCGCAGTACATTCCTATAAACTAAAAACACAACTAAATAGTTGTTCACCTAAAAGTTGTATGTTTGCGCTAGGCCTTATTGTACATGAGGGACCAAATTAATATTGATACTTAAATTGCAGCTCTTTACAACATACTCTGTGGTTTAGTAATGACTTACTCTAACTTGTCATAAAAGCGAAAAGTTGGCCTTAGTGTGAAATAAAATAAGTTGAATTTGAATTTCAAATAGACGTGAGGTAACGGTGTCAGTTACGAGATTTGAATGGTTTGTTGGTTTACATTTTTCCCGAAATTTCTAGTAAAATGAAGCTGTCATAATATAGTCAGAAGCATAAATGATAATCTTCTTCTTTAATATATATAAATTACGTGTCACGTTGTTTGTCCGCGATGGACTCCTAAACTACTTAACCGATTTTGATCAAACTTCGTAACTATCTGTAATTTGCTCCAACTTGAAAGATAGGATAGTTTTTTTGGATTATGATAGTTTATTTGTTTTATTTATATAGATAAGTTTGCGGTACGAAGTTCGCCGGATCAGCTAGTAACATTTATTACGATAAGTCCTAGATATTTAGTAGATCCGTCCCCTTCTAACACAGTTACGAGGTACAAAATCAGAAGCAGCGTAAATAATTTGCCTTACTTTGGATTACATTAAATTATATTGTTACGCTCGTCACAAACAATGTACGTTACGACTTCTGTAGATCCGTCGCGACTCGCCGTGGACGCCAAATTGTCAGATGTAATTACACCTAATCTCAGAAATCTTTGCGTTCACTGGCCATGACTCGGAACTTGGGATTCGTCAAATTGTTGTAATTCTTATTCTGACGGGCTGGTTTGTTATACTATAAGTTAATTCATTTAATTGTTGGCCGTTACACAATCCTCTCGTAACGATTTCCTGATCGCCTCAACTCGTACAAAGGAAATTATGTTCCACAAGCGATGCAATAAGACAGATCTAAGCACATGGTTACTACATTATAATGATGTTTGTAAATGCTTGTTATTAAAATTTAAATATACGTGTTAAGTAACGCTCTTTACAGAAATACCTACAAAGGCTAACAATTTTGTTATATGTAGTCTTAGAGAGAGGACGAATAAATAAAAGTTTATTTTATAACGTTCATACGTAGAACATGATTCTGAAAGGATTCTTTGATTTCCATAGCAAAAATTCAAAGTGAAAAATTTTTTGCTAAGTCTAAGTTATTACATATCTGATCTTGTTGATGATGCACGCGTAATCGACTTTGCATTCCTTGACACATTGGGTGTCGAAAAGAACTGCTGAGCTTGTCGGCTTTTCTCAGCAGAATCTGCTTTAAGGAACGGTCGGTGGTACAGTCTTTACTTGTTATGGCGCTGCGCAAACGTGGACACTTTTGTGTCTTGTGTCGTATACAAACCACTCATTTTCATACAATAAATATGGAGTGGAAGCAACTGGACACAAAAAGTGTCTAGGTACGTTTACGCAGTTGCTGGTTGATTTCATATTTTTTGTATGAAAATAAAATATTCAATGGTGGCTTGTATCCGACACAGGACTCACACGCAGCGCCTATAAGTACCAAAAGTGGGCCTGCGTGAATAAATAAATAAGTAGCTTCGAATAAAAAAATTGGTTGTCTGTAAAGTCGGTTTATGGACGATAGTTTTACGTGATAACGTCATAAAGAAACATTGATGAAAAATTGCATACTTTTATGAATTGAATTGAATTATCACTGAATTATCATTATTTTGTATAATACAAAGAAAGAGTTAATTGAAAATTACAATTTTCTCTAGTCACAAGCCAACGCTTGGGCCGATCTTGCCTCTCTATCGCTTGTTCCGCGCTCTCGCTTGCACGCACAGGCTCAGGCGGAACGTGACACTTTTTCGTGCGTGCAGCCAGTGTTCATCGATTTATAAGACGTCATCACGTCAAAAAAGTCCAGTGACACCAAGAGCGCACTTCATTTGAATAAACGCGATGACCGCATTCTTTTACATAGTAACTTAGTAAAGCGCACATTTTGTGACAAATTGTACCTTTATTTATAGTAATACTAAGGTAGCAACGGTGGTTTACGCAACTACATCATGTAGTGTCTAATGTGACAGACAAGGTCAATGTGACTGACACTTGTTTTTCAAAGTCTTGTGTTTATGTTTAATTTATTCAATCCCTGGCTTTAGTTATTAGCAATTATACGTTACGTTCACAAAAAACAAGGCTTTTTTAATCTTAAAATATCTAGCTTTATTTCTATTCCTCTTAAATGCCGCATTGTGGTAGAATACGAGATACTTATTAACTTGTAATTTTAACATTTAATTTACTGTATTCATTTACAATTTACACACAATCACCGTTCCGAAGTCTGCCGAACTAAAACGACGGTGTTAGGTTTATTTTCGTTACGGAATTTCTTGATTCGGACGCCGCGCTCAAAGTCCGCGATAAAAGCTATGCAATAGCTTAATAAATTACGAATTATTATGTTTATACTACTAGATAAATGTAATAGTATGTAATAATTAAAAAGCGAAAGTTTATCAGGATAGATAAATGTTTGTTACTCTTTCACGTAAAAATTACTGGACGGATTTTGATGACACTTCACAATGAAATAGCTTGTAACTATATCAGAATAGCACTTAGGCTATATTTTATCCCGGAAAATGAAATTATTTGTCACAAGTATCATAAACTCTTCATCCGCGTGGACAAAGTCGCGGGCATCAGGTAGTTAATAGTGTGCATTTCTTGAGAGAAAAATAACTTGCTTCGATCAATAGAACAAAGAGGCAGAGATTTTTTGAAATTATTCATCTCAAAAGCTCTATACGGGTTCTATTCTAGGTATTAAAGTGTCTCTCTCTGGGAACCCGCACCATGCGAGGGCAAGTCAGCTGGTTCAGTAGAACAGGAAATAATGACATAATTGACTCGGCAATTACACTGAGTGACACAATTTGTGTTCATAATTACAATCAACCACACTAGGAGCAGGTTTACGGTTGTTTCTACAAGTTTTCGACCGAGCGAAGCGAAGGTCTTTGAGTTAACTAGGGCGATTTGCACTTGTCCGTCCGTCCGTCCGTCCGTCCGTCCGTCTGTCAGAGCCTTATAACTTTTGAATTACTGAACGTAATTACTTCAAATTTAGATATAATATGTAAACCGATGGCCTCCAGCCGAAAATGGCTTAAAAAGTTATAAAAATCTTTATTTCAGGGGGGCTCTCATAGAAGCGAATGCGAAGTAAAAAAAAAAAAATCGCGTTACATAAAATTGTTACGTATCATTTTAAAGATAATTTTGAACTGAGTACAAAAATATTTTTTTTTTAATTTTTCCCTTAAAATTGACGAAATGGGGGGCTTTCAAAGTGGCGATTTTATACGCTCGCTTGAAGACGCTCTCTAGAAAAATCCGCTATGGATTTTCAAACTGATTTTATGTTTTTAGGTCACTTATATCCTGTACTTGAACAACAAATACTGAAATTATATGAATATTATAAAGAAACGAGATTATTTAATTTTTAATGGGCGTCAGTAATTCATATAGCATCAACATAGCTTCACAATAATGCTAATAGATGGCGCAGTCAGTAACTATTCCCATGGAACTACGAGTTAAATTCAATGTTTGATAAATAATTCAATGTTTTCACTAACGTTCCCTAACCTTTACGGGCTACCTATAAGTTAAGTGATTGATGTTTTCTGTCAACTTATTTATCACGATCCTGTACGGGACACCTAAAAGGATATTGGGACGGATGTTAGGACTTAGGATTGTATTTAGGAGCTACCTACGTTAAGAGACTCCTACTTAGGGGATGATTTAGGTATGTTTGGTGAAAACGGGCATAATAATAATGTCAGTTTTGGTTATCATGTATCGATTGAATGAATAATCATGGGATACCGTTACCGCGAGGTCTCAGTTCGGGGCGAACCACTAGTTTATTTTCGCTGCATTGCACAACGTGGTATAACGACATATGTGCGACAACACGCGCAGCCCCTCTATCCAAGTTACACTTCGTTGTATCAATTCTCTTTCTACGATCGTTGTCACTTGAAGTTTTGGCTAGGGCTAGACTAGATGGCGCTGCAGCTGATCAAAGAACCAAGTGTATTGATGATATTTCGCGGCATTTTGTATTATAAATGTTTTAAATGCTAAAAGAACAATACAAAATGCCGCGAAATATTATCAATACACTTCTGTCTTTGATCAGCTGCAGCGCCATCTAGTCTAGCCCTAGCCAAAACTTCAAGTGACAACGATCGTAGAAAGAGAATAAGTAGATACAACGAAGTGTAACTTGGCTAGAGGGGCAGGTGTGCGGGAACAGAACACTACTATAAATGTTTAGTGTAGTATTGTGGTTCTACATTTTATTTTTAACCCACTTCAGAAAAGGAGGTTCTCAATTCATCGGAACCTTACCTTTTAGGTTAGGTACCTATATTAAATGATTTTACGAAAATGCAGAATTGCGATTTCAATAATTGTAACAGATAAAGCCTTGGTTTAATAATAATATATCCAAAGGACAAAGCCGTCATCGCTTATATTAAGAACAAACTTTTTCAATTAAAACTGTGCAAGATATTAATTAAATGTAACGAATGATTGAATAAATATAATTTTATTGTAACAATATTAAGAAAAAATTAAAAACGTAACAGGCTCAAAATCACCAAGGTGCAGAATTCGCTTTGCGAGCAATTTAATGTCTTAAATCTTGACTTTATTGAGAAAATAAAATTAATAAAATACTAAAACTAACCTGTTTTGTGTGTACATCAAACAATATAATTTACTAATGAAGTAATTTTTAAATTATATCAATATACATGCATAGAAAGTCATTTCGGGAACGCGTCCTAATGTACGATCTTCAACAACAAGTCCAAAATATTAATGAAAAAATTAAGATATTTAACACCTGTCAATACTTAATATACCGTAAATTTTATACAAAATCTAGTTTTGAAAAGGATACTAAAAGCTTGTTTATTTTTAATTATAAAAATGCAAAAATAGTTTGTCCGATAGCGCACGCGTCATGTCAGTGAACGAATCGATAATCGAACAAAAATAATTTTAAGTGAACGCAGCCATTCGGTGTCAAACGTCAGTAGAGGAAGAAAACAATAACAAAGCCGGCTGTCAGTGTATTTATCGTCAAATAAATTATATCTAAGTGGTAAGTACCTTTCAATTCATTATTCGTAGAGCGTACATCAATAGTCCGTCAATTCGTGAACGTGTTTATTACATTTAATTATTGATGAAATTCTTTTTTACGACACGAATTATCAAAGTAACGTCAAATATTTTAGTATTGTCAAAGTCAGATCGAATTTAAGATGGCCGCCGTATAATCAAAGCGCGTGCTTATTTGAAATCGTCATTTCGTGAACGGTCATTTCGGGAACGTTCCCGGACATGATACTCAAATTGTAAGAACTGATTACAACTTTAAGGAGATATAACTATGACTAGAAGTTCCTCTAGGCTGATTTATGAAAGTGTTATAACTTATTTATAATAAGAATGTATTAATAGTAAGTGATTTTTCTTGAGTGCAAACAATATGGCAATATAAATAAATAACTTTGTTATTTAAAACGTTGTTTATAATTATAATATTTCCTAACTTATGCCTTATGATATCAATACCATCACTTCCGTAACATTTTTGTCATTCCGGGAACGGTTGATCGTTTCCGGGAACTAAATTTCAATAAAATACGCATAATTTGATCTATTTTTTTAGAAAAAACATATTTTATTACATTAAAAAACTTTCATTCTGTTCATGTAACGTTAATTCGATTATTAGAGTTTTGAATATTTTGAAATTTCTTAAATTTTATCCACGATAATAGCAACTTCTTTAATTTTTTGACGTATTTTACTTGTAGAAGATTTTGTATGTTTTGTTTTCATTATTGTTTATATAGTATAAATATATAATATGCCCATGTTATTCAACAAAGCTTAAATTATGTACTTTGTTTTGTTTTTGTTAATTTTATCAAATTTAGAAAAACGTTCCCGAAATGACGATTTTCTGTAAGATATTCGCCAAAACGCAATATTACAAAAAAAGTATAGAATTCTGTGCGCTGCCCTGTTAAAATTTATTAATATACAAATTTTGCAACAGTATAAACCAAGAGTCATCATTATAGTTTGCATTTTTTTTTGTCATAAAACCAATCTTGAAATTCGCAACCTTGGTGATTTTGAGCCAACAATGTATTTGCCTTATCGCTACCTAGCGACAAATTAATTATTTGCGTGAAAATTTTTCAATTGAAAATGCCCAATTACTGTAAGAAAAAAAGAGTCAAAAGTTCCTTTTGGGAGAGACAGAAAAGCAAACAAAAGCTAACAAAATTGTTTTAAGCTAACAAATATCGTCGAGCGAAGCAACGGCTGGATCATGCGTCATGCTCATGAACGGGTACCGCCTACGGGAATGGGGCTACTTTGTGTCTGCCCGTCTTAACATGAACTGAATTGCAGTACTTTTCTTTTCTTTTCTTTTTTTTGGAACTTCCCCTCATTGTGGAAATATTATATTTTACTGTAACAAAGTTGCATAGGTAAAATTGGCTTGGCATCCAGCTGCCCACAAGATAGTATAAAAAACTTATTACAATGTAATAGCTTCATAATAATATTGTAAAATGATTATTTTGAAAAGAGCAACTGCAGAGTTTCTTGCCAGCTCTTCTCAGCAGAATCCGCTTTCCGAACCGGTGGTAGAATCTTGACGTGTCATAAGAGCCCTGTCAGGTTGGCCCACGTGAAATAAATAATTTTGAATTTTGAATATTTTGTATTTTTTATTTTTTTATGTAATGCTTTATTTTTATTAAGTAGAACATTTTTATCATAATTATAATTTTTAAGAGTGGTTTTGAGTGAATGCTGTGATTGCCGAGTCAATGTGGCCTGCATAAGGTTTGATATAATGTTTGTAAATCAATTTGCAGCCTTACTCTCTCGAGGAATCTGGCGCACGGCGCGGCAGACACACTCCCCTCGTGCCTTCTGATTTTATAGATCATTATTAACAATAGTTGCTTATTTTACTGCAACTTAACAATCGCGATTTCGTATGCGTTAAATCGATTTTAGATTTTTGCTATTTTTGGGTGTGAACCAAATCTCCTTCCAATCTATTTACGCAAGAGCCGATTTGAATTACGCGCCTTCTTAAGCCTATTTCGATATCATTATAGCCTTTAAGTAAAAAAGAAATTAAGAAGCTTGCGTTTCAAACGGAGGTCAGAGCAAATAAGGATCAGGCGGAAGATACAAATCCGAGGCCGATGCGCAATTTGAAGCGTGTGAAATACTTTTGCAATACCGCAAAAGTATAAGTAACATTATTTTTCATTTTTCTTTACAATAAAACAAGTTTACAATACAATAGAAACTAACAAGTGGTATTTAATTGTTTAAAACGCACATAGTCGTTAAAATAATAAAGTTTAATTATAAATAATTTCAAATAATTTGTAAAAAAAAATGGGGACATGCTCGTAAAATTACTAAACATAATTTAAGTATAAAATGATGAACACACGGCAACCATGTTATTGTTCTTTTAATAGTTGTGTTTGTAATAACTCATAATCATCTGAGAATTGACCCTCACAAGGACATAAGGCTCAAGCTTCAAGTTAATAACACATAACCATTAAACAACCATCTGATATGATACTTTGGTTCGTAATATTGTAAACATGGCGATGATTTTCAAGTATGCATTAAAATATTATTACGTTATTCATTTAGTTTAGAGTGTATATTTTTATTACTTTGTGAAATTACAAACATTTTATATTCTGACTCTACATAGCCCTATTACAATTCTATAATAATGACATTTCGCCTCTCATTCAATCAACCAACTAATTTAATTTAAAGATTATGTCATAGTTAATATCTTGAGAATTAGGAAAGTTGTCATTGTGTACCGACATTATCTCAAAAGATGCAATTTGTCGCTTACAAAATGTAAGTGTCTCAACAATGCATGGAATCGTTCGGACGGAAAAAGAAACAGTAGTGGTTACAGCACTACTTGAGCGATCAACTCAAACTGCTGATTTATAATAATATGATAGCCTAATTGTTTCCATGTATTGTTATTAAATAATAACTTCGCTTTAAAAACATGTTTCAATATTAGCATAACTTTGTATGGGCACAAGTAATATTTTCACTATAAATTATAGTTTTATTGTGTTTTAATTCATGATCGAAATAATTTGTTCTAATTTTAATTTATTATATTTTATTACTGTTGAGAATCTATATATAATATGTAAGTGATTCCACTTCATCTTTATAGGTAGCATGTGAAATAAAGATGTTGTAAAGTATCCGTTTCGTGATTAAATACAGCTCGAAAATTAATTGAAAACATAAGTGGATGGGATTCACCGTGCATTCGTGCCACAGATCAATCAGAATAGCAGCTATAATACATAATTTAAGACAAGGTCGGAGTTGAATAGCTTTACGATAAACCGCTCATAAATTTTATGGACATTTACTGCTACATCACAGCCGGTTTTAATTCACACCGTTGTGTAATTTTGCTGTTTGCTATTATAGAAAATATGATAATAATATGAGTCATCATATGAGGTATCGCAAAATCATTGTAAGATATAAGTTTTGTTATAACAAGTAGTTAAGAAAAGGGTCTTCTTTTCGAGGAAATATGGGGTTCGAATCCCTAGTATGCATCTGTAACTTTTCGAAATTAAGGTGCTTTAAGCAATTAAATATCATTTGATTAAACATTATAGGAAATCATCAAGACACCTGAATTTCCTCCATAATATTCTCAAAGTTGTGTCTGGTCTGCTAGTCCACACTTGACCAGCGTGGTGCACTATCGATGGTGCCGCCCTCCACATTCGATGGAGACCCGTCGCCATTTAATGGGATGGCGATTGATGGAGAAAACCCTAACTTGACTCTTCTTAGTTCAAATGATCAATAATACTCGTATTTTGGTTGTATCAATTTGATCAGTTAAATATTTGTACAAGACCAAATTGATACAAAAAATTTAAACCAGATCTATAGAAAAGAAAAGTAAGGTAATACCAAAAAGAAGATATAAGGTTATTCGAATGATTGTAATATCGTATCATGACAAACATGTTGGGGTCATCGTGTCTGTGTCATTCGTTAGTCGAGATATTACGTGGAGGCTCGGCAGGAAGCTAGCTTACAGTTAAAGCCTTATGTAACGCGCGAGGACGACTTAAGAACGATCACTGGCGAAACTTGTTAAGCTCGAGTGTAAATAATTGCGATAAACTCGTCATTATAACTCCGTTATTATTGCGTATTGCGATAACATCGTCTTGTGCTGGCAGTAATAGGGAGTTGCTAATATTATGATTTATTTCACAAAAGTCTAATAAATTAGTTGACTTGAGAGCTGATCAACGATCAGATATTAGATCCTAGACCACAGACTGATTTAACATCTCAGACCTTCTTATCGAATTCGAATAGAAATCATCGAATAAAAAGTCAAGTAAAACATTAGTGAACGCTGTTGAACCCGTTTGAAGTTATTCAGTTTAGAATTAATTTAATGCTCCGATTGGCTAACCTGTTTTGATAATTCAAACCTAGATAGATTGAAATAAATATATTTAGAATGACTAATTTTGACTAACAAATTGAGATGATTGTTTAAAACATTGCAAAATTTATTGTTTTTATTTAATTGTTCCGTTTGTGACTTACACTATAATTACATTATAATCAGACGGCAACAGAAATAATTTAACCATCAATAAATACAATTTGTTGCGACATTGTGTACGCATTTTAAATACGTCACAACTCATTACTTTCGGAATAATTAATCTCAATTGCATAGTTCATTTTGTGGAATTAATTCAAATTGTTGTGAGATAAAATTCGAAACTTTTTGACAGTTGCTTTAAAGCGACGTAAAAAATGTAAAAGTTTTTTGGTCAGAGCGGAATTTTTTAAATAGGTACTTACGCATTAAATCCAAATAGCTATTTACTTCTAATAGTTTGTCATTTTTCTAAGGAATTGTTACGAATGATGCGAAATTAATTGGCCGATTAGTGTATAATTATTGTTCACAATTCACCGTCGCAACACTTTGTACCTACTTACATTAATAAGTTGAATAACCACTTTATACAATTGGACGATTACCCCATTAAATTTATCCTTAATCAATATACAACGCTTTGAGTTACTAGATTACTTAATAATGCACTAAGCCATCAAAACATAATAAATAAAAATAGTTATATATATAATAATATTTTTAAAACAAATATTTTATTATTATTTTATTGTTTGCATTCAAAGTAATAACACTATTCTAAGTAGAAACAGTGTATTTATAGTATTAGATAGAACATCGCACGCGTTGATGTCTAATGTATGCGAGCGTAGGTCGTAGCGTTGCGCTACGACCTACGATATTGTAGTGTTGTTTTCATAAATACGTAAGAATGGGTGTGTTTATGTTGTGACATGAGGTTATGGAGAGGCGGCGTGGAACACAAACCAAACTGAACAATTACCCTTCACATGCACATACGATTATATTTCACATTCACATAATATATTATGTATTTTATTCGTTAAGAATAAATTAATTACATAAGAAAATATTTAATATAATATTATGTAACAGGAAGAAACAATTGCATCCATTTCTTGTGAATATTTTCATTCACTGGTCGACCCTGACCCACTCGCGGTGAACCTTTCATATGTCACACACACACAAATATGCTCAAGTTAATGTTTACGCAATCAAGCAAACCAGAGCAGCTCTCAGAGAAAATAAGGGAGTATTTACACAGTACACTGTATGGCGTGCTATAATGTTATGTCTATTAAAATTGAAATCTCTTAATGTCTCTCTCGACTTTAATATTGAATGTTAGTGCTTTCTAACACAAAACTACTTAGTGAACTGCATACAGTGACTTTAATGCCTCTTCAACCTTCATCAGTTATGATGCAGTTTCATTGCAGTTCCTAACTTTCATCACAACTTAATATACCGTAACTTCACTCCGACAGTAAGTAAACTACTCACTTCATCCGAACTGCAATTTTGCATTGCAGCTTGCAGTTCAGATGTATTCTAACTATTTGGATCCTAAATCGGTCCATCTTGCCTCCTGATTGTCTCCAAATCTAATGTAAGTAGTTTTGACAGCTCTTAATACAAAAATTATATAACTTGACCCAATGAATGATGAGGATGATTATAAACGATATATTTTTTGTTACTTGACTGAAAATACAGTGCAAGTTCGCGTGAACGGTAGGTCATGTGGTGCTCGATGCTATGTAAACACTCCTTAAGAAGTTTGCCTCATTCTAGAGCAACGACCTTACTTTCGAAATTATTTTGTTTCTTTTTGCCCAAAGTAAAATTAAAAGTAAAACGAAAAAATCCCCCAATTGTTAGTGCTCGATGATATTTATTTTATTAAAATTAATTAGTTCACACTCGCGAATATCACGAATATTACTTAAGCATGTTAAAGCGGCGATGGCTCAGTGGCGAAGACTTCGGCCTACTTTTTGGAGGGTCCGGGGTTCGACCTCGGGCACGCATCTCTTAATTTTGCGAAGTTATGTGCATTTTAAGCTTGTACTTGCTTAAATGATGTAGAAAAACATATCGAGGAGACCTGATACCTGAGAGATCTCCATAATGTTCTCAAAGATATGCAAAGACTGCCAACCTACCCTTGCCCTTACCCTTAACCATAAAGGTACTGTGACTTGACCTACTTTTTTATTTGACCTACTTGGCTTACTTTTTATGGACAAGTTTAACTTTCACGGTTACTGCATTAAAATATAAATGAGACAATCTCAACCTATGTCACATAATAGAATACGGATTGTATATGATTAACTCATTACCGATAATTATGATTAACTCATTACCGATAAAATGATTAACTAATTACCAATACATTACCGATCGTATAATTAAGATACCTCATCAACTTACAGCAGATATAGTGTGTTTGGGTTCATTAGAATGGTCTCAATGAGTAGGTGCTAGATAGATGATAGAGGATCGAGGATCGAGGAGAAGTATCTGATGATGGAGCAGAAAAGTAGGTAACAGTTTAGTACAGTAGTCCGGCCGTAGATTCACATGTCGGGGTGATTTAAATTTTCAATTTACACTTGTAGCAGCACAAAATAACACTCGAAACTGAACAATACTTGAATTTACACCAAACACCTGTCTACAATATCCGTGTCGGCGGTGGCCGGCGTCCGCCGGTCGCTCGCGTCACCTTGGAGTTGGATAATTGAACTTTTTCGCTCCCAATGTTTCACGGTTAGGTACAGATTTATATTACAAAAATAAAAATATTACTGAGTCTTTTACATTGCATTGCTTTTGTGAGTCAGTTTTCCTTATTACGTTCAGTGCATTTTTTGTTAACGGCTGAACGAAAGTTTTATAATATGATTTTAAAATTGGATGTAGGGAATATTATTCGTGTAGTCTCTACTAGTAAAAAAAAAAAAAGGTTGTCTGTAAAGTCGGTTTATGGACGATAGTTTTACGTGATAACGTCATAAAGAAACATTAACCACAGCGCGCACGCGATGGCTGGTCGGTGGTCACAAGCCAATGCTTGGGCCGATCGTGCCTCTCTATCGCTTGTTCCACGCTCTCGCTTGCACGCTCAGGCTCAGGCGGAACGTGACACTAGTCACATGACACTAGTAAAACGTGACCGCGTAGGGGAACGCGGAAGGACATTCCCCGCAGCTTTCTCTTAGTTGAGACGTTGCAGCTGAGGCCTGATAACGTGCTTAGAGCCACGAGGTCGGAAGTCAAACTCACAACAAATTTCATGTAACAGTGATTAATGTCTATCTTAGGTCGTAGGCTTCGTGAGAAAATTTGCTAATTTTCAAGGTGACGCTAATTACTGCATTATTGTCTTTTGCTAATATTTTGCTATTACTTGTACTCCAACATTCGAGTTGTAGCAATGATAATTCAAATAATAATAAACAAATGCGAACTTAAGTTACTTCATGGTAATTAACTTTGAAATGTTGTTCAATTAATTTTTCAAACGTAACCTTAAATTTAGGATATGAAGCAATCATGTAAATATTTTATAGCTTATTTAATAAATGGTAGTTCGTAAACCTTGCTATATTTTTGCCAAACATTCGTTTGAATGACCATAGACGGCCATAATATTTTACATGTATTACGTTAAATATCGAAACAGTTGTAAATATCGTAAATATCTATGGATAGTTTTAAAAGTTTCATAAATATTAAATACCAAGGTCTGTTGCATTTTGAGAGTTAATTTTAACAGGTTAACCAAATGGCATTACGGCAGAATTTAAAATGAGCTTGTTTATAATCTGAACGTAACACATTCGACAGTCGCTCACAAAGCTACGGGCGCGGTCGTCGTGGCTAACATTGAGCGATACAGCGCGGCGAGCGAGTTGTGTAAGCGATATTAATGTTCCTTTATATTGGAATGAATTCGAGGCTGAGTCAATTAAAGTAGAAAACGATTGGCTCAAGTTTTAAATATAACGCTTTTGACAACGGATATGATAATGAGTTCTGCTGATCGCACGATACAGCTGAGCCGAGTTGCATGAGGCGAATTGATTGTATCGAAGAAATGCGTGTAAGCCTATTGCTAGTATCAGCATATCCAAACTGTTTACATAATATTACGAAGGACTCAAACCGTAATGTCGTAGGCTTTAAATCTATGCGGTGGACTACTGTCTATTTTCTTAGTACATGTAATAAATAATAGTATGTTAAAAACATTATAAGGTTTTATAATTATACTTTTATAGGTTTTTAATTGTTAGTACAAGTTTACTAAAATACAAAATAAAACTCGAATCTCTGGGGAAATGAGAATGTGCGACCTCAACCAGTTCCTGCCTGTCAGTAAAATATGCAATCTTAATATTAAGAAATACTGTCTTGTAACGGCCTTGAGTTTACACTCCATATACAGACTTTATGGAATGGAAAACTTGTTGTGAAGTAATGACGTAAGACACGAAATGTAATGTGAGAGTGAATAGAGGCCGGCTTTTGAACTCTGCTGGCCTTTCCGAGTTGCTAAACCCAGTGCTCTATGAGGAAAGCGACGATCGCTTTGATCGCCGATACATACCTAGTAACAAGTAGGATTTAAAAAGTTGATATATTCCCTAATGTATTTATAACAGACTAGCTGATGCCCGCGACTTCGTCCGCGTGGATTTAGTTTTTGTAATTCCTCGGGAACTCTTTGATTTTCCGGGATAAAAAGTAGCCTATGTCACTCTCCAGGTCCTCAACTATACCCATGCAAAAAATGACATCGATCCGTAGTCCTGTTGCGGCGTGATTGAAGGACAAACCAACAAACCAACAAACAAACCCACTTTCACATTTATAATATTACTAAGGATATTAGTAAGGATTAGTAGATTATTAACCAAGGGGATAAAGCAGTGTCTTCTGTCGCGGATGACGATTTAAATCGCGAGCGTAACGAAGGACTCGAGGTTTACTCCCGAGCGTAGCGAGGGTGTTAAAAACTTAAATCACGAGCGAAGCGAGGGATTTAAGACGAGTCCTGAGTGTAGCGAGGGATTTAAGTTCACCCAAGACTAAGACAGCTTTATCACCGAGGAAAATACTCTACTTTTCGTACCATTTGCGAAAAAATTAACACAATAATAATATGAGATAAGCATTTATTAAAAATAATGACAATTAAAAGTAAAAGTTAACATTCGAAACATTGGTCCAATTATTATTGATAGAGAGAGTTACATTTTTGTTTGGTACATTTATTGTTGATGAGTTGATTTGAGTATTTCTCTGTTCTTGCGTCTGAGCATTTGCACTGATGGAATCCGACAATTCACTGTCACTGTCGCTTTGATTTAACATCGTAACGTATTTTCAGAACATTTACTTATTTATAAAAATAAATTAAAATAAACTTAACGTTTATGTATTTGAAGAAAACGAAAACGCGGCAAATTCCTAGATTAATATTTTTTTGTCGGAAAAGCAAAGGCATCAAGCTCATACGGCCTCGTCGGTTTTCGTAATTTTATTTAATAATCATAACTGCATAATAAATGCGTATTCCTTTTTCAAAAAGATGTATATATACAAACTCAATGGTGTAAACACAGATGTAGTTCAGTATCGGTAAGTATTCCAAATTTAAATCACATTCTCCCCCTAGAGGATGAATGAAATTCAGTACAATTTTCTTTCCCTGTTTTTAACAGATTAAAAATGACTATTGTTATGTTCGCTTTTTGTGGCACAGAATGTCACTTTTTTGAGCAAGTGGTACGAAATAGTAGATTATTAACCAAGGGGATAAAGCAGTGTCTTCTGTCGCGGGTGACGATTTAAATCGCGAGCGTAACGAAGGACTCGAGGTTTACTCCCGAGCGTAGCAAGGGTGTTAAAAACTTAAATCACGAGCGAAGCGAGGGATTTAAGACGAGTCCTGAGTGTAGCGAGAGATTTAAGTTCACCCAAGACTAAGACAGCTTTATCACCGAGGAAAATACTCTACTTTTCGTACCATTTGCGAAAAAATTAACACAATAATAATATGAGATAAGCATTTATTTAAAATAATGACAATTAAAAGTAAAAGTTAACATTCCAAACATTGGTCCAATTATTGATAGAGAGAGTTACATTTTTGTTTGGTACATTTATTGTTGATGAGTTGATTTGAGTATTTCTCTGTTCTTGCGTCTGAGCATTTGCACTGATGGAATCCGACAATTCACTGTCACTGTCGCTTTGATTTAACATCGTAGGTAACGTATTTTTAGAACATTAACTTATTTATAAAAATAAATTAAAATAAACTTAACTTTGAACTTTTAACTTAATGTATTTGAAGAAAACAAAAACGCGGCAAATTCCTAGACTAATATTTTTTTGTCGGAAAAGCAAAGTCACCAAGCTCATACGGCCTCGTCGGTTTTCGTAATTTTATTTAATAATCATAACTGCATAATAAATGCGTATTCCTTTTTCAAAAAGATGTATAATGATTTATATACAAACTCAATGGTGTAAACACAGATGTAGTTCAGTATAAATTTCCGTAGGTAGGTATTCCAAATTTAAATCACATTCTCCCCCTAGAGGATGAATAAAATTCAGTACAATTTTCTTTCCCTGTTTTTAACAGATTAAAAATGACTATTGTTATGTTCGCTTTTTGTGGCACAGAATGTCACTTTTTTGAGCAAGTGGTACGAAAAAAATATTATGTAAAGAAATATAGCATTAATCTCGTCATAAACAATGTAAATTAAAAATCAACGCCAATAATAGTATTTGTTGTCCCTACTAATAATAATTATTACAAATAAGAAAGTGCGTTGTTACTTCAATCACGCAGCAATGGATCAACGTTACGACGTCATTTTCTACATGAGTATAGTTGTGGAGAGTGGCATAGGCTAACTTTTATCCCGGTAAGACAAAGTATTCCTGCAGGATTTTTGACGTGATAACGTCTTATAAATCGATGCGCCTGAGCCCGAGCGTGCAAGCGAGAGCGCGGAACAAGTGATAGAGAGGCACGATCGGCCCAAGCGTTGGCTTGTGACTTGTTTCTTTATGACGCTATCACGTAAAACTATCGTCCGTAAACCGTTTACAGACAACCAATTTTTTTTGAAAAGAAAGAAAATAACTTTATTTGCCTACACAAACACATGGATACATAATAATAATAATTATTATTATATAAACAATCAAAAATATACAATTAGAAAAATTAGCTTTTGCACCCATATATCGCATAAGCAACAAGGTACCGTACCGGCTCAGCATTATTGCTGTAGGTTCATGGATAACCTGAGCGCTGGCATTCTGCCGGCACCCTTTATAAAACTTAACTCCATGTGGACGAAGTAGCAGGCATTACATCGATCCGTAGCTTCGAAGCGTGATTGAAGAACAAACCAACATTTATAATATAAACAAGAGCATTTATAGAGCGCTGCCCTGAGAGCGAGAGTGGTGCTGTGCGGTCGCGGGTGTACCAACACTTGACCCGTCGGGACAGATATTAATGATCCACGAGGGCGGTGTGGAAACACTGCGTTTGTCATTCGTCGTGACTTTTAAATCGCTCTTTCGGCTGAAGCAATGTTTTTGTTATTTATTAATAAACGAGATGATGCCCGCGACTTCGTCCCCGTGGATTAAGGTTTTTTAATTCCCACGGGAACTCTGTGATTTTCCGGGATAAAAAGCTAACCTATGTGCTGTTCCAGACTATAATCTATGTCTGTGCCAAATTTCAGTCAAATCGATTCATTCGTTGTGGTGTGAAAGAGAAACAAACATCCATCCATACATCCTCACAAACTTTCGCATTTAAAATATTAGTAGGATAATTATTTTTAGTTAAGTTTTTTTTATTTTAATCGCGTTTATAACTAGTTGAGTAATGTAGAGTATTTTGCCAAATATAATACTAACAATATTTTATAAAGTACCTTATTGCATATTTTGAATACGATAATTAATCTTTAATCTAAATGTATAAAAGGAAAAGGTGACTGATTGACTGACTGATCTATCAACGCACAGCTCAAATCACGGGACGGATCCGGCTGAAATTTTGCGTACAGTTAGAAAAAAATGCGAAATGAATTGCTCGGTAAGTGTTTTAATATTCGGCTCATATATGCATCGGTGTTTGTGTGTCAGTGTGCCCGGCCGCTGCGCGTGTGTGCGTGCGGGAAAGTGATCGTGACGCAACGCCGTGACGTAACGCGGCGCCCGCGCACGCGCACTTAGCCGTTCGCGCGAGAATATAGAACGTTCCCGATACTAACTAAACTTCCCAAAAAGATAAACCAAAACTAGATGTTTTTATCAGTTACTAGCTGATGCCCGCGACTTTGTCCGCATGGATTTAGTTTTTAAAGTCCCTCCGGAACTCCTTGATTTTCTGGGATAAAAAGTAGCCTAGATGTTGACCCGAGTAATAAGCTACCACGGTATAAAATGTTCTAGAAATCTGTGCGGTAGTTTTTACGTGAAAGAAGGACAAACAAACAGACAAACAGACAAAAAA
Source organism: Oeneis ivallda (assembly GCA_029955525.1). Classification (NCBI taxonomy): domain Eukaryota; kingdom Metazoa; phylum Arthropoda; class Insecta; order Lepidoptera; family Nymphalidae; genus Oeneis; species Oeneis ivallda. The sequence goes on along the minus strand of JARPMR010000022.1, from coordinate 332,856 downwards.
AAATTTGTGTGTGTCAGCACGACGCGCAACTGGAGTTTACTTCATACTCAACGTTGAAATTTCTACCCTAACGTTGAGTAAATAAGGTTGGTCTTCGCTTGAGTTGTCGAATGCCCGTGTCACGTTTTTCACAACGATGCAAATCTCCACCCCTAACGTTGAGTACATGTGAACGAAAGCCAACCTTGTTTACTCAACGTTAGGGGTAGAAATTTGCATCATTGTGAAAAACGTGACACGGGCATTCGACAACTCAAGCGAAAACCAACCTTATTAAACGTAACAAGGTCATTCATAAGTAGATTTTACACCTCAAATTTTTCTCATACCGGGCGCCTAAAATCGATTCTTAAGGAGTAAACTCCAAAAAAATTTAGCTTCTGTTTTGATATCTGTAGCATGAACACAATTAGAAGCAAAAACCCTTTTTTGAATCTATTTCATGTACAGAATTGGTTTCGTTTCTGTTTTATTATATGTATAATAGATGATAGTATCAGTTCACCGCGTCTATCCGGTTGTAATTGCTATTCCAAAAATTTTACAAACATATGACAATGTAGATTCACCGGGAGGGTAAAAATACTTGGAACTTGAAATTGTTTCCTTGTTTTATATAAAACAAGTCGCTTTGATGATGTACTTTACTGATAAAGCAGCTCATGAAGTCTCATACTTTGATATGCCACACGATTGGTTTCAAAAGATAATTAAATTCCATACAAAAAAATGTTAATTTTTTTTGAACCACCTACGTTGCAAGCAGTTTAAAATTACATAATATCTTTTTAATCTTAATATTTTATGGTATTATTACAATATTTTATTACTAGTGGTTCGCCCCGAACTGAGACCTCGCGGTAACGGTATCCCATGATTATTCATTCAATCGATACATGATAACCAAAACTGACATTATTATTATGCCCGTTTTCACCAAACATACCTAAATCATCCCCTATGTAGGAGTCTCTTAACGTAGGTAGCTCCTAAATACAATCCTAAGTCCTAACATCCGTCCCAATATCCTTTTAGGTGTCCCGTGCAGGATCGTGATAAATAAGTTGACAGAAAACATCAATCACCTAACTTATAGGTAGCCCGTAAAGGTTAGGGAACGTTAGTGAAAACATTGAATTATTATGTAGGTACTAACGAGTGAAACCGGGTTACGGGCATCTGTACAAATCGTCATCTATCGACGCGAATAGAAAATATACAATATTTAACTAAAATTTAACTAAAAAATAATTTTAATTGAATAATATGGTACAAAAAAAAATTACAATACAATTATTGTATTTGACCGAGCGAAGCGAGGTCTCTGAGTTTACTAGAGCGATTTGCACTTGTCCGTCCGTCCGTCCGTCCGTCCGTCCGTCTGTCAGAGCCTTATAACTTTTGAATTACTGAACGTAATTACTTCAAATTTAGATATAATATGTAAACCGATGGCCTCCAGCCGAAAATGGCTTAAAAAGTTATAAAAATCTTTATTTCAGGGGGGCTCTCATAGAAGCGAATGCGAAGAAATTTTTTTTTATTTGCGATTCATAGGTTTTCTGTGTATCATTTTAAAGACAATTTGGAACAGAGTACAACCGTATTTTTTTTTTAATTTTTTTCCTAAAATTGACGAAATGGGGGGCTTCCAAAGTGGCGATTTAATACGCTCGCTTGAAGACGCTCTCTGGGAAAATTTTCTATATATTTTCAAGTTGTACTTATTTTCTTACTTCACTTGTATCCTGTACTTGAACAACAAATACTAAAATTATATGAATATTATAAAGAAACGAGATTATTTAATTTTAATGAGCATCAGTAAATTTCACATAGCTTCACAATAATGCTAATAGATGGCGCAGTCATTAACTATTCCATTGAACTAGGAGTTACGACTACGATTTAACCCAAAAACAGTTTTGCGTCGACCATTATTATTTAGGTACATAATATAATAACATATTATTCAATTAAAATTATTCTTTAGTTAAATATCATTTTGTATATTTTCTATTCGCGTCGATAGATGACGATTTGTACAGATGCCCCTAACCCGTTTTCACTCGTTAGTACCTACATAATAATTCAATGTTTTCACTAACGTTCCCTAACCTTTACGGGCTACCTATGATAAGTTATGTGATGATTACTGTCAACTTCTTTATCACGATCCTGTACGGGACACCTAAAAGGACATTGGGACGGATGTTAGGACTTAGGATTGTGTTTTGGAGCTACCTACGTAAAGAGACTCCTACATAGGGGATGATTTAGGTATGTTTGGTGAAAACGGGCATAATAATAATAATGTCAGTTTTGGTCGTCATGTATCGATTGAATGAATAATCATGGGATACCGTTACCGCGAGGTCTCAGTTCGGGGCGAACCACTAGTATAATAAGTAACTAAATAATAATGGTCGACGCAAAACTGTTTTTGGGATAGGTCGTTAGTCGTAACTCGTAGTTCCATGGGAATAGTTACTGACTGCGCCATCTATTAGCATTATTGTGAAGCTATGTTGATGCGATATGAATTACTGATGTACATTAAAAATTAAATAATCTCGTTTCTTTATAATATTCATATAATTTTAGTATTTGTTGTTCAAGTACAGGATATAAGTGACCTAAAAACATAAAATCAGTTTGAAAATCCATAGCGGATTTTCCTAGAGAGCGTCTTCAAGCGAGCGTATAAAATCGCCAATTTGAAAGCCCCCCATTTCGTCAATTTTAAGGGAAAAATGAAAAAAAAAAATATTTTTGTACTCAGTTCAAAATTATCTTTAAAATGATACGTAACAATTTTATGTAACGCGATATTTTTTTTTTTACTTCGCATTCGCTTCTATGAGAGCCCCCCTGAAATAAAGATTTTTATAACTTTTTAAGCCATTTTCGGCTGGAGGTCATCGGTTTACATATTATATCTAAATTTGAAGTAATTACGTTCAGTAATTCAAAAGTTATAAGGCTCTGACAGACGGACGGACGGACGGACGGACAAGTGCAAATCGCTCTAGTTAACTCAGAGACCTCGCTTCGCTCGTTCAATTATATTAATCTTAATTATTTTTTATTATATTTATTATATAATTTACAATATCGAAATTTTTTAACTCCAATTTTGCTAACCAAATCCTTTATCGCGGAAATCCTAAACAACCTGTCGGGTGATCTGACAAAGACGTAAGTGACTGACTTATGTCAAGAGTCAAAGTCTTGCTTTTTGCGCCGGCGCTCGCGACCTTGCACAATCAAATGTAGTACAAAACTACCTTCAAGCAGTTTTTCAACGGCATTATCTTTTTAATTATTTTAATTACGAGTAATAATATGCTCGACGGAACATGTGATATTTTGATTTAACAACCTCAAGATTTTGTGGTACTAATTTTACGAGTTACGTTCGAATTTTTTATCTATAATAATAACTAGCAAAAAGCTGAGCTTTGTGAGGGCTCGCGTAGTTTTTCTAACGGGTAATAAGTTCTGTTGCAGCGATGTTAACTCTTTGGTTTTCTAACAGATGGCGTTAGTAGTACAATAACAGCATATCCAATGAATACAAAATTGTTAATGTTAATTTTTTTTAATGGTTATAAAATTATATTTTTTTTGAGAGATAACACATGTGGATATGAAGTTGAATTACTATGTTAAAGCACAAATCTATAGGCGCGATTTTTTCAGTAAAGTTTACCACAAAAATCCTCAGGTTGTGGGATAGTAATAGGGCTCGCTTCGCTCGCCCTAATCACTGTTCGCTTTGTTTTTTCTCCACCACTAGTAACCACTAGTAATTATAAGTTTAATATTTCCTTGACACAATGTTGCCAGTGCAGAATATCGTCGGAGTCAGTGGCCGCACGTTTATACAACATAGCCGCGGACTCATTGCGTCACACAAGGCTGATCTCAGGTCTCACAGCCTAGCTCAGAATACAGCAGCCTAGATATAGAGCCCAACAAAACGCCAGTATGCAAGCCTACTGCCTTACGTGATGTACTTAGACTGATTACAATAATTGCTTAGTGCTTAATTGAGTGGTAGTATTTAAATTAGGGATATAGTACTTAATTAGAGACAACTTGGATGGACTATTTTCTTATAGTTTATACAGTGAATTGAATGTAAAATAAGTGATATAATTTAATATAAAAAATTCTTTTTAAAAAACTTCAAACTCCCGCGCCACTGTACAAAGTATATAATTTATTGTTAATATTTTAAAAACCGCTCGACCTATTTCGATAAAATTTACATGGTACTACCTGGAAAGTAGACCCTTTCAAACAAAAAGAATTTTTCAAATCGGTTTAGGCGTCTTCGAGTAATCGGTGAACAAACATAAACAAAAAGATTCCGACGAATTGATAACCTGCTACTTTTTTGAAGTCGATTAAAAATAACTATAGTAAATAAAATAGGAAGTTGGCTGATTAGCTGATAGGTTTAAACTAAAATGTAATCGATTTTTTAAGTTGTACCTGTTATATTAAGAGATATAAAAAGTCTTGAGTAATATCATAATTATAATTAACTTGAATGGAAATAAACGATTAATTGCTCAACGGAAAGAAAAAATACAATCTATCTTCGCAATCTGTTTTAAATGAGCCTGTTTGTGGTCGCCGCGAGTTTTGCAAACCTCGTTTTAATATTATGCGTTAACGGTGTCCTTCACTACGATATGAACGGACTCAAAAATTGTGAAGGGTCAACGATAACAATCGTTCTAATATATTCATGAACGCACGAGGTTTAATAAAATAATTTTCCTTCAAAGTCAAGTCGCTGTATCTAAATGGCCCAATCAAACTGTTGGTCTTGGTACCTACAAAGAAAATGTCTATGAACAGAAATAACTTTTTGTTTAATGATAACACTCTATTAAACGATCAAGTGTCAGTGTTATGTCATTCAATATTTTGGGATTCATGAAATTATCTTAAATCGTTTTGCGGAAATTAATTAAATATTATTAAAATATTCGTAGCTTTATTCGAGAAGTGATTAACTGATGATACTTTTTACTACTTTTAGTTTCTAGTGCGATAATGGCGAGTATAATATTATTCCAAATCCTGCTCTATGCGTAGAGAAACACGTCTTAAAAGATGATGAGAAATATTTTGTTACATTTTCATTCGGGTTGTATTAGTGATCTCTGTACTCGTACCAACCGTTACTTAGGTCGAAATTTATGTTTCAGAAGACCCTGTCACGTAAGCTTTCGCGATAAGCATAATATTATGTATTTATAAAACAAAAATTTCCAATCTAGTAAGATCAACCAGTTTTAATCCTATTAAAAATCGGCCAAGTGCGAGTCGGGCCTCGCTCTTTTAGGGTTCCGTTAAAAAAAATTAAATAAAAATATTTCCATGTTGGTACCCTTGGAAATATTTTAATTTAATTTTTTTAATTTAATTTAATTTTTATTATTTGTTGTTATAGCGGCAATAGAAATACATAATATGTGAAAATTTCATCTGTCTATCTATTACGGTTTACGAGATACAGCCCGCTGACAGGACGGACGGACGGACGGACGGACGGACAGCGTAGGCTTAGTAATAGGGTCCCGTTGGTACCCTTTGGGTACGGAACCCTAAAAATGACTGCTTTAGGTATAAGCAATAATAGATTTGTTTCACGATGATATATTTTTTTAAATTTTTTATTATCCTTAAAATCTCGGTAAACTAAATTGACTGTGAACATTGAAATTAAGGCACACTATAACTTTGCATTGTAAATTGTTTCATTATAATATTTTTACAAGCTTTTATTTAACTTGCAATGTTGTTTGGGTCAAATCTTGCAAGATGAATTAGACCCACTTCCCGGTTTCTGATCGAGCTGAAATGCATTTATGTGTAAATTGGATGACAATGCAATATTATTGTTACATGGAGCTGATCTGATGACGGAGACGGAAGATGGCTATCGGAACTCTGTAATAAAACGACGTAACCCCATCGAGCTTGGGCTCGTTTGATTCGTCATGACAAGAACTCTGATCCTAGATGATATCCAGAGTCTAATGACGTAGCTACTAAAAGCTTGCATTTAAAAATAAAATTTTAAATTTACACTTGTTTTTAATTTTCGACCGAGCGAAGCGAAGGTCTTTGAGTTAACTAGGGCGATTTGCACTTGTCCGTCCGTCCGTCCGTCCGTCCGTCCGTCTGTCAGAGCCTTATAACTTTTGAATTACTGAACGTAATTACTTCAAATTTAGATATAATATGTAAACCGATGGCCTCCAGCCGAAAATGGCTTAAAAAGTTATAAAAATCTTTATTTCAGGGGGGCTCTCATAGAAGCGAATGCGAAGTAAAAAAAAAAAAATCGCGTTACATAAAATTGTTACGTATCATTTTAAAGATAATTTTGAACTGAGTACAAAAATATATTTTTTTTAATTTTTCCCTTAAAATTGACGAAATGGGGGGCTTTCAAAGTGGCGATTTTATACGCTCGCTTGAAGACGCTCTCTAGAAAAATCCGCTATGGATTTTCAAACTGATTTTATGTTTTTAGGTCACTTATATCCTGTACTTGAACAACAAATACTAAAATTATATGAATATTATAAAGAAACGAGATTATTTAATTTTTAATGGGCGTCAGTAATTCATATAGCATCAACATAGCTTCACAATAATGCTAATAGATGGCGCAGTCAGTAACTATTCCCATGGAACTACGAGTTAAATTCAATGTTTGATAAATAATTCAATGTTTTCACTAACGTTCCCTAACCTTTACGGGCTACCTATAAGTTAGGTGATTGATGTTTTCTGTCAACTTATTTATCACGATCCTGTACGGGACACCTAAAAGGATATTGGGACGGATGTTAGGACTTAGGATTGTATTTAGGAGCTACCTACGTTAAGAGACTCCTACTTAGGGGATGATTTAGGTATGTTTGGTGAAAACGGGCATAATAATAATGTCAGTTTTGGTTATCATGTATCGATTGAATGAATAATCATGGGATACCGTTACCGCGAGGTCTCAGTTCGGGGCGAACCACTAGTTATAATCCTTACAATCTCGGTAAACTAAATTGACTTTGAATTGAAATTGTGTCTTACACTATAACTTTGCATTGTAAATTGTTTCATTATAATATTTTGGTGTATAGCAGTCCCACGAGACAACGCCGCTGCAGCGCGAGTCATATCGCGGCTCTTCGCCTTTGTTCGCAAGTTCAAGTTCGAGTTTCAGAACCGGTTCCAAATCAACAATGACATGTTGATGCGTCCATTCATACTCGTACACGTGAATTTTATGTTACGTTAATTACTACGTAGCATTATAAAACAAAGTCCCTCCGTTGCGCTGATATCAGAAACAAAACAACTATAGTAATTATTTATTACTAGGTTTGTAGTAATTATTTTAGGGTTTAGAAAATACGCAATATGTGAAATTTTCAACTGTCTATCTATTACGGTTTACGGGATACAGCCCGCTGACAGACGGACGGACGGATGGACGGACGGACAGACGGACAGCGGAGACTTAGTAATAGGGTCCCGTTGGCACCCTAAAAAAGCCATAGTGTTAATTGTCTAGTTCATTTTAACCATTGATCGTAATGTATCGCTGGCCTACACACTACATAGGTCTCCTCTCTCGAGAGAAGGGTCGAGACCATAGTCTCACATGCCGGCATAGTACTGATTGCCTTACACACCTTTGAGAACATTATGGAGAACTCTCAGGCGAGCAGGTTTCCTTGCGATGTTTACTTCTTTGTGCAACCCGGGTGATGCCGGGGTGTCACTAATTAACTTATGAACACAGTTTTATTGCAGTATTTATTAAGTATGATATTTATTATCATTACCTATGAGAAAATACGCACATTTCCGTCGTTAGGTGCGGAGAATAAAAAATAATGACATAGTTTTTTGTTGTAAACTGTGGTTTTTCTTTGGCCTTGACTACCTCGACTGCGATATTATCTGTTTGTACTGGTACGTGGTGACATCTTAGGCAAATTGAGAGGACTGAATAGGTAAATAGAGATCCTTATTTATAGGTTGGTGTGTAGGTGGTCTTAGAATAATGTGAAAAGATTACGACTCGCAATTTAACTTAATATAATATCTTTAGCCTCTTATAATAATGATTGTATAAGAAACTTCAAGACCAGTTCATACTAGTGGTTCGCCCCGAACTGAGACCTCGCGGTAACGGTATCCCATGATTATTCATTCAATCGATACATGATAACCAAAACTGACATTATTATTATGCCCGTTTTCACCAAACATACCTAAATCATCCCCTAAGTAGGAGTCTCTTAACGTAGTTAGCTCCTAAATACAATCCTAAGTCCTAACATCCGTCCCAATATCCTTTTAGTTGTCCCGTACAGGATCGTGATAAATAAGTTGACAGAAAACATCAATCACCTAACTTATAGGTAGCCCGTAAAGGTTAGGGATCGTAAGTGAAAACATTGAATTATTATGTAGGTACTAACGAGTGAAACCGGGTTACGGGCATCTGTACAAATCGTCATCTATCGACGCGAATAGAAAATATACAATATTTAACTAAAATTTAACTAAAAAATAATTTTAATTGAATAATATGGTACAAAAAAAAATTACAATACAATTATTGTATTATAATAAGTAACTAAATAATAATGGTCGACGCAAAACTGTTTTTGGGATAGGTCGTTAGTCGTAACTCGTAGTTCCATGGGAATAGTTACTGACTGCGCCATCTATTAGCATTATTGTGAAGCTATGTTGATGCGATATGAATTACTGATGTACATTAAAAATTAAATAATCTCGTTTCTTTATAATATTCATATAATTTTAGTATTTGTTGTTCAAGTACAGGATATAAGTGACCTAAAAACATAAAATCAGTTTGAAAATCCATAGCGGATTTTCCTAGAGAGCGTCTTCAAGCGAGCGTATAAAATCGCCACTTTGAAAGCCCCCCATTTCGCCAATTTTAAGGGAAAAATTAAAAAAAACATATTTTTGTACTCAGTTCAAAATTATCTTTAAAATGATACGTAACAATTTTATGTAACGCGATATTTTTTTTTTTTACTTCGCATTCGCTTCTATGAGAGCCCCCCTGAAATAAAGATTTTTATAACTTTTTAAGCCATTTTCGGCTGGAGGCCATCGGTTTACATATTATATCTGAATTTGAAGTAATTGCGTTCAGTAATTCAAAAGTTATAAGGCTCTGACAGACGGACGGACGGACGGACGGACAAGTGCAAATCGCTCTAGTTAACTCAGAGACCTCGCTTCGCTCGGTCAATTATTACTAGTCGTAAATGTCATCTTCGTATCAACAGAGTAGAAGTTAAAATTACTCTACAAAATTATACAAGCGTCTTATGTCAGGTCATTACTTTTCCGATACAAAATAATACATCAGAATAAGACGGTCTATGTCTCGTTTATGTTGGGCTTGAGTAACAAAGACAGGCACGTGATACGTGAATACGTTACAGATGTCAAACTACAAACTACTGAAGCTAAAACAACGATGAAATAAGTATTTCGTTGAGGCTGCCCTCGTTTCGCCGGTTTATGTAAACATCCGACTATAATGTCACCACTTTTTAGGAGGCATGTGTCAATTTCTACGAACGTCGCTTTTCCGAGTGATCTGTCTGTTTCGTCAAGCTGTAACCTACTCAGTAACATTGTGACCATAATATTGTTATTAGCTACATTAAACTTAAGATTATTTGTCGTTTGTGAAGAACCGCTAGTACATAATAACTTCATGATAAAACTACTTTGATTATCTTGTAACTCAGATGTTTTTATAATGTCACGATAAGACTTATAGTTAGTTTAATTTAACAAATAATATTATGGTTAATTTAAAAAATCAAAGTTCAAGTTTTCATCCTTTTTAGTGAGGCAGTTTACTGCATTTTATTTGTAGGAGCTATGTCAAAAGGTTCGGTCGGGTTAGGGCGAATATTTACTGCGTAAGTAGGTATGGTTTTGTCGATAAAACATTTAAAAAATTCAAAACTATTTATTTCACGTAGGTCAACCTCTGGCTCTTATGACACATTATGACTCCACCATCGGTTCGGAAAGCGGATTCTGCTGAGAAAATCGGGCAAAAAACTCAGCAGTTGCTCTTTTCAAAATATTCATTTAACAATACTATTATGTAGCTATTACCTTGTAGTAAGTTTTTTATAGCATGTTGTGGGCAGCTGGATGCCAAGCCGATTTATCCCATGCGAATTTGTTATACTTGTAACTTTGAATAGAATAGAATATTTCCACAATGAGGGAAGTTCCAAAAATGCATACTACAATTCAATACATGTTAAGATGGGCAGATAGATGGGCAGAAGTAGCCCTCGCGCCGGTGGCAATACAATTATTATACTCAAATTTCAATAATCGCAGCCCTGAACACCTGCCCGTTAACCCCGTTATAGTGACTAGTAGGCTACGACCTGCAAGCAGCGGGGGCGGGACGCGGGGCGCGGGGCGGGGGTCAAGAGCGCGTCCTCGCTTACGAAATACGGCCTAGGGTCGCGCGGCACGCTGTCATTGACTCAGTAATGTCACGTAACGTACTCCAGATATTCATATTCAAATTCAGGGTACAGTTTTACATAATAAGTTGAGTTATTTATCAGTGTCGGCCACGACATTATCCATAAGGCTTGAGATTTTTCAAAAATCACGTGGGAACTTTTTATAAAATTAGTCTTCAGGAGCGAGCTGTCTCTGCGCCAAAAGTTCAGGTTAAGCAACTACGTCGAGAAAGAGTCGCAGAGAAACTGTCGCATTGAACAGTCATTATGGATATAATTAATTGCATAATTTTACCGTGTTGTAAAACAACCGTTTACTTGGGAACACACGAGAAACCACTTGGGCTACAGGAATAGATGGGAGGGGGGGGGGGGGTGTAATGCACCACGTGCGGATTGCCGCGTGTTTGGACATAGCATACAACAGTGCTCCACGAGGGGCGAAGCAACGGCTGGGTCATGCGTCATGTTCGTGAACGGGTTCCACCGGCGGGAATGGGGCTACTTTATGATTGCCCATGTTAAGATATATTGCATTGTTAGTAGGTATGCATTTTTGGAACTTCGCTCATTGTGGAAACACTGCATACATAGCATAGTATTTATTGTATTGTAAACTTGTTTTGAAAAGAGCAACCGCCGAGTTTCTTGCTGGTTCTTCTAGGCAGGAAGGGCATTTTGAACCAGTGGTAGAGTCAGACGATTCAAAAGCACTTGTAAAAAGTTTATTTAAATAAAAAATATTTCTACTCTATTCTATTCTAATGCACAGACGCTTATCTTTTAATTGAAAACCAACAATTCTTAACCTGATCGAAAGCTGTAATAGTGTTCAGTATTAGGATTATTATTTTTGCAATGAACGACAACATTTCCGTACCGTTAAAGCAATACACTATAATTTAACTTACAAAATAACAATTATAAGAGACCAGTATAACTTAACTAGATAGTATTTTTCCATCGTAACCTCATATAGCAGTGAACAGTTATTTAAGTTTTACGTTTTGTAACTTTAACAGCTTGAAACTTAGTTAGGTAACGAACGCGTCATACGAAAGATCGCGTACCCGCTACATGCCCTAGGTAGACTTAGTGAATTAAAATTAGATCTCGGCAAAATACCTACTCATTTTTAACCTTCAACGCAAAAAGAGGCGTTTTATTCATTAAAATTTTATGTGTCTGTATGTCTATGTTATCACAGCGCTCAAACGGATGGACTTATTTGAATACAGTTTTTTATTCGGAAATGTATTTAATTGGGATAGATAAGTGTCTGATTAAAATCTGTCCTGTTTAAGGAGTATCAAATCTTTTTTAATCGTATAGAGATTTGAGCCATACAATTGATATTTGTATTGTACTTTCACTTATATAACCAACTTGGGTACACAAATGAAACTTAGCTGAAAAATAGTAGGTTTTAGATATGCTGTGAAAAGTTGTGATAATCGAGTTAACTGCGTACCCTATTGAGACTCAACACTGGTTAAACTTATTTGATGAGAATCATTATTGGAACGTAGTTTTTATAAAAATATTATTTATTATTACGTTAGTAATCCGTGATAGATGACAAAATTTAAATGAGTTGCAAAATCACTGGAATAAAAAAAAATTTAATCTGCCCGGACATCTGCTAGATTACCATAAAATACTTCATAAACTATGTACCTTTGTACCTTCACGCAATTGCTTGCAAACGAGACATACACTACAAAACAATTTTGATAGTTCATTCGTTAGTATAATGGCAAAAGTAGATACAAGTCTTGCGTAATACGCGATAATAACTATGCTGTGGACACTCCAGTAAAGAAAAGGCGCATAATACAATTGCAAGCCCAATATTGACACTCGTCCTTAAGTGCACACATCGCGGTAGATTGTTTGTGTTCAGTAAACACTGGCTCTTTCGTATTTTATTTAATCGATCGACAATATGTTAGACTTGAACGCGATGATATGTTAAATTATTACTTTACGCAGATAAAGTCGCGGGCAAAAACTAGTACCTATCTATGAAATAAAAAAGGCTCTAATGCAATTTGAATGCATTCATTTAGTTGTAAAAATAAAAGTGTTGCGCTCACTTGTAGAACGGGCATTTTCTTTTTCAATCGTTCGTTGTTCCGTGTACTCATTACTCTTACATCATCAGTCATTATTTTATTACATCCGATAAATTGAGCAAATAAAACCATATCGCATATCACAGATGGAAACGTGGTCTACTTATGAAGTCAGTCGAAAAATTCTGGTATAGAACAGGTTGTGGCCGTTCCACGTTCATATAGAACAGGTTGTGAGCATTCCACGTTCATATAGAACATGTTGTGAGCATTCCACGTTTATATAGACCAGGTTTACGAGCATTCCACGTTCATATAGAACATGTTGTGAGCGTTCTAAGTTTATATAGACCAGGTTGTGAGCGTTCCACATTCGTGATTACAGTGTGCGGATAGGCGTTAGTGAGACGCATGACAATCCTTCAGTAACATCTTTATTAATCATACTAATATTATAAATGCGAAAGTGTGTTTGCTTGTTAGTTTGTCATACAATCATGCCCCAACAGAGCCACGGATCGACGTGATTTTTGCATGGGTATAGTTGAGGACCTGGAGAGTGGCATAGTCTACTTTTTATCCCGGAAAATCAACGAGTTTCCGAGGGATTTTAAAAAATAAATCCACGCGAACGAACGAACGAATGTGTCGCAAAATCAATACACCTATTCGGAATTAAATCAAAGGTATCTTAGAGCTACTTAGTATTCGGCGAACGATCTCTCTGTGCGACAAGTTAGTCATATTTATAAGAATGTCATGAATTTAATGCTGTATAAATGATGCATGCAAATATTTCTGGGATCTAAGTTTTCCTCAAAATATTTATCTATTTACTTTAAATTATATCCGACGTTTATCTTGGGATGCGTTATATTATGTACCAACTCAATGCGCTCATCTACATCTGCCTGCGCCATTTCGGGTGAGTGTAATTAACCTGAAAATCTCAAAAGTACTAAACGGATATCATCTTAGTTTTCACGCGGTTCATTACTGTGTTTGCCCGGATTATTTAAATTAGCTGAAAAAAGTGGAATGAACTGTAGATAGCAGTGTTTTGAAAATAATTAAAGTAAATATACCTATTAACATAGCATTTTATAGATAAGTTTTATATTTAAATTACCACTCCCAGAGTACGTTTTAATCATTAGAGTAACTCTACCGCCAATTTGGTCTCGGAATAATTAAGTAAATTAAGATGCGACACTAAGACGGAAATAAATACGTTATTAAAATATTATGTGTGTCACGGTCGAAGGACACAATTGAAGCGATGACGCCGCGCGAGCAGGCTCTGTGGCACAGCAGGGGCAACGGGGTGTATTGAGTGTGCTTTAGATTGGGTTCAAATACATTTTTGTGTACAGCTTTATCCTTACAAACGAATTTTTTATTTTTTTATATTTTTAAATTGCTTTTGTACATAATTTAATGAACTAAAGCCCGAACTAGGTAAAGGATATTTAAAAATGGTACCATTCATGAGTACGAAATATGACGTCAAAAACATGTAAACAACAGTTGTCAGCAGCTAACCACAATAATTGTTAGATTCTGATGCATAACATCAGCTAAAAAATTTTTAAGCTATTGCATAGCTTTAATCGCGGGCTTTGAGCGCGGCGACCGAATCAAGAAATTCCGTAACGAAAATAAACCTAACACCGTCGTTCAGTAAGCGTTCAACATTTTGGAGGTTCACAAGTAGCTCTGTTTGGCGCAGTGGGCGAGCGGCCGCTTTCTTTACCATATGGTGTATGATGTCGCAGGTTCGAATCTCACTCGCGAAGTAGTGACAGTGCGCTTTTCTTGTTTGTTTGTTTTTTTTGCATAATTTTTATTATGCATAAAAAATATTGCATAAATATTATAATTGCATAAGTTGATGATTTTATTTACGTATGTTTGATCGGAGTGCCTAATTTATTGAGCCGATTTTGATGAAGCCAATCGGTTCATTATTATGGTCTACGTGAGGTAGGTTACATAATATTTTTTTACGAACACAATATGACTGATTTATTAGGACAATTTTTTAGGTTACAGTCTCTAAACTTTTCTCTCGTTGCAAAATGTACGCTACTAGTGAACTAGCACCGTAGCACGCAGGGTGGGGCGCAGTCTACGGCGGTCGTGGGATCGATTGCCTTTAGGAAAAGCTGCTGAACAACGGGTTAGCATTGCAAAACATCATATCGAGTGTCGATGTGTGTGATATAGTTCCACGCGTTGCAACACGCATTCTTACTGCGGGTAGCTACGGTTTGCGTAAGGCGCGCGTTTGTTTCTATAATCGCTGTCTAATTGAATATCCAACGCGCATAGAAAGGTGCGCTTACATAACTCGGAAATTAATCTGTATTTGAGGAGACGCAGACTCGCGTGTGACGTCTCGGTTCTGGCCGCGGTGTGTTTGTGGTAACATGGTTTGTTTGTTGACGGCGACAGAGCTAAGTATTCTTGTTTGCTATAATTTTCCTTGCCGTGATGTCACGCCGCACTTTGTATACAAGTGGCGTTACTTTAACATTCTTCAAAAGGTTTTTATGAGTATTTACAAAGAACTAGAGTTGTGAGGCCGTGAACTGTAAGAAATATTTGTATACTTTTTGCATTCGTTCATGCATACAAAGTAGATATCAATTTTGTGAACGAAATCATATTCTAGACTAATAATACAAATGCAAAACTAACTCTATCGAAAGTTGTTGCTTGTTAATGCCTAAACCTCTGAATCGATATTCATAACATGGATAACGGCAGGAGATAGATTGCAACCTGAGGTAGAACATAGGTTATTTAAGAACATAATATGTTCTTAACGTCTTAATTCAACGTTTCTGAATCGAACCGCTAAACGCACTTCCAACATCTGTGTTTCCGGCCACGTATAACCTCAGTACCTTCAAGGCAAGAGTGAATAGGCATTTTCTAGGCAAGCGTGCTCCAACCTAGACCTCATCAGTGCTGTCCAGCATTGATTGTCATCAAGCGCAAGCCTATCCCACAGTAAAAAAAAATGTTCTTATCCCAAAATCAAAGAGTTTTCGCGGGATATCTACAAAACTTAAAGTCGCCGGCATATGTTATATTTTATCCAGGTTTCGTATAAATCCTTATGTTGCTTCTGCTAACCGCTGCGATTTTGTGTAAATATTCAGTTAAGGATTATTGCTTCAAAAATAAAAAGTACGACTAGTGTTGTCTTGGCTGACCGGCGTAATGTTATCTTTGCTAGTGCATAAGGAAATGAAATGTACCAAAGAATATTTGAGTCAGATCACGGCGCCCGATTCCCTGACATTGCACGGTGTCGAGTAAACAGATATAAGGTGAATTGTACGGGTCTGCCCGCGAAATTCAAATTTAATTTGGATTTCGCTATTTGTAACCTAATACGACAAAGTAGGCTTATGGCATTCTAATTGCGGCAACGGCAGTATCATCTTCATAGGTTTATATAAAAATCTTTACTTGAAAGTGTCCAGTTTAAGAAATTAGTCAGAATATCGACTAATTTGTGAGTAGCTCACGTCCAACTCGATATTCTGACTAATTTCTTAAACTTTTCACTTTCAAGTAAAGATTTTTATATAACCCTGTGAAGATGATACTACCACTGGCGCAATTAGAATGCCATATGCCTACTTTGTCGTATTAGTTTACAAATCGCGAAAAACCAAATTAAATTTGAATTTCGCGGGCAGACCCGTACAATCAACCATAAGTCGTACTCGTTGGCGCGGGTCGGTAAGCAGTGGGACACGTTGTTGTTTTGTTTCGGGCACGCGCGCCGCGTCGCGGTGTGTCCGGTCACTCGGTCAGGTGTGAGGTAAGGTAACCGATGTAAGCGCGGCGTCGTTTGTCGTCGCGAGCGAGGGAACACTGAATGGAGACAGTCGAAAGTAAAACTTCAGGCGAATGTGTGTCGCCGACACGTAACAGCGGCGAGCGGTGCGCGAGACGCGCCACCGGCGGGCGACAGATACCAGTCAGCCCTAGGGCTACCAGACGATAGGAATTTCCCTGTAACGCGTCATAATATTCGGAGTTTTGACCTTATGTCAGAAATTGGGGCATCAACTGGTACTAACCACTAATGAGCAGTTGCCTATATCAATCATTGAGAGTTTGTTCAATATATTGAACAATATTTTATGGTATTGTTTTCGTCGAATCGAAAATTGTACCACTTAAGTGTTGTTGTTCGAAGAGAAAATTTCGTCGCCTTCAGTAAATATTATTTTGCTATCCGAAAAATTCAAAGGTTCTTTTCGGCGTCGCCGTAGTCGGCTAACCGTAAGCGCAGCAGCCGGCGCTGCGCCTGCGCCTGCCGCGGCTGCGCGTTGCAACAGAGACAACTTTCAATGCGCCGAACTGATCGAACGTTCCGCCGATCAACAGTTTCATATTGTGCGGCCTTGACCGCGCTTTGTCCTAATCATTGCAATTAGTCGCGGGTGTCGGACACGTCAGTCGTCACGCGACCCCGCACGGATCCCGCGACGCACCAGCATCATCCATTGTTTTATAATCGATGAAACTGATTGCTTGGTTTTTTACGTTAAATCGTTAAATCTTTAATTGGATACTAAAAATTGACACTCGTACGTAAACAGAACACATTAATTAGCACTTTAAAGTAGTTGGTGTAATTTGGTATTCAAATATGGACGAAAAGCACAGGGTCGAGGGGGCGTGACCTCCAAATCCAGGTCACGCGACCTTGACCTTCAACCCTCGACGAAAAACTGACCTGAAAATTTGGCATTTGTGATCGGTGACCGTGTGAAGCAGAACGTTAAAACCGCGAGTCACAAGTATTTGGAGCAATGACACAAAAAATTAAGAACAGATTTAGAACAAGGATATAGTGGCGGATAAGTCACAGTCGGCAACAACTGGCTCGGTCGAGTGTTGTCGCGCGGCGCTGTTTTCGCCGCCGACAAAAAGCGCTAACGGTTCCGCTCACGTGAAAGGGCTCGGACGACCTTCAGCTCGGTTTCCACGGAAACACTTCACCGGCACCGATCGCAAATTGGTTCATAATCACAAAGTAAAATGCACAAAAATGTAGATCGCTGGCGTAAGTTCCGCCGAGGCTCTGCGCACCAAAATCCGGCGAATTGATCTATCGAAATAGATGTCGAAACGGCGTGGAGCAACGCTCCGTGGCGGCAGAGCGTCGGCGGCGCGTTACGCAAGCCGCGGTACGTACCCGGCTGCGCTGCGGGCGGGTGGCGAATGGCGCGTGCGAGTTAGGCTGGCGCGGATCGCGGAGTGTGGCCAGCGCCGGCCCGCGACTCCACTCACCACCCGAGCCGCCCCTCTCCCGACCCGCCCGACCCGCCGGCCCGCGCGCGCGACCCTCTTCCGCTGCTGAAAGCCGCCCGAGTTCCGCGCGACCCGCGACCCGCGACCCGCGACCCACCGACCCGCGGCGCAACGTCCACACGCGAGTCCCGCTGTCCCGCCCGCCACGCCCTTCCCGTAGGATATGCGCCTTCGTACGGCGCATGTAGCCCACTTTGATTTGTCGTAGAATGTAGGCATTCGGTAACATTTACGCAACACTAACGGTCATTGTATAAACGGATACAACTTTTACATTTACTTGAAACAGTGCATTACACGCCGCTCAACAGAATAGAGAATTATTAGGTATTATAAAGTATCAACCTAACAACCTAAATATCTTTTCAAGCGCGCTGCTTCGTTTGACAAAAAAACGTAAAAAATGGAGTCAAGTAACAATAAAACAGTCTGCAGATTTGTTAGGTACCTATTTCTTATGTAGTAATTACTAAAACATTGGCGACGAACAAAAAGAGTCCTTTCTCGGTTTAAATCGGACTCGGTCAACATAAATCCTCGAATTCTATTGCATTAATGAATTACCTCACCCATGTCTGTGAGGTATACCATTAAAATTATTCGAGTTCATGTACGAATCATTACTTCTAACGTGCAATGTTTGATGTGCATAGTCAGACTCTACCATCTCAGTCCCCACTGAAAAGCGCGCAGCGTAGAGAACTTTCCGGTCGGAAACTGTAATGGTCATTCTTCTCGTATTGATCATAATGGGGTTACTAGGTGAACCGACTGTCGCAGGGAGCAGGGAGAGTAGTGGCGCTAGATTGAGGCCTGTGGAAGTTTCTATCAGTTTATAAATAAAACGAAGAAGAAATTTGATCATACTTAACCAATTTCCTACAGTAATATTCACTGAAAGTCACTGCAATAGTATATCAGATTTACAATACCTTTTTAGGGTTCCGTAGTAAAGAAGGAACCCTTATAGTTTCGCCATGTTCGTCCGTCTGTCTGTCTGTCTGTCTGTCTGTCAGTCTGTCCGTCCGCGGTTTAGCTCAGAGACTATTGGTACTAGAAATCTGTAATTTGACAAGGGTATAAATATTAATCACGTCAACAAAGTGGTGAAATAAAATTGTGAAAAAGATTGTTTTAGGGTACCTCCCCTATATGTAAAGTGAGGATAATTTATTTTTCTCGTCTATTCCATAGTATATGGTGTCGTTGAATAGGTCTTTTAAAACTAGTGGTTCGCCCCGAACTGAGACCTCGCGGTGTCCCATAATTCCCATAAGGTATAATAATAATAATAATAATAAATTTTATTTGCCAAATTGTGGGTACATAACAGGTCAAATACATCATATAGCTCCCTTACACAATCGACTGTCACCGACAGTGTGCAAATGTTTAGTTTAGGTAGTTTTAACTATATTATATTGTAATTAAAACGCGCCGAATCTTATGACGTCAATCGTCATCTGCTTTCGTGGATGGGATGCATATTTACAATATTAAAGACAGCGCCATCTAGTAACAGTATAGTGAAGTTTTGTTAAAAACATTGATGCCCATTAAAACTCAAATAATTTCGTTTCTTTATAATATTTATCTAATCTTAGTATTTGTTGTTCAAGTAAAGAATATAACTCAAATTATGTGTAAGTTTCAAGTTTTAAAACAAAGTGGTTTTAGAAATCTAGCCTCGAATACAATCTCCACTTTGAAAGCCCCCCATTTCGTATGGGAGCCCCCCTGAAATAAAGATTTTTATAACTTTTTAAGCCATTTTCGGCTGGAGGCCATCGGTTTACATATCATATCTAAAATTGAAGTAGTTACGTTCAGTAATTCAGAAGTTATAAGGCTGTGACAGACGGACGGACGGACAAGTGCAAATCGCTCTAGTAAACTCAGAGACCTTCGCTTCGCTCGGTCGAATATTGTGGGTGTGGGAACACCATTTTTCGATTCAGGGATCCGTTTGTGAAATATGATATTTTGAAGTGCTAAATTTTATTAGTCAAGTGTTCCCCCTCCCCCCCCCCCCCTCTGCCAGCTAAATGGTTGCATATAGGATACATAAAAAATTCACAGCAGTAGTATATATAAAGAATTTTATAGGAAAACTATCACGGCTAAGTAGGGTTCATAAGTTAAGGACTTATATCTGTTTCCTCTAGATGAGGTATTACGTACGTAGTGTAAGTTGCATATTTTGTAGTATATCTTAGTAGTTAAACCATGGAACTCGAAATATATTCAATATTTATAAATAAAAGAAAACCACTATCCTGGGTCAGCAATAATATTTGTGACTTGCAACTACGGAACCCTACACTGCGCGTGGCCCGACACGCACTTGGCCGGTTTTTAATCTTAGCAAGGGTATCTACTTGAGAGTAATCAAACTTAGTGATCAAATATAAAGCTGTTTATCCTGCTTGAAGTTTGAACTGAGGGGTGTACTAGATTTTAAATTAAATTCATGAAACATTGTACGGAGATGAGCATACATACCTACATAATATAGTATCAAGAAATAGCTAAATCTATTTTGCTCTAAGTATACAACGGTTAAACTTGTATCTTAATTAATACCTAATGCCAGGCGTGGTCGCCGGTCAAAGTCCGTCCACGATCGCTCCTACGTAAACTGTACCACTCGGAAGTGTGGGGAAACGTTTCGAACGATTTTAATTTTATAATCATACTGTATATATTTTTTGATTCGGTATAAATCATATGAAATGACTAAAAAAGATGTGAAATGAGAATTATTTTGTCATAATAATTATGATAGAGATTCGTAAAGGGGTTGTTTCAAATATATATGCAGCCTGGGCCAGGTCTTTGTACAGTCCTTCAAAATGTTTGGGGTCATGAAATAGTGATTATTTTTTCTTTAATTCTCATTAAAATGTCCTTTTTACGAGGTAGAATGCGAAATTATTTTGCAAAATAAAAGCGCAATAACATGGCGTTCTTTTTGACAATGACACGTACTTACACGAGTCATGACAACATTTGACATAAAAATTACCACAATTGACATCAATTGACATTTGATATACCAGCAATTGACGTTTGACAACTGAAATGACATTAAGATGACGTAACGTCATTACAAACATAGGAAAAAAAAGCAGATGGATGCATTACGGCAGTTGCCATTCTGCAGATGTACCCAATTTTCAATTTTATATTTGTACCTCTTATTCACTGTAATACTACAAAAAAGCATACTTATTTTATTTCAATATCTATGATTTAATACTATTTTTTGGTATAGCGTACAAGTACCTGGCCCAAAATGAAACAACCCCTTTTAAGTTGTCAAAGAAAAAAAATTAGTTTAAAACAAAGAATTATTAGGAAAGTCTGTTTACATGTTGCGAGCATAAAATTCCGTATTTGATCGACGACGACGACGCGACGGATATGTAAATGTAGTTCACATTTCATTTTTTGCGTATATTTTATTATTATCTCCAGGTTTATTTTATACACTTTAAAATGTCAATGTTTCACTGGCTTATTAATTTAAGTAAACACTCACTTTACTGCAAGGTAAAACTTTACGTATAGAAAGAAAAGTAGGTTAAAAAAATTGGTTGTCTGTAAAGTCGGCTTACGGACGATAGTTTTACGCTTTGAGTATATAATTTTACGTGATAACGTCATAAAGAAACATTGACGATGACTGGCGGGCGGCGGCGCGGTCACAAGCGAATGCTTGGGGCTTGGGCCGATCGTGCCTCTCTATCGCTTGTTCCGCGCTCTCTATAAGGAGTTATCACGTCAAAAAAATTCGTGACTCATAATAGTCATTTGTATCCATAAGTCTATCCGAATCTGCCATTCGTTTGGAACATAATGTTGCAAGAAATATAAATATTATAATAAACAGTTGCAATTAGTTGATTGCACATCTAGACCGTACTTAATTTGTAAATTAACTACATGAATATATTTCTTCATCTTAGTATAAATTACATCGCTGGAGGCACTCATGTACTAAATCTGAGCGGAAAATGATCTCTCCTCATTACTATAATATAATGTTATATCTTACATCCTGGAATGTGATCGCTGTAAGATATTACATCGTCTTTTAGAGCATAACCCGATACGCGTCTGAGCCTATCTTTATTTATTTATTATGTATTCTCTACTATAACTTGAGATAAAACATAAATCTTAATATATATAAATTACCACGTTGTTTGTCCGCGATGGACTCCTAAACTACTAAACAGATTGTGATCAAACTTCGTAACTATCTGTAATTTGGTTCAACTTGAAAGATAGGACAGTTTTAGTAGTTATTTGTTTTATTTATATAGGTAAGTTGGCGGTACGAAGTTCGCCGAGTCAGCTAGTATAATATAATCTTGTAATGCTTGCTGACTTTGCGCTGCAAATCTTGCCAATGGATGGATGTATTTAAAGATCCAGACTCAATGACAACTCAACGTTTTTCGACCACTTGCAAGATTCTTGAAGCCAGATAGCTTAGAAAAATGAGGAAAAAGTCACCTGGTCACCTGGAAGGCTAAAAAGAAGTGTATTCGATGGCAGAAAGCAATGAAATCACCATCTTTTATCTGAAATTAATTATAAATTAAAAAAAATTGGCCAAGGGCGAGTCAGGCCTCTCTCTTTTAGGGTTCCGTACATACCAAATCACTTTTCTAGTCTAACTAGATATATTTTTTTTTATTATCAAATAAGAGGAATATACAAAATGTTGTTATTAGCACACGAAAAACCACTGAGGTTTAAATTGTGAGCTATAAACCGATTCTGTTAAACACAAATACCTATACTAACATTAACAAACCAACTTATCCAAAAAATATGATTTTAGTTTATGTTTTAAATTATTTTCAGTGAATTGTAATCTTACTTTACTATCTAAATTGTTTATTAGACGAGGGACTATGTATGCAGTGGTGCGTTTACCATATTTATTTTTAGATCTAATAGTAAGTAAAGTTTTATTATTTACTCTACGTGTATCACATTTAATTGGAATAATATGTTGTATATTTAAATTAAAAAATTGCTCCTTTAGCAGCTGATATTGGACCTTCTCATGAATGGGTATTACTTTGCAATGCTTAAATAGATATTTTTGATCCGTTTTAGCTATAATTTTAATATTTAAAGGTACAATGGATTTTAAAATTCTATATTGTAATCGATAAATATGCTGAAGATATGATTTGTCTGTTCGACCATAGCTTTAAGCCATTTAAATATCTTAGTTCTTAGATAGTACTAAATTAGCATATTATGGGGAAAAATGTTCGTCTGTTTTGGCCACAATTACTCATAAACCGCTACATAAATCGTTGTTTTCAGTATTTGTTGCTTAAATATCTTATAATACGCTAGCTGACCCAGCGAACTTCGTACCGCCAACAAACTTACCCGATATGCACCCAAAATTTCATTAAAATCGGTCCAGCCGTTTCGGAGGAGTAAGGTCACTAACATTGTGACACGAGAATTTTATATATTAGAAAAATATACAGAAATTTCAAATTCCTAAATAGTTTAGTTTTTGAGATAGACCCCGTAACAAAAGTGGTCTAAAACCGAAAACTTTGACAGCCCCCCATTTCTTCATTTTTGTATCTAAAAAATAATAAAAAATATATTTGAACTCTACTTAATGAGTTCTAGACAATGACACCCCACATGCCGGGGTAAAAAAATAAAATTTTATTTCGACTCCTTTTGCATGTATGGGAGCCCCCTTTATTTTTAATATAATTTTATTTTTATTATTTTTTGTTAAAGCGGCAATAGAAATACACACTCTGAAAATTTCAACTGTCTACCTTTTACAATTTACGAGATACAGCCCGCTGATAGACGGATGGACAGCGGAGGCTTAGTAATAGGGTCCCGTTGGCGCCCTTTGGGTACGGAGCCTTAAAAAGGAGGCTGAAGTATGAACCACTGGGCTACCAGCGTGTTTGACCTCAATTAACTACATGGTTGTATTGTTTGTTTTGAGCAGTGTGTCAGGAAATGCTGGCGGGCTTTATGTGGCGCTGATACTCGGTGGCCTATTGCATAAGGCGCCGCTCGCTATCAACGAAATGTACCGACTGTGGCGTTACGTAACGCGCTACCTACTGCACTTCTTGTGGTGGACAGGTTCGGACAATATCCTGAATCTTAATATCCGTAACATCTAGGAGTATCGCTGCACCACAAGTAGAACGCGCCGCCCGCCGGTCGAACGTTGCAATTATGTAGCAGAATAATAATAAAACCGGCTAAGTGCGAGTCGGACTCGCGCACCGAGGGTTCCGTACTCCAAAAGTAAAAGTAAAACGATAATATTATATTAATTTGCTTATTTATCGTTAACTTTGTTTGTAGAGGTTTATTGTTAATATAAAAAAACTATGCTAGTTAGAGCGTTGGTTTTATTGGAGTTTACTCCTTAAGAATCGATTTTAGGCACCCAGTATGAGAAAAATTCGAGGAGTAAAATCTACTTATCAATGACCTCGTTACGTTTTTCACAACGATGCAAATTTCTACCCTAAGGTTGAGTAAATAAGGTTGGTTTTCGTGCGAAAGAGCTTTCCGATTGAAGCCGTGAACTTGTTACTTTTTTCACAACGATGCAAATTTCTACCCTAACGTTGAGTAAATAAGATTGGTTTTCGTGCGAAAGAGCTTTCGCTTCGGGAAGCCGAGCGCGTACCGATCGGGTCCGAGCGGCGCCTAGACGCAGCGAGCCCCGCGAATGCATTACGACGTTGTAAGGAGTAAACTCCAGTCGTGCGTCGGAGCTGACACACACACTTTTTTTTTCATGTAAAATATACATAAACTTCTATTGACCATCATTATTTCTGATTTTTCGATTTGTTAACTTCGGAGATAAGGGGGGGGGGGGAGGACGGTATTTTTTCGACATTTTGGCTGATAACTCAAAAACTATTATATATAGAAATAAATAAGGAACTGTTTTAGAATGCACAAGTAAAGGCCTTTCATATGATACCCCACTCGGTATAGTTATCTTACTTTGAAATTTCAAACCCCTGATTTTGCCCCTTTTTTAATTAAACTTTTTTTATTCCAATGATGTTGGGCCACTATTATACACAACTATTCCAAATTTCATGTCGATAGCTGTAACAGTTAGTAAAATTATCGACTGTGACAGACGGAAAAAGTCTCACCATAAGGGTTCCATTTTTACCATTTTGGTACGGAACCCTAAAAATATGTAACCTACTAATATTATTTTTTCTTTCTCAGTATTTATTATTATAATAATAATAAATAAATTCGTTTATTTGCTTTATGCTACTCATATATTAGTGTAATTAGTGTAATGTATTGCACCTTATGCTACTCATATATTAGTGTAAAGGTCTACCTGTAGGTAAATATCATGTAACAGTATTTACAAGGTTATTTGGAGCATTCACTACATTAAATTCATTTAGAAAAAAACTGGTTGCCTGTAAAGTCGGTATACGGGCGAAAGTTTTACGTGACAACCGAAATAGAAGCGCAAGACATGAACCGGTGTGTATGCCTATCTCTCTCACTCTCTCTCTCTCGCTCTGTCTCTCTCGCTCTTAGGCGGGCTAACTGTGCTCGAGTGGAAGGGACGCGTGCCTTTCACTTTTTATGTCTGTCTCTCTCGCTCTTAGGCGGGCTAACCATGCCTCTCACTCGCTCTCATTGTGAGCGCATAACGTGAGCGGAGCGTAACGCAGTTTCTTGAAGTGTCACCCGGCAAACCAATTTATAAGACGTTGTCACGTCAAAATCCGTAACTTTTTAACTTAGCTGATTTTGACGAAATTGAACCAATTCAATTATATTTTTCTTTAATATCGTAATCATAATCCTCACTAATAATATAAATGCGAAAGTATGTTTGTTTATTGGTTTGTCTTTCGATCACACCGCAACAGAACTACGGATCGACGTGATTTTTGCTGAAAGTAGTTGTGTACCTGAAGAGTGACATATTAAGCTACTTTTTATCCCGAAAAATCAGAGTTCCCGCGAGTTTTTAAAATGAACACAATGCCAAATTCACATTCAAAAAAGTGTCGGTTTCAAAAATGTGTCGAGTATCGGTTCCTTAATTTTTTCCGTCTAGCCCCCTACCGCACCGCGCGATAAGGAACAACGTTCCAAAACTAAATGTTCACGGACGAAGTCTTGGGTATCAGCTAGTTAATAGTAGATTGTTACACAAGGGACGTAAGTAAGCTATTACAGAACAAGATCCAATTTGGCGCCAGTGCGAGCGCAGCTCGCATAGGGCGCTAATGGATCGCGTGCACCCGAGATATTTAGTCACACGAGCGAGCGCAGCGAGCGAGGGTGAATATAGTTCGAGGGTGTAATAGCTACTTGCAACCGAGGTAAGCATTCTACTTTATATCATTCTTGCGAGGTAAATAAAACATTGGTAATGCAAAATGAAATTTTAGCATAGAGTAAAAACACCACAATGACGGTGGTTTGTAGCTTTTTGACAGCATATTGAAATAAGAAAGCAAAACACATTCTGCCAAAGATGTAATTCCTTTCTTTGCACGCCATTTGTTGAATTCTTCGTAAGTTTTCACGTAGCGCTCTTTGGACTTATCCGGCAAAAGGTTTTGCATCATTTGTTCTGCTTCAAGCAAACAAAAATCAGGCTCTCCTCCTTTTTCATCATCTGATGAAGTGCTTGACATTGTTGTAAATAACTTAAATCCCTTTACGAACAAACTTCACAAACTTTCAGATCAAATGAAATGCCGCCATTTCCATTTATTTTTCGTAAATAGTTTCTATTTTTTTTTTTACGGCTCTGAGTTCCAAGGAGTTTTGCATAGTTTGAAATGTATGGAAATTAAATGCCGCCATGTTCAGTATTTTTTTTCAGTAAAAAGTTTTCTTACCATTTTATAAGAAAAGAGATTGTTTACCAAGGAGTTTTGCATAGCTTGAACTGTAATGTGAACATTACAATTCAAGCATAGTGCGACGTAATGTTGCCTTGAATTGCAAACACCAACTTACAAGGAGACTTTCCACCATAGTAATCCCTAGTTACTGAGCAAGTATGATATAAAAATAATTATACTATTATTATTTTGAATTCCCATCATCATTTTTGATGTTTTGTACACTTTACCTACCTACTACTATTGTATTGACCTCTACTGAATGTAGTATCCTGTTTCTGTAATAAAGACATCAACGCGCTTAATGCTCTCCACGTAAAATAATTTTTTTAATAAGGAATTTGCATTTCACATTGTGTTTTTTTTTTTTTCAAATGAACAATGTAAATAGAATAGAAATATTTTTATAATAGCTATATTAACTCTAAATATCTACGATATGAACTGTCATGCTTGCAATCAAATCGCAACTAAACATCTTCTTCTTCTTCTTTATCAACCTATAGACGTCCACTTGCTGGACAAAGGTCTCCTGCATGGACTTCCACAGGCTTCGGTCTTGCGCCGCTTGAATCCAGCGGCTCCCTGCGACTCGTTTGATGTCGTCGGTCCACCTGGTGGGGTGTCTGCCAACACTGCTTTTCCCGGTGCGGGGTCGCCACTCCAGCACCTTGGGACCCCAACGACCATCAGCTCTTCGAACTATGTGCCCCGCCCATTTCCACTTCAGTTTCGCGACACGCTGAGCTATGTCGGTGACTTTGGTTCTCCTACGAATCTCCTCATGTCTGATTTGATCTCGCAGGGATATACCGAGCATAGCTCTCCGTCGCTCGCTGAGTGACCCTGAGCCTTCTTCTGAGGCTCATAGTTAGCGACCATCAGCAACTAAACATCAGTGTAAAGCAATGTAAGTACAACGCGCTTTGAAACTTGAAAGTACGACGATTAAGTTATTTTTGTTAATGATATGACGTATCTGGGACGCCGCTAGTAGAATCGTGCGACGACATCAACAAATCGACAAAGACGACGATCGCGTACTTGCACGTAATCACAAGATGCGGCTAATGACGGAGTTGAATGGTTTTTAGCCTGTACGTAACTAAGTCGTGCATGAAACAGTTACATAATGCATATTTGTCTTCATTATGTCGTATTTCCAATGTGTCATTGACAGCGAGAGATGTGTATTGGAATGTTTTCTATAAATTACTCAATATTTATCGACACAGTTACACAAAATCGCGCAATGTATCGTCCGAAACTTTACAAATTAAAAATGAACTAATCTTTCCTACTTACATTATAATTGTGAAAGTTTGTGAGGATGGATAGGTATGTGAATGGATGGATGGATGTTTGTTACTCTTTCACGACACAACGAATGAACCGATATAGTTGAAATTTGGAATAGTGATAGCTCATAGCCAGGATTAACACGTAGGCTACATTTTATCCCGGAAAATTAAGGAGAAAATTACCACGAGAATTAAAAACCTTGATTCACGCGGACTTCATCAAGTAACAATATAAATGTAATGTAACATTTGAACGGACATTTTCATAATTTTGCGGTTTCCATGTCTTGCTTCGGCACACTTAGATTACGTTTTGAAAGCTTGATAATTTTATCATACATAAATAATGAATGACCTATAACTAGTGGTTCGCCCCGAACTGAGACCTCGCGGTAACGGTATCCCATGATTATTCATTCAATCGATACATGATAACCAAAACTGACATTATTATTATGCCCGTTTTCACCAAACATACCTAAATCATCCCCTAAGTAGGAGTCTCTTAACGTAGGTAGCTCCTAAATACAATCCTAAGTCCTAACATCCGTCCCAATATCCTTTTAGGTGTCCCGTACAGGATCGTGATAAATAAGTTGACAGAAAACATCAATCACCTAACTTATAGGTAGCCCGTAAAGGTTAGGGAACGTTAGTGAAAACATTGAATTATTATGTAGGTACTAACGAGTGAAACCGGGTTACGGGCATCTGTACAAATCGTCATCTATCGACGCGAATAGAAAATATAAAATATTTAACTAAAATTTAACTAAAAAATAATTTTAATTGACTAATATGGTACAAAAAAAATTACAATACAATTATTGTATTATAATAAGTAACTAAATAATAATGGTCGACGCAAAACTGTTTTTGGGATAGGTCGTAGTCGTAACTCGTAGTTCCATGTGAATAGTTACTGACTGCGCCATCTATTAGCATTATTGTGAAGCTATGTTGATGCTATATGAATTACTGATGCCCATTAAAAATTAAATAATCTCGTTTCTTTATAATATTCATATAATTTTAGTATTTGTTGTTCAAGTACAGGATATAAGTGACCTAAAAAAATAAAATCAGTTTGAAAATCCATAGCGGATTTTCCTAGAGAGCGTCTTCAAGCGAGCGTATAAAATCGCCATTTTGAAAGCCCCCCATTTCGTCAATTTTAAGGGAAAAATTAAAAAAAAAAATATTTTTGTACTCGGTTCAAAATTATCTTTAAAATGATACGTAACAATTTTATGTAACGCGATATTTTTTTTTTACTTCGCATTCACTTCTATGAGAGCCCCCTTGAAATAAAGGTTTTTATAATTTTTTATCCAATATTCGGCTGAAGGCCATCAGTTTACATATTATATCTAAATTTGAAGTAATTTCGTTCAGTAATTCAAAAGTTATAAGGCTCTGACAGACGGACGGACGGACGGACGGACGGACGGACAAGTGCGAATTCACTCTAGTAGACTCAGAGACCTCGCTTCGCTCGGTCAATTATTTCCTTATTTAAAATTACCTAGACATACCTAACGGATTAAGTCTAGATAATTGTACGGTCCGAGATAAATACCTTGAAAAATAGTTTTGACTCCGGATAAGTAGGTAAAATGTCAATTAATATTGACACAGTCGAGTGGTTATAAAAATACCAGTGTTATACAACAGCGAGCGAGGGTCAACACACAGACTCGTCTAGGGTTACAGCAGGAGGTTTCTCAACAGACTAAATGTCGCCAGAGGTCAGGCGGAGTCAAGTTATTGTATAAGCTTATACAACTTCATTTCATCATTTGAATTTCTATGGGATAAAACAATCAATCTATACTAAAATTATAAAGAGGAAAGATTTTTTGTTTGTTTGTTTGTACCGAATAGGCTCTGTAACTACTGGACGGATTTTAACTACTTTTTCACCAATTGAAAGCTAAGTTATCAGGAAGTAACATAAGCTATAATTTATTTTCAAAAACATTAGAGATCCTTAAGAAAATTGCAATAATATAACCCAAAGTAGCAAAATTTTGCCTATAAATGCATTATTTGGCGTGTGCTGAAAAAAACTATTGATGATACATAAAAATTATGTACGACATGATTTTAAAAACTCATTATTTTCTACAAAAAAGTCTCCGAGGTAATATATCTAACTATCATATTTAAGTCACAATAGTAGCTTTTGTGTTAATTAAGATCGCCTTTATTATGGTAAGTATTAATTCTTCCTTACTAATACATATTAAATGCGAAAGGATGTTTGTTGGTTTGTCCGTCAATCACGCTGCAACAAAACTACGGATTGACGTGATTCTGTGGATAGGCATAGTTGAGAACCTGGAGGGTGACATAGGCATCCCAGAAAATCTTTGAGTTCCCCGAGATTTTAAAAACTAAATCCACGCGGACGAATTCGCGGGCATCAGCTAGTAACACCATATAGCTGACGCTTAAAGCCTGTCACATTTCCGATCTGTCAATCTGAGAATCACCCATCCATCAGTTGCAGACTTGAGTAAAAATCAAACGAGCCCAAACTCAATGGGGTTAAAAGTCGTTTTATTAAAAAGTTGCCAAAACTGTCTTCCGGCTTCATCATCAGACCCTGGATATCATTTAGGACCAGAGTACTTGTCAAGATGAATCCAATGAGCCCAAATTCGATGGGGTATGGTCTTTTATTACAGAGTTCCGATAGCCATCTTCCAGCTCCGTCATCAGATCAGCTCAATGTCACAATAATATTGCATTGTCATCTGATATATATAATATTATACATGCAAAATTTCAGCTCAATTAGAAAGCGGGAAGTGGTTCTAATACATTTTGCAAGATTTGACCTAAACATACATAGATACATACATTACAAGTAAAATAAAAGCTTGTAAAAGTAGCACACATCAATCAAATCTTAATAATATGAAGTCACATTCGTAAAATACCATAAAGAAGGTAATGTCCTCCCGACCGAATCCGATCAAGGCGGCCAACCTTCTCAGAGATCAGCCATATGCGCGGGAGATATTATAGTGCACAAGTGTGTGCGCAAACACAGGTGCACTCTCTATTCCCTCAGTCTCATAGTCCGATGGGACGGAAATCCGACACGACCGGAGAGAGATCATCAACGGCTTAACGTGCTCTCCGAGGCACGGGGGTGACTCACCGCCAACTTCCTAACTTCGGGCTAGTACTGAAAATTTATTTGGTAGAAAAACCTAATACATTTTTTTAACTGCCCGACCTGGGAATCGAACCCGGGACCTCGTCATCCTCAGTTGAACAAGCTGACTACTAGACCAACGAGGTGACGAGGTATGTTTGTTATAATCTCTTAGTAAATGAAGGCACCTTTGTTTATTGCTACGCTTGTGCCGCTTCTATATTCTATA
The DNA here is from genome assembly GCA_029955525.1 of Oeneis ivallda. NCBI lineage: Eukaryota > Metazoa > Arthropoda > Insecta > Lepidoptera > Nymphalidae > Oeneis > Oeneis ivallda. Next base: position 301,229 of record JARPMR010000022.1, on the reverse strand, counting down.
CGCAACAGAGATGATTAGGAGGATATTCTCGTATTTATCACCATATATGTCAACTATTTGTTGCAGTAGTAGTAGAAAACTTTATTGCACCAAAAAAAAAATTGAGGACAATAGTGCAAGGGCGGCCTTATCCGGCCGGATCGGCGGATTTGATTCGCTTCGAATACAATCCCGTCGCGTAAGCAGTCGGCTGCAATGACAGCAGACACTAGTAGGTAGTACCTGTGGTGGAAAACCTTCTTTGGAGCTGACCGCTTGTCCTGTCCTGGCAGCTTCTACTTCGATCAATGTTATTTTTATAAAAAGAACGTGCTCGTAATTTGAAATCGTGTGATAGACGTATGCGTGTTTAATGTGCGCGCTAGCCAGTGAGATTCTAGACCTCAGCAAAGTAGGTCGCACTGGCCTAGCAGTATTATTGCTTATTATTTTATTCAGTCTGTCTCAGAACCTTGAAGCGAACGCATCTCCTGATTTTTGACATTCGATAATAACTAACTCAGTCTATCACACAAAGTTCAATTAACAACCCAGTTACGCAGTATTGTTTTCTCAGTGTTCTGTAATGTTATAAGTAACCAATATACAGTGGAAATATAACCAATCTTTCATTGATGAAGAGCTTAGGGACTCCAGCAGGAAATTAAGCATTTATAGTGGTGGTCTACCACTATACATTTGGTATTTAAAAGTAAAAAATTATAGTGGTAGACCACCACTATAAATGCTATTGTTGTAGCCACTCCCTAAACAAGCTCTACGCTTATTGGACGGTAAGGGGGAATATTGTATATTACGGTGGGAATATATTACGGTGAATTGGGTGGAATAGTTCTGACCCAGGACTGATCACCCGCCTGGCGTTAGCAGGCGTCCCCTGCACAAATACAAATAGAAGAGGGAATATTAGTCAAGTTCAGCATAGCAAAGAATATTAATTCTTAGCTTTAATGCTTTGCGTTAAGGCCGCCCTTTTTGTTGTGTTTACTTGTTATTTATTGATTTTGTTTGCATGGTATATACTTAATAAAGAATATGTTTCATTCAGTCAATGATTCATAACTTGATTTGTCGGTGAAGGAAACCATCGTAAAGCGGCCTGCATGTCTGAGAGCTCTCCATAATACACTCAAAAGTGCGTGCAGTCGTCTGCCAGTCTGCACTCGACCAGCGGGCCTCACTCTAAAGCTAAACCCTTCTTATTGGCATCCTCACTCACCCGGCGATGGAGCGAGATGTTGTTTTAGATGAAGCAGTTATCCACGGACGTTCGCGTTCGTTATTTAAGTTTATGGTCCCCTCTTCACATCTGATGACCATCCTGTTTAAGTCCCAGACTTAATATAGAATTCTCTGTTTAGTGTCCGATGGTCTAGACTCTAGACTCTAGACTCTAGCCGTAAAGCAAAGTTGTCCGGGGGATTGGTCCGCTGTAGCCAAGTTACACTTCTTTGTATCGTTTCTCTTTCTACGATAGTTGTCACTTGAAGTTTTGGCTAGAGTTAGACTAGATGGCGCAGCAGCTGATCAAATACAGAAGTGTATTGATAATATTTCGCGGCATTTTGTAGTGTTTTTTTTAGCATTTTAACATTTATAATACAAAATGCCGCAAAATATTATCAATACACTTCTGTCTTTGATAAGCTGCAGCGCCATCTAGTCTAACTCTATCCAAAACTTCAAGTGACAACTGTCGTAAAAAGAGAATAGACACAAAGAAGTGTTACTTGGCTACAGAGGGCATCCGCCCGTCTGGCTGTGCTGTAACTGTTTGGTGTGGAGTGCGAGGGTACACGTGCGGGGTGACAGGGTGAAGGCTGTCTGCTGCTCGCTGCTCGCTGCCAGTCGTCGCTGTGTGTACCTTACGCGAGCCTTGGCTCCGTTTTCACGTTATTGCTCTTTAATTAAACTATACAACAATAAAAACTAGCGATCAAAGTAGCCAAGGGTTCAACAATTAGGGTAAACCTAGCCGCTTGCGAAATACTAGATAATAATAATAATAATAATATCGTTTATTTTTTCCAAAATTACAAATGATTTTATAACAGATTTGAACGATGATCCCGCAGAAGTATAAACTGTGTTGCGGTGATCATCGCCCTCCTCGTCCATTAAACACAAGATTTATCGACCGAGCGAAGCGAAGGTCTCTGAGTTAACTAGAGCGATTTGCACTTGTCCGTCCGTCCGTCCGTCCGTCTGTCAGAGCCTTATAACTTTTGAATTACTGAACGTAATTACTTCAAATTTAGATATAATATGTAAACCGATGGCCTCCAGCCGAAAATAGCTTAAAAAGTTATAAAAATCTTTATTTCAGGGGGGCTCTCATAGAAGCGAATGCGAAGTAAAAAAAAAAATATCGCGTTACATAAAATTGTTACGTATCATTTTAAAGATAATTTTGAACTGAGTACAAAAATATATTTTTTTTAATTTTTCCCTTAAAATTGACGAAATGGGGGGCTTTCAAAGTGGCGATTTTATACGCTCGCTTGAAGACGCTCTCTAGGAAAATCCGCTATGGATTTTCAAACTGATTTTATGTTTTTAGGTCACTTATATCCTGTACTTGAACAACAAATACTAAAATTATATGAATATTATAAAGAAACGAGATTATTTAATTTTTAATGTACATCAGTAATTCATATAGCATCAACATAGCTTCACAATAATGCTAATAGATGGCGCAGTCAGTAACTATTCCCATGGAACTACGAGTTACGACTAACGACCTATCCCAAAAACAGTTTTGCGTCGACCATTATTATTTAGTTACTTATTATAATACAATAATTGTATTGTAATTTTTTTTGTACCATATTATTCAATTAAAATTATTTTTTAGTTAAATTTTAGTTAAATATTGTATATTTTCTATTCGCGTCGATAGATGACGATTTGTACAGATGCCCGTAACCCGGTTTCACTCGTTAGTACCTACATAATAATTCAATGTTTTCACTAACGTTCCCTAACCTTTACGGGCTACCTATAAGTTAGGTGATTGATGTTTTCTGTCAACTTATTTATCACGATCCTGTACGGGACACCTAAAAGGATATTGGGACGGATGTTAGGACTTAGGATTGTATTTAGGAGCTACCTACGTTAAGAGACTCCTACTTAGGGGATGATTTAGGTATGTTTGGTGAAAACGGGCATAATAATAATGTCAGTTTTGGTTATCATGTATCGATTGAATGAATAATCATGGGATACCGTTACCGCGAGGTCTCAGTTCGGGGCGAACCACTAGTAATATGTACTTATTACAAACAAAATTATATACTTAATAAATAAAATAAAATTTAGAAAATTTAGAAAAAAGACAAATTTTAAAGTGTTAGATTGTAGTTGTAGATTGTTGAAAGTGCATGTGCGTGTTTGCAATGTGTTGGGTGTCGGGTAATTGGTGTGAGAGGTGTGTATGTGTGTGTGTGTGTGTGTGTGTGTGTGTGTGTGTGTGTGTGTGTGTGTGTGTGTGTGTGTGTGTGCGCGCGTGTGTGTGTGTGTGTGTGCTCCGTTCTCAGTTCTCCGCTTCATAGTAAATAGGTTAGGATCATAGGTAGATGGTAGATGAATGAAAGAGCTGTTGAAACTACTTCGGTTTAAGTAATAAATACATATTTGCTTGTTTTCTCCTACTATAGCTAGGTTCTCATTTGGTAAAACAATCCTCAACTGTTCGTTCATAAAAGTTTCTGAGTTCCATTGAAGTAAATATGTATTAAAATGCTTCACTAATAAGTTACCTATTCGTTGCAGTTTATATCGTACTTTCGATGCCACAGGTGTGGTTGGCGGCAATCACTGCCGCGTGTTCACTGTTCAGAAAATTTGCTTTTGCCCGCGACTTCATCTGCGTGGAAACTGGGAAAAAAGTCCCTCGAGAACTCTTTAGTTTTTCTGCAGCAAAAGGGAGCCTATGTCCGTTGTTCGCTATTATTATTATTTAAAAAATCGTAAATCTAAGAAGCTCAAAACTCATAAATAGTTTGTTCATTTGGACGACCATAAAATTTTATACATTTCTCTTAATCTTGTCGCTTAACTACTTTCTCGAGTGCATTTCGCTGCCGCTCTTATGGAGGTGAAGGATGCGCTTCGCATTACAATGACACGGTTATTTGTGACGCACGCCGCCCGCCGCGCGCCGCGTGCGCAGGAAATGCGATGAAAGTGACACTCGCTCTGTAATAAGGTAACATAGGGTAACATGCGTTTCCGGTTAGAATATCTAAGAAATATCATATTAGATAGGTATTCGTATATATTTTAGCTTCACGTTATTAAATCACGAATTTAAAGTAATAATAGTTATAACCCATTTATTACCTCATTTTATTTGCAATTTTGATCCTGTTTTCACAGAAAGTTTTTGACTCTGTTTTTAGCTGTTGAAATGAAATGAAAGTTATTTATAATTGTTAAAGGACTCTGTTTTAAGGAGAACTGTTTGCATATATCTCAAACGTAAGTTTTATTAAGATTTGAAAACATTTTGTAAATACTAATAAAGCCAAATTAATATTAATTACGGGGGAATGCCGAGACGACCCCAAGAGATACAGACACACTTACAACACGCCACGACACGCCGCGACGTCTCACGGGCTTAATCAAACCGCACTTCCTACTTGCAACCATAAACACAATAAAAAAATACTACAACATACACTACAACTGTGTTGGCGCATGTTGGCAGCTTGTTTGTGATCTTTGAGATATTACGTTGACTAGATCATTTTATGATTAAATCAATCATTAAATCTTTCACACACTATCACGCATTAAGGACTGTTCTGAGGATGGAGTTTTTATATAAGTTATTATCATTAATCAGATCATCTTGAGCAACCCATCAACGGCTCACTACTGAGCGCAGGTGTCCTTTCATAGAAGGGCTGTAAGGCCATCCAGGTCCACCACGCTGGCCCAATGCAAATTGGCAGACTTCACACACCTTTGAGAACAATATGAAGAATTCTCAGCTTGTGATATTTAATTTCTAAAACGCATTTTACTTAAAAAGCTAGAGGTGCATGCCCGGGATCGAACTTGCGACCCCGCGAATAGGAGACCGCAGTACTAATCACTAGGATATCACATCGTAGACATGCAAAGAGTGTGAACGGTTAATAATCCATCAAATAAATTAAAATCCTTAATAGTAATCCCTAGTTAATATTATAAAAGCGAAACCGTTTTAAAACTAGCGCTTTTTAGCATCGACTATATCGAAGCTAAGAATGGAATAAAATCATTTTTTATTCAAATAAATTAATTACTTTAATTATTAAGACCATAAAAGTGTGGAAGCTTGAGTATTTTGGCCATATCCTCAGGAATAACAAATATGACCTCCTGCAGCTCATTATACAAGGGAAAATAGCTGGCCGAAGACCACCGGGTCGCAGAAGAACATCGTGGCTTAAAAACCTACGCCAATGGTATAGAAAAAGTACCCGATCCTTGTTCCGAGCAGCAGCGTCCAAGGTGCAAATAGCCGTCATGATTGCCAACCTCCGATAGGAGTCGGCACTCGAAGAAGAAGATTCAAATAAACTTTTACTCGTCAAATGAATCTAACACTGGTTCGGAATGCCGCTAAGGAGGAACCCAACTCCTCGGAGTTACCACACAGAACAAATCGCGGGCAATTAAGTATAGTTTGTACTATTTTTTGCTCGCGACCTCGTCCACGTGGAGTTAGGTTTGTAAAGATCCCATGTGAATCCTCTGTTTTTCCGGGACCAAACCGAATCTACGTCAACAAAACAAACAATTGTGTGTTAGGCGCCAGCATCCGCCTCTATCGTGCTGATATCTCACATCACCTCATTGTTTATTCCGAGGCCACACTGCGGAGACGCATTACATATTGTTATTGTGAGCAAATATAACAATATTAACCTCTTACACAACACTATTAATTTACATAAAGGTAACTGACCTTTATGTAAAAATTACAAGATGAATCGCACGCACTGAATGAATGCTGTTGTTGACGTTATCCTTTTGACGCGTCCGATGCTGTCGACACGGACAAGTGACTTAAGGAAACCAGCATGTGTCACTCTTTCATAATACTGATAACACTTGCGCAAACCTACTCGCAGCCAGACAGTCACGGAACCCGAATCTAGCGAGATCCGCGTGGTTTTCCCTCCGCCTGCGACCGCCGAGCTTTGAAGCCGGCCATTAGCGTTGTGTAACGGCTCGGCTGCTCACACTTTACGCTGAAAACGTTTTGCAATCTTAATAATGTTTATGGCATGAGGAAAAGTAGTACTTTAATTATCAGCGGTCCACCATTATGCACGGTCCACCTCGTAGAACGAATAGAATAGAATAGAAATGTTTTTTATTCAAATAAACATTTTTACAAGTAGGTACTTTTGAATCGTCGATGAGTCTACCACTGGTTCGGAATGCCCTTCCTGCCGAGAAGAACCAGCAAGAAACTCGGCAGTTGCTCTTTTCAAAACAAGTTTATAATACAATAGATACTATGCTATGTATGCAGTGTTTCCAAAATGGGGGGAAGTTCCACAAAAGCATACCTAATTATAATTCAACACTATGTTAAGACAGGCAGACAGAAAGTAACCCCATTCCCGCCGGTGGAACCCGTTCACGAGCATGACGCATGACCCAGCCATGGCTTCGCTCAATCATATTTGAGGGAACGTAACAGCCCGCATCACACGACACCACCACAGAAATGTTTAAAGAGAGCGTGACATACTTAGGCTACCCATGTTAAGGCATCGAATTGAAACTAATATTCAAATACTCATTTTAAGACATGACATAGACAAAATAAAGTGGAAACATTGAATAGAACCGACCTTCTCGTGCTCATATCCAAAATCCCGAAAACTTCCAACTCGAACTGCAGAACCGATTCGAGTGCCTAGCAGACTGCGTTTCTGTGGACGATCTAAACAACAGGTTCGTGGAAACTGTCCATACTGTGGGGTCTAAATTCTTTAAGACCCATCGCAGGAAAAGAACCGAAAAGTTCTCTGACCATACTCTCAAGCTAATGAAGGAGAGACAAGAGATGAGGCTGCAGTCATCGGTAGACGCGGCTGCCTACCGGCGGATTAATAGGCAGATCTCTAAGGCACAAACTCGCGACCTCCGTGTCTTTAATACCAAGTGTATTAAAGATACCATTGAGCGGAACAAAGGCTCAAAAGTGTTCGCGAGAGATCTGTCTATCGGACAGAGCCAGCTGACGCGGCTGAAAACTGATGACGGCCGTCTCGTCTCTTCTCGACCTGAGGTCTTGGGAGAGGTTGAGAAGTTCTATGGACAGTTATATACCACGACACAAAAACCTGTTGAAGATTTGGCGAAAGATCCCAGAGCCAAACTGACCCGACACTATACCGAAGATATCCCGGACGTCAGCCTATACGAGATTAGAATGGCTCTCAAACAGCTCAAGGACAACAAGGCGCCAGGTGATGACGGAATCTCTGCGGAACTCCTGAAAGCGGGTGGAAAACCGGTACTTAAGATCTTTCAGCGATTGTTCAATTCCGTCATCCACGAGGGCACAACGCCGGAGGCATGGCACAGGAGCGTGGTGGTTCTGTTCTTCAAAAAGGGTGATAATACCTTGTTGAAGAATTATAGACCCATCTCGTTGTTGAGTCATGTGTATAAGTTGTTCTCGAGAGTCATTACGAATCGTCTCGCTCGTAGGTTCGACGACTTCCAGCCTCCCGAACAAGCCGGATTCCGAAAAGGCTTTGGTACCATAGATCACATTCATACGCTGCGGCAGGTTATACAAAAGACGGAAGAGTATAACCGGCCACTTTGCTTAGCGTTTGTGAACTATGAGAAAGCCTTTGATTCGGTGGAAACTTGGGCTGTGTTGAGGTCGCTGCAGAGATGCCGGATTGACTACCGGTATATCCAAGTGTTGAAGTGCTTGTATGAAAACGCCACAATGTCAGTACGTATACAGGACCAGACTACGAGGCCAATCCACTTGCAGCGTGGAGTGCGACAGGGAGACGTTATCTCCCCGAAGCTCTTTACCGCTGCGTTGGAGGACGTCTTTAAGCTTCTGGATTGGAACGGGCTTGGCATCAACATAAACGGCGAGTACATCACTCACCTGCGATTTGCCGATGACATAGTAGTCATGGCAGAGACTCTGAGAGACCTCAATACAATGCTCAACGATCTCAGCAGGGTTTCTCAACAGGTGGGCCTGAAAATGAACATGAGCAAGACGAAAATCATGTCCAATGCTCATGCACCGCTCCACCCAGTAATTGTTGAGAACTCTGCACTCGAAATTGTCGACGAGTATATTTACCTGGGACACACAGTCCAGCTAGGTAGGTCCAATTTCGAGAAAGAGATCAACCGCCGAATCCAACTCGGCTGGGCAGCGTTCGGGAAGCTCCGAGATGTCTTCTCGTCCAAAATTCCTCAGTGCCTGAAGACTAAAGTCTTCGAACAGTGCGTGTTGCCAGTGATGACTTACGGATCCGAGACATGGTCGCTAACTAAGGGCCTCATAAGTAGGCTCAGGACCGCTCAGCGGGCGATGGAGAGAGCTATGCTCGGAGTGTCCCTGCGGGATCGAATCAGAAATGAGGAGATCCGGAGGAGAACCAGAGTCACCGACATAGCTAAGCGAGTTGCGATACTGAAGTGGAAATGGGCGGGGCACATAGTTCGAAGAGCTGATGGTCGTTGGGGTCCCAAGGTGCTGGAGTGGCGACCCCGCACCGGGAAGCGCAGTGTTGGCAGACCCCCCACCAGGTGGACCGACGACATCAAACGAGTCGCAGGGAGCCGCTGGATTCAGGCGGCGCAAGACCGAGGCCTGTGGAAGTCCATGCAAGAGACCTTTGTCCAGCAGTGGGCGTCTATCGGTTGATAAAGAAGAAGAAGAAGATTGAATAGAATAGTTTTTTTTTTTTATACAGGTTAATCATTACCTACTGTCTCATGAATCGCTGGAACGAATTATATCCTCGCTTTTTTGTCATTTATATAGTCTTCAATTGTATAACGAGAAGGATAATATAAGGCTATAGTCCACCGCGCTAAGCGAGTGCGGATTGGCTGAGGACATTATGGAGATCTCTCAGGCGTACAGATTTCCGCACGATATCTTCCTTCACCGTTAATTTAATTGCGAGAAGTTTGAGATACAGGCCCTGGGATTCAAACCCTGGGCTGAAAAGGAGGCTGAAATCTTAACTACTGGGCTATCACCACTGATAAGTTAACAGGTACAATTTAGTACAAAAATATAATTCGTGAATCGTCATTATTTAGTTTGGGAATCCAGTTAGATTTGAATCTTTGTAATATAGTTTGCGTAACTGAATTTTCTCACTAACGAATTAGTTGCATAGTTATTATAAATAACAGAAAACATTTTTAACTTAATCTGTTAAAAGTTTAAAAAAATCTTATCTATACTTATAATAAAACTGTAACTGGAAGATTTCTGTACATTTAATATATTTTGAAAATTTTAACTGGGGGATGCTTTATTATCGATACTGAACCCAAAACAGATTTTTATTTAATTTTTGTCTGTCTGTCTGTCTGTCTGTCTGTCTGTCTGTCTGTCTGTCTGTCTGTCTGTTCGCGCATCACGCGAAAACTACTGAACGGATTTAAATGAAATTTGGTATAGCGGTAGCTGGTACTTCGGGTCAACATATAGGATAGTTTTTATCCCGATAAAACATAAGGTTACTCCAGGATAGGGGATGAAATTTATTGTTGATTTTACTCCATAACTCAGTCAAATATGAACCGATTTTAATAATTCTTTTTTTATTTAAAAGTGTATAATATCAGGCATAGTTTGTCTAATTTTGATGAAGATCTAATAAATATTATAGGAGATAGAGGACATAATGCTTCACGGGTAGCAGCAAAAGTCACACATGTAAAGGACAACGATCGAATACAGGCATTCCATATTTATATGAGGGTTTTAGCCATAGACATAGACTTTATCATTAACCTCCAGGCCCTAGATGATTATAACATTGTGTTTGTTTTGTAGCCTACCCGTGCGAAGCCGGGGCGGGTCCACTAGTCAATTTCTATAATGCTGTGACGATTGACTATGCATACTGATAAAAAACACTTTTGTGATACAATGTTTGGCTTAATTTGGAAAATTCCACAGCCATCTCGTGAGCTGGGAATTACGGAATTTTCAATCACCTGTATGCTTATTATATTATAGTATCGATTGTCCATGGAGTCCATATTTAATAGAATGTAACGAAATGCTGCAATTCAATAATATTTCACACGCGGTCGGCACCTGTTGGCACATACCTATATCACAATTCAATGTCGTTTAAAAGTTAAATGATTACGTTAATTGTTTTTACTTGATTTGCCACAATGTGAAAGTGCCCTTGGCCACCGTGCGAGCCCAGTTTGAGCTGAAATGCAACTTGTAGCGTACCTAAGTGTATTACTCACCGCAAGTGCAATATAAATGTATTCTGGTTTTATTTACGACTCCGTAATTTATATCTATACACTAACAAATGTAAAAAACTGAAGTTTCTGTGATTTTGAAATACCTTCTTATTATTTAGCTGATGTGAATTATAATTTAAAAAATTGGCAATGTCCAAATTACTGAGACACTGCGTGTTACTCTACTGACTTGGAGTAAACTCATTACATACATACCTAAACACATAGAGTTAATGTTTACGTAGAGATTGGCCGATGTAAGAAAACATTTGGTTCTGTTCAAAAATAATTGCAAATTGTTAAGTCTCTACGTGTATAAACATTTTGAAGTTAGTTAATTAATTAGTTAGTTAAGTTTAAGTAATAATTTTATGCTTTTTCACTTCTACACTCTATGAACCTTGTTCGTCGAGGAAAACGTATATTCGCGGGGTGGGGAATAAATACATTCTTATCAAATAAATTCCATTAATTATATCAAAATTATGTACCTAATAAGATTTTTTAACGAGTGTGCTGTTCACAAAACGTCTGATTGACAAAAAACAAATCTAATCTTTTTTAAAGTAAGCGAATGTAATGTTAATAAATTGGATTTCATAACGATTTACCTTCGCACGTACATCTCTACACATTCATTTGTACATCGTAACTTCCCCGTTCAGTAAATATGTAGTTCTAAAAACACTATTGCTTATTTATTTATACCTACTAGTTTTTCCCGCGACTTCCTTAGTGTGGTGTTCGGTTTTTATAATGCCGCGAAAACCTTTAGCTTTTCCAGGATTAGCCTTTGTTACAATATTGTTGGGACATTTTTTCGAATGGGATTTTTATTGAAATTTATGAAAAAAATTGAGAGGTGTCAAGGGACACCCGGATGGAACGCAGTTCCTTTCGATTAATTAATTTGGCATTGTGTTCAACATTTTCACACTATAATATTAGATCTCCGTAGCCTTGTGGTTTCCACAGTCGCCTACGGAGACCCAATATTGTACCACGAAAATACCGAACACAACACATTCAAAAAAGTGTCGGTTTCAAAAAAGTGTCGATCCGTCTAGCCCCCTTCCGCACCGCGCGATAAGGAACTACGTTCCAATAGCAATATCTCTTTTTATCGATAGACGTCCGACGATAGACGTCTACAGATGGACAAAGATCTCTTACATGCTTTCACAGGCGTCGGTCAGCGTCTCCCTGTAACTCGTCTGATGTTTTCAGTACACCTAACGACGAGTCTGCAATCACAAGGCTTATTCTTAAGAATAAGAAAGATACTTCTTAAGAAGTATCACAAAACCATCTTTAAGTCTTGGAACACCAGGAAATAGATAAGAGCCAATTTTCAGACTTTTAATGATTCAGGAACATCCGGCGGCCTTCATATCCGCTTCAAACAATTACATGTTATTGCGCTTACAAAAGTTTTCCAATCAAGTTTTATTTTTACTTTCCTACAGGTAGGTACTTGTAAAGTTTTGACGACAAGGTCATTCAATTTTGTAACATTTGTCTGTTAGATGTGTATGTACCAACTCCCTGAAATAGAGAATATGTCATCATCATCATTATCAACCCATCATCAGCTCACTACTGAGCGAGGTTTCCTCTCAGAGAAGGGTTGTAGGCCATAGTCTACACGCTGGCCCAATGCGAATTAGCGGACTACACACACCTTCGAGAACATTATGGAGAACTCTCAGACGTGCAGGTTTCCTCACGATGTTTTCCGGTGAAGTTAAAGCATGTGATATTTAATTTCTTGAACGCACTTAACTTCGAAAAGTCAGAGGTGCGTACCCGGGATCGAACCTGCGACCCCCCCGAACAGGAGACCACAGTCGTAACTAGGCTATCACTCCTTCACACACAGAGTGTATGTGATTCAGCGGAAATAGAAATATTTGTTTCCGTCAAGTGGACCCAAATTTTTGAGTTGCTTAGCGTCGCGAAGGGTACTCCTCTGCGCTCGCCGCCGTGAAGCAGCTGCCTGCTGGTAATAATTATTGTAATGCTGCTCTTACGCAAGCTTTATATAATTCGAGCGAGCTAAGCTGCAACGTTTACGAATCACCATCTTAGCACTAATGTATGTATTTTTGTTATTATGTCTGCTGCAACGAGCGAATGCCCAAATAGTCTTGTTTGTTACATTTTATTTTTGATTGCGTTTTGTCAGGTTTTGTCTACTCATGCTGCAAACCTATCATTATGATTTTTGCACGTACCCACGTAACAAGTTCTACTGTCACTTGATTTGGATTTATAACTAGCTTCAGCCCGCGACTTCGTCCGCGGACGATCCATACGGACGTCCGTGTGGAGTTTGGTTTCAAAAATCCTGCGCGAATCTTCTTTTTTCCGCAATAAAAAGTAGCCTATGTCGATTTTCAAGTCCTCAACTATACCCATGCAGTAGAGAGGCACGATCGGCCCAAGCGTTGGCTTAGAGAGCGCCCGCCGCCGCCCACCAATCATCGTCAATGTTTCTTTGTGGCGCTATCACGTAAAACTATCGTCCGTAAACCGACTCTACAGACAACCAATTTTTTTAACTTCAATTAATCTAATTGACACTAAATGTAATTACAAATGATATAATTGTAATTGATTAGCGCAAAGAGATTGCTTTTTATAATACAATAAACAAGCGTCCAAGGTCGGCTTGCGCGATACGGTTACTACCTACTTATAAAGGCTATATTGGGTTCGTGAGTGTAAAGGTTGCCCACAGTAGACCGCGGTCACCATATCTTCGAATTGTTCATCGAATGACAGTTAAATGTCGGTTAGCTAACCCTGCGCGTGTGTTAGCTAACCCGTCCCAAGCGAAGAAGATCGCGAAACAAACTCGTTTAAGCGGAATGGTTCCCATAAATGGATGGCATGGTTTTGAAACGTTATTTCTTTGTTAACATAATATTTAACGATTAGCTGATTCGCTCGGGTTTCACAAGAGTACAGTGATAGAATATTTTCCAAGAGGTACTTAATTTAACTATCAGCGAAAACTTGAATTTTTAGATTATTTATTTATTTTAGATTAGTGCTTTAAGAAATAAGCCCTCCATTTTAAAAGATTGATGATAATCTATAATATAATAAAACTGTAACAGGTCCAATTCTGTACATTGAAGATATTTTGAAAATTTTTGTTTGAGGGCACTCTATAATCGATACTGAAGCCAAAACAATTTTTTTTTAATTTTTTGTCTGTCTGTCTGTCTGTCTGTCTGTCTGTCTGTCTGTCTGTCTGTATCTTGGCCGCGCATCACGCCGAAACTACTGGACGGATTTAAATAAAACTTGGCACGATTTAAGTTAATACTACGAGGTATAATATAGGATACTTTTTATCCCGAAATTCAGCACGGTTCCCTTGGGAGAGGGGATGAAAGTCCAAATGTGCATATCGCTGTAATTCATTAAGGCGTATTCCGATTTAATCCATTCTTTTTTTGTTAGAAAGCAGGTTCTTTAGAGATTTTCCTGTAATTATTTCAAGGTCGTCAATTTCGTAGTTCAGAAATTATAGACATCACGATCTTCAGTATAAGGTCCAAATAACTTGAACCCCGGAATCTACAAGATACTTTGAATGAACGGCTCATCTTAAGCTGGCAAGCATACTTTATCGTATATAGCCATCGTGGAGAGCCCTATTTTGTCAAAGTCAAACTACTCCAAAGGCGTCAGATTTTGCCAAACGATCATTATACCTACATACTACATAGTAGGTATGGAGGTAATACATCGTATAGACTTAATGCTACAGTGTTTTCCTATGCAATTTAATATTCTAATCATACTAATATTATAAATAGTCCGCCAATTCGCATTGGGCCAACGTGGTGGACTATGGCCTATAACCCTTCTCTGAAAGGAGACCTGCGCTCAGTAGTGAGCCGTTGATGGGTTGTTAATGATGATGAATGATGAATATTATAAATGCGAAAGTGTGTTTGTTTGTTGGTTTGTCCTTCAATCACGCCACAACAGAGACACAGATCGACGTGATTTTTTGCATGGGTACTATAGTTGAGGACAAGGGCTACTTTTTATCCCGGAAAATCAAAGTGTTCACGAGGGATTTTAAAAACTAAATCCACGCGGACGAAGTCGCGGGCATCAGCTAGTTTAACAATATAACTAGTGGTTCGCCCCGAACTGAGACCTCGCGGTAACGGTATCCCATGATTATTCATTCAATCGATACATGATAACCAAAACTGACATTATTATTATGCCCGTTTTCACCAAACATACCTAAATCATCCCCTAAGTAGGAGTCTCTTAACGTAGGTAGCTCCTAAATACAATCCTAAGTCCTAACATCCGTCCCAATATCCTTTTAGGTGTCCCGTACAGGATCGTGATAAATAAGTTGACAGAAAACATCAATCACCTAACTTATAGGTAGCCCGTAAAGGTTAGGGAACGTTAGTGAAAACATTGAATTATTATGTAGGTACTAACGAGTGAAACCGGGTTACGGGCATCTGTACAAATCGTCATCTATCGACGCGAATAGAAAATATACAATATTTAACTAAAATTTAACTAAAAAATAATTTTAATTGAATAATATGGTACAAAAAAAATTACAATACAATTATTGTATTATAATAAGTAACTAAATAATAATGGTCGACGCAAAACTGTTTTTGGGATAGGTCGTTAGTCGTAACTCGTAGTTCCATGGGAATAGTTACTGACTGCGCCATCTATTAGCATTATTGTGAAGCTATGTTGATGCTATATGAATTACTGATGTACATTAAAAATTAAATAATCTCGTTTCTTTATAATATTCATATAATTTTAGTATTTGTTGTTCAAGTACAGGATATAAGTGACCTAAAAACATAAAATCAGTTTGAAAATCCATAGCGGATTTTCCTAGAGAGCGTCTTCAAGCGAGCGTATAAAATCGCCAGTTTGAAAGCCCCCCATTTCGTCAATTTTAAGGGAAAAATTAAAAAAAAAATATTTTTGTACTCAGTTCAAAATTATCTTTAAAATGATACGTAACAATTTTATGTAACGCGATATTTTTTTTTTTACTTCGCATTCGCTTCTATGAGAGCCCCCCCTGAAATAAAGATTTTTATAACTTTTTAAGCCATTTTCGGCTGGAGGCCATCGGTTTACATATTATATCTAAATTTGAAGTAATTACGTTCAGTAATTCAAAAGTTATAAGGCTCTGACAGACGGACGGACGGACGGACGGACAAGTGCAAATCGCTCTAGTTAACTCAAAGACCTTCGCTTCGCTCGGTCGATAATATAATAATTATTATTACTAAATATTAAAAATCATCAGCAACCCATCAACCGCTCACTACTGAGCGCAGGTCTCCTCTCAGAGAAGGGTTATAGGCCATAGTCCACCACGCTGGCCCATTGCGAATTGGCGGACTTCACACACCTTCAAGAACATTATGAAGAACTCTCAGGTGTGCAGGTTTGCTTACGATGTTTTCCTTCACCGTTGAAGCAAGTGATATATTCAATTGCTTAAACGACTCCGAAAAGTCAGAGGTGCGTACCCGGGAATCGAACCTGCGAACCCCCAAATAGGAGACCACAGTCCTAACTACTAGGCTTTCACTGCTTCAATATAATATTAAAAATATTAATCTATCTATAATATAATAAAACTGTAACAGGTCCAATTCTGTACATTGAAGATATTTTGAAAATTTTTGTTTGAGGGCACTCTATAATCGATACTGAAGCCAAAACAATTTTTTTTAATTTTTTGTCTGTCTGTCTGTCTGTCTGTCTGTATCTTGGCCGCGCATCACGCCGAAACTACTGGACGGATTTAAATGAAACTTGGCACGATTTAAAATAATACTACGAGGTATAATATAGGATACTTTTTATCCCGAAATTCAGCATGGTTCCCTTGGGAGAGGGGCTGAAAGTCCAAATGGGTAGTTCGCTGTAATTCATTAAGGCGTATTCCGATTTAATCCATTCTTTTTTGTTAGAAAGCAGGTTCTTTAGAGATTGTCCTGTAATTATTTCAAGGTCATCAATTTCGTAGTTCAGAAATTATAGACATCACGATCTTCAGTATAAGGTCCAAATAACTTGAACCCCGGAATCTACAAGATACTTTGAATGTACGGCTCATCTTAAGCTGGCAAGCGTACTTTATCGTACATAGCCATCGTGGATAGCCCTCAGCCCTGGCGTCAGATTTTGCCAAACGATCATTATAACTACATACTACATATTAGGTATGGATGTAATACATCGTATGGACGTAATGTTACAGTGATTTCCTATGCAATTTAATATTCTAATCATACTAATATTATATTACGAAACTGAAGTGGAAATGGGCGGGCACATAGTTCGAAGAGCTGATGGTCGTTGGGGTCCCAAGGTGGCGACCCCGCACCGGTAAGCGCAGTGTTGGCAGACCCCCCACTAGGTGGACCGACGACATCAAACGAGTCGCAGGGAGCCGCTGGATTCAGTCGGCGCAAGACCGAAGCTTGTGGAGGTCCATGCAGGAGACCTATGTCCAGCAGTGGACATCGAAAGGTTGATAATGATGAATGATGATGATGACTAATATTATAAATGCGAAAGTGTGTTTGTTTGTTGGTTTGTCCTTCAATCACGCCACAACAGAGCCACGAATCGACGTGATTTTTTTGCATGAGTACTATAGTTGAGGACCTGTAGAGTAACATAGGCTACTTTTTATCCCGGAAAATCAGTGTTCACGAGGGATTTTAAAAACTAAATCCACGCGGACGAAGTCGCGGGCATCAGCTAGTACATAAATAAAGTTAAAAAACTGTTATTCTAGTAGGTCTCCTTTACACACTTCTTGAAACGTCAAGTTTGTCTAGAGACCATTCCAGCGATGGTTTAGTGCAGGTGGTGCAGATCATGGTATACAGTACCTACTACCCGCCTAGTAGCTGTACTCTACTAATAGTTACTCGTAGGTAATGAATCGCAGGCTTTAGAACGAAGGTTAGAAAAAAAATCTTTAAGTAGCGATAATATTCTAATTATTGAGCAAAAAATAGCATTATCTGAGTCCAATTATAAAATAAGATTACACTGAGTTTTCTTATAGGTCTCTAAGCGAAAGCCCCCGCCGTGAATTACCGCAGCAGGTGGTAATTTGCGACGACGATATTGTTGACTATTTCAAAATTACGATTACCCGGAAAAAGTATTAAGTTTGCTGACTAATTTGTTTAATTCCGCAATACTATTTTAGTCTGATATCCTAAAATAGAACAGCACCGTTGGCTCGTGTTGAGGCGGCCCGGCGCGTGGCTCGGCCACCCGGGTGGTGGGATTGTGACCACTGTGATGCGCAGAGCTTTAAATTTTCCCTTAGTTATAAGTTATAGGATATCTTAACTCGGAAATTCAATATTAATTCGGAAAATTATGGTGTCATTTCGTAAATGAGTCGTAAAAAACTTGAGAGGTGTCAAGGGACACCCGGATGGAACGAAGTCCCTTTCGATTAATTAATTTGGCATTATGTTCAATATTTTCACACTACAATATTAGATCTCCGTAGCCTTGTGGTTTCTACAGTCAATAAACAGTTAAAGGTCGATAAAAAATTAGGGAAAGGTTCCACATGTAGAAATTGTTTAAAATAAAATTGAAAATGGAAAATTCGGTCTGTCGAGCTGGGATTCGAACCATCATCGACCTTTGGCTGTTTGGCGACTGTGGAAACCACAAGGCTACGGAGATCTAATATTGTAGTGTGAAAATGTTGAACACAATGCCAAATTAATTAATCGAAAGGAACTTCGTTCCATCCGGGTGTCCCTTGACACCTCTCAAGTTTTTGATGTGAAACATCTATAGCGGCACGTAAAACAGATTTCTCGCGTGGCGACGCCTCGCCACGGCATGCGATGTTATATGTATACTTAGTGACATAATTAGTTCCTATCACAATCTGTTCTTTTCTGCATATTACTTTTACAAAATAATGTCGATGTTTCACATCTGCCAGGCGTCCCACGACGTATCACAATTTTTTATTATTATTCATAATCTAATTATAAACAGTAGTACGAGCAAAATATAAATCAGGTGTTGGGAGCTGGATGCTGATCTGTACGGTCAGCTTTTTTCTGATTCAGGCTTTTTATCAGAAATGTCACGCTTGGTTAAGTAATAAGGCTTCTCGATCGTCGCAGACAGAACCTAGTCATTGCAATCGATAATAAATCTTATTTTCTGAATCTTGCAAGTCTGCATGAATTTCTTAACCACTCATGATCAACTTCTGCTGGGGCGCACGCAATGCATTGGCATAATAGTACATTGTTCTACGAGGGGTGAAAGTGACCCATTACTTACGAGGGCGTCATTGGAGACACGAGGCGAAGCCGAGTGTATCAATACGCCCGAGTTAGGAATCGCACTTTCTCCCGAGTGATACATAGTGCTTTATACTACACCTACGAGGAAAATAACAGACAAATTTTTTAATTATTGAAGTTTACTTTAGAGATACGCCGTCTACTTTAGAGGTACGCAGGCTACTTTTAAGGTACGACAGCTATTTTAGAGGTACGCCGGCCACTTTAGAGGTACGCAGGCTACTTTTAAGGTACGCAGGCTACTTTGGAGGTACGCAGGCTACTTTTAAGGTACGCCAGCTACTTTAGAGGTACGCCGACTACTTTAGAGGTACGCAGGTAGCCTGCGTCCCATATATGGAAAAGGAGTCGAAATAAAATTTAATTTTTTTACCCCGGCATGTGGGGTGTCATTGTCTAGAGCTCATTAAGTGGAGTCCAAATATATATTTTTTTATTTTTTAGCTACAAAAATGAAGAAATGGGGGGCTGTCAAATTTTTTTCGGTTTTAGACCAATTTTGTTAGGGGGTCATCTCAAAAACTAAACTAGTTAAGAATTTAAAATTTTGGTATATCATGTACTTTAAAGTGTTTTTAAACAACAAATACTGAAAACACCGATTTGTAATGCGGTTGGTAAGTTGTGACCAAAACAAACGAACATTTTTTTCCCATATACTAATTTAGTACTTTCTAAGAACTAAGGTATTTAAATATGTATCCAGTTTTAAAAAAATGATTTGGTCTTATGTACGGAACCCTAAAAGAGCGAGTCTCGACTCACACTTGGCCGACTTTTTACAATAATTGTAATTTTTTTTAAAATTTATCGAATCCCAAATCTGGTCGCGCGCCACTTCAAGGGAAAAAATATTATTTTAGTTTATATTTTAAATTATTTTCAGCAAGTTGTGATCTAATTTTATTATCTAAATTATTTATTATGCGAGGGATTATTCATGTATGCAGTGGTGCAATTACCATGTTTATTAAGCTATTGCATAGCTTTTATCGCGGGCTTTGAACTAGGATAAACAGTTTGAGCGCAGCGTCCGAATCAAGAAATTCCGTAACGAAAAAAAAACCTAACACCGTCGTTCAGTAAGCGTTCAACATTTTAGAGGTTCTCAAGTAGCTCTGTTTGGCGCGGTGTATGATGTCGCAGGTTCGAATCGCGTTCGCTTAGAGAGAATCGACGTTGGCTTAGAGAGCGCCCGCTACCGCGCCCGCCAGTCTTCGCGTGCGCGCTGTAGTTAGCGGTCATCAATGTTTCTATAGGACGTTATCACTTAAAACTATCGTCCGTAAACCGACTTTACAGACATCAAATTTTTTAATGTTTTTTTATTTACTCTACGTGTATCACTTTTAATTGGAATTATGTGTTGTATATTAACTTAAATTATAAAATTGCTCATTTAGCAGCTCCAATCCAAATGTAACTGCAACAATTTGTCTCCAAATGAAATGCACGCACGCGTGTGATCGCCCTTACCGCTTCACCAGCCGCCTCCCACGTGGTACCTACACTGAGTGCCAATTATACAGTAGTTCACGCCGCTCTCCGGCACAAGGTCTCTTTCAAATTACCACCATTCTGATTCGAGCCGATTCATAAGTGCTCAATTGAATTTTTATATATTGCTACCAATTTGATTTAATGCTTTTAAAGTTTTAAATAATATGGAACGTAGTATTTTTCTAAGATATTATTTACTGCAACATCTCCTATCACAGAATAATCACAGTATAACCCAGTCATTAGTATATTGATCTACTAATAGTACCTGGGAACTCCTATATATCTATTATCTATATATATAAAAATTTCGTGTCACGATGTATGTTCGGGTTAAACTCGAAAACTACTGAACCGATTTTGATCAAACTTCGTAACTATATGTACTTTGGTCCAACTTAAAAGATAGGATAGGTTTGGAACGTAGTTCCTTATCGCGCGGTACGGAAGGGGGCTAGACGGAAAAAATTAAGGAAACTGACACGACACATTTTTGAAACCTCATTTTTTGTTGAATGTGAATTTTGCATTGTATTCGGTATTTTCGCCTTAGAACTCGGCGTCTGCATGGCCTAGTGGTTAGGAGAGTCGCCTATAAATTCAACGTCGATGGTTCGAATCCCAGCTCGACAGACTGAATTTTCTATTTTCAATTTTATTTTAAACTAGCTGATGCCCGCGACTTCGTCCGCGTGGATTTAGTTTTTAAAATCCCTCGTGAACACTTTGATTTTCCGGGATAAAAAGTAGCCTATGTCCTCAACTATAGTACCCATGCAAAAAATCACGTCGATCCGTGGCTCTGTTGTGGCGTGATTGAAGAACATACCAACAAACAAACACACTTTCGCATTTATAATATTAGTATGATTAGAATATTAAATTGAATAGGAAAACACTGTAGCATTAAGTCCATACGATGTATTACATCCATACCTACTATGTAGTATGTAGGTATAATGATCGTTTGGCAAAATCTGACACCTTTGGAGTAGTTTGACTTTGACAAAATAGGGCTATCCACGATGGCTATATACGATAAAGTACAATTCCAGCTTAAGATGAGCCGTTAATTCAAAGTATCTTGTAGATTCCGGGGTTCAAGTTATTTGGACCTTATACTGAAGATCGTGATGTCTATAATTTTTGAACTACGAAATTGACGACCTTGAAATAATTACAGGACAATCTCTAAAGAATCTGCTTTCTAACAAAAAAAGAATGAATTAAATCGGAATACGCCTTAATGAATTACAGCGAAATACGCATTTTGACTTTCAACCCCTCTCCCAAGGGAACCGTGCTGAATTTCGGGATAAAAAGTATCCTATATTATACCTCGTAGTATTAACTTAAATCATGCCAAGTTTCATTTAAATCCGTCCAGTAGTTTCGGCGTGATGCGCGGCCAAGATACAGACAGACAGACAGACAGACAGACAGACAGACAGACAGACAGACAAAAAATTAAAAAAAAATTGTTTTGGCTTCAGTATCGATTATAGAGTGCCCTCAAACAAAAATTTTCAAAATATCTTCAATGTACAGAATTGGACCTGTTACAGTTTTATTATATTATAGATAATTTCTAAATGTGGAATTTTTCCCTAATTTTTTACTGTATAAATTGGATAACGCCATCTGTGAAAAAACAGTAACTCCACCAGAGTAACTCTTTGGTGTTGTATCAGTGCAATAGAAATAAACTAAAAATAATTCATCGTAGTTAATCAATTTAATACTAGATGGCACCACTAGTTTATTACAATTCCTTCACTAAAATACTACTACTAAGGTACTACGTTCCATCCGGGTGTCCCTTGACACGTCTCTTTTTTATCTTAATTATTGACAGCAATATTTGTTATTGCAAATAAAAATATGTTAAGTACACGACAGTCATATATACAGTTCGAGACTTAGGTTGCTAGGCAACCTAGCAACCTAAATCTCGAACGATGTTATTACGAGTATTAGTATGTTGTTAGGCAACCTAAATCTGGAACGATGTTTGAATGCGGTTACCTAGATATTGTTATAATTAATGATTAAACGAACTTACCTGTAAGTGAAGTTCTATCATGATTAAACCTTATTACACTTGTAGTTTGACGTATCAATGTTCCCATAAGCACTTAGTTTAGAAAAAACCACTAAAAATGAAAAATTTGTAGGTCAGTAGAACCTTCTTTCCGTTGACATATCCTGTTTTCTTCATTTAATTGAGAGTACTTGCACGCCGTGATATTTCAAAAGTTAAGGGTCAGCGCATTGAAAATGCTGGGAGGGAGGGACTTTAATCTCTTCGAACGTAGCATCTCACATAATTATGATAGAACTTCACTTACAGGTAAGTTCGTTTAATCATTAATTATATTTCGATGCTACGTTCTCTAGATTAAACCTTATTACACTTGTAGACTTTGAGAGTTTGAAATATCACGGCAAATCAATCACAGACAATCCATTTAATTAGATATAATGATTTTAATTATTGTTTTCAATGTTTGGTATACCAAAAATTAGTCGGATACATTTTATAATAACATCAAATGTTACTTATTTATGATCATAAAAATACAATTATTATAATATTTTTATAATTTTATTTATTTCATTATTTTTTAATTTATTTAATTAAGTTGGTATCTTAAATACTCCGAGCAAAAGATTATTTTTCTGCACCAGGCCTTATATCTCTTTTATAGAATTTGGCAAATATTGTTGAAGTATAGCCTTCATCGCTTCATCCTGCCATTTTCTAAATTAAATCTAAATTGACACTCGAGGTACTAGTATGTCGAGTGATATGTGTTGAAAACAGAGTTACAGCCACTCCACTAGCCCTTAAGGTCTCCTTTACCCATCTACCTAATGTCCGAGCTGAAACTTTGTTATGCGGCTTTTTAAAACTTATGAAAAGTAAATTGTGATTATTACGCAAAGTACAAGTAATGTGGTAATAATCAATCAATAACTAGCTGGAAAAACTAAAATTCAGGTCTTTCGCGAAAAAAAAAAAGGGAATTACAAACGCTGGTTGTAAAGTATTTGTTCGAGATGTCTTAAATAAATTAAATCAGGTATTTTAACTGAAATCTCATTCACCGAAATACTAATGTTATTAAAATCAATTTTTGAATGAGTTTGGACCCTATGAGCCCTTACAAGGGTCACAAGGGTCAACAAGGTAATCAATTTTTAGAAATTTCTTCAAGCAATTTTTCATTAGGTACCCAGTTAGCTAAATTATCTACTTCATTCGGTCAACTTCACTTATTTTACTAGCTAAAATGAGAGAGAGAGCCGATCTGCAGCTATTTAAAGATCCTTATTGAGCTCCAGATTGAAAAAGATTAGTTAAAAAAATAAATGATATTAGGTATTGAAGCCTGATACAAGTGTAAACGATTAGCAACGCAAAAGTTATACCAATTCTTTAAACATTTGTGTCGTATTGTTTTATGGAGTTATCTGACAAGTGACAATGACTCCAGCATAATATAAATAAACGACGGTGGGATGCTTCGTCTCAATAACGACTGCCGCACAATATTCCGGCAACCAGGGTAACCCTCTGAAGAATGTGATGGTTGCTGGATGGAATGAGAAAGGATTAAATCTTTAGACGAACGAAAAAACTAACGGCTCGCACACTAATAATAATCTGTTTAATATGGGAAACCATGTGGCTGTGAAGGCTAGGCAGGAACGACCAGTATGCCTTTAGCCTTATCACTTATCATCTTCTTCAATGATTTGAGTACAATAGAAAATGGCGGAAATCCGTAAAAATACCGTTTTTACCAAGATACAAAAAAAACACATTAACAGTGTAGTCATCGGGATCTTTGTACCATCAAATGTACGATGGACATTTTTTATTAATCCGACTTGCAAAAATGGCAAAGTCAGGCAAACCAAATTTTGACTCAGCATCAGCTATGCTTAGCAATAAAAAGATTCCACACCTCACACCACTGCCATATATCCTTAGCAAACCTACTTAAATGAGGGGCTTGTATTCCGCCCATACAGTTTATATATTAGTGTTATCAATTAGCAACAACTAACAAAACATGCTTTTAAGTCAAATCTTTTGCGAAAATTTTTAATCCAACAAAAGAGCTAATAACTCAAGATAATTAATATTATGGTTTGTCTTTTCTAGAATAAATTTATAAACACATAATTCAACAATTCCGATGCCAGCTTTTCTACCTGAATCCAGGTGCCGCTTGCCATATCTCCCTGAACAGGCTAAGGCACCCCGTAATAGAGGCGTCAGAATCATAGACGAATAATATTTACTACCGTGAATATGTCTCTAAGTAATATTGATAATCATCATCATCTTAAAGTTTTTTAAAATATCTGGACCTCCCTAAATCCCTTGTTTAAAGTCAGCCATATTAGACTGCTGGACAAGCAGATGTCAACAGTCCTACTAAGCGGGCAAATTCTTTTCAAACCTTTTAAATGTCATGATTTCTTTTGACGAGATATCGTCTCATAAATCGATGAACACCGGCCGCACGCACGAAAAAGGTGTCACCTTGCGCCTACGCCTGAGCGTGCAAGTCAGAGCGTGGAACACGCGATAGAGAGGCACGATCGGCCCAAGCGTCGGCTTGTTATGACGCTATCACGCAACACTATTGTCCGCAAACCGACCTTACAGACAACCAACCTTTTTTTTTTAATTTTGATAGGTTTCTCTAAAGGTAACTTTACTTTCATTTTATAAATAATAATAAAATCTTAAATCCGGCAAGTAGTACTTGGAATCATAACACTCCTTGATTCGTTTATTATAAAACCTAATGCGCAAAGAAGTTTCTTTGTCATATTAATATTGTCTTAACAAACTGTATAATTCTGTGATATTAGGCAGATATCGTCCAGATAAATAGGTCATGTGATCGGTAGGTACATCGTAATAATTTGATATGCCGTTTCATCAGGTAAGAAAAAACCATACGGTGCAGGAATAAGCTCGAACGGCAATACTACCCTATGTAGTATATTATCTATGGGCAATACCTTGAACTCGTATGAAGAGCTAAGTACTTTTGAATTATTATGAATATGCATCAAGTAACAAATATGCATCTTTCAGATCAATATTTGACATAAAACAACCTTTTGAAATTAACTTCATAACAGTGCGTACATCTTCTAATTTAAAATGTTTAGGAACAATAAATTTATTGAGATTTTTTAAGTTCAGAATTAAATGAGTCTTGCCGATCAGTTTTGGTATTAACAATATACTAGAATATATAAACTGATCATTACAAGGCTCGCATTCAGATACAGCACCTATGGTTAGTAACTTTCAATATTACTTATTTCGTGGTCAATGTAATTCGGAGCTTGTGGAATAATATGTTGTACATGATTTTGTGAAAACGCTATTCCATATCCCTTAATAAAACAGTTCAGTCAGAAGCAATCTGACACTATTGTTCGTAGAACAAAGACAATCTACCGGCATAATTTACCTGCGTGTCTAGCGGCGGCTGCGACTGGTGGGCCGACCACCGATGGGCGACGCTCTCGATGAGGGCGCGTGCTGCGCCTGCTGAGGAGCAGGCTCTTTCGCTCGGGTACTCCCCGTCAGGTTGTGGCTCAATGCTCCGAGCTTTCAAGTTTAAGTTTTTCTTAGGCGGTGCTGGTAACGGGTTTTAGTTGCTCATTGGGCCTATAAACGGCTGAGCGGCCCCTAATTCAGCTCCAGACTTATTTATTGCTTTCGCTGTTTGTATTGTTTCAACAAGTTTTTGGCCAAAAAGTACATAATTGATCAATCTTTGTTTCTTGCAACTGTTTTTTAGTTCCTTCTTTAAAGCCGTGAGTATAAAATAACGTCGAATGACTGACTCATTGTATTGACAGTCGCATTAAATGCGTCTCGTATTACCATCAGGTGAGATCTTAGTCGAGGGCTATCTTGCCATAAATTACCGCGTCTCAAAACAGCGATATCTTTAGACTCTTTTTCCAAAAGTAGGTAGTGTAAAACCTTCACTTAGAAATGAAATTGAGCTGCACAGTTCTCTTTATTTGACTCATAGCTCGCGTTTTTGTATGGAATTTGCAACGGCTTTGATCTCCGGATTGAGTAATGGCTAATTTACAATAAGCCGGAAGCAAATGAGACTCTATAAAATATTGTCTCCGGTTCAGGCAGAACTTCAAGATTCTCTTCCGTTGTTTGAGCGACTTCTCTCAACTGCGAGGACTCCCGGTAGCATTTACTAGTCGAGGGTCTGGGTTCGTCTAATAGCGGATCCGAAATTATGTCTGATTCGAAAGTTTGTTCCACTGCAATCGGAATTAATAACTACATTTTTCAATATGTAGGTAATTCATTAGGTAGTAAGTACTACTAAAATTGATTTAAAATAAATTCGCATGTAAACACTATTATTACATTGTAATTTGTAATACAAGCAAATAATATTTAAACATTCGTAACCGAGTTTCTTTGTGTTCGTACAACAAAGAAATTAACTACATAGGATGCTAGATCGAGTAGCTGGAGATAAGAATGATAATCCATGCATACCTAAACAGGTATAGCTATGTCCCGTACCTGCAGAGAGGTTCGGACACGTTACTGCGGGTAAGATGAACTCAAGCGTTGCATCGTGAACCCGAGTGTAAGTTGGTAAGAACTTATCGTAATTACTACGATATTTTGTTAATTATTGTTAATGGTATGTAATAACTCTAGGCGTTAAAACGTATACAAATAATTAACATAACAAATACCCTGTAGTTCGAAGGATGACTCAGAACTCGAGGAAGAACGCCGTTTATTTTTCGATAATTTTCTTTCTACTTTTTTTATTTTTTTCCTAATATAAAATAAAGATTCCATCTCACTACGCTTCCTTTTCAGCATTTTTAAAAAGCTTTTATAAAATAATAAATAATATGTCACGTGCATAATGGCGAAGCACTAAAATGTCAATGAAGAAAACAGGATATGTCAACGGAAAGAAGGTTCTACTGACCTACAAATTTTTCATTTTTAGTGGTTTTTTCTAAACTAAGTGCTTATGGGAACATTGATACGTCAAACTACAAGTGTAATAAGTATAATTGTGCAGTGTATCGTTTGGATATTACTATTTTTAGAGTATTATTATTTTAAACAGAAAAATAAGAATAACATAAAATTTTATAGATAACTATTTGTCTATTGTCGATTAATCTCCATAGCATATTTGTCCTTCAATCACGCTGCAACAAAATTACGGATTGACGTGATTTTTTGCATGGGTATACCATTTGTATATGTAGTTTTGTTGTTGAGAACCTGAAGGGTGACATAGCCTACATTTCATCCCGAAAAATCAAAGAGTTCCCGCGGGATTTTAAAAACTAAATCCACGCGGACGAAGTCGCGGGCATCAGCTAGTAATAATATAAGAATAAAATAAAATTAATTGATTTTACCGATTTCTCGAATCCAGATTCCTTTTTCTAAGGACATACTCGTATTTCGAGAATGAGAAGCTTTCTAGCGAAGCAAGACTAGTCTCGATCGGTGATTACAATTATTGAAAGCGTTGTTTGGACTACTCCTTGCTATTCAGAGTTTAATATAGTATTCGCTGGTGCTTATTATAATATTATAGTTCATTCTGAACTACCTTTTGTGATAACAATGTATGAAAACTCAGCCTTTCAAGGTTTATTTTATCATTTTCAAAGAATCACGGAAAAGTAAGAGAAAAGAACTAGGTATCTATTAGCCAAGTATTTCGCCCAACTGAGCTGGGTATGTGTGGTTCGGTTTACAACATTACGGATGCCATTTGTCTGTTTATCTTATCGCTCAGGTCGTATTGTTTCTGCTGGAGCTGTGCGCTCCGTTTGCAACACAGAGGACGCGAGCGATTGCATTTGTAAAAAAACCGGCCAAGTGCGTGTCGGGCCCCGCGCAGTGTAGGGTTCCGTAGTTGAAAGTCTCAACATACATTTTGAGTTCCATGGTTTAAATACTATAATACAAAATATGCAAATTACACTACGTGTAATATCTAACTTAGAAAACCCGATATAACTCCTTCATTAATGAACCTTACTTAGCTGTGATAGTTTTCCTTTAAAATTAATTATATATACTACTGCTGTGAATTTTTTCTTGTATCCTATATACAACCATTTAACTGGCAGAGGGGCGGGACACTTGACTCTAATAAAATTTAGCACTTTAAAATATCATATTTCACAAACGGATCCCTGAATTGAAAAATGGTGTTCCCGCACCCACAACGTTTTTGAAAGACCTATTCAACGACACCCCACACTATGGGATAGATGAGAATAAAAAAGTGTGTGTGTCAGCTCCGACGCACGACTGGAGTTTACTCCTTACAACGTCGTAATGCATTCGCGGCGCTCGCTGCGTCTAGGCGCCGCTCGGACCCGATCGGTACGCACTCGGTTTCCCGAAGCGAAAGCCCTTTCGCACGAAAACCAACCTTATTTACTCAACGTTAGGGTAGAAATTTGCATCGTTGTGAAAAACGTAACGAGGTAATTGATAAGTAGATTTTACTCCTCGAATTTTTCTCATACCGGGCGCCTAAAATTGATTCTTAAGGAGTAAACTCCAAAAAAAATTCATCCACATTTTACATGTAGGAGAGGTACCCTAAAAAAAATATTTTTCACAATTTTATTTCACCACTTTGTCGGCGTGATTGATATTTATATTATACCCTTGTCAAATTACAGATTTCTAGTACCAATAGTCTCTGAGCTAAACCGCGGACGGACAGACGGACAGACGGACGGACATGGCGAAACTATAAGGGTTCCTTGTTTACTACGGTACCCTAAAAAGTCTGCTTGCTTATTGCTCGCTGGCACACCAGGAAGTGGACTCCTTATTTCAAAATTATACTTATCCGTTATATAAATATTGAGCTTTTACTTCGAACGAGCATTCGCTGATATAATCGGTTTCATAAAAAGTTTCATTATTATGTACACCTAACTGGATCATCGATTAGTCACAACACAAGCTGACGTTAAATAGGATTATCTTGACCCACTTCGTCGCTTATTAATGTTTGTTTTGTCACTCGTATTAACTAAGAAGAGAATGCAAATGAGAGCAGCAACATGTTTGTGACTCTCGATGCCATGTCACGTTACATCGAACTATACTAATTCGTTAGTATGATGATACTAACGAATCGTGTAACTACACACATCAAAAGTGTCTAGGGATCAAGCATTTTTATGCGGATTTCTTGAGATTGAGATGTGGCTTTGTAATAAATTTATGATTTTATAAATTTATATGGATCCTTTTTGGTGCATTTCATAATTTGAATCAGGAACTGTCAATCAAATTCGAGTAAAAGATGAAAATCAGCTGTCAATATTTTCCCTATAAAAACATACAACGCATTGAAGACATTATTAGTGCTACTGTTTCCCTACTACTGATTAAAACCAACGTTATTATGGAGCGGCGACGTCATTTAAGCAGGGAAGAAATGCTCAGAGCCGTGGGAATGATAGAAGCTGGTTCCCGGCAACGTACTGTGGCTTTAGCTCTGAATACAAGTCAGAGTGTTATCAGTCGACTTTGGACACGTTACCGAAGCACTGGTACCGTGGCTGAGCGCCATGGAGGACGGTATCGCTGCACCACACGGAGACAAGACCGATACATTCAAATCTTAACTCGAAGAGCTCCAACAATAACCGCCATGATGTTAGCCGTGAGGCTTCATCACTCTTCAGGGAACTTAATTAGCGACCAAACAGTCAGAAACCGCTTGCATGAAGTGAACCTTCATTCCCGAAGACCGCTACGGGTACCACCTATAGCAATGCACAATCGTAGGATTCGATATCAATGGGCTCTTGAACACAGAAATTGGGCAGAAGAACAATGGCGTTTCGTGTGCTTTTCTGATGAGTCTCGTTTTGGTATGAGACCGGATACAAGACGTATACGACACTGGAGAGCCCCTGGACGCCAACAGCGATTAAAATCCTGCCAGGAAGTCCATCCTTATAGTGGTGGAACCATCATGGTATGGGCGGGTATTTGGATCGGCGGAAGAACTGAGTTGATTTGGATCAGAGGCAACCTCAACGCTCAAATTTATGCTGTGACGATTGTATCAGACGTCATCGTTCCTCTACAAGTGCAAATCGGTCCCTTATTTCAGTTAATGCATGATAATGCACGACCGCACACCGCAAGAGTTGTAAGACAGACTCTCGCCGCAGCTAACATCAATGTCCTGCCCTGGCCTGCTCAGTCGCCAGACTTGAACCCGATTGAGCATGCATGGGATATGCTACAGAGAAGAGCTCTGCCGAATATGGAGGGTATCCAGTGGCAAGAAGACCTTTTTTTGTTGTTGCAACGAACATGGGCGGCCATTCCACAGCGTGATTTGGATGAACTCATTTTGAGTATGCCAAACCGATGTTCTTGTATTGTTAGTGTTCGCGGTAGAAACACGGATTATTAATTGTTTAAGTTACCCAATAAAATTTTAAAGAAAACTGTTATTTCAGTCTTTTTTTCGAACTTTAATGTTAGTGGTTCAAATGTCAAAAATCCCTTTATTAGGAAAATGGCAAATTTCTTTATTAATGCAAAGGTGACTTGGTTTATCGTTACTGTGACAAACGAAAACACTTTATTTGATGAATCCTTAAAGAAAATTTTAATTAATATCAATCAGGAGAAAAGTTATTGCAAAAATATATGTTAATCCCTAGACACTTTTGATGTGTGTATTTTTACAAGCTTTTATTTAGCTTGACCAGTTAATTTATTTGTTTATTTATTTGTTTGTTTGGGTCTTCTCTGTCTCTCTCTCAAATCTTGCAAGATGAATTAGAACCACTTCCCGGTTTCCGATTGAGCTGAAATTTTGCATGTATAAATATAAAATGTGTAAATCGGATGACAATGCAATATTATTGTGCCATGGAGCTGATCTGATGATGGAGACGGAAGATGGCTATCGGAACTCTGTAATAAAACGATGTAACCCCATCGAGTTTGGGCTCGTTTGATTCGTCATGACAAGAACTCCCTCCTCCCTCAAGATCCTAGATGATATCCAGAGTCTAATGTTGTAGCTACTAAAAGCCTATATATAGTATTTAAAAATAAAATTTTTAATTTACACTTGTTAGAATTATAGGAAATATTACACTGTAACATGTCACGAGGCCAAAGTGAGATTCAGGTCATAAAACAATTTGATTTTTGATTATACGCGGATTGTGTGCTTTGGTGGGCAGCGGGAATGCCGCGAGTTATGCGTATGTTTCTGCCATAAACGTATATAATGCAAGAAGCGCTTTTGTTCGTTTGTTTTTGACGTGATAACGTCTTATAAATCGATGAACACCGGCTGCACGCACGAAAAAATGTCACGTTCCGCCTGAGCCTGCGCGTGCAAGCGAGAGCGCGGATCAAGCGATAGAGAGGCACTGTCGGTCAGGAATCTACCACCGGTCCGGAATGCTGATTCTGCAGAGAAGAGCCGGCTGAGTTTGCTACACGATTGAACGGCAAACCAAAACATGAACACATTTCGCATTTTTATTAGAAGGATAAGATAGCAGGATTGAATAATAATTTATTTACTGTCGACACACTCTAAGGCGTGAGTCAATCAGATTCAAGGTAAGCCGAGCCCGTGGCTACAGGCACTTCTGAAATGGGTAATTCAAGAAATAAGTTCCAAATGAAATAAATTCCATTCACAAAAAATCCCTAGTTACACTATTTATTTATGATCGTATTCAAATGTGTCCCGCCCGTAGCCAAGTTACACTTCATCATCATCATCATTAACAACCCATCAACGGCTCACTACTGAGTGTAGGTCTCTTTTCAGAGAAGGGTTTTTTTAGCATTTACAATCACAAGTAACTTTTGCGCATTTTTAACAGCTTCAGTCAATTCTGTTGGCGTCAAATAAACTTCCTCGTCGCTAGAATCACTTACCTATTTTAGGTTTATCAGTTATTTTTAAGATGACGTGAAAAGAAAATGGCGCGCGCAAAGCAAATTAAAAAAGTACACCAAGAAGGTTCCTAGTCTGAGTTTTTAACAATTCGGCACCATGGAGGTAGAAGTAAATAGGTTTAATGATGTTTTGAATTCACAAACACACATGTTCGTGTTCGTAGTGCACACGATGTTCTAAATTCAATTTACTTTATCTCTAGCGGATAAAAACGGCTTTTGCACTCAGATATCGAAGAGCAAAAATACTCTTTTCGAGATGGGGAGATGAAAATAATTTCTAAAATCGGTTTCTCACACGTCTTCGAGTAATCGGTGAGTATACATAAAAAAAATAACAGATAAGACGCCGCCGCTCCGCGCGTACTGTCTAGTGAGTATCGACGCCCAAAGGTTGTGTTACGCAAGTAGGTGCGATTGCGTTGGAGCGACCTCATCTAGCGGCTAACGGCCGGCTCTAAACCAAAAACTAATAATTTAATGCATAAATCACAGTTTGGCGCAGTGAAGGTGCCAAAATGCGCAACATGTGTTGCATAAAAATATACAAAAATGTAATCAATGCAGGCGATTTTGAAAGGTATTAAATTGCAAATAGAATGTTTTTGAACCGATCCAAAAACCAAAATTGCTGCAATCTACATGTGCTTTGATTACTAAACTATATTATTTCTGTGACAGGATGACATAAAATGAAATAATATACGTAGTACAGTTTAAAATTACGTCCAACGCGTATAAATAGAATAATACTAAATGGCTTTGAATAATAATTAAAATGAGATCTGATTTCTTACACGACACAATCAAGATTAATTTATCAAAGTTAAAAATTAAGTTGTGTACACTGTTTAATTTGTTTTTACTACATGTTTTAATCTGACATTTTAAAACGACACAACCTAATTAAAACTTTTTGTGGTTACTACTGCTTTTCTTGTCAAACTATACTTTTATCAGCTCACCGCGCATACGTTGTCCTCGCCCCAATTTTCAGTCCACGTACTTCTCCCGAAGTGTGAAACTCACAGAACAAAAAGACGCAGAAACTGATACACTGAGAGCCGAGGCTGTGAGACATAAAAGGGGAAAAAACTTAAGTGGCACTCGGGGACTGCCGCGGTAAAGCTATTGCATAGCATTTTTTATCAACTTATGCAATTATAATATTTATGCAACATTATTTTTGCATAATAAAAATTTGCAAAAAAATTAAAAAACAAACAAACAAGAAAAGCGAACTGTCACTACACTTCGCGAGTGAGAAAGAAAGCGATCGCTCGCCCACTGCGCCAAATAGAGCTACTTAAGAACCTCTAAAATGTTGAACGCTTACTGAACGACGGTGTTAGGTTTTTTCGTTACGGAATTTCTTGATTCGGTCGCCGCGCTCAAACTGTTTGTCCTAGTTCAAAGCCCGCGATAAAAGCTATGCAATAGCTTAAAGATCTCACACATAAATCCAAGTGCACATCAATAGCTATCTTTGATATCTTATTCTTCTTTATCAACCGATAGACGTCCACTGCTGAACTAAGGTCTCTTGCATGGACTTCCACAGGCCTCGGTCTTGCGCCGCCTGAATCCAGCGGCTCCCTGCGACTCGTTTGATGTCAAACTCGGGTCTGCCAACACTGCGCTTCCCGATGCGGGGTCGCCACTCCAGCAACTTGGGACCCCAATGACCATCAGCTCATCGAACTATGTGCCCCGCCCATTTCCACTTCAGTTTCACGACTCGCTGAGCTATGTCGGTGACTTTGGTTTTCCTACGGATCTCCTCATTTATGATTCGATCCCGCAGGGACACTCCGAGCATAGCTCTCTCCATCGCCCGCTGAGTGATCCTGAGATATACCCGAAGGGTATTATAACACAATCCAGAATTTTGGAAGCTACGCCTTGGAAAAATCCAGAAACATTCAGATCCGACGCCAAAAATGGGAAGGTCGGGTGTCCACTGTAGTACTGTGTCTAGCGCACGACGCCCTCGCGGACCTGGGATTGTAACTCTGTTCTGGATAACGTAAAGTATCAGCCTCGGTTGGTTACTCGTGTGAGCTAACTATAGTGCGGCTGATAGATCAGCTTAAAGAACAGTCGGAACTGTTTTCTACCAAATGGAAAAACTTTGTGAAACAAATGAATATAGGACTAGTGGTTCGCCCCGAACTGAGACCTCGCGGTAACGGTATCCCATGATTATTCATTCAATCGATACATGATAACCAAAACTGACATTATTATTATGCCCGTTTTCACCAAACATACCTAAATCATCCCCTAAGTAGGAGTCTCTTAACGTAGGTAGCTCCTAAATACAATCCTAAGTCCTAACATCCGTCCCAATATCCTTTTAGGTGTCCCGTACAGGATCGTGATAAATAAGTTGACAGAAAACATCAATCACCTAACTTATAGGTAGCCCGTAAAGGTTAGGGAACGTTAGTGAAAACATTGAATTATTTATCAAACATTGAATTTAACTCGTAGTTCCATGGGAATAGTTACTGACTGCGCCATCTATTAGCATTATTGTGAAGCTATGTTGATGCTATATGAATTACTGACGCCCATTAAAAATTAAATAATCTCGTTTCTTTATAATATTCATATAATTTTAGTATTTGTTGTTCAAGTACAGGATATAAGTGACCTAAAAACATAAAATCAGTTTGAAAATCCATAGCGGATTTTTCTAGAGAGCGTCTTCAAGCGAGCGTATAAAATCGCCACTTTGAAAGCCCCCCATTTCGTCAATTTTAAGGGAAAAATTAAAAAAAAAATATTTTTGTACTCAGTTCAAAATTATCTTTAAAATGATACGTAACAATTTTATGTAACGCGATTTTTTTTTTTTTTACTTCGCATTCGCTTCTATGAGAGCCCCCCTGAAATAAAGATTTTTATAACTTTTTAAGCCATTTTCGGCTGGAGGCCATCGGTTTACATATTATATCTAAATTTGAAGTAATTACGTTCAGTAATTCAAAAGTTATAAGGCTCTGACAGACGGACGGACGGACGGACGGACGGACGGACAAGTGCAAATCGCCCTAGTTAACTCAAAGACCTTCGCTTCGCTCGGTCGATTATATTATGATGATGACACTATAATATGTAATTTATAAGATTTAATATAAAAAAATCTTTTAAGAAACCGACTTCAAACGGCTCGCACCTCTACAAAGTATATATTTTATTGTTGATATTTTAAAAACAGCTCGACCGATTTCGATAAAATTCCAATGGGAATAACTGGGAAGTATACCCTTTGAAAGAAAAAGAGTTTTCCAAATCGGTTCAGGCGTCATCGAGTAATCGGTGAACATACATAAAAAAAAAGATTCCGACGAATTGAGAACCTTCTCCTTTTTTCAAGTCAGTTAAAGAAGAATGAAAGTTAAAAACTATTGAGCTTTTAAAAAGATGTATTGTGAGAATAGACAATGCAGGTTGCCGATGTCAAGGCGTTGCTACACGATACACTGGCAGTATTGTATTGTAAAGTATTGTAATTGACTGAAAATGGAGAAGCAAATACACTTTTGCATTAAAATTACGCGAAAGTACGTTTCTTTGTCCTTCAATCACTCGTCAACGGGACGAGGGATCAACTTGATTTTGTGCATGAACTAGAGTGATATACGTAAGCGTTCAACATTTTAGAGGTCAAAAGTAGCTCTGTTTGGCGCAGTGGGCGAGCGAGCACTTTCTTTACCGTATGGTGTATGATGTCGCAGGTTCGAATTTTCTTTCTTTCGAAATTCTCACTCGCGAAGTAGTGACAGTGCGCTTTTCTTGTTTGTTTGTTTTTTTATTATTTATTTTGCATAATTTTTACTATGCAAATAAAATATTGTATAAATATTATAATTGCATAAGTTGATAAAAAATGCTATGCAATAGCTTTACCGCGGCAGTCCCCGAGTGCCACATAATTTTTTTTTTTTAATTTTTTTAAAATTTTTATTTGACCATAATTATGGGTACATGGTTCTCCCAATCTTTTAATAACCCTCAACGCTGGTTGTCTTGGGCGTTCTTGGTGAACTAGGTACTTACGCCATTTTGTATGCCTATATACATGCGTATATATTTTTCTAACATTCATATTATTCATATATATTTTCATATTTGCATTTTGATCTAACAGTATCATACAACACATAAGCTTGTGATGTATATATATTACGTGAATTGAGATCGCAATAAGAGTAGGAAATATAATTTATAAATAGCTTTTTATAGGACAGTGGTCGAGGTTAAATGCTAATCAGGCAAGTTCTTGTTTTAAAAACAGTGTATGCTGATAAAATCAATCTACGAACTGTAACGCGAGGAAAGTGGCGTAAAGCTATTCTGGGTTAAGTGCTGTGGTCTGTAGCCCACCAACCCGCATTGGAGTAGTGCGTTGGACTTAGCACCTAAACTGTTTAGTGGTGGCTGATGATGATTGTCTATAGAATAAATTACCTTAATTGCACTAGTGACTGGAGGGTTCGATGTAACGTTGGCCAACCTATCTATATAGATAAAAATCTCGTGTCACGATGTATGTTCGGGATAAACTCGAAAACTACTGAACCGATTTTCTACTAGGCAACCTAGCAACCTAAATCTCGAATAATGTTAGATTGCGGTTGTGTACATTGTGTTATAATTTTGCATTATAAATGCGAAAGTGTGTTTGTTTGTTGGTTTATCCTTTAATCACGTCGCAACAGAGCAACGGATTGATGCGATTTTTTCATGGGTGTAGTAGTAATGGGTGTAGTAGTGGGTCCTCAGACCGGGAGAGCTACTTTTTATCTCGAATAATCAAAGAGTTCCCGCGGGATTTTTAAAAACTAAATCCATGTGGACTAAGTCGCGGGCATCAGCTAGTTATATTATAAGTGTAGCCGTTCAACATTCTCATCCCGTGTGAACCCTCTATTTTTCCCCCCATTCCTATATGTCCTGTTGTTTCCATAAAGGGTAACCTATGTCACTTTCTAAGCCCTAATTTATGCCAAAAAATAACGTCAATCCGTTGTTCCAATGCTGCGTGACTGAAAGACAAACCAACAAACGCTTTCGCATTCATAATATTAGTAAAGATTTGGACGACTCTATTAGCTAACCTTGTTACAACAAAGTGATGTTGCACAAGACGTCGTCGCATCTGATCCCGCGGACCCCGGCCTGCGACACAGCCGCCGTGAATATTCCGCGTTGGGCAATTAGCGAACCGTGAATCCATTTGCCTAGTGAGCGCCGAACGCAACCTCCACTACACCTTCAAAATAACATTCAGTTACTCAACTTTGCGTTTCTTCCGTTTCTAAATTGTTCTTAAAATTTCCATTTACTTTTATAACAGTTATTTGTTATACAAGAATGCAAAGTTGCTTTTTAACCGCGTGCTCAATTTTGATGACCGAGCAAGCGAAGGATCCTAAAATTTAAAATTAGAATCCTGAGCGTTAGCGAGGGAATCAAAAGAGCACGAGGTGAAAAATCTTTGCACTCGAGTGCAATACGTAACTTTTCATCTCCCCATCTTTAGAATCACTCATTTTAGGGTTTTCACTTGTTTTCAAGTTTCTTCCTTTTAATATAAGGTCTTAACAATATGACGTGAAAAGAAACTGGCGCGCGCAAAGAAAATTAAAAGAAGTATACCAAGAAAGAAGTTCCGAGTTTGAGTTTTTAACAAATTATAAAAGGTTGTATGATTAATTCGGCACCATGGAGGTAGAAGTAAATTATGTTTTATTAGTAGGTTTAATGATGTTTTGAAATCACAAACTTAGTGCACACGATGTTCTAAATTCAATTTACTTTATCCTCTAGAGGATAAAAACGGCTATTGCACTCAGATATCGAAGAGCGAAAATACTCTTTCCGAGATGGGGAGATGCAATAGTTATTTGTTATACAAGAGTGCAAAGTTTCTTTTTAACCGCGTGATCAATTTTGATGACCGAGCAAGCGAATGATTCTAAAATTGAATCACTTACTTCAAAATTTAGAATCCTGAGCTTTAGCGAGAGAATCAAAAGAGCACGAGGTGAAAAATCTTTGCACTCGAGTGCATTGGGCCAGCAAGGTGGACTATGGCCTATAACCCTTCTCTGAGAAGAGACCTGCGCTCAAAAGTAAGCCGTTGATGGGTTGCTAATGATGATGATGATGATGTTAGTATTATTCATTTTATCACCCTGGTAACACTCCGGTGGCTACAGCCATCAAGTGTTCAATAGTGATGCTAACTGCTGCCACAGAACTGCTATAAAACGCTGATTGACTAGAACAAGTAGTTAGCATCGGGTGCGCCATACAAAAGACATCAACGCGCTCCCAACACGACAACAATTATTATGATTTTATCTTGCCCCTAGTTGGCTGGTTGATTTGCCTTCATGATGTGAAATTGAACGATTATATCATTATTAATAGCTATTTATGCAACTGCATCGTAATGAGGGTCATTTTAATTCGAGTGATGTTTTTTGATACGAGGCTTGCCGAGTATCAAAATAGGATAGTACGAGAATTAAAATGACTAATTACGTTCAGTTGCATACAAGATTTTATCTACAACAAGGAAAATAAAATCATTAACAAAATACGCAGTAGGCTCAATAAAGTAACAAAAATTAACTCCGTAAGCCGCCACCAGCTGCCCGTGGCGCTTCTGTCAACAAAAAGTAACTCCGTAAGCCGCCACCAGCCGCCTGTGGCGCCTCTGTCATATGAACGGTACAAAAGTGCCAGAACTCAGAGCCTTAGCTTTAGGTATCCTATTTTAAGAAGATAACCATTTCGATTCAGCTCCCATACAACGAGCTGCATCGAAATGAGAAGCAAAACCGAAAGAGGGTTCATTTCGATTCAGCTGTCAAATTCGAAATTGGAACTTTTCGATGCTGGAGTAGATAAACAATATTTTATAATCATTATATTGAAATAATTTTTAAATGTAGTAATTTTTTGAAACAGTTTAGCCTTGAAAGCATTGTTAGTGCTATTCTACGAATGAAACTGTCTACTACGTGTGAAACTATTTCGGCAACCTGCGGTGCACATCCACAGGAGTCACGTTGTCATAATACAAATTATCTTTTAACAGACTTCAAAAAAGGAAGAGATTCTCAATTCATCGGAATCTTTTTTATGTAGGTATGTTCACCGAATACTCGAAGACGCCTGATCCGATTTGGAAAATTTTGAAGTCGGTTTTTTAAAAAGAAATTTTTAATTAAATTATTCTAGAAATACTCTGAAAATCTGCCCCGTTGAAGTCGCGGGTAGCTGCTAGTTAGCGTGTAAATTATTATTTCTAAAGATTAATGATATTAGCAAACGTTCACAGTTGTGTGATGTATCAATAAATTGTCCGCATTGTACGTTATTACGTAAGTTTCATTATGTTTGTAACATCGATGTATCGCAATAGAGTTGTAACGCTCAATTCATACAAGTTGAAACTATTATTATTATCTGCAGCAGCAGCTTTGTTGGTTTAGTGGAAGCTTGTTTGTTCGTGTGTCATGAATTTGTATATAAATGTTTAAAATGCTAAAAAAACAATACAAAATGTCGCGAAATATTACCAATACACTTCTGTCTCTGATCAGCTGCAGCGCCATCTAGTCGAGCCCTAGCCAAAACTTCAAGTGACAACGATCGTAGAAATAGAAACGATACAACGAAGTGTAACTTGGCTACAGAGTACAGGGGCAGGCCGCAGGCCAGCCTAGATCCCTGCATTCGTCGCGGCGTGCGGCAGCGCGGGTCAACGGCCTCCTGTCACCGCACCCTTTCTCTCTCGGCTCGTGATCCTCCCAGAGTTGCAGCGAGGCGCACTCTCCTAACCCAGATACAGCAGACACTGCAGATACCGGTACTGGGTGCAGAATAGCAGAGTGTTCCGAGTTTGTTCTGGTTTTGCAATTTAGGTTTTATTAGGCAATTTATTACGTAAACATAATGTATTAGTAGATTCCTTACTCGTATTTTCTTTTATTTGCATATATTTTATTAATAGTTTTCAACCACATACCTCTCTTACCTTGCAAAACCTACAGACGCACTCGTTTGTCTTCAGGTCTTTGTGTTTCCAAGCTGGTGGCCCTGTTTTCCGAGATACAGTTATCAACTAGTTCGGAAAACAGGTGCACAAAGTTTTCGAAAATATAGACAAATTTTTCAACTTCATTTATTATTTATAATGTTAATAGTGTAATCTTAAGCTTAAGTTGTAATTTGGAAATAAAATTCTTTTTATTTTTATTTTATTTTACTTTTCAATAATCATAATCAATTTTGTTCAGACCTGGATAGGTCGTAAAATGAGAAAAGATTGAATTACTATTCAATTACAATTTACGTAAAAAGGAAATTATTAAAAATTAAACTTCGTCATAATAATATTTTATTAATTAACTTTGCGGCTAGATGTCTTCAATTTGTATTTTATGTAACAACTAGTTCTGCACTAAGTTAAGTTTGCTCAGAGGAAAAACATAGGTAGTAAAGATGAAAGAGGCTGTGCTTGCGGGAACTATTATACGTTCCTGTTAATCATTTCTGAAAAATATAATTTTATCGGAATAAATTTCGATACTTTTAATTAAACAAATTATTATTACATGACCTAGGTACCTGGCTTATATAATTCTTGCGTAATAGTCACTTACTCACTTATTATCATACATTATTGTGTACGCATCAAAGATAAGGATTTATGAGTGCTTCTGAGTTATATCAACGCACAAGATATGCAAATTACAAAACAGAATGACTGTGCTTCTATCGTAATGCAAACATTTTTCTTCTTCCGTCATGCCTAAGAAAGCAGTAACAGCTTATTCATTCGTCTTGCCTGCTCTTTATATTCTTCTTCTTCTTCTTTATCAACCTATAGACGTTCACTGCTGGACAAAGATCTCCTGCATGGACTTCCACAGGCTTCGGTCTTACGCCGCATGGATCCAACGGCTCCCTGTGATTCGTTTGATGTCGTCGATCCACCTAGTGGGGGGTCTGCCAACACTGCGTTTCCCGGTGCGGGGTCGCCACTCCAGCACCTTGGAACCTCAATGACCATCGGCTCTTCGAACTATGTGCCCCGCCCATTTCCACTTCAGTTTCGCGACTCGCTGAGCTATACTCTTTATATTACTGCTAGTTTACTGCATATTACTCTATCAAAAATAACTTAAAAAACGGAGGCTTGAGTTACTTGGTTCCCTGGTTCCCTCTCAGCGCGTGCTGATCTTCTCCACTGTTTTGGAGAAGACCGGCACGCGCGGTTTAAAGGGATGTTTGTGTCATACCGTACGCGCGGTGGTAGGTGAAACATTCCAAAAATTATATGAAGTTACTTAAACTATAAAAGCGTTTATGTGTAATTTATAATCACTAAAGTTCCTTCAAAAAGGTCGTGTCAAACATTTTTCAAATGTGTGAAATATTAGTAATATTGTTACGAGAATCTGTCAAACTCTTGCATGTTTATTACAACAAAACGTCCAATTAAATTTATGATTTTCGTAAGATGTGCGGTTTGTAACGTGTCCGGTCAGGTCCCGGGTCACAGCCGGCGGCATGGGGGGAGGGGGGGGGGCACCACAGACTTCGAACATTAGCTAATCAATCGTTTATTTTCACGTTAAACTTTTTTAACATATAAAAGTTACCAGCAGTTTAACAATATAAAAGCTAGACCGAGATCATCATTTTTAGGGTTCCGTAGTAAACAAGGAACCCTTATAGTTTCGCCATGTCCGTCCGTCTGTCTGTCTGTCTGTCTGTCTGTCTGTCTGTCCGCGGTTTAGCTCAAAGACTATTGGTACTAGAAATCTGTAATTTGGCAAGTGTATAAATATCAATCACGCCGACAAAGTGGTGAAATAAAATTGTGAAAAACAATTTTTTTTAGGGTACCTCCCCTACATGTAAATTGGGGATGAATTTTTTTTTCCCGTCTATCCCATAGTGTGGGGTGTCGTTGAATAGGTCTTTCAAAAATATTGTGGGTGTGGGAACACCATTTTTCGATTCAGGGATCCGTTTGTGAAATATGATATTTTAAAGTGCTAAATTTTATTAGAGTCAAGTGCCCCCCCCTCTGCCAGCTAAATGGTTGTATAAAGAATACAAGAAAAAATTCACAGCAGTAGTATATATAGTGAATTTTAAAGGAAAACTATCACGGCTAAGTAGGGTTCATTAGTTAAGGAGTTATATCTGTTTTTTCTAAGTTAGGTACTAGACGTAGTGTAAGTTGCATATTTTGTAATATAACCATGGAACTCAAAATGTATTCAATATTAATAAATAATATTTGAGATTATAGTAATTTTTAGTGTAGGGTTCCGTAGTTGAAAGCAACTACGGAACCCTACACTGCGCGTGGCCCGACACGCACTTGGCCGGTTTTTTTTTAGTATAAATGACGCAATATTCCACCGTCGATTGATTTGATAATATGTAAAGCCAGTTGTTTTGGCTATTAATGATAATATTATGTCCAATCCCAATATTTAAATCATCCTCTCTCTGTTATGCGAAAAATCCCCCTTTGGCGGCCGTAGGCGGCCAATGCTTTGTTTATGTTTGTTTCACTGAAGATCACTTTGTATTACGCAACAGTGATTCGTAAGTATAACTAAGCTTGTGGTTTATTACTGCACCGAAGATCACGAGTATTATGTTTTGTTTTATTGGAATCGAATCGTTCTCGTAATATACAAGGTTTTTAGGGTTCCGTACCCAAAGGGTACCAACGGGACCCTATTACTAAGCCTACGCTGTCCGTCCGTCCGTCCGTCCGTCCGTCTGTCATCGGGCTGTATCTCGTAAACCGTAATAGATAGACAGATGAAATTTTCACATATTATGTATTTCTATTGCCGCTATAACAACAAATAATAAAAATTAAATTAAATTACAAAAATTAAATTAAAATATTTCCATGGGTACATGAAAATATTTTAATTTAATTTTTTTTAACGGAACCCTAAAAGAGCGAGGCCCGACTCGCACTTGGCCGATTTTTTACATTAGTGTTCTCGACTTTTCTGATGTGAATATAATTATAACATGCATTGAGGAATAAAAAATAATCTATGCAAATAAATAAAATTGCAGTGTCTGTAAGTAAGTCAGAGTGTGTTTTGAAATAACTTAAAATTACTATTATCGACCGAGCGAAGCGAAGGTCTCTGAGTTTACTAGAGCGATTTGCACTTGTCCGTCCGTCCGTCTGTCACAGCCTTATAACTTCTGAATTACTGAACGTAATTACTTCAATTTTAGATATGATATGTAAATCGATGGCCTCCAGCCGAAAATGGCTTAAAAAGTTATAAAAATCTTTATTTCAGGGGGGCTCCCATACGAAATGGGGGGCTTTCAAAGTGGAGATTGTATTCGAGGCTAGATTTCTAAAACCACTTTGTTTTAAAACTTGAAACTTACACATAATTTGAGTTATATTCTGTACTTGAACAACAAATACTAAGATTAGATAAATATTATAAAGAAACGAAATTATTTGAGTTTTAATGGGCATCAATGTTTTTAACAAAACTTCACTATACTGTTACTAGATGGCGCTGTCTTTAATATTGTAAATATGCATCCCATCCACGAAAGCAGATGACGATTGACGTCATCAGATTCGGCGCGTTTTAATTACAATATAATATAGTTAAAACTACCTTATGGGAATTATGGGATACCGCGAGGTCTCAGTTCGGGGCGAACCACTAGTTAACTTAGATTTTTAACAGAACTTAACACAAACAAATTACGTTTTGGCGGTCTGTCTGTGTATGAGTGTACGTGTGTCGAAATGATCGGATTTTACACGCGGGTGAATAAATTAGCACTGAGGTTTTTAGGGTTCCTTCGTAAAAAAACTTCATATTAGAAAAAAAACTTGAGAGGTGTCAAGGGGCACACAGATAGAACGAAGTTCCTTTCGACTAATTAATTTGGCATTGTGTTCAACATTTTCCCACTACAATATTAGATCTCCGTAGCCTTGTGGTTTCCACAGTCGCCAAACAGCCAAAGGTCGATGGTTCGAATCCCAGCTCGACAGACCGAATTTTCCATTTTCAATTTTATTTTAAACAATTTCTACATGAACCTAACTTTTCCCTAATTTTTTATAATTTAAAAATAAGTTATAAAAAATTAGGGAAAAATTCCACATGTAGAAATTATTTAAAAT
Organism: Oeneis ivallda; assembly: GCA_029955525.1. Classification (NCBI taxonomy): domain Eukaryota; kingdom Metazoa; phylum Arthropoda; class Insecta; order Lepidoptera; family Nymphalidae; genus Oeneis; species Oeneis ivallda. Next base: position 256,564 of record JARPMR010000022.1, on the reverse strand, counting down.
AAAATAGAAAATAGAAAATTCAGTCTGTCGAGCTGGGATTCGAACCATCGACTTTTAACTGTTGAGCAAATTCACATTCAAAAAAGTGTCGGTTTCAAAAAATCGGCCAAGTGCGAGTCGGGCCTCGCTCTTTTAGGGTTCCGTTAAAAAAATTTACATAAAAATATTTCCATGTACCCATGGAAATATTTTATTTAATTTTTTTAATTTAATTTAATTTTTATTATTTGTTGTAGCGGCAATAGAAATACACAATCTGTGAAAATTTCAACTGTCTACCTATTACGGTTACCGAGATACAGCCCGCTGACAGACGGACGGACGGACGGACGGACAGCGTAGGCTTAGTAATAGGGTCCCGTTAGTACCCTTTGGGTACGGAACCCTAAAAAGTGTCGATCCGTCTAGCCCCCTTCCGCTCCGCACGATAAGGAACTACGTTCCAATTGGTTGTCTGTTGGTTTACGGACGATAGTTTTACGGGATAACGTCATAAAGAAACATTGATGAATGAATGTGTAACAAGCCAACGCTTGGGCCGATCGTGCCTCTCTATCGCTTGTTCCGCGCTCTCGCTTGCACACGCAGGCTCAGGCGGAACGTGACACTTTTTCGTGCGTGCAGCCGGTGTTCATCGATTTATAAGACGTTATCACGTAAAAATGTTCTAACGAACGTCGAATGATCCCGTCGGCTACTTCCTTTTCTCGGAAGCGGGTATACGGATACTTATTATCCCGGGAAATGAAAGGTTATCTCGGGATATCAAAAACCTAAATCTGCTTGGATGAAATCGCGGGCATCACCTAGTCGTTATATAAAACGCACGTTTAATCTGTTCACGCCGAACATATCTCACGTTCGTGCCACCGGGCCGTCAGCCTTGAGCTCTAATGTTAAGCTAACCCGCGAACGGAGTTTTTCCAAGTTGTTTATTTACATTCACCATGCAGTTACACTGAATGTTTTAAAATTTTTAGTGGCTAATAAATCTTAGAACAATCACACGGTACCGACCAAAGGACATACAACACACAGAAAATCTTTCACCTTTATCATAATGCCGTAGAATTACAACGAACAATCTCAGGGACACAGGTTTCGGCAACAACGATATAAATGGTGTCGCTAACGCAAAATCAAAATAAAATCCTATTAATAACCATATGTGCAAGTATCTGGGGGGTAAGGGAGCGCACCTCCATCTAGCGCTCCAAACGTCAACCTCACCTGCCCGCGGTGCCCCCTGCTAGTCTACTGACGAGGCTATGACGACCGACAAATGGCGGTATAACCATTTCATACTGGCTAAACTGAGCAAATGGCACAGGCCTGTGTCGGGCAGCAGCGACACGGGTGCGATCAGTTTAGCCCTGCGATGACCAACACGCCTGCCCAGCGTGGTCATTATGGGCAAAACCTTGTATGGATATTCGCACAAGACCATGGCCCCTAGTTCCCGGCGGCCTCGCTATTCCTGACCCTGGCAGCGGTCACGGTAATGGCGGGGCAGGGGGTGCTAAGAATCTCCGGACGAGGCCGCTGGATTCAGGCGGCGCAAGACCGCGGCCTGTGGAAGTCCATGCAAGAGACCTTTGTCCAGCAGTGGACGTCTATCGGTTGATAAAGAAGATGAAGTGCAAGTATCATTCTTAGTTTGTCCTTCAATCATTCAGTAATCCAGGAACATAGGCTAGGTATATTTTATCCCGGAAAAACAGGGGGGAAAACAGGGGAACCTACTGTTTTTGAAAGCAGAAAGCAAAGATTTCGCGGGGAATTTAAACAATAAGATAACTTCATCCACATGGACGAGCTCGTAAACAAAGGCTATTATTCATCATCATCATCATGAGCAACCCATCAACAGCTCACTACTGAGCGCAGGTCAGAGAAGGGTTATAGTCCATAGTCCACCACACTGGCCCAATGCGAATTGGCGGACTTCACACACCTTCGAGAACATTATGAAGAACTTTCAGATGTGCAGGTTTCCTCACGATGTTTTCCTTCACCGTTGAAGCAAGTGATATTTAATTGCTTAAACGCACTTGACTCCGAAAGTCAGAGGTTAGCAAAACCCGGGATCGAACCTGCAACCCCCCGAATGGGAGACCACAGTCCTAACCACTATCAACCACTATCCTATCACTGCTTATAAGGCTATTAGTATACGAGTAATATTATAAACTAGCTGATGCCCGCGACTTCGTCCGCGTGGATTTAGTTTTTAAAATCCCTCGTGAACACTTTGATTTTCCGGGATAAAAAGTAGCCCTTGTCCTCAACTATAGTACCCATGCAAAAAATCACGTCGATCCGTGGCTCTGTTGTGGCGTGATTGAAGGACAAACCAACAAACAAACACACTTTCGCATTTATAATATTCATCATTCATCATCATTAACAACCCATCAACGGCTCACTACCGAGCGCAGGTCTCCTTTCAGAGAAGGGTTATAGGCCATAGTCCACCACGTTGGCCCAATGCGAATTGGCGGACTATTTATAATATTAGTATGATTAGAATATTAAATTGCATAGGAAAACACTGTAGCATTAAGTCATATATACGATGTATTACCTCCATACCTACTATGTAGTATGTAGGTATAATGATGGTTTGGCAAAATCTGACGCCTTTGGAGTAGTTTGACTTTGACAAAATAGGGCTCTCCACGATGGCTATATACGATAAAGTACACTTGCCAGCTTAAGATGAGCCGTTCATTCAAAGTATCTTGTATATTCCGGGGTTCAAGTTATTTGGACCTTATACTGAAGATCGTGATGTCTATAATTTCTGAACTACGAAATTGACGACCTTGAAATAATTACAGGAAAATCTCTAAAGAACCTGCTTTCTAACAAAAAAAGAATGGATTAAATCGGAATACGCCTTAATGAATTACAGCGATATGCACATTTGGACTTTCATCCCCTCTCCCAAGGGAACCGTGCTGAATTTCGGGATAAAAAGTATCCTATATTATACCTCGTAGTATTAACTTAAATCGTGCCAAGTTTCATTTAAATCCGTCCAGTAGTTTCGGCGTGATGCGCGGCCAAGATACAGACAGACAGACAGACAGACAAAAAATTAAAAAAAATTGTTTTGGCTTCAGTATCGATTATAGAGTGCCCTCAAACAAAAATTTTCAAAATATCTTCAATGTACAGAATTGGACCTGTTACAGTTTTATTATATTATAGATGTAAATGAGCCCACAACGACTTGCCTCATGCTTCTGAATCTCTGCTACATCGCCACAGACCGTGCTTCTGCGGTACACGTAACTACCTCCTTTTTCACTGTGCGTAAAGCCTTCGTACTTTCATACTTAGATCCTAGATTAGAACCTCGGGTTCTATCAAGTAGGTATAATAACAAAAAACTTTCAATCCATCATCAATTATTATTGGCCTTTTGATTTAGTCAGTTACATCAAAATGCTTTCTTTACGATACATTATTTTGCTAAAAAATATACGTTTTTTAACCCCCGACGTTTGTCTGTCTGTGAGTGTGTGTGTCTGTCAGTGGCATCGTAGCTCACAAACGGATGGACCGATTTCGATGCGGTTTTTTTCATTTGAAAGCCAGTTTCCTTGCGGTGTTTCTTAGCTATGTTTGGTCCAGCAGTGTAAGAGTATCAGCTCTTTTCCAAAATATGTAAGGCATTTTTGGCGTATGATTACTCGATTATGTGCTTCACGCGTGCCGGTATAATCGTTGAATGACAATAATTAATTGATAACTTTGACAGTCATAGATTCTCATGTCGGTGGTGTTTTAAATTTTCAATTTACGTTTATTAAGTTCTTATGTAAGCCAAGTGAAGTATACCTCGCCTCCTTTTGATTTTGACAGATGCTCGTAGACTATAATCGTTCAAAGTAACCGCAAATCTCGTTCGCCTCACATGGATCGTTTACTTATACCAAACCTAGCCCTGCGTTTACACTACGTCTACATTGTACATTCTAAAGTGCTAGTGTTCCCAATTAGCTTTACACTTGAACAGGTTATTGCGGTTTTAGATCATATCGAGCCTGCGACTGACTACGAAGGCCATTTCATGTCAACAGAGGGCAGGCAGTTTTTGCACAGAACCAGGACCTGTGAAGGACATGTGAAAGACATGCACAGTGTACAGTACACATCGGCTCTCAACCGAGGCTGTGCAAAGCTAACGTGTGAGAAAAAATTAAATGGCACTCGGGGACTGCCGCGGTAAAGCTATTGCATAGCATTTTTTATCAACTTATGCAATTATAATATTTATGCAATATTTTTTTTGCAAAAAATTAAAAAACAAATAAACAAGAAAAGCGCACTGTCACTACTTCGCGAGTGAGATTCGAACCTGCGACATCTAAAGAAAGTGGGCGCTAGCCCACTGCGCCAAACAGAGCTAAATGTGAACCCTCAACGTTAATAATTAATTGATTAGTCTTTTTATGAATAATAATCTATATATATAAAAGAAAGTGGTGTTAGTTACACTATTTATAACTCAAGAACGGATGAACCGATTTGGCTCAAAATTGGTGGAGAGGTAGCTTAGAACCAGGAGATGGACATAGGATACTTTTTATCCCGTTCGACCGCGTTTCCGTCATGTTACTATAAAACGTGGTATAAGAAAAACGCATCTGACATGGAATTACAAAACGCAAATGACAGTGGAATAACAAAACGTAAATGACAGCTAATAGTAGATTATTAACCAAGGGGATAAAGCAGTGTCTTCTGTCGCGGGTGACTTAAATCGCGAGCGTAACGAAGGACTCGAGGTTTACTCCCGAGCGTAGCGAGGGTGTTAAAAACTTAAATCACGAGCGAAGCGAGGGATTTAAGACGAGTCCTGAGTGTAGCGAGGGATTTAAGTTCACCCAAGACTAAGACAGCTTTATCACCGAGGAAAATACTCTACTTTTCGTACCATTTGCGAAAAAATTAACACAATAATAATATGAGATAAGCATTTATTAAAAATATGACAATTAAAAGTAAAAGTTAACATTCGAAACATTGGTCCAATTATTATTGATAGAGAGAGTTACATTTTTGTTTGGTACATTTATTGTTGATGAGTTGATTTGAGTATTTCTCTGTTCTTGCGTCTGAGCATTTGCACTGATGGAATCCGACAATTCACTGTCACTGTCGCTTTGATTTAACATCGTAACGTATTTTTAGAACATTTACTTATTTATAAAAATAAATTAAAATAAACTTAACGTTTATGTATTTGAAGAAAACAAAAACGCGGCAAATTCCTAGACTAATATTTTTTTGTCGGAAAGCAAAGGCATCAAGCTCATACGGCCTCGTCGGTTTTCGTAATTTTATTTAATAATCATAACTGCATAATAAATGCGTATTCCTTTTTCAAAAAGATGTATAATGCTTTATATACAAACTCAATGGTGAAACACAGATGTAGTTCAGTATCGGTAAGTATTCCAAATTTAAATCACATTCTCCCCCTAGAGGATGAATGAAATTCAGTACAATTTTCTTTCCCTGTTTTTAACAGATTAAAAATGACTATTGTTATGTTCGCTTTTTGTGGCACAGAATGTCACTTTTTTGAGCAAGTGGTACGAAAACGTAATTTTGTCTTTGGTTAGGTACTATGGTAAAAAATTTGACAATTATAAAAAGTGTTATATTAAAGCATTATCAGTAATGCTTTAATATAACACTTTTTATAATTTAATAGAAAAAATTATAATTGAAAATATTAAAATTATAACAGTCACAATAAATAAAATCTAAAACAGCCTTTTGTTGTAGTAAGATATGATAAACAATTGTACTTAATTTTACCAAAATAAATGTATGCATAACAGAGAACGATGGGAGTTTATGTATTTGCAGAATCAACTTTGCAATTTTTTTAATATCGAGTAAAGTTTGCGTCATCGTTTTTAGGAAACAGCCATCAGGCCAGAAATACGATCAATTATAACTACTTTTTTTCATAATATTATGACCCATAGATTTTAAATAAGACGATCTTCATTCGGCTTGTGATTCGGCTCACGAATGATGATCGTGACTGCACACAGCGCCTTAAAGTCAGGATTTCATTAGAGCGGTGATATTATATCACTGCGCTGAATACGAGCAACGATTAAAAGCCGGAATTACACTCCGCGTAAGTTAGCCCAAATTCGCGAAGCTGAACGATTATGCTTCATTTGTGTAACGACGGACAGGCGAGCTAATGAGGCCGTGCTCTGATGCTTTAACTATAAAATGAATCATTTCGCATTCCAGAGCCAAAATATGCAACTTTATTTTATTACCATTTTGCAATCATAGAATGATATTATGCAAATACTAGCGACCCGCCCCGGCTTGGGACGGGTAGTAAAGCATATTAAGCCTATGCTATGCAAACTCCTTGAAATGTTCCCTAAGTTATATTGAACAGCATACTGAACAGTAGGGGAGACCGAGGGGAGTTGAAACAATTTTGACATTTTGTTTCATACACCAAATACTATAGACAGAAATCGTATGATATTAATACCAATCGATAGGTCATTCTTTACACTTACGAATGACTAACATAAAGAAATTGTAAGCGTTAAATATTGTGGTGAAAAATCGACTTAACCGTAACAAGTCAACTTGTTTCAACTCCCCTCATGCCGAGGTAAGATGAAACAGGGGCCGAGGAGAGTTGAAACATATGATTTTTGAGAAGTATTAAGGGCTGTAAAATAAAAATGATGTTATAATTTAAAGTTATTTATTAAAATAAAGCTTTTCAAGTACGAAACAATTTTTTTATCAATATTTTGTACTGATATATCAGTTAAGTAGGTAACCACAGGTCTAATACAAATAATCAACTCCTAAAGTAGTTAAAACTATTCGTAACATTAATTAAAATAACAGTCAGATCAACAAAATGTTTCTTATATTATAAAAAACGTCAATCTGACAAGCAGTTGTGGCAAACATAAGAAAGTTCCCCACCAGTGCTAACTTCATGAGCCCAGTTTTTGCATTCCAGAGATTGCGCCTATTTTTCTTTGGCTCTGCTATTTGAATATGGCTCAAAACAATAAAGGAAAAAGGAATTATGTATTATATTATATGAGTATATATTTTTTTATATATCTGTAGAGAGAAGTATGATTCAGATTGAAACTTGAAGCCGCATCACGTAGACTCTGTTTCTCAATGTTCTTCTGCAGCGATCTGGTATATTCAGCACTCGCCAAACCTCTATCCGTCTTTCTTTTATAATCAGTAGGCATCCTGAAACAAAATAATCAAAAAAATATATAAACCTTACCTCGTAATATAAAAATAATAGAAACCATACAAAACAAAACCGAGGAGAGTTGAAACAGTCCGTTTCAAATCCCCTCAGTTGAAGAAATCCTCCCAATTTTTGTAACATTATACACCAAGTAGGAAACACTAAGAAATAAGATGTATCAGTGGTGCCATTTAAATGATTAATTGATAAGCTTTCAAAATGTATATAACCTGATTCAAAATCCAAACGCATTACCATAGTATAGAAGGCTTAAGAAATCGTTTAAAACTTACTTTTCATTATTTTTGCGATGTGTGAACCAGAACTACGTAACTGGGCGCCAACGGTCACAGACGCCAACTGATGCGCGGGCGGGTGGCGGGACGCGGTTTATTTGCGACTTTGCCAGTTCGCTAACGGCTCTAGGTTCCGAGAAATCACTGCTGTTTCAACTCACCTTTGTTTCAAAACCCCTCGGTCTCCCCTACGTAGGCTTATAAAAGAAGTATATAGTAATGTCAACGCGGCGCGGGGGTGGTCACTAGTCGCATCACGTGAGCGAGTTCCGTCGTCGCGTCCCGTTATCATCATATTTCAACAAATTTACACAAAACCTTAACAAATTATACACTAAAACCTTCCTCACAAATCATCCTATCTATTGGTGAAAGCCGCATGAAAATCCGTTCTGTAGTTTTTGAGTTTATCGCGAACAGACAGACAGACAGACGCGGCGGGGGACTTTGTTTTTACAAGCTTTTATTTAACTTGCAATGTTTGTTTGGGTCAAATATTGCAAAATGAATTAGACCCACTTCCTGGTTTCTGATCGAGATGAAATTTTGCATGTTTGTGTAAATCGGGTGACAATGCAATATTATAGTGACATGGAGCTGATCTGATGATGGAGAACTCTATAATAAAATGATGTAACCCCATCGAGTTTGGGCTGATTTGATTCGTCATAACAAGTACTCTGATCCTAGATGATATCCAGAGTCTAATGATGTAGCTACTAAAAGGTTGCATTTAAAAATAATTTTTTTAATTTACACTTGTATAATATGTAGTGATTTATAAATGTCGATAAGCAACGTTGGATACTTTTATTTAATTCTTTATCGCACATACAGAGGAAACAGGTTAAGAAGTATTGCTCCAGTTTCAAAGCATTGCAGGAAATGCAAAGCGATCTAATCACCTGGGTGACCTCCGCTGAAAGTGCCAGGATAAAAGAGAGGCTGAGGATGATGCTTCGTAAACTGAATAAACAGCTTAGCGTCCAAAATTTAAACATATAAACAAGTAGGCGCCAGGATGGCCTATATCAAGGGGTTGTTTCGGCTAAGCGATGATGTGTGGGCGTGTAATGAAACTTGACAACTGAATTCTTCTTTGAACACAAAATTATAATCTTCAATCAAACAAATCATCATCATCATCGTGTGCCTTCCTCGTGTTGAAGTTTGGCGGTCATCATGCGAAAAGCTTCTCTATTTAAAGCCGCATCTTTTAATTTTGGGTAAGTCAGCCCAGTCCACCCCCTTATATCGTCCAACCATTTGCGTCTTTGGCGACCGGGAGCTCTCTTGCCTGCTATCCTCCCTTCCAACACTAGTTTTGGGGACCTGGAGCTCTCTTGCCTGCAATCCTCCCTTCCAACACTAGTTTTGGGAATGAAAATTGGGTTCCTCTTTGTAGGTGTCCAAAGAAAGCTACTTTTCTTCGTATAATGGTGGACATGAGTTTTCTCCTTTTGTGGACTAATTCCAGTACCCTGCTATTTGGTGTAAAGCTGTTCCATGGGATTCGGAGCATTTTCCTATATATCCACATTTCAAAAGCTTGCAATCGACTTGTTGCTTCCTTTTTGAGAACCCAAAACAAATCAGTCAATCACAACTTGAGAACTCTTCCGGTAGTTTGATAGTTTACTTTGAGCAGTAATTCCTTAGATCACGATATCTAACAGCGATTCGTTGCAGCCGCGGTGCGCCGGTTACCAAGAGATTGTTTGTTCTAATGGCTTCCTCGCTACCATCTACGCAACGCTCCGCTAGAGGGCCTGCCAGTGCCCTCTGGTTATAGACGCGCCGTCAAACTTATAATAACACTGTAACAGGTACAATTCTGTACATTGAAGATATTTTGAAATTTTTTTGGAGGGCACTCTATAATCGATATTGAAGCCAAAACTGTAATTTTTTTCATTTTTGTCTGTCTGTCTGTACCTTGGCCGCACATCACGCCCAAACTTTAAGATTTAAATGAAACTTGGCATGATTTAAGTTCAAACTACGAGATAGGACATAGGATACTTTTTATCCCGAAATTCAGCACGGTTCCCTTGGAAGAGGGGGCGAAATACAAAACGTGTACTAAGTTGTAATTCATTAACGTTTAGTCAGATTTCATTCATTCTTTATTTGTTATAAAGGACGTACTTTAAAGATTGGTCCCGTAAATATTTCAAGGTCATCGGCTTATACCCTGATGATGCATGATACAGCACTCCTAAACTATAGAGATTCAGAAACTGTTGATTGTGAAATTATATCGCGAGTGCCAAACATCGACTTCATGATTGAATACCAAGTACCAAGCCTCAACCCTGATGATGCAGGATATTGCCCTCCTAAACCGTGGGGATTTAGGTATTGTTGACGGTGAATTGCGGGATTTTTAATATAAGTGTAAAATAGTTTCATGAGATATCAGTACCCATACTATACCTAAATGCAAGTGTTGGTTTGTTGGTTTGTCGTTCAATCATGTAGCAACGGATCGGCGTGATTTTTGCGTCATCATCATCATCATCTCAGCCTGCGAACGTCCTCTGCTGAACACCCGGTCCTCATCTTTCCTCATCCAGCCACTTCCCGCCACCCACTTTATATCGTCGCGCGTCGGACCAACGTGCTGGAGGGCGCCCCACACTACGCTTACTTGTTCGCGGTCTCCACTCTAGAAATTTTCGGCCCCAATGGCCACTGCTCCTGCGACAAGCATGGCTTGCCCACTGCCATTTCAACTTGCTAATGGTTTGGGCTATGTCGGCGACCTTGGTTCTCTTACGATTTTTGCGTAGATATAGTTAAAGATGGAGAGTAGACACAGGCTACTTTTTACTAGTGACATAGGCTATTCTCGGAAAAACAAAGGGTTTCCACGAAATTTTACAAACTAAAAATCCACGCGGACGAAGTCGCAGGCATCAGCTAGTGAATAATAATAACATGATTGAATTTAGATACATATCCATAGTCCCTGTGCCTGTGTTTCCCGTGGACTCCAGGGGAGGGGGAGTTGTCTGACATGGACAAAGTTGTACAGTTATTTGTTTAACTAGATTAGATCTTAACAGCTTCGTTGAGACACAGACATCGTCACAGAGATTGTAAAGCTAGACCATCCAATTGAACAGGGTGCAGGTAAATATTCCCATTTTCTTTTTTAGTTTTCACCCATAACTGATTTATGGAAATTGGTATGTAGAAGAGAAATGTTTGTGCTCTAAACCGAAAAATATGGAGAAAAGGAAAGGATCCATGTCATTAATGATGACCTATTCTGTATTAAACTTAAACCAATTTCGCTGAAGCACATCACAGGTGGCTTTCAAAAGTTGATGGTCAAAAGGAAGTTTACAAGGATTAATGGTAGGTTGGAACTCTGACATACGAAAATGGGTCCGCCAACCTTAATTTTTTCAGCATTGTTTTCGTAATAGTATATTTCATTACAAGTGCGGAAAGGCTGTCATTGCAAAGAGTTCCGACAAATGTCTACCCGAGCCGAGGCGCAGCCGAAGGCGAGGGTTGACAGTCGGAACAAGTTGCAATGACGGTTCCGCACGTGTACTGAACGACTATTTTTAATACAGTTGCGAAAAAATGAAGCAATTTAATAAAATAATAAAAACACAATAAACTCAACTAACTTAACATTTATTTCTTATAAAAGTTATAATTCACATATACATTGAAATTGGTACAGTTTTTTATACTAACTGGGGAAGTTTTAGGTTGCATATTTACTGTTTGAGACAAACTATTATTAATTTCGTATGATTGTTCATGTATATTTGTCATACAATGGCGTTTGCTAGTTGATGGAGTTGGATCTGATGAATTATCACTATCAACGAAGGTAGATGTATTCACTTATATCCACGTTGTTCCTTATTTTCAGCATACTTTTTATCATCGAAAACCTCGACCATAACGTAGAAGGTTTTAATTTTGCTGCGAGTTCGGAGAAGTATGCCAACATAACATTTTCTGAAAAACTATTTGCTTTTTTCTCTTCTCTCCACGCAATAAATTCGTCGTATGTAGATATGTAGCGACTTTTTGACTTTTCCGGTAAAATGTTCTCCGAAGCATTTTGTGCAATTATACTGAGTTCCGGTGGTGTTAATTCAAAAAAACTAGGGTCGAAATTACTCATTTTGTGCAACAAACAACTAGACTCGCAAAGAAAATTTCTGAAAAATGGCGCCAACCGTAGAATATAAGCAGAGTTTTTTTTTCTTCACCCATTCTGGTAGGCAAAGGGCTATGCCCATACAGCCAAGTCTTCAGTAGAATTTTTTTGTTGATATGAAATGAAAATGAAATTTAATGAGATGAAATGAAATGAAACCTAACCAAACTCATTCAATCAATCATTAAATCTGATATTGAAACAAATTAGTAGGTTCTTTTTAGAAATATACGTATTTGCATGAATTATAAAAACTTCTATGAATTTTTTTAGTAAAAACTTCATGGTTGGTTTTTCTTTTTAGTAGACATTATTTTGACAGTTGGGAAAGAGAACGCACGAGTTCGGGAAAGGTAAAAAAAAAGCACGAGTGTGTAATAGCTCACATCCCGAACGCTATACGTCCCTGCAATACGCCACTTTTTGAGCAACTGTATTAAAAATATCATTTCAGCCCAACTTTTCCACGTATAAGCTGCTGAGGATTCCTCCATGAAAGGTTGAATCGACCTCAAATATGGTCGAGCGAAGCAATGGCTAGATCATGCGTCATGCTCGTGAACGGGTTCCGCCGGCGGGAATGGGGCTACTTTCTGTCTGCCCGTCTTTAACATGAATTGAATTGTAGTACGTTTTGTGGAAATGTCATATTCTATTCTAACAAAGTTGCACGGGTTAAATCAGCTTGGCATCCAGCTGCCCACAAGATAGTATAAAAACTTATTACAATGTAATAGCTACTACATAATATTGTAAAATGATTATTTTGAAAAGAGCAACTGCTGAGTTTCTTGCCGGCTCTTCTCAGCAGAATCCGCTTTCCGAACCGGTGGTAGAATCTTGACGTGTCATAAGAGCCACAGGTTGGCCTACATGAAATAAATAATTTTGAATTTGAATTTGACCTCTGGCGTGTCGCAACTCGCAACGTCCGGCACGCGAGGCGGCGAGGACTGAGGAGCATCCTCGGCCGCTCGCCGCGCGGTGTCGGCGCTGGGTCGCGTTACATCAGCCCCAGGCCCCACCACGGCGGCGGCGCAGCGCGGCGGCGGCCGGCGGCACAGTGCTCGCCCGCCCGCCATGTCCGCCGCACGCTCGCTCGCCGTGCTGCTCGCCGCGCTGCTCGCCGCGCAACTCGCGCTCGCCTCGCCGCCCGCGCCGCGCGCGCGCCGACAGCTGTCCGACGACAACGCTTTGCAGCCCCTAGACGTGAGTACACCCCCAACAGCTGTACAGTCGGAGGCAGCCCGCACACAGTCAATATTATTGTCAATAAAAATATTGTCAATATTTTTTTTTATATGAAATAATATTGATCAATCCTTCAATACGCCCCGCACACACGCAATATTATTGACAATATTCGTAAATATTGACAATAATATTGATAGTGTGCGGGCTGCCGGAGAGCGCCGCCGACGCTCCTAACCCCGCCCCGCCGTCTTTGCATGTATTTTGATTTTTGACTATCCCAAACCGACGACTCACCCGCGTAGAGGGCACAGTAGGTAACGTCGTAATGTAAATTTGTCAACTAATTTTTCATCCCCCTGAATCATTTTGAAAACCTCGTAACGAAATACCTAGTTCTACAAACAAAATTTTTTTAACTCCCTCCAAAAAGCTGCCTTTCGGAGGGAGTGAAACTAGTAGTAGGGATGGAATTACGAAGAAAAATGTCAAAGTGGGTCATAAGATGAACTGGTTATTGCTAGTGGTAATAATTCATTTTAAACTCTTAATGGAAATTTATACTTATGTACTTAATACTTAAGTTTATCGTAGTGTAGAGATTTATTGATGAAAAAATAAAAGTACAAAGGGCGTACACATATTAATTGTCTATATTTGGGACGCGAACAAATCTTATCGCTTTTCGATGTCGCCGGCACGGGTGTCAAGATACATGCACTGAGGGGAAGCGCCTGATAGCTTATGTATTATTGCGGCTGTTTATTATAAACTGGACCGCAAAGAAAAAGGTCGGTTAGGAAATCTTCAAAATTAAAAACTACGCATTTTCATTTATTTTACACTAGCTGATGCCCACAACTTCGATCGCATGGGATTTAATTTTTATAATCCCTCGAAAACTCTTCGATTTTCCGGGATAAAAAGTAGCTTATGTCACTCTCCAGGTCCTCAGCTATACCCATGCAAAAAATCACGTCGATCCGTAGTCGTGTTGCGGCGTGAATGAAGGACAAACCAACAAACAAATACACTTACGCATTTATACTATTAGTAAGGATTTATTAAAAATAAAAAGATTGAATTCATATTTCCCTTATTTTTATTTAAGCATATTAAATTATTCTTTAATTTAGTATTTATTTCATTAAGCTAGGTCAGGTACTTTTGCAGATATTGAAGATTTTCTAACCAACCCTTTTTCTTTGCGGTCCAGTTTATTTATTTTAATTTCAGACCCTTACTTGGCGTGCTTGGTTGAGTCGGTTCTTAGGCTTCTATTCCACTTCCAGCGCTCAGGCTTAGTTTAGAGTTCTGTGTTCTACCATGCAATAGTTTGTCATTTTTACATATCTATTAATGACTATGACCTGGCAACTAAGAAGTCAACTACTTTTGTGTATGTAGAACTCTAAGCTTCCATTCATGACAGTGAACGCAGGAGTCTTGGTTGTTGGCTGTGCGATAGACGCCTATACACGTTTTACTCGTCTTGTTTAGTAATAGGTAGTACATAAGTAGGTTAACACAAATCACTGATGACACACTATCCGGCGCGGTTCTCATGATTACAATTTAACTAATTTTATGTAATCATGAGAATCCATTGAAATTATTAAATTATTATTACTCGTTAGTGAGCTTTCAGTTGTAATTGCGTATGGGCATGTATATTAATTGTTTCAAATTACGCAATAGACTTTTCAATTTCTAATTTTGAACCGATTGTTATAGAACTTTAGCATATGAATAAGTCATTCCCGTGACAATACAAATATGAGTTTTATGTGAACTACGGGTACTTACTTCCCCGTCTTGCTGTATCAGGGGGTAGCCCACCTTAACCGGAACGACTCAGGTACCAAGTCGATATAATATATTGGCTTTGTAATTAAACTCTGCGTTTAAGCAATTAAATATCACTTGCTTCAACGGTGAAGGAAAACATTGTGAGGAAACCTGCACATCTGAGAGTTCTTCTTAATGTTCTCGAAGATGTGTGAAGTCCGCCAATTCGCATTGGGCCAGCGTGGTGGACTATGGCCTATAACGTTATGGCCTGTATTGTTAATGATGATGAATGATGAAGAGTAATGTCCACAAAAACCGTGAGATCAGGTCATAATTAATTTTTTCGTAAACTGTCATTGTAAATATGTAAATTAGATCTGCATAACTTCTCAGATTTTATGTTTTCCCTACGTGATGTGTTAACATTCGGTTCGTGCGCCGTGGCGCAACCCGCGTCCACCGGTCGGTGCAGAACATTAACGATACTACTTTGCATTACTTACTAGTATTTGGCAACGCCACGCCGCGGCGCACAAAGCCAGTGTTCTGTCGAGCGTCGGATCGTGTGTCGTCGCGTATTAAGTACAGATTTAAATGTAATGCGTGATCTACAAAACCGAGTTTTATTACGTCCGAGCTCGCGGGCGATGCGCGTTATACAACAGCGTTGTGGCACGCACGAGCCCAGTGTACCCACAGAGCAACTCGCCGTCCTCTCGCGCTCCATGTAACCTAAACTCTACTTTTCATTTGCTTAATAATTGTAATGTGGTCGATCAACCACGAGCGCTGAGGGTGTATCTTTGCTTGTGCGTGTAACGAGTGGGTATGTATCTACTGTACAATTATAAGTTATAACTAATGCCATTATGTCATTGCTGGGAGGAAACTCGTTTAGCTCGTTACCTCTCGGGGCGAGGTGCGTGCGCGGGCGTTTGTTTTTAAATGAACTGAAACAATCAATATTATAAAAGTATGCAGGTTTTATTAATCTGGACTTTATCCGGATTAATTTTGTTTACATTTTAGATTGGCACTTTGATTACCTTTAGCTAAAGGAAATCCTGCTTTTGTAGATAGAGCAAGACTTGCCTTCACCTGGCAATGCAAAGCAAGTCGAAATACCCGCGTCGTACCTAAGGTTGACAAGTGCAGGTCGTAATCGATATCGACTCCGTACACCCCGCTCACTCAGCTCGCTTCGTATAAATGCTTTCAGCCACTGACCTCTAGCATAGTCCGCTTGACGTGTCGATTCAAATGTCCTGGAAATGCGTGGTAACTAAAGACATGTACCATTAGAGTTTAGCATAAATTACTCTCGTTTCTGTTAGCAATTGCCACTAAAACGGCTATACACAAGTTGCTTCCCAACGGCGTCGCCTGCGGCCTGTCCGGCGCATTAACGGAGGTCAGTGCTTTCAGAGCTCTGAGAGCGCCAGCGGACGGAGTTGTGACGTCACAATCGATCCCCAAGCGGCGACCGGCCCGATACCATTATGTCCACCGGGTCGCTCAGTATGGACATTGTGAATGCCGTGTCGCAATTTATCGTATCTTTAAGCCTTCACATTATGATTCAATGATAACTTCTTATGTAACATCTCTCGTCTATGGAGCAATAACCAAAAAAATCTAGATCAGACGTAGTGCTTATATCGGTAGTGTCTGTACGGTAGACGAGTGAAAGACATTCTTAAGTACAAGGCACTGTTCGGTCCATATAGAAGTTGACGGCCAGTGGTGGAGACTGGGCGTCGACATGCTATGTGTCTGCTACTATGGCTTCGTATCTCTGCTACGAAGTCATAGTAGCAGATCACAGAGAATAGATAATTACAGCTGCACAATCATCAATCAAATGTGCACGTTGGAACAGGCAGATAAGCTTCTGTTTGACAGCAGGTAGCGCCCTGCTAACTTCATACAAGTCTAAGAAGGCAAAATAGTGTCCACGCCACGTCTACACTGCTCCCCACTGCTGTATACATCGAGATGTGACGTAGACTACGTGAACAATTATGGATCTATTTTTCCTTCGCTTCTCTTATCTTAAAAGGTACACTAATCGCAGAAAACGTGCCGGAAACGCAGCCGACGCCTGACGACGTTCATAAGTTTTGTTTTTCACTTCTAAGTTCTAATACGATTTCATTGTTAGTGTGCACTAAGAACGTCCTATGAGCTGTTCAGCGCAGCTTACGAGATCGTTTTATGCGAGAAAATATTTGTTTACCTTTTAAGGGCCAATTTCACCAACGTAAAATAAGTCTTATCCGGGCGTGATATTTTGACAGTATTTTCAATACAAAAACTGTCAAAACGCCCAAATTATTCCTCGGTAAAACGTCACTCGACGTTGGTGAATTCGGCACTAAGACAGGTAAGGAAAAATAGGTCTCCGGTCTGCGATCGGTCTGCCCCTAGCGCCGAACTGTGACGGAGCGACGATATGGTCGCCACTGACGGACCTGCCCCCTGTTGGCCGCCACACCAGCGACAGTCAGTAGCGACTTTACCGCCGTGACGTCACAAGTTGGCCGCGGGGGTATCTTGCACTAGCCCGCAGCGCCGCAGCTGCCGCCGTCCCGCCACTACTCGCGCATGTCCGCCACTAACACTGCACAACTACATTGCATACATTTTCATTGTAGTATACCATACTCTATTAAAATTCAAAAGAATCGTTAGATCAACTTTTGCTAACTTTGAAAAACTTGACTTGAACTCGTCTGAAGAAACCTAATAACTATTTTCAACAAAAACTTATTTCACATTCTTAGAACTTACTTCTGTACAACAAAATCATTTTGATTAAAACTACTCTTCTTAAATATATCCTAAGTAGGTCTTAATAATCTCAACTGAATTTCTTATTATGTATTTATTGATATTAATTAATATTGCTAAAATGTTCGTCTACCATTGTTGTTTTCAGTCATAATGAGAAACTCAAAATATGACCTACTCCAACTCATTATGCAACGCAAAATAAAGGGCAAACGAAAACCTGGCCGAAGACCAACTGACGAACATTCTGGTTTAAGAATCTTCACCAGTTTTCGTTTCAGTTCGGCAGACTTCGGCACGGTGTTTGTGTGCGTGCAACTAGAAAATGTTGTGCAATAGCTTTAACGCGGCAGTCCCCGAGTGCCACACGTATTTTTTTATTTATTCGCTTTAATACCAAAGTGACATAAAAACAAACAAAATAGGAAATACCTACGCAAAAGAACAGCTTAAAAATCTAAAAGAAATCAAAAACGACAATTTTGTTAGGAATCCGTTCACTTCAAATTAGGTACTTTTAATAGAAGGTGGAAACGAATACTCTAATATCCACTGCATATTGTGCATGCCGCCGCCATTTTGGGCATCCGACAACATTCCGAACGTTTGAGGAATCAAAATTAGTTGTACGGAGCGTTACTTAGACCTATTGGTAGGTATACCTGCCCCCGTAGCCAAGTTACACTTCGTTGTATCTATTCTCTTTCTACGATCGTAGACGCTTGAAGTTTTGGCTAGGGCTAGACTAGATGGCGCTGCAGCTGATCAAAGACAGAAGTGTATTGATAATAATTATTTTGCGGCATTTTGTATAGTTTTTTATAGCATTTAAAACATTTATAGTACAAAATGCCGCGAAATATTATTAACACACTTCTGTCTTTGAACAGCTGCAGCGCCATCCAGTCTAGCCCTAGCCAAAACTTTAAGCGTCAACGATCGTAAAAAGAGATTAGATACAACGAAGTGTAACTTGGCTAGAGGGGCTGTGTGTCGAGCTGAGGCCGCGGTAATCGGCACGCAACACGCGTTCTCAGTTTTTACCAAACTGAAGGTCGCACACCACACACGCCTCACCACTCGCCGCGTCCGCGCCGGCCGCAGCGGCCACTTGTTGACACACTTTCGAGTTTAGCGTAAATACACTATCACACATTTAATTCATGCTTTAACTAAGTACACAAATTAACCTTTACTTTATCTCGTATCATTTCAACAATGAAGCTTGAAACACTTAGTGACGCCCATTAGGTTAATTCTGACCGCATAGATTATTGCTTCCATAAGTGGTAATACCACGTGGAACATACGTAAATACAAACATTAAAAACAATTTTTTAGTAGTTGGCTACATAATCTGACCCTGGATATCATCTACGACTAGCGTATTCGTCCATACGAATCAAACGAGCCCAAACTCGATGCGGTTGTCGTTTAAGTACTCAAGTTGCCAAAACCACCTTCCGTCGTCATCGTCAGACCCTGAATATTATCTAAGGTCAGAGTACTTTTCAAGACAAATCAAACGAGCCCAAATGCGATGGGGTTATGCCTTTTCATGAGAGAGTTCCGATAGTCATCTTCCAGTTTCATCATCAGATCAGCTCCATGTCATGATTTACATAATATATACTCGTACATGCAAAATTTCAGCTTAATCGGAAACCGGAAAGTAGTTCTAATTCGTCTTGCAACATTAACCTAAACTTTGACCTAAACATACATACATACATACATTGTAAGTTAAGTAAAAACGTGTAATAAAATAAACCCTTCTAACTACATAAATGAAAAATGCTATCTTTACATTATAAAAACCTTTACCACAATACTCTACGCCGTTTTAAGTACGCAAGCATTACAGTTTATTGAAAGTGAACTTACTAAACCGGTAATTTTCCTCTCATGTAACATACAAATATATTAAAACAATAGGTAACACACTATGTATGTACACCCTGTCGCAACGCCGCATAAACAATCGTAGTTCACATGATAATGTAATTGAGCGGGAAAGAAGATGAACAATAACTATTGCGATGTGTATTGGGTAAATCGCAGTGTATAGAGCTGCTCGCACACTACCGTCCCCCCGCACGCGCTCGCGTCGCACGACATGACTTACACAGTGCCATAAATGCGAATGACCTAGAGTTGAAACATTGCCACATTCCTTTGACGCTTCCGATGCGACTGACGAGTGCTATGTCTACGAGTGGGTCATTGACCATTAGTACCTGTTGTAACTTTTATAATAGTTCGTTAAACATTATTTCCGTTCGAGTAGAGTATTTCTATGTGCCAGGAGGTGCAATTTCAACACTGTTTCAATCTTCCCTTTAACCTGCTGGAACTGGACATTAGATTGGGTATCTGACTGATATTTTTTATTTATTTACAATAATGTTTTTAAATTTACATTGCAACACAACGTTTACGTGTGATTTGCAACACAATGCCATTTTTTCTTTTTTAAGTATCTTAGTTAATCTTGGAAATGTAGAGCTTTAAAGTTTCCTGTTAGACAGAAAGAGCGCTACTGAATTGTGATGTCACAAGTCAGCCACTCCATACACATCATCATCATCGTCATCAGCAACCCATCAACGGCTCACTACTGAGCGCAGGTCTCCTCTTAGAGAAGGGTTATACTCCATACACACTCCATAGAAAATTTCCTTTCAGAATGAGACAGATACAGTCACGGTAAAACAGATTATAACTTATTTGTTTTTTACCTATTTATTTTCTGTTTGTACATGTCATTCTTACATGTTACATTTTCGATTATAAATAATGAATATCAACATTTTGACAACAGTCAAATACCCCATTGTGTTCATTCTCTTCCGGCGGTCGCGGCGCTCCGGGGTAATCTGCGATCATCTTAACGTTGTACAGCTAGAACCGCAGGCGGAAACAATTGAAAGTGGTCGATAGAGGGGGGGGGGGGGGGGGAGTGTTGCGCCAACGAAAGTGCACGGAGAGGTTTTTGCATCGGTTCCCGCGCGCTTGCACAACGCTGTCACCCGACACCCATACCTTATACTTGTCGATAGTCAACATTATCACACGAGTAAATAATACACTATACACTTCAGTGAACTACAAAACTACTTTAAATGCTTTATAATTATCATCTATAGAATGTTTTAATACTTGTTGAATTGCTATATCTTAATTTTTTCTTTCGACTGTCCTTTTAAAGGTCTAGTCATGCATTCAACAAGAAACCATAATTTTCTATGACTAGAAACATACTACAACATCTAAAACCCAATGTTTTTGATGTATTTCTAAAAAATTGTTTCTTGATAGGTATGACTACAGGCGCGTGTCGTGACTCGTGGCAGACATGCGTCGCGTGTTACGAGAATGTTTCCGTCGTAAGTCGAAAAATACATCGCATACTAAATTATGCGTATATACTTCGTAGATTTCACTTAAAGATAAATTATACTATGACTTGTTGATTATTCCGGGCTACTTAAAAATAGCAACAATCCTTATTACTATCCATACTAAAATTATAGATGCGAAAGTTTGTTTGTTTCTTGGTTTGTCCTTCAATCACACAGCAACGGAGCAACAACAAAAAAAGACAACAATATGTAGAAATAACGAACCTTTCGGGAAAATACAAAAAGGTCTTTAGGTCAAATCCAAGAGTTAATCCTAGAGGCGTACCGCAGGGGAGTATACTTGGTCCACTCCTTTTTCTAGTGTATATTAATGACTTACCACTCTCCGTAAATCAAAAATGTGTCCATTATGCAGATGACACAACAATATTTATTAAAGCTAATGACCAAGAAATGATTGCAAAAGAAACAAACAAAGCTCTTAAAGATGTTACTAACTGGCTCACAAACAATAGCTTAAACATTAATCTTAGCAAAACCCAATTTATTCACTTTCGGACATATAATAGTGCTAGTATAAAAATCAATATTAATTTTGATGGCGTAAATATCAAAGAAACGGATACAGCAACTTTTTTAGGTGTAACTATAGACTCTTATTGTAACTGGAAAGCACAGGTAGATAATGTATGTACAAAAATAGATAAATTTACATACATATTGAAAAGGCTTAGAATAACTGTTTCAGAAAAAGCAGCTACTGTTGCATATCACGCTTATGTTTCGTCTATTTTAAGATATGGAATAATTCTTTGGAGAAATTCAGTCAACGCCATCAGGGTTTTTAGGGCACAAAAAAGATGTATGAGGGCATTATGTGGTGCTGAATATCTTGATAGCTGTAGACCACTTTTTAAGAAAAAAAAAGATATTGCCTCTACCAGCTCTGTACATTTATGAGATTTGTCTATTTGTAAAAAAAAATATTAAATTGTTTCCTCAACAAAATAATTGTGATCGTAGCAGAAGGCAAGTACATAAGATAATAGTACCGAGACAAATATTGACTGTCCATCAGCGAAATGTCTATTGCATGGCAATAAAAATTTATAATTATTTGCCAGATTATGTTAAGGTTATGACTATTAATAGATTCAAAAATTACTTGTTAAATAAATTATTAAATGATAATATTTATGAAATTAATGATTACTTTAAAATGAAATTTAATTAAAAGACAGACATCTCAAAGCTTGACATCTTAATTTTGACATAAAAATGGGTATACCTTAATTTAAGCGAAATTAAATCTTAATATTTGCACGCCTATAAGGCAAAACATGTTCGGAATCACAAAATATCTTTGTAACCTATTTGTAACCCATGTTTAAAGCAAATAAACGAAACGAAAATTCGAGAGCGACAATGGCTACTTTTTATCACCGAAAAGCAGAGTTTCCGCGGAATTTTTAAGAATTTAACTCCACGCGGACAAAGTCGCTACTTAAGGTTTTTGTAATTAAAAAACATAGATTCAAAACAGCTCCTCTAGCATAGTTACAATTCGTTGTATCTATTTTCTTTCTACGATCGTTGTCACTAAAAGTTTTGGCTAAGGCTAGATTAGATGACGCTGCAGCTGATCAGAGACAGAAGTGTATTGATAATATTTCGCGACATTTTGTATTATAAATATTTTTGACCGAGCGAAGCGAGGTCTCTGAGTCTACTAGAGTGAATTTGCACTTGTCCGTCCGTCCGTCCGTCCGTCCGTCCGTCCGTCCGTCCGTCCGTCCGTCCGTCCGTCTGTCAGAGCCTTATAACTTTTGAATTACTGAACGTAATTACTTTTTAGATATCATATGTAAACTAATGGCCTTCAGCCGAATATTGGATAAAAAATTATAAAAACCTTTATTTCAGGGGGGCTCTCATAGAAGTTAATGCGAAGTAAAAAAATTTTTATCGCGTACGTAAAATTGTTACGTATCATTTTAAAGATAATTTTGAACCGAGTACAAAAATATTTTTTTTTAAAATTTTCCCTTAAAATTGACGAAATGGGGGGCTTTCAAAGTGGCGATTTTATACGCTCGCTTGAAGACGCTCTCTAGGAAAATCCGCTATGGATTTTCAAACTGATTTTATTTTTTTAGGTCACTTATATCCTGTACTTGAACAACAAATACTAAAATTATATGAATATTATAAAGAAACGAGATTATTTAATTTTTAATGGGCATCAGTAATTCATATAGCATCAACATAGCTTCACAATAATGCTAATAGATGGCGCAGTCAGTAACTATTCCCATGGAACTACGAGTTACGACTACGACCTATCCCAAAAACAGTTTTGCGTCGACCATTATTATTTAGTTACATAATGTATTACAATAATTGTATTGTAATTTTTTTTGTACCATATTATTCAATTAAAATTATTTTTTAGTTAAATTTTAGTTAAATATTGTATATTTTCTATTCGCGTCGATAGATGACGATTTGTACAGATGCCCGTAACCCGGTTTCACTCGTTAGTACCTACATAATAATTCAATGTTTTCACTAACGTTCCCTAACCTTTACGGGCTACCTATAAGTTAGGTGATTGATGTTTTCTGTCACCTTATTTATGACGATCCTGTACGGGATACCTAAAAGGATATTGGGACGGATGTTAGGACTTAGGATTGTATTTAGGAGCTACCTACGTTAAGAGACTCCTACTTAGGGGATGATTTAGGTATGTTTGGTGAAAACGGGCATAATAATAATGTCAGTTTTGGTTATCATGTATCGATTGAATGAATAATCATGGGATACCGTTACCGCGAGGTCTCAGTTCGGGGCGAACCACTAGTAAATACTAAAAAAAACAACACAATATGCCGCAAAATATTATCAATTCACTTCTGTCTTTGACCAGCTGCAGCGTCGTCTAGTCGCTCTTGCCAAAACTTCTAGTGACAACGATCGTAGAAAGATAATAGATACAACGAAGTGTAACTTGGCTAGAGGGGCAGTAATTATATGTATTTAAAGTAAATAGAATGGTTGTATTTAAAGTAGCTCGGGTCCACTTAACTTAGTGTCGGTAATTATGTCGTCGGGCGGTAGTGGGCGGCCTCGACCCGCGCCGCCCGCCTCGGCACACCGGCAATACACACTATACTGTTGTACCATACTACGCACTATACTGTTATACCATACTAAAGTAGAACCAATAATTCAGTAGACTGAAATGACAGTTGCTAATGTCACTTTGTAAAATAATATTGCCATATTTATTGTAATAGTGATGTTCTAGTACAGTAGGTAGTGATAGCTGTAGTACTGTACTTTTACATTTCATTTTATTAATCTCATGAGATCACATAATATGTAATAGAAATAGTAATAAAGGTCACCTTTTTAAAGCTGTACCTAATAATAGAAAGCACGAATAGAAATGTTTAACATCTATTTTTAGTACTAAAAGTTGTTTTATCTCCTCAGTATAGGCCGACAAAGACGAGATCAGATTTTCCATAAGATATTAATTGCTATTCAATATATTTTTGTATCAATTATAATAAACACAATTTGGGAATTATCTTAGTAAATAAAAAAATAAGTGTTTTGGTACACGACGTAATGAGTAAGTGATTGATGTGGATCCTTTAGTCACAACACTATTCTTTTTTCATCAGAAACTGACAACACTGTAAATGTCAATTCAGTCTACTGAATTATTGATTCTACTTACTTATACTACACTATATATTACTACACTAAACTGTTAAAACATACCTACTACTACTCTACTGGTTCGCCCCGAGCTGAGACCTTGCGGTAACGGTATCCCGTAATTATTCATTCAATCGATACATGACGACCAAAACTGACATTATTATTATGCCCGTTTTCACCAAACATACCTAAACATCCCCTATGTAGGAGTCTCTTTACGTAGGTAGCTCCAAAACACAATCCTAAGTCCTAACATCAGTCCCAATGTCCTTTTAGGTGTCCCGTACAGGATCGTGATAAAGAAGTTGACAGTAATCATCACCTAACTTATCATAGGTAGCCCGTAAAGGTTAGGGAACGTCAGTGAAAACATTGAATTATTATATATGTAGGCACTAACGAGTGAAAACGGGTTAGGGGCATCTGTACAAATCGTCATCTAACGACGCGAATAGAAAATATACAAAATGCAGCAATTAATAGTTTATTGAAGTTTGATATTTAACTAACGAATAATTTTAATTGAATAATATGTTATTATATTATGTACCTAAATAATAATGCTCGACGCAAAACTGTTTTTGAGATAGATCGTAGTCGTGACTCCTAGTTCCATGGAATAGTTAATGACTGCGCCATCTATTAGCATTATTGTGAAGCTATGTGAAATTTACTGATGCTCATTAAAAATTAAATAATCTCGTTTCTTTATAATATTCATATAATTTTAGTATTTGTTGTTCAAGTACAGGATACAAGTGAAGTAAAAAAATAAGTACAGCTTGAAAGTATATAGCCAATTTTCCCAGAGAGCGTCTTCAAGCGAGCGTATTAAATCACCACTTTGAAAGCCCCCCATTTCGTCAATTTTAGGAAAAAAATAAAAAAAAAAATACGTTTGTACTCTGTTCCAAATTGTCTTTAAAATGATACACTGAAACCCTATGAATCGCAAAAAAAATTTTACTTTGCATTCGCTTCTATGAGAGCCCCCCTGAAATAAATATTTTTATAACTTTTTAAGCCATTTTCGGCTGGAGGCCATCGGTTTACATATTATATCTAAATTTGAAGTAATTACGTTCAGTAATTCAAAAGTTATAAGGCTCTGACAGACGGACGGACGGACGGACAAGTGCAAATCGCTCTAGTAAACTCAGAGACCTCGCTTCGCTCGGTCAACAAATAAGAAAAGCGCACTGTCACGATTTCGTGAGTGAGATTCGAACCTGCGACATCGTACATTAAACGGTAAGGAAGGCGGCTGCGCTTGCCCGCTGCGCTGTACAAGGTTGCTCAGGAACTTCTAAAATGTTGAACGCTTACTGAAATCTCCAGGTGACGATTGTGGTGACGATGACGCGAAATCCATTTTTTTGCTCACCCAAAAAAGTGATCAATGCGCCTAAAGAAAATTTCACTCAAAAAAAAGTTTCCGACGAATTAATAACCTCCTCCTTTTTTGAAGTCGGTTAAAAATCCTCATAATAAGCATTCTCCGAAAAAAAAATTGATTGTCTGTAAAATCGGTTTACGGACGATAGTTTTACGTGATAACGTCATAAAGAAACATTGACGATGACTGGCGGACGGCACAAGGCAACGCTTGGGCCGATCGTGCCTCGCTATCGCTTGTCCGCGCTCTCGCTTGCACGCGCAGCCTCAGGCGGAACGTGACACTTTATCGTGCCTGCAGCCGGTGTTCATCGATTTATAAGACGTTATCGCGTCAAAAAGTGCTCAACGTGCCTAAAGAAGTTTTCACTTCAAAAAAGTAAAAGTAGAATTACTAAATAAGCGATTAGCCGGATTTAGCTTTGTTATAATTTAGCGATTTGTGTGAGCGTGGAGCGTGGACGCAACGCGCGCGGCCCGCACTCCGCACTCCGCACTCCGCACTCCGCACTCCGCTACGCGCGGACGGTTTTGTAACGCGAACGGTGAATAACATTATAAACGAAACCATGTTAGCATCAAACATTTTTCGCAATAATATTTTAATTTACTTAATTTTGAAATGAAAATATTTCAATGTAATACGTATGATAATAATTTGCCATGCATTGACAATGGATGCATGACAATGGTCATGCATCGCATTCGCACACGACTTTAATTTACAAGCTTTTATATAAAAAAATTGGTTGTCTGTAAATTCGGTTTACGGACGATAGTTTTACGTGATAACGTCATATCTATATGATAATCTATATAATGTTTCTAAACATTGATGAAAAATTACATACTTTTATGAATTGAATTGAATCATTATCACTGAATTATCATTATTTTGTATAATACAAAGAAGGAGTTAATTGAAAATTACAATTTTCTCTAGTCACAAACCAACGCTTGAGCCGATCGTGCCTCTATTGCTTGTTCCGGGCTTTCGCTTGCACACTCGGGCTCAGGCGGAACGTGACACTTTTTCGTGCGTGCAGCCGGTGTTCATCGATTTGTAAGACGTTATCACGTCAAAACTTGTAATATCGCACGTGACTATTACATAATTATCGCAGTCACTTAGAAAAAATTCTTTGTATCGCGAAAATACCGAACACAATGCAAAATTCACATTTAACAAAAAAGTGTCGGTTTCAAAAATATGTCGAGTGTCGGTTCCTTAATTTTTTCCGTCTAGCCCCCTTCCGTACCGCGCGATAAGGAACTTACGTTCCAATAACATTACCCTATTTTTATTTACATATTATTTACGGTTAGGTATTTACCTTGTACGAAACACACACTTCACTAGTTACTATTACAAAATTTTGACTGCTATGAGTGTCCGTTAACCGAAGATCGCAGTAAACTTGTGCGTGCGACATTGGCACACACACGCGCACACACACACACATCCACACACCCTCACAGCCCCAGTGACCCTTGCGCAAGCACATTCTCGTGTTGGCCGACCTCGCGAACATGTAGGTACATGTGATGTTCATTAAAGCATTTATTACCAAAAATGCGGTTACTCGTAAAGTCGGATTACCTTGTAACGCTAATGAAATTTGTCTTTCGCGTATAGAGCTCTGCGGCCGCCGAAACTAAATTGCGTATATCCATCTATACTGCTATACCTACTCTTTAGCTGCCTCGTTGGTTGGTCTGCTGGATAGCTTGTGGGCGGCGGGTCTTGAGGTCCCGTGATCGAATTCCAGGTCAGGTCAAATAAAATCATTGACATTTTCAGTTAAGGAATTCTCAGTGCAGTCCGGTGTTAGAGTCGGTGGTTTTACACCCCGTGCTTTTGAGAGCTCGTAAAGCTGATCTCTCTCCTTTCGTGTCTGATTGCCGTCCCAACGGATTTATGTTATCGTATAAGAATAAAATCAACGCTTAACGCACGCTCAGGGTGATGGGTCACTGGCTTGTAGCGAGGAGGGCGGGTCGGGGCGCGGTGGTGGAGGCGGCGGCGGTGGTGGTGGCGGTAACAGGTGCAGCGAGCGGCGAGTGACGCGTGTGTTGTGTGCAGGACGCGGTGGACGACCAGCAGACGCGCGACAAGCGGAAGTTCGAAGGCGCGACGGAGGCCAAGTTCGGCTTCAAGAACGCCGTGCTCGGCTTCGTGTTCGGCGTGAGTATCCGTCACGTTGCGTTCGATGCGCGCGATCGCTCTCCGCAGCACGAGTAACGCTCGCCACTCTTGCAGAAAATCAACTCGCTGATCGACTCGAAGACGCGGCTCGTGGAGAACCTCGACAAGCAGAACATCGAGATCAACAAGCAGTACGGCATCGAGGCGCCCAAGGGCGGCGGGTTCGGCTCGCTGAGCGGCATCGTGGGGCAGGTGATCGGGCCCAAGCTGCAGCTGCTGGGGCCCAAGATCCAGGCCGTGTCGGGGCTGTTCGGCGCGTCGGGGCACGGCGGCGCCGGCGCAGGTGGGGGCTCGGGGCTGGGCTCCATCCTGTCGCTCGTCACGTCGCTGTCGGGCTCGTCCGGCGGCGCCGCGGTCGGCGGCACCGTCGAGACCGTCGACTCCGACGAAGACGACGAATAGACCCGCGTCGCTCCCCATCGACCCGCTCCGTCGCTCCGCCGCCCGCTCTCAGAGCCTCGCGTCAACGCCCGTGACCCCAGTCCCTCCCAGTGAAATTCTTGCCGAGGAGCGACGGAGTGCCGTCCTCTCCAGGGTACCGGTTCTCTCCGACACTGGAACCGCCCCTGCGCGGCCAGTTTGTGACGTATAGTTTGACAACCCCCGAATCTGGGTTCTGGCTGAAAATCAGCGCTGTGTACTTATTATAAAGGTATGCAGCTTATTGCTGAGCTTGCACCTTTTTTTCGGGTTGTGCCACACATAACATTTATTATGCTAGCCCGTAATCAATCACCTTAGGCTGCAGTGATGTGTGTGGCACAATTTTTTAAAATAAATGCTTTTCTTTTTCTTGTCTGACGTCACACGACGCGTAAGAGGTCGATTCGCGTGTCGCAGCGAACGGGCCCGTGTACACTGTACAGTCCCTGCGCGCTCTCAGCGCCTGTATTTATATGTAAATAGTATTAGGTGAGTGTGGTCATTAATAAATTAAATAGTATTTGGTTTTTACAAAACTTTGTTTCCTTGCACCGTATCCTCGTTTGCACTATACACCTAACAATACTAGAGCTATGACTATGAGTAATAGGAATCCTGGAGCTTTTCTGAAGGGCGTCGAACAGTTCCGGGCCTGTAAAGTGAACGACTGTGAAACCGACTGCGGCCCAAGTGAAGTGTTGGTTGTTGATGACGACGGATAGTTTCGTATTATAAGCTAATTATTGGAACAATTTCGCGATTTTCTCAGACAAATTCTGTAGTTTACCTGCTGTAGATTAGCAATAATGTTAGCCGCCCTCGGACGGAATCACGAAAGCAGCCAGTAGTCAGTGTTAGCCACTGCAGATGTTGCACAGAGTGTTGTGTTGTGTTGTGTTGTACAGTAACTAGTGTAGTGTTGTACAGTATTGTGTTAGGTAACAGTGTAGTGTTGGAGCCAGTAGCACGTGTGCATGATACATTAGATAAGTACCTATACCCAGTTGCATGTTGTAGATATTAACTTCACAGTTGTAGAGAAGAGCCTCCGCTAAAGTGTGTAAAGCTGAATGACATTATTGTAGCAAATGAAGTAAAACTTTAAAGTAGATACGCGACGGACAAACTTGTTCTATACTTAAGAAAATATTTCGTCTTAAAAAGAAAACTTTTTGTAAGGAATTAGGTTTGAAAGAACTTTTGATAAAAGGATAAAAGGCGCTTACAATACCTGGAAGACTGAACGCGCGCATTCATTGCTGTATAATTTTGATTAACGAAGAGAAGTATGAATTACTAGATGATGCCCGCGTCTTCGTCCGCGTGGATTAAAGTTTTTTATTCCCGCGGGAATTCTGTTATTTTCCGGGATAAAAAGTAGCCTAATGTGTTAATCCTGGGTATGAGCTCTTTCCAAATTTCAGCCAAATGGGTTCATTTGTTGTGGCGCGAAAGAGTAACAAACATCCATACATCCTCGCAAACTTTCGCATTTATAATATTAGTATAGTAAGTAAGTAGTAGGATTATAGTTCTCCACTCGTTCCCTTGTCTAGCTATATCAGTTAACCCTGGTTCTTCCACGGATCTCATCTCATTTTGATCACGTAGAGAAATACTGAGCCTAGCTTTCTCTATAATCAGATAAGTATGAATATTAATTTCATTATATTTAAATACAATTACTAGGCATACAATAGAATTCAAATATTAAGTTGTAAATATTCCCTAAGAACTTGAGTTTCCCCTTCATCAATTTTACTATCATGAAATTTGTTTCTAGTCTTTGCTAGTATCTGGGCATCGCGCCTCGTGCCTCGTCTCTCTCGTCTGTGCCAGTATGATGTGATTTATTGTTACATAGCTTATATAATTTAATATAAAAAATTCTTTTTAAGAAATTACAAAGTCAATAATTTAATGTTGATTTTTTTAAACCGCTCGACCGATTTCGATAAAATTTTAATGGAACCACCTGGGAAGAATACCCTTTCAAACGAAAAAAGAATTTTCCAAATCGGTTCAGGCATCTGAGAAATCGGTGAACATGAATAAAAAAAAAAGATTCCTCCTCTTTTTTGAAGTCGTTTAAAATTGTTGTTGCGATGATGGTTATAATATTATGTTTTCAAAGAATACCTTGTGACAACCTTTAGTCATATTTCCTTAATTTACTTTAACTGACGTCTCAATACATAATTGTATTAAAAAATTACTAAAATCATTTTAAACAACATTTTTCTGAGCTTAGAGATGTAATCCCGCCTCCCGCAGCCTCCCGCCAACGAGCTATAGAAGCTTCAATATTGATTTAAACTTCTTAACGCATTCGATTACTTCAACATTTAAAAAAAAAAACCGGCCAAGTGCGAGTCGGACTCGCGCACCGAGGGTTCCGTACTCCAAAAGTAAAAGTAAAACGATAATATTATATTAATTTGCTTATTTATCGTTAACTTTGTTTGTAGAGGTTTATTGTTAATATAAAAAAAACTGTGCTAGTTAGAGCGTTGGTTTTATTTTTCCTGTAAAATATACATAAACCTTTATTGACCATAATTAATACTCCTCGAAATACGATGCAGAATAGAGCAAGCACGCAACGCCTTTTCGAAAATGAAAAAAGTTCTTTGTGACCGGAACCTAAGCATTTCTCTCCGAACACGCATAGCGCGGTGCTATGTCTTTTCTGTACTTCTCTATGGTGTAGAAGCTTGGACGCTGACAGAAGTCATGTCTAGAAAACTGGAAGCGTTCGAGATGTGGGTGTACAGACGTATGCTAAGAATTTCTTGGAGAGACCGTGTACGAAATAGCACTGTGCTACAAAGAATGGGGAAAGTCACAGAGATACTAACAACCATAAAAAGGAGGAAATTAGAATATTTTGGGCACGTGATGCGTAACACCAAGAAGTATGAACTCCTTCAACTTATCATGCAGGGGAAAGTGGCAGGCAGAAGGAGGCCTGGCCGCAGAAGGATATCTTGGCTTAAAAACTTGCGCCAGTGGTTCGGAAAGAGCACAAAATCACTATTTAGAGCAGCGGTCTCAAAAGTTGAAATCGCCCTAATGATTGCCAACCTTCGCAAGGAGACGGCACGTTAAGAAGAAGAAGACCATAATTATTTCAGATTTTTCGATTGGTAAACTTTGGAGATAAGGGGGGGGGGGGGGGGAACGGTATTTTTTTCAACATTTTGGCCGATTACTCAAAAACTATTATATATAGAAATAAATAAAAAACTGTTTTAGAATGCACAAGTAAAGGCCTTTCATATGATACCCCACTCGGTATAATTATTATCTTACTTTGAAATTTCAAACCCCTGATTTTCCCCCTTGCTTAATTAAACTAAAATAATTTTCGCGTTGATTTTATTTTTCCTGTAAAATATACATAAATCTCTATTGACCATAATTATTTCAGATTTTTCGATTGGTAAACTTCGGAGATAAGGGGGGGGGGGGGGGGGGAACGGTATTTTATTTTTTGACATTTTGGCCGATTACTCAAAAACTATTATATATAGAAATAAATAAAAAACTGTTTTAGAATGCACAAGTAAAGGCCTTTCATATGATACCCCACTCGGTATAATTATCTTACTTTGAAATTTCAAACCCCTGATTTTCCCCCTTTCTTAATTAAACTAAAATAATTTTCGCGTTGATTTTATTTTTCCTGTAAAATATACATAAACCTCTATTGACCATAATTATTTCAGATTTTTCGATTGGTAAACTTCGGAGATAAGGGGGGGGGGGGGGGACGGTATTTTTTTTGACATTTTGGCCGATTACTCAAAAACTATTATATATAGAAATAAATAAAAAACTGTTTTAGAATGCACAAGTAAAGGCCTTTCATATCATACCCCACTCGGTATAGTTATCTTGCTTTGTAATTTCAAACCTCCGATTTTCCTCCTTTTTTAATCAAACTAAAAAAATTTTCGCGTTGCTTTAATTTTTCCTGTAAAATATACATAAACCTCTATTGACCATAATTATTTCAGATTTTGAAAAGTTGAAATCGCCCTAATGATTGCCAACCTTCGCAAGGAGACGGCACGTTAAGAAGAAGAAGACCATAATTATTTCAGATTTTTCGATTGGTAAACTTTGGAGATAAGGGGGGGGGGGGGGGAACGGTATTTTTTCGACATTTTTGCCGATTACTCAAAAACTATTATATATAGAAATAAATAAAAAACTGTTTTACAATGCACAAGTACAGTACAGTTATTTTACTTTGAAATTTCAAACCCCCGATTTTCCCCATTTTTTAGTAAAACTAAAAATAATTTTCGATTTTTCTTAATTCCAATGATGTTGGGCCACTATTATACACAACTATGCCAAATTTCAAGTCGATAGCTTTAATAGTTACTGAAATAATCGACTGTGACAGACGGACGGACGGACGGACGGACGGACGGAGAAAGTCTCACCATAAGGGTTCCATTTTTACCATTTTGGTACGGAACCCTAATAATACAGAGAATTTATCAGATGGTTTTTGTTGTAGGTATATTAAACATTTATCAGCTGGTTTTTGTTGTATATTATACAAAGCTTTAACATTTATCAGCTGGTTGATGTTGTATACTAGTGGTTCGCCCCGAACTGAGACCTCGCGGTACCCCATAATTCCCATAAGGTAGTTTTAACTATATTTGACCGAGCGAAGCGAGGTCTCTGAGTCTACTAGAGTGAATTTGCACTTGTCCGTCCGTCCGTCCGTCCGTCCGTCTGTCAGAGCCTTATAACTTTTGAATTACTAAACGTAATTACTTCAAATTTAGATATAATATGTAAACTGATGGCCTTCAGCCGAATATTGGATAAAAAATTATAAAAACCTTTATTTCAGGGGGGCTCTCATAGAAGTGAATGCGAAGTAAAAAAAAAATTATCGCGTTACATAAAATTGTTACGTATCATTTTAAAGATAATTTTGAACCGAGTACAAAAATATATTTTTTTTAATTTTTCCCTTAAAATTGACGAAATGGGGGGCTTTCAAAGTGGCGATTTTATACGCTCGCTTGAAGACGCTCTCTAGGAAAATCCGCTATGGATTTTCAAACTGGTTTTATTTTTTTAGGTCACTTACATCCTGTACTTGAACAACAAATACTAAAATTATATGAATATTATAAAGAAACGAGATTATTTAATTTTTAATGGGCATCAGTAATTCATATAGCATCAACATAGCTTCACAATAACGCTAATAGATGGCGCAGTCAGTAACTATTCCCATGGAACTAACTACGAGTTACGACTACGACCTATCCCAAAAACAGTTTTGCGTCGACCATTATTATTTAGTTACATAATATAATACAATAATTGTATTGTATTTTTTTTTGTACCATATTATTCAATTAAAATTATTTTTTAGTTAAATTTTAGTTAAATATTGTATATTTTCTATTCGCGTCGATAGATGACGATTTGTACAGATGCCCGTAACCCGGTTTCACTCGTTAGTACCTACATAATAATTCAATGTTTTCACTAACATTCCCTAACCTTTACGGGCTACCTATGAGTTAGGTGATGTTTTCTGTCAACTTATTTATCACGATCCTGTACGGGACACCTAAAAGGATATTGGGACGGATGTTAGGACTTAGGATTGTATTTAGGAGCTACCTACGTTAAGAGACTCCTACTTAGGGGATGATTTAGGTATGTTTGGTGAAAACGGGCATAATAATAATGCCAGTTTTGGTTATCATGTATCGATTGAATGAATAATCATGGGATACCGTTACCGCGAGGTCTCAGTTCGGGGCGAACCACTAGTGTAATTAAAACGCGCCGAATCTGATGACGTCAATCGACATCTGCTTTCGTGGATGGGATGCGTATTTACAATATTAAAGACAGCGCCATCTATTAACAGTATAGTGAAGTTTTGTTAAAAACATTGATGCTCATTAAAACTTAAATAATTTCGTTTCTTTATAATATTTATCTAATCTTAGAATTTGTTGTTCAAGTACAGAATATAACTGAAATTATGTGTAAGTTTCAAGTTAAAAAAAAAAGTGGTTTTAGAGATCTAGCCTCGAATAAAATCTCCACTTTGAAAGCCCCCCATTTCGTCAATTTTAGGAAAAAAAAAATACTTTTGTACTCTGTTCCAAATTATCTTTAAAATGAGGTACTGCAATTCTATGAAATGCAAAAAAAAATATTTTACTTCGCATTCGCTTCTATGAGAGTCCCCCTGAAATAAAGATTTTTATAACTTTTTAAGCCATTTTCGGCTGGAGGCCATCGGTTTACATATTATCATATCTAAAATTGAAGTAATTACGTTCAGTAATTCAGAAGTTATAAGGCTCTGACAGACGGACGGACGGACAAGTGCAAATTCACTAAAGTAAACTCAGAGACCTCCGCTTCGCTCGGTCGAATATACAAAGCTTTAACATTTATCAGCTGGTTTATGTTGTATAATATACAAAGCTTTAACATTTATCAGCTGGTTTTTGTTGTATATTATACAAAGCTTTAAAATTTATCAGCTGGTTTTTGTTGTATGTTATATAGAACTTTAACATTTATTAAATACTAGCTGATGCCCGCGACTTTGTCCGCGTGGATTTAGTTTTTAAAGTCCCTCGGGAACTCCTTGATTTTCCGGGATAAAAAGTAGCCTAGATGTTGACCCGAGTAATAAGCTACCACGGTATAAAATTTTGTAGAAATCTGTGCGGTAGTTTTTACGTGAAAGAAGGACAAACAAACAGACAAAAATTAAATAAAAATCTGTTTTGGGCTCAGTATCGATAGTAAAGCATCCCCCAATTAAAATTTTCAAAATATATTAAATGTACAGAAATCTTCCAGTTACAGTTTTATTATATGTATAGATTATTATATTGAAGGTCATAATAGTTAAGGCTTATTTATTCAGTATTTTATATCATGTATTATATCTTTAACTATACATAATAATTAATTATTACTATCCCTAATCCAATAGTATCCCCAGTATTTAGTGTAAGAAATGTACCTTAATTTAAGTGGTAGGGTTAGAATAATTTCATCTAGTAAAGTAGTAGTAGTAGTATTTTCCGAAGTAAAAATTTCAAGTAGTAGTGAACTAGTGCCGGTGACGCACGTTGTGCACGGTAGCGCCTTCTGCATGCGGGTGACGTCACTCACACATGCACACGCACACACGTACACGCACACACACACACACATACCTGCAATGGCCGCTCACTCGACTTGCACTTCCGTCACTTCCGTTTTCACTTTCAGCACGCTCAGTGGGACGATAAGTTTTGACAATAAGAAAGCTCTAACGAACCAAGGATTTGAGAGGAAAGAAACCATGAATTTCCATGTGAGATGGATAATAATTATTACTTAGTGGTAGACTCATCGACGATTCAAAAGCACTTGTAAAAAAGTTTATTTGATTAAAAACATTTCTATTCTATTCTATTTTATTCTATACTTAATTACTCTATTCGAAAAAATCCTTCAATAATCTTTGAATGTTTTTTCTCTGGAATCACCATGGTTCGTTAGGCCACAATAGAACAGAAGGAAATTTTTTATATCAAATAAAATTTTACAAAGGCATTCTTTTGAATCTTCAAGTAAATCTACCATTGGTTCGGAATGCATGAAACTGCTGCTGCTTTTTTTTTTTTTTTAAAAAGAATTCCCTAATAATATCAAAATTACCTTAGTCAAAATTTTCGCCTCACTGATCGGTATACAAATTAAATACCAAAGGCTCCGTACACACCAAGCGGTCAGCAGGTTATAGGATATAACAACACTAGAAAAATAGCACACACACACACTTTCATTTACGCACCCGGCTCACGTATGAAGTGTAGACACTAAACACGCACCAAATGTTTCCCATTCGTACTTAAACACGTAGTTTTTGGTTCCTGGACAACCTTTATGGCACTAATAACATTTATGGCACTTGATAGAGTGTGGGAGTAGTTAGTAGATCACGGCGACTCGCTGAGAGTGCGACGCGATTGTCGTGCGGCGACGCGACTGTCGACTGACTGACTGACCGACGACACGGCGGTGGTCCGTTGAGAGACATTCGCAAATCACTGTGTACCTGAACAATAAATTATTGTTATCTAACATTTTGTTTGATTTTCAAAACGTATATACCTACTGAATAACAAATTCCAAATTAATTTGAAATGAACACAAAATGGCGGCACACAGAACTTTTAAACAGTAATTTTATTTCTTTAAAAAATCACAATAAGGGTGGTAATTTTTTTATAAAATATAACAAGTAGCGCAACATAAATAATTTTGTTAAAGTCAGCAAATATTGGCATGCGGAATATTCACTAAAACTATTAATAAAATTGATTATTATCAAACATTTTCTCGATAAGTTTTTAACATCGATGGTTTTTAAGTTCAACACATCGTACAGTTTTCTCTATCTAATCTTCCTAAATACATATGTTTAGATCTCACTCAGCTTATTTTATTCCTTCAACGACTCTGCGAAGATATCACACAAAAATCTCATGATGACACAATTTTCAAAACCTAGTGCATTTCAAAGAGCGTACTCGTATTTCGACAGAAAATGTATGGAATATAGAATACTGAGGGCCTGTATTACCTACCACCTTCTGATAAGTCTCGGATAGCCTAACTGTAAATTTTGTCACTTTCATACTTTATGGCAGGTGAAAAAGACAAAATATGCAAATAAGCTATCCGACACTTATAAGAAGGTGGTGAAAATGGCCCTTAAGGATGATTATACGAGTCTGCCCGCGAAATTCAAATTTAATTTGGTTTTTCGCAATTTGTAAAGCAATACGACAAAGTAGGCTTATGGCATTCTAATTGCGATATTGGCAGTATCATCTTGACAGGTTTATATAAAAATCTTTGCTTGAAAGTGTTCAGTTTAAGAAATTAATCAAAATACTGAGTTGGACGTGAGTTACTCACAATTTATACGATATTTTGATTAATTTCTTAAACTGGACACTTTCAATCAAAAATTTTTATATATACCTGTGAAGATGATACTGCCATTGTCGCAATTAGAATGCCATAAGCCTACTTTGTCGTATTAGTTTACAAATTGCGAAAAACCAAATTAAATTTGAATTTCGCGGGCAGAACCGTATCTTCCACCTTAATATTGTATCTCATAATATTGTCACCATCACCAATCACACGTCATTACGTCATCCACTGCACATTACATCACCCACCCGAGCGAGGGCGGGCCGGCGGCGACTGACGGCGCTAGCGTGTGCGACGTGGCGACTGACGCGGCGTGTGGCGCAGAGTGGCGCTACGTGGCGGCGCCGGGACGCGAGCTCCGGTACGGCCCCGACGCGGGCCCCTCGCTCGAGCCGCAGCCCGCCGAGCAGTCCCCGCGGCCGCAGCTCGCGCCAGGCCGCGGCCGGCAGCAGCAGCGCCAGGCCCGCCGACGACATCCCGGTGTTCGACCGCAACAAGGTCAGCCTGGACTTCCCGGGGAGCCTGTTTGGGCCATCCGTGTCGCTCCTCATCCGGACCACTAAAGTTATCGGCGACGTCATACAGGTAATACATTAATTTATTAGAATAGAATAGAATAGAAATATTTTTTATTCAAATAAACTTTTTGATTGATGATACTGATTTTTTTGATTTTTTTGACGATGCAAATAAAAATAAATAAAATCGGTCTCTCTACTACGGTCGATTCCAGACCAAGTTGCTACATCCTAACGGGGTATTTGTAAAGAATCTGCAACTGAAATAAATAGTGTAAACTTTCTACAAGTGCTTTTGAATCGTCAGACTCTACCACTGGTTCGGAATGCCCTTCCCCTGCCGAGAAGAACCAGCAAGAAACTCGGCGGTTGCTCTTTTCAAAAGAAATGTACAAAACAATAAATACTATGCCATGTATGCAGTGTTTCCACAATGAGTGAATTTCCAAAAATGCATACCTACTAACAATGCAAGATATCTTAAGATGGGCAGACATAAAGTAG
The DNA here is from genome assembly GCA_029955525.1 of Oeneis ivallda. NCBI lineage: Eukaryota > Metazoa > Arthropoda > Insecta > Lepidoptera > Nymphalidae > Oeneis > Oeneis ivallda. The sequence goes on along the minus strand of JARPMR010000022.1, from coordinate 217,876 downwards.
CCCCATTCGCGCCGGTGGAACTCGTTCACGAGCACGACGCATGACCCAGCCGTTGCTTCGTTCAACCATACTTGAGGGAACGTAACAACCCGCATCATATTCTATGGATGATGAGTTGGTTCAACTGCGGTGTGTGTCGTTTTGTGCGACAGTCATGCAGCCAGCACTGGCGAGTGATGCCGTCGAGATGGAAGGCACTAACCCAGAGTCAGGTCGCGGACAGAACTGTGGTTGTGTTGTGACAGAGCTGCTTTCGTTCGAAAAAGGAATACTTGCTGAACTGCTATGAACAGCAAGGATATACCAACCCAATTATTACGCCATAGCAGGGCGAGCGAAGCGAGCCCTAACACTATCCCACAACCTAAGCATTTTTGTGGTACACTTTACTGAAAAACTATCTCGCCTATAGATTTCTGCTTTAACTTTATATCCAGATGTGTTATCTGTCAAACAAGTGTAAATTAAAAATGTTATTTTTAAATGCAAGCTTTTAGTAGCTACATAATTAGACTCTGGATATCATCTAGGATCAGAGTACTTGTTATGACGAATCAAACGAGCCCAAACTCCATAGGGTTACTTAGTTTTATTACAGAGTTCCGATAGCCATCTTCCGTCTCCATCATCAGATCAGCTCCATGTCACAATAATATTGCATTATCATCTGATTTACACATACATGCAAAATTTCAGCTCGATCAGAAACCGGGAAGTGGGTCTAATTCATGTTGCAAGATTTGACCCAAACAAACATTGCAAGTTAAACTAGTGGTTCGCCCCGAACTGAGACCTCGCGGTAACGGTTTCCCATAATTACTTATTCATTCAATAGATACATGACGATCAAAATTGACATTATTATTATGCCCGTTTTCACCAACCATACCTAAATCATCCCCTTTGTAGAAGTCTCTTTACGTAGGTAGCCCCATAATACAATGCTAACATCCCAATGTCATTTTCACCTTTAGTTGTCCCGTAGAGGTTTGTAATAACAAAGTTGACAGAAAGTGTCAACTAACTTAACATAGGTAGCCCGTAAAGGTTAGGGAACTGTTATAGTGAAATCCTCAAGGCCTCAATCAAACTTAGGTATAGTTTTTTGGAACATTCAAATTAAATTATTTGTACACAGCGTCATCTATCGACACGATCAGAAAACATGTAAAAACAAACTGCAACGTGAAGTTTTATTGATGTTTGATATATTATGACTAAATAATAATTTTAATTGAATAATATGTTATTATATGTACTATTACTTGTCATACAAAATAATTATAAGCGACCGAGCGAAGCGAAGGTCTCTGAGTTTACTTGAGTGAATTTGCACTTGTCCGTCCGTCCGTCCGTCTGTCAGAGCCTTATAACTTCTGAATTAATGAACGTAATTACTTCAATTTTAGATATGATATGTAAACCGATGGCCTCCAGCCGAAAATGGCTTAAAAAGTTATAAAAATCTTTATTTCAGGGGGGCTCTCATAGAAGCGAATGCGAAGTAAAATAATTTTTTTTGCATTTCATAGAATTGCAGTACCTCATTTTAAAGATAATTTGGAACAGAGTACAAAAGTATTTTTTTTTTATTTTTTTTCCTAAAATTGACGAAATGGGGGGCTTTCAAAGTGGAGATTTTATTCGAGGCTAGATCTCTAAAACCACTTTTTTTTTAAACTTGAAACTTACACATGATTTCAGTTATATTCTGTACTTGAACAACAAATACTAAGATTAGATAAATATTATAAAGAAACGAAATTATTTAAGTTTTAATATTTTTAACAAAACTTCACTATACTGTTAATAGATGGCGCTGTCTTTAATATTGTAAATACGCATCCCATCCACGAAAGCAGATGTCGATTGACGTCAGATTCGGCGCGTTTTAATTACAATATAGTTAAAACTACCTTATGGGAATTATGGGATACCGCGAGGTCTCAGTTCGGGGCGAACCACTAGTTTACATATAGCTGCATTTGCTATAATGATATGAGAACGCCATCTATTGACATTATTTTGAAGTTCTGTTAAAAATACTGCTGCTCATTAAAAGTTAAACTAGTGGTTCGCCCCGAACTGAGACCTCGCGGTAACGGTATCCCATGATTATTCATTCAATCGATACATTTCGATCAAAACTGACATTATTATTATGCCCGTTTTCACCAAACATACCTAAATCATCCCCTATGTAGGAGTCTCTTTACGTAGCTCCAAAACACAATCCTAAGTCCTAACATCCGTCCCAATGTCCTTTTAGGTGTCCCGTACAGGATCGTGATAAAGAAGTTGACAGTAATCATCACCTAACTTATCATAGGTAGCCCGTAAAGGTTAGGGAACGTCAGTGAAAATATTGAATTATTATGTAGGTACTAACGAGTAAAAACGGGTTAGGGGCATCTGTACAAATCGTCATCTATCGACGCGAATAGAAAATATACAAAATGCAGCAATATTAATAGTTTATTGAAGTTTGATATTTAACTAAAGAATAATTTTAATTGAATAATATGTTATTATATTATGTACCTAAATAATAATGCTCGACGCAAAACTGTTTTTGGGATAGATCGTAGTCGTAACTCCTACGAGTAGTTCCATGGAATAGTTGAATAGATGACTGCGCCATCTATTAGCATTATTGTGAAGCTATGTGAAATTTACTGATGCTCATTAAAATTGGTTGCCTGTAAAGTCGGTATACGGGCGAAAGTTTTACGTGACAACCGAAATAGAAGCGCAAGACATGAACCGGTGTGTATGCCTATCTCTCTCACTCTCTCTCTCGCTCTGTCTCTCTCGCTCTTAGGCGGGCTAACTGTGCTCGAGTGGAAGGGACGCGTGCCTTTCACTTTTTATGTCTGTCTCTCTCGCTCTTAGGCGGGCTAACCATGCCTCTCACTCGCTCTCATTGTGAGCGCATAACGTGAGCGGAGCGTAACGCAGTTTCTTGAAGTGTCACCCGGCAAACCAATTTATAAGACGTTGTCGCGTCAAAAATTAAATAATCTCGTTTCTATAAAATATTCATATAATTTTAGTATTTGTTGTTCAAGTACAGGATACAAGTGAAGTAAGAAAATAAGCAGAACTTGAAAATATATAGCCAATTTTCTCAGAGAGCGTCTTCAAGCGAGCGTATTAAATCGCCACTTTGAAAGCCCCCCATTTCGTCAATTTTAGAAAAAAAATAAAAAAAAATACGTTTGTACTCTGTTCCAAATTGTCTTTAAAATAATACACAGAAAACCTATGAACAGCAAAAAAAAAATTTTTACTTCGCATTCGCTTCTATGAGAGCCCCCCTGAAATAAAGATTTTTATAACTTTTTAAGCCATTTTCGGCTGGAGGCCATCGGTTTACATATTATATCTAAATTTGAAGTAATTACGTTCAGTAATTCAAAAGTTATAAGGCTCTGACAGACGGACGGACGGACGGACGGACAAGTGCAAATCGCTCTAGTAAACTCAGAGACCTCGCTTCGCTCGGTCAATAATTTAATTTCCTTATTACATTTATCTAATTTTAGTATTTGTTGTTCAAGTACATGATATTACGCTAAAATTATAAAACTTTGAAGCCCCGGCTTTCTATGGTTAATCCGTTGTGAGGTCAAATATAATCTCCACTTTGAAAGCCCCCCATTTCGTCAATATTAGGAAAAAAAATTAAAAAAAAATACTTTTGTACTCTGCCAAATTATCTTTAAAATGAGGTACTGCAACTCTATGAAATGCAAAAATAGTTATTTGTGTTATATGAGGCCAAAGGAATTTTTTGTTCCCCGAGGGCGTTATTTTGAATTCAGAGCGAAGTGAAGGATTCTATAGTAGACTCCCGAGCGCAGCGAGGGATTCTAAAGTAGAATCCTGAGCGTAGCGAGGAATTCAATATACGCCGCCCGAGAACAAAAAATTTTGGCCCCGAATGACACACTATTTTTATACGACTGCCTGAAAAAAGGAGTATATTGTTTTCAGGGTTCATGTATGTATTTGTATGTATGTATGTAGGTTTCTTTATTCCACCATAACTTCCATACGCCTGAACCGATTTTGATGCATGGGGTATCGTTAGAATCCTTAGCTTATTCCGGGTGACATAGGCTAGTAAAATTTAAAAAAATATTGATAGGGTGACCATAGTCCCGACATTAAGACTAAAGTTGAAATTTTTTTTTCGAAAATAAGATTAAGTATCTAATGATCATCTAGAAAATGATGAGTCGTTTTTGTTGTGATATTTGTTTATTGGCTTAGCTAATTTAATACATAATTATGGTCACTAAAAGGTGTGAAATAAAAAATAAATAATTTAAAAAATTAAAATACACGACTGCCCTGCCAAAAAACGAACTAAAAAGTTAAAAACAAGTTGTATTAGTTAGTCTGTATATATATAAAAGCGAAAAGTCACTTATTTACGCATTAACTAAACAAATAAAAAAATTGTTATCGCAGTCGGGGGACGTTCTGTGGAACACATTTTAAATTTTGAAGTCCCCCGACTGCGCTAACAATTTTTTTATTTGTTTAGTTAATGCGTAAATAAGTGACTTTTCGCTTTTATATATATACAGACTAACTAATACAACTTGTTTTTAACTTTTTAGTTCGTTTTTTGGCAGGGCAGTCGTGTATTTTAATTTTTTAAATTATTTATTTTTTTTCATCATTACCTATGAGGAAAAGCTAGGAGTATCAACCTACTATGTATAGACTATAGAGTACTATGTATAGACATTACCAATACGTATAAGTATTGAAAGTTTAAATAAAACACAAATCATTTTTTATGAAATAATTAAACATTAATATTTATGTTGGAAGTATGGGCGTATATATCTAATCGACAAAGATCACGTGACTTATCGAAGACAACAGCTTCTCAAACATTTATGAATTTCGACACATTTTTGAATTCTCTCTTCTGATTGGTCCGCGTTAGTGCTTTAGTATGCTAAAGCACGAACGCGGACCAATCAGAAGAGAGAAATGAAAAGTCCCATGGGGTTAAAATTAAATTTTGCTCCCGCTATCCTCTGAAGCCAATATTCGTTTTCATCATACCTATTCGAAAAACGAATATTGGCTTCAGAGGACAGCGGGAGCAAAATTTCATTTTAACCCCATGGGACTTTTCATTTCTCTCTTCTGATTGGTCCGCGTTATAGTGCTTTAGCATACTAAAGAACTAACGCGGACCAATCAGAAGAGAGAATTCAAAAATGTGTCGAAATTCAAAAATGTTTGAGAAGCTGTTGTCTACGATAAAGTCACGTGATCAAATTTGTCGATTAGACATATACGCCCATACTTCCAAAATAAATATAAATGTTTAATTATTTCATAAAAATTTATTTGTGTTTTATTTAAACTTACAATATACGTATTGGGAATGTCGCTTACTATGGGCCTCATAAGAAGGCTCAGGGTCACCCAGCGAGCGATGGAGAGAGCTATGCTCGGTATATCCCTGCGAGATCAAATCAGAAATGAGGAGATCCGTAGGAGAACCAAAGTCACCGACATAGCTCAGCGTGTCGCGAAACTGGAAATGGGCGGGGCACATAGTTCGAAGAGCTGATGGTCGTTGGGGTCCCAAGGTGTTGGAGTGGCGACCCCGCACCGGGAAACGCAGTGTTGGCAGGCCCCCCACCAGGTGGACCGACGACATCAAACGAGTCGCAGGGAGTCGCTGGATTCAAGCGGCGCAAGACCGAAGCCTGTGGAAGTCCATGCAGGAGACCTTTGTCCAGCAGTGGACGTCTATAGGTTGATAAAGAAGAAGAAGATTGGTAATGTCTATACTCTATACATAGTAGGTTGATACTCCTAGCTTTTTCTCATAGGTAATGATGAAAAATATTGTGTGTCATTCGGGGCCAAAGTTTTTTGTTCTCGGACGGCGTATATTGAATTCCTCGCTACGCTCAGGATTCTACTTTAGAATCCCTCGCTGCGCTCGGGAGTCTACTATAGAATCCTTCACTTCGCTCTGAATTCAAAATAACGCCCTCGGGGAACAAAAAATTCCTTTGGCCCCATATAACACAAATAACTATTTTCGAATAGGTATGATGAAATAGTAGATTATTAACCAAGGGGATAAAGCAGTGTCTTCTGTCGCGGGTGACGATTTAAATCGCGAGCGTAACGAAGGATTCGAGGTTTACTCCCGAGCGTAGCGAGGGTGTTAAAAACTTAAATCACGAGCGAAGCGAGGGATTTAAGACGAGTCCTGAGTGTAGTGAGGGATTTAAGTTCACCCAAGACTAAGACAGCTTTATCGCCGAGGGAAATACTCTACTTTTCGTACCATTTGCGAAAAAATTAACACAATAATAATATGAGATAAGCATTTATTAAAAATAATGACAATTAAAAGTAAAAGTTAACATTCGAAACATTGGTCCAATTATTGATAGAGAGAGTTACATTTTTGTTTGGTACATTTATTGTTGATGAGTTGATTTGAGTATTTCTCTGTTCTTGCGTCTGACCATTTGCACTGATGGAATCCGACAATTCACTGTCACTGTCGCTTTGATTTAACATCGTAACGTATTTTTAGAACATTAACTTATTTATAAAAATAAATTAAAATAAACTTAACGTTTAGGCCTAGCGCAAACATACAACTTTTAGTTGAACAACTATTTAGTTGTGTTTCATAAGTTTATGGAAATGTACTGCGATCATAGAATGTGCGCAAACTATCAACACGATAGTTGCTCGACAAAAAAATCAAAAAGCCTTACGATTTGCTTTTGATTGTATGGAATTCACGAAAAGTACACAACTCGGCTAAACAGTTTAGTCGATGTAAAAGTTGTATGTATGCGCCTTACCTTATGTATTTGAAGAAAACAAAAACGCGGCAAATTCCTAGACTAATATTTTTTTGTCGGAAAAGCAAAGGCATCAAGCTCATACGGCCTCGTCGGTTTTCGTAATTTTATTTAATAATCATAACTGCATAATAAATGCGTATTCCTTTTTCAAAAAGATGTATAATGCTTTATATACAAACTCAATGGTGTAAACACAGATGTAGTTCAGTATAAATTTTGGTAAGTATTCCAAATTTAAATCACATTCTCCCCCTAGAGGATGAATGAAATTCAAGTACAATTTTCTTTCCAAATTTAATAATAGCAGAACAATAATATTCCTTATTTCTTTTCATTCATAATAATATGATAATAATTCACCATGACTCATCGTACTTCATGAATATAATTATAATAATGTATAATTATAATTATTGAGATACATTAAACCTAAATTTACTCTAAAATTAAAACTACCTACTACATTAAAATTAAAATTATTCTAAAATTAAAACTAAAATAAAAAATTAAATAAAATCTAAAACCCCATCGAAGCCACTGCAGTGTGGCATGGTACCCAAGATGCTGGCAGCATTACCCCTTTGGATGGCCAAGCTAATCCTTTGGGCAAGGTAGCTGCCAGCTCTTGGATCCCCGGTAGACTCGATCACCTTTTTAGTTAGCTCTACAAAAAGCGCTCGAGCCTCCGGGCCCCACGGCCCCAGGGTCTCTACACCAAAAGGCACAAATATGAAACCACTGTCAAGTTTTTCATATTTGCGCCTCTTAGCCTGTTCGGCGCTAGTAGCCGCTGCACCCGCCACAGAGGAGGTCGCATGGATGTGGGATGCAGCCAGAGTATCTACACAGGTGGCATCCCACACAAGCGACCTCCCTGCCCTCCAAGGAACAAGCGTCATACCATCAGGTCTCCTGCCATCACCACGTGCCAAACCAATAGGTTCTAATACAGCTGGCACGTGAGCAGTAGCAAGAGACCTGCGGATGATGTCGTTGAGGGCATTGTGGCGGGAGAAACGACCAGCGCTCTTCGAACAGGAGAGTCCGTGATGACCGTAAGCGTCGACGTGGTCACCGCAGTGGCAACGGTGAGGCTGGGTTATTTTGGCGCCGAGCCTAAGGCCAACTACCACTGCAAGAGTGGCGTGGTTTAAAAGAGTGCCTAGATTAGCAGAAGGGAGAGCATGGAGCCAGTGGCCGGATTCTTTCGCAGAGACAGCGAGAAGACGAGCACGGTCTTTAGAATTTGCTTCCATTAACATTGCGTCAAAAGTTTTTTTACAAATAATGTCATCCCACTGTCTCTGGGAAGGAAGAGAAACCGGCAATTGATTTGGGCTAATCGTTGACCATTCATTTCTTGCCTCTGCCAAGCACGACACCTCAATTGATCCCAAAGACTGGGATATAATTTTTTCAAAGAGAGTGTGTGTACTATAAACAGAGGAAAGAAATGCTGGCAGAGAGACACTAGAAATTTTGCGGATTCCCAGACCTCCATACCTGATCGGAAGAGAAGCCTGGGCCCATACTTGATCATCTATCGGACAATTTAAGATGTCAGATAGAATATTTTGTATAAAATTATCCAGATTTTCCAATAAATTATTAAATTTCCAAAGAGGTGAACATCTTAGGAAATAAGTAAATTTTGGGACAAATAAGCAGAATCGAATGATGGTCATTGCCATATGAGGATTAATATCGAAAAGGTGATGGGAAGTGTTTTTGAATTTAGAAATTAAGTCAGTAAAAAATTGAGGAACTGAGGCCTCTAGAACAGGTGCTCCTAGGAGGCGAAGTGACTCATCATTTAAAATTTTAATACCCGGAGCTAAAGTATTGAATTTATTTAATATGTGCAGTTTAGATTCCGCCGAAAAAGAATTAGGAATATAAATTTCACATTTATCAAAGTTAAGTTCCAAGCCAATAGTTTTAAATTTTGATATAATAATTTCTAAATCCTCCAAAACCGAATTCACTTCGCCGCCCAAGGTTCCATCATCCAAATACCAAACATTGAATTTGGAATTTAGAGCCGAAATTATAGGGTGGATGGCCAAACTAAAAATAACTGGTCCAAGCGGATCCCCCTGCTGACAGCCGACAGCGGAGCTCAGAACATTCTTTTTGTGTACGAGCTTTGAAGGTTCCCGGTAGCACTGCGCCAAGTACGGGAAAAACTGTGGACATTTATTTTTTACTTCTGAGAGGAGGACCCCTCGATCCACTGAATTGAAGGCATTCTTCACATCAATTTTAAGGAGTACCTCCTCCCGGGAGCCAAGGAGGAATGTGCGAGCAGCATGAACAGCTGCTTCACATCCCCCCTTTACCCCAAAGCCTAACTGAATTGGGACAAAATTAGAAGATATCAAAGGAAGAATTTTTTTACAGCAAATTTTGGAAACGACGCGCCGAATCGTTGAACCCACTGCTATGGGGCGAATACCACCATCCTTTTTTTTTAGGGCACATAAATTTGCTCCATATAAGGTTTTAGTTATTTCATGGGGTACTCGTCCAGATAGCATCAGGTTCACCAGATCAGTGATGGATTTCAGAAGGGTACCACCTACGTCAACGTTTGCACCACAAACTAAGTCTCTAAAGTGTTGTGGTGACAAACCATCGAGCCCTGCAGCGGAACCATTTCTGAAAGACATCAGAGCTCCCAGCACGTCATTTGTAGTGGCCTGAAAAAGAAAATCGTTATTTGTCGGTGGGTCTGGAAAAGAGGAATCAGGAGAAGGAGATGGGTGTTTAGAACGCAGTGCTTCCAGAGTCTCCGCTGTATCAGGGGCAATTGTGTCACTGGAGAATAAAAGTCGAGCCGCTCCCTTAAGGTCACCGTCGCTTATTTTATTTTCAATAATTTTTTTTTTATCATAATTATGTTTCAGATATTGATGAGATTGTGTATGTGTTACATGTAGTGGATTTAACTGTATGGTAGTATTGTAAATATTGCTGTCATTTATAGTGCAGTTATTTTTTATTTTCTGTGTAAGGGAGAGGTTTTGACTCTTATCCGCGTGTAGCGTGCGGTACGCGAAAGTGAGCAGGAGCTCCCAGCTACGACAGGTGTTATGAGAGATGACATTATCTATAGTTTTTTTTAAAGAACATGAAACTGAATGGCGTGAACCTCGAGGAATGCGTCTGACTAATGGAATGGAATTCTTAAAAGTACTTAATGATTCCCAAAGGTTACCATCAAGTCCTTTAATTGGAAGGGAAGAACATGAAATGGGAGGTATCGATGATGCAAATGATGATTTGTGAACTCTACCTACATGAATTTTCAAACCTTTACTATTTTTAAAAAACCGAGGCTGGGAACACTGCTCACAACGCACGCTATCCTGCGACATAAAAAAACCCCGGCTGTCTCAACCTAGAACAAGTGGCTCGGCGCCACAACAACACATATGACTTATATCACCTTATATATACAAAAAAAACCTAAAAATAAGAAAAAATACAAAATAGCAGCTTAAAATTCACACTACACACTTCACAATTTAACTTGGTTAAGGCATTTGTCTTCGAGCTTCTTTATCGAGGATTTCGTTATCTGCCCTTTCAAGCTACTTATCCTCTGGTTCAGATTGAGCCACGACATATTATATTATACGAAATTAAGTCCACAAATCACAGGCAAACGTATGGCATCAAAATATTATGGAAATATAGATGTAAACAGTAAATAAATTGCAATTTTTGTAGCTGACAGCTGTTGACAGATTTCCTCTTGGTTGCAAATTTTTCATGTGAAACTTATTAATATTTACTCGAAAATATAATATGATTAATAATATGATTTAAAAAATAATGAACGACAGGGAAAGCAACTTACTCACGTCTCAATTTAAAAATGGCGCTAGTTTTTCCACCTTAAATACTATTAAGTCGGCGCTGGCTCTGATTTTGGGTAAAAACTTCAGCAAAGACGAAAGAGTATCTAGATTCCTTAAAGGAGTCTTTTAAACCCTCCTTTAGGAGTCTTTCCCTGTTTTTAACAGATTAAAAATGACTATTGTTATGTTCGCTTTTTGTGGCACAGAATGTCACTTTTTTGAGCAAGTGGTACGAAAAATATATTTTACTTCGCATTCGCTTCTATGAGAGCCCCCCTGAAATAAAGATTTTTATAACTTTTTAAGCCGTTTTCGGCTGGAGGCCATCGGTTTACATATTATATCTAAAATTGAAGTAATTACGTTCAGTAATTCAGAAGTTATAAGGCTCTGACAGACAGACGGACGGACGGACGGACAAGTGCAAATTCACTCAAGTAGACTCAAAGACCTTCGCTTCGCTCGGTCGATAAAAGCTTGTAAAAAAATATAATTTTATAACCATTCAAAAAATGAACGTTTACAATTTTGTATTCATTGGATAGAATGTTATTGTACTACTTACGCCATCTGTTAGAAAACCAGATAACATCGCTGCAACAGAATAATACCCGATAAAAAAACTACGCGAGCCCTCACAAAGCTCCGCTTTTTGCTAGTTATCGTAATAATCGATAGGTAGACATTATAAATGTAGAAAAGTTCGTATGTCAAAATTCTCTACATAAACTTTCATCGTCAACTCTGTTGAACCATAGGAGCCCCGCGCCCCGTAGGTAGAAAATACATAATATTATAAACTCTCGGCATGCAGAGCTCTCCGAGCTTTCTTTCTATTTCCAAACAGTTACGTAGCACGAGGTCATAGTGCCTTCCGTTAATTTTTAGAGCCAATTTGAAACTATAATTCCCTTAATTGAGTCTGCCGGAAGTCGTACCCGAAACCTTACATTGAACGGCCACACCACGGTGTTCAGATTAAAGCAGTCAATTATGTACTTCCTTATTGATTTGTTGCCCAACAGCTCTAATGGTTCCACACATCACAACGATTAGCTGATAGCTGATACGTTGCCCGACGATTTCTGACTCTCGAGTTATTGCGACGGGCGAAACGCATTCAAAGTTATTCACAAATCACGATATTATGTTATAGATACTAGCGCACTTCGTACCGCCAACAATAGTTATTTGTGTTATATGGGGCCAAAGGAATTTTTTGTTCCCCGAGGGCGTTATTTTGAATTCAGAGCGAAGTGAAGGATTCTATAGTAGAATCCCGAGCGCAGCGAGGGATTCTAAAGTAGAATCCTGAGCGTAGCGAGGAATTCAATATACGCCGCCCGAGAACAAAAAATTTTGGCCCCGAATGACACACACTATTTTTCATCATTACCTATGAGAAAAAGCTAGGAGTATCAACCTACTATGTATAGAGTATAGAGATTACCAATACGTATATTGAAAGTTTAAATAAAACACAAATAAATTTTTATGAAATAATTAAACATTAATATTTATGTTGGAAGTATGGGCGTATATATTATGTCTAATCGACAAATTTGATCACGTGACTTATCGTAGACAACAGCTTCTCAAACATTTTTGAATTTCGACACATTTGTGAATTCTCTCTTCTGATTGGTCCGCGTTAGTGCTTTATTATGCTAAAGCACTATAACGCGGACCAATCAGAAGAGAGAAATGAAAAGTCCCATGGGGTTAAAATGAAATTTTGCTCCCGCTGTCCTCTGAAGCCAATATTCGTTTTTCGAATAGGTATGATTTAGGGGTGGGTCACCCTATTCATTAAGGGGTATGAAAAATAGATGTTTGCCGATTCTCAGACCTACCCGTGCAGATATGCACACAAAATCTCATAAAAATCGGTCCAGCCGTTTCGGAGGAGTTTGGTAACAAACACCGCGACATGAGAATTTTATATATTAGAACTAGCTGACCCAGCGAACTTCGTACCGCCAGCAAAAATATTTAGTGGTTGGTCTTCCTTATCATTTAGGGGTATGAAAAATAGATGTTAGCCGATTCTCAGACTTACCCGATATGCACACAAAATTTCATAAAAATCGGTCCAGCCGTTTCGGAGGAGTAAGGTAACTAACATCGTGACACGAGAATTTTATATACTAGAAGAAAGATAAATTGCATGACAAGATAATGTTGGTGGTAACTTTAGAATCTAATGGAAGGTTTCGACGCACGAAGACCTTCATTCGTTTCCAATTGGATGACCTCAAAGTGTGTTATAAGTGAAGGTTAAAGAATTACCTGTCTAAAATTATTATAATTAGCTATATTATATTTACCAAAAATATAAAACCTGTATTTGATGTGTGGTCAAATTGAACAGACTTTGCTGAACCATTAAGGTAAGTAGTTTGTCTTTCAATGGTAACCAGGGTCTGATGATGGAGTTGGAAGATGGTCATAGGAACTCAGTAATGAAACGACGCAATCCCATCGAGTTTCGGCTCCTTTGATTCGTCTTGACGAGTACTTTGTTTTTAGATGGTTAACAGGGTCTGATCTGATGATGGAGCTGGAGGGTGGTCATAGGAACTCAGTAAAGAAATGACGTACTCTGGTCCTAGATTATATCCAGATGTATCCAGTTACTAAAAGCTTGTTTTTACAAGCTTTTATTTAGCTTGACCAATTTATTCATTTATTTGTTTGTTTGTTTGGGTCAAATTTTGCAAGATTAACGAGCCTTTTCGCGAAACATGCTCTTTCGTTACAGTACAGTACAGTTTAACATAGTAAACAGATATATTTTGAGGAAGAAAAAATTGTGTAGGCTATTTTAATAGTTGAACTACATTGAGCAACTTTCAGATTTGTCATCAAAATAATACTTTTTGAGTAAAAAAATTTCAATTACTCACTTTGACATGAAAACCATAGAAAAACTACTTGTGGCGTTACAATAAGCGTGAAGTTTCTACTGGTTTAAATCAGAATAATAATTCCTTTTTGAAAAGTAAAGGAATCAATCTTTATTAAGCAATTTTTATTTATGACATAAATCATTTCAATAATTAATGAAAAATATAATAAAAAATCTTGGATACAAATTAGTATGAAAGCGAGCCCGGGCCGTCATTTTCTCATTCAGCCGCTGGCTTTCGAAGAGGATCCACGCTGCTCGTCGCGCGCTCCGGCAAAAATAATTTTACGAGCAAAATAGTGTATTATAGAGGCACGTACAGTGGGACACCGGAATCGAGGACGAAGATTTCTAATAATATTCTAAAAGTACCTAGTCAGTAATTTATTTAAATTCCTAGCGCAGCAACAGTGCTTAGTCTCAGTAGTGTGGAGTCTTTTTACTGGGGGGACCTGGGTTTGATTTCTGGAAGGGGCAATTTAAAATCAATTAATTTTTTTTTATTCGATGACAAGATAGTCCGTCACTGCGATCTCACATGATGGTAAGTGACCATGCAATCTAAGATGGTACGTGCTAACTTGGAAGGGGTATGGCAGTGTGCATTCAAGCCATACCCCTAATCTGTTTCTACACGCTATCGTGCCGGAACGCTAAAGCACTTGGCGGCACGTCTTTGACGGTAGGGTGGTACCTAACTGGTAACTAGCCATGGCCAAAGCCTTCCACCAGAGATAATTCAGAAATTATAAATTCCTTAATTGACCCCACCGGGAATCGAACCCGAAACCTCCCAGTTTTAAGACCAGAGCGCTCACCACTGCGCTAGGGAGGTCGTCAAAATTATATTATGTAAGTAGGTATATAATATTTATTATTCCTAGCGCTCAGTGATGAGGGTCTTATTAGAGTTCTGTTGCGGCGTGATTGAAAGACAAACCAACAAACACACTTTCGCATTTATAATGATTCGGATCGAATCACAACCATTCAATACGACACAGGGATCGTATTGAATAGTTTCGAATAGAAAGAAAGAGGAAATGGATGCCAAAATTAAAAAGTCACCGCCATATTGGATTTCTTTGTTATTGGACCGATTTCGTTCAAAATCGATATTTAGGCTTCCCTGGGGTCAAGAAAGAGGAAATGGATGCCAAAATTAAAAAAAGTCACCGCCATATTGGAATTCTTTGTTATTAGACCGATTTCGTTCAAAATCGATATTTAGGCTTCCCTGGGGTCAAGAAAGAGGAAATGATTGCCAAAATTTTAAAAAGTCCCCGCCATATTGAAATTCTATGTTATTGGACAGGTTTCGTTCAAAATCGATATCTAAGGTGCCCTAGGGTCAAGAAAGAGGAAACGGCTCTCAAAATTTTAAAAAGTCCCCGCCATATTGAAATTCTTTGTTATTAGACCAATTTCGTTCATAATCGATATTTAGGCTTCTCTGGGGTCAAGGAAGAGGAAATGGTTGCCAAAATTTTAAAAAGTCCCCGCCATATTGAAATTCTTTGTTATTGGACCGATTACTTTCAAAATCAATATTTAGGCTATTCTGGGGTCAAGAAAGAGGAAATGGTTGCCAAAATTTTAAAAAGTCCCCGCCATATTGAAATTCTATGTTATTGGACAGGTTTCGTTCAAAATCTATATCTAAGGTGCTCTAGGGTCAAGAAAGAGGAAACGGCTGTCAAAATTTTAAAAAGTTCCCGCCATATTGAAATTCTTTGTTATTAGACCGATTTCGTTCAAAATCGATATTTAGGCTTCTCCGGGGTCAAGAAAGAGGAAATGGTTGCCAAAATTTTAAAATTCCCCGCCATATTGAAATTCTTTGAGGCTATTCTGGGGTCAAGAAAGAGGAAATGGTTGCCAAAATTTTAAAAAGTCCCCGCCACATTGAAATTCTATGTTATTGGACAGGTTTCGTTCAAAATCGATATCTAAGGTGCCCTAGGGTCAAGAAAGAGGAAACGGCTGTCAAAATTTTAAAAAGTCCCCGCCATATTGAAATTCTTTGTTATTAGACCGATTTAGTTCAAAATCGATATTTAGGCTTCTCTGGGGTCAAGAAAGAGGAAATGGTTGCCAAAATTTTAAAAGTCTCCGCCATATTGAAATTCTTTGTTATTGGACCGATTACGTTCAAAATCAATATTTAGGCTATTCTGGGGTCAAGAAAGAGGAAATTGTTTCCAAAATTTTAAAAAGTCCCCGCCATATTGAAATTCTATGTTATTGGAGAGGTTTCGTTCAAAATCTTAGATATCTAAGGTGCCCTAGGGTCAAGAAAGAGGAAATGGCTGTCAAAATTTTAAAAAGTCCCCGCCATATTGAAATTCTTTGTTATTAGACCGATTTCGTTCAAAATCGATATTTAGGCTTCTCTGGGGTCAAGAAAGAGGAAATGGTTGCCAAAATTTAAAAAAGTCCCCGCCCTTTGGACCAATTTCCTTCAAAATTGATATTTGGGCTTCTCTAGGGTCAAGAAAGAGGAATCTTGGAAAATTTTTGGAATCCATTTCCTCTTTCTTGACCCCAGAGAAGCCTAAATATCGATTTTGAACGAAATTGGTTCAGTAACAAAGAATTTCAATATGGCGGTGATTTTTAAAAATTATGAAATCCATTCCCTATTTCTTGACCCCAGGGAAGTCTTAATATCGATTTTGAACGAAATCGGTCAAATAACATAGAATTTCAATATGGCGGTGACTTTTTAAATTTTGGCATCCAGTTCCTCTTTCTTGAACCCAGGGAAGCCTAAATATCGATTTTGAACGAAATTGGTTCAGTAACAAAGAATTTCCACATGGCGGTGACTTTTTAAAATTTTGGCATCCATTTCCTCTTTCTTGACCCTAGGGAACATTAAATATCGATTTTTAACGAAATCGGTCCAATAACATAGAATTTCAATATGGCGGGGGCTTTTTAAAATTTTGGCAACCATTTCCTCTTTCTTGACCCCAGAGAAGCCTAAATATCGAATTTTAACGAAATCGGTCCAATAACAAATAATTTCAATGTGGCGGGGACTTTTTAAAATTTTGGCAACCATTTCCTCTTTCTTGACCCCACAGAAGCCTAAAGTCAGAGGTGCATAGCCGGGATCGAAACCACGACCCCCCGAATAGGAGCTATGCTATCACTGCTTTTATACTAGCTTGTATGTATACTACATACTACATAATAATAATAATGTACCTAGCCCTATAACATACCTAAACTAGCGGCACGCTATGATGGCCGGTTTGACACATTACAATAGTGATGTGGAATGTCAATTTATTCTCGAACAAAAAACAATTAAGTTTTGTTTTTGTACCTGATTAAATAGGTTTAATAAAACAAAAATGTATATGTTTATTTAATTTATTTGAACGAACTGAATATTTGAATGAAAATGAATATACATACTTTATATGCACACAAGAAACATATGAATACAAAAGATACCAAAAAAGGTGCCACAAAAGGCCATAATTAATCAGATTCGTCCATACTACTATTTTCACTGTCGTCACTGCTATCATCACCTACATTAATAATTATATGTTCGTTTTCTATAATATTATCTATTTTCACATCTCTTTCATAATCTTCCCTTATTAATTTAACAGTTCTATTCACAACCTTTTCCCAGTCTCCTTTAGTCACATGTTCACAAGCTTCTTCTAATAATTTTAGCATTTTTTTTGTGGTAAATGGGGGTTCTGTATTGTGTCTTGCAGCATATCCCTTAATTTGAGCCCACACCAACTCAATCGCATTATACTCACAATGGTAAGGCGGTAACCGTATAACTCTGTGCCCATGTTCTAATGCTATTTCGTCAATGACGTATCGGATCTTGGTTGGTTTGTTTTCTTTTAAAAGACGTACTAATTCCGCTTTTAACATATTCATGTTTGCATCTACGCCATTTTTACGAAGCCATGCGACGATATCAGCTTTCTTTTGGGATTGGGCAGGTGGCTTGTCAATTTGCATCGAGTGGTATGGGGCGTTGTCCATAATTATAATAGATGGTTCAGGGAGGCTACACAACATTTAGGTAAACCATTCAGTAAACTTTTCTCCATTCATGTCTTCATGATAGTCTCCAGTGGTTTTTGACGCAAAAGCCATGAGAGAACCTTCGACAAACCCGTTGATGGTTCCGGCGTGACAAATTATAAGTCGCGATCCTTTTCGTACAGGAACTTTGGAAGTAGATGCTGCTGTGTCATCGTTCCAAGAACGGCCTACAGTATGGTTAGCATTAAGCCATGTTTCAACCAAGAACACAACATTTTGCCAATTTTTGATTTCTTTCACTTGCCGTAAAAAAGTATACCTTGCCATCGCTATATCAAATCTTTCCATCAATATTTTGCGTTTGTTACATTTTTTGTATCGAAATCCAATGGTCTTCAAAATCTTCGTTAAAGAACTTTCCCCACCGAAGAATAATCCAGCTTCCTTCAGTGAATGCACCAACTTTTTTCTTGTTGGATACTCCTTCTGTAAATAGTAGCCGTAAACATGTCTTCGGATAGCATCGGCATCAAAGCTATCGATGCCTACGACTGGTTTTGCTCGTTTTCTCTTTTTTGGTGTGTGAAGTTTATTTTCTTCTGTGCCAGTCTCGCCATATTTTTTTTTAGTTATCCGTCTAACAGTTCGTTGTCCAATATTAAGCGCATCAGCTACGCGTTCAACCACTGACGTTATAGGTAAAATTGGCCCTCCATTTTGAGCTTCACGATCGAAATAGTTACGAAGGCGTATTACGAACTCACGTATCTGACTATTTAGAACAGTTCTCTGCGTACGTTCGGTCATATCGACGAAATCCACAACAAAGGGCTTGAACAGAGTCCAAATTAACGAGCAAGCGTCAACAGTAATGCAGTATCAATATTTGAAATCCAAAGCCAGGTCAAAACTATATCACAATCGCATTGCACTGACAGTTTATACTTTTCGAAGCAACGTCAATTCGAAACTGCTTTGTTTTGCATTGAGCATTGACGCGAGTTTGCCGGAGGTAGTAGTTGTGCTAGCCAGCGATCCTATGTGACGATCGTATTAGATTCCATTTTTAAAAATTTTCAATTTAGAAAACCAAATGCCGAGTTGTGGTATATATCATATAAAAATAAAAATTTTACCTTTTGTATGAAACAGCTGATATTTTTTTGCGATTTCAGAGGTTTGTCCACATAGTGAAAATTGTTCATATTCACAAGTACATTCACCCCTTAAATGGTGCAAACTGATTTTTCTACACTTGTATACATTTTAGAAATCAATTTAATAAATAAATTTTGAGTCCTAAACCTAAAACTACATTCGATAAAATTTATGAATCTCTGCACATCACTATCGTCAATAAAGTAATACAATTATTTCCTTCAAAGTCGTTATCAATTAATACGGAACTTCATGAGCGGACAAACGTCAAACCGGCCATCATAGCGTGCCGCTAGTGTAGTAGGTACCTAATTTTTATGACTTCAAATTAATTTATTTTATTTTATTTATTTGTTAAAGTGCTAGATTTTGTATTTTTGTATATTTTGTATTTTATTTAATGATGTAACATTTTTGACATTCGTAAGCGCTTTTGTAGCCTCAATCGAAGAAATAAACAATATCTACAAATACAAATACAAAATACGTCCTCCCGACCGATCTGACCACGGCGGTCAACCTCCTCACAGAGATTAACGCGGCCGGGAGATATTGCGCAAACACAGGTTCACTCTCTATTCCCTCACTCTCATAGTCCGATGGGACGGAAAATCCGACACGACCGGAGAGATCAGGCGCAGGAGCAGGACCGACAGCTTTACGTGCTCTCCGAGGCACGGGGCCCGGGGGTGACACCGCCAACATC
Source organism: Oeneis ivallda (assembly GCA_029955525.1). Lineage (NCBI taxonomy): Eukaryota > Metazoa > Arthropoda > Insecta > Lepidoptera > Nymphalidae > Oeneis > Oeneis ivallda. Next base: position 198,346 of record JARPMR010000022.1, on the reverse strand, counting down.
CTAACTACGGGCTAGTACAGAGAATTTCTTGGCAAAAAACCCCAATACTTAATTTATTATCCCGACAGGAATCGAACCCACGAACCTCGTCATCTGCTTTTGAACACGCTAATAACTACTTGACCAACGAGGCAATTGTATGTAGGTACATACTATTTTTAAACTTGCTTCCTACTATCTTATTACTAGTTGATGCCCGCGACTTCGTCCGCGTGGAGTTAGTTTTTAAATTACCTCGGGAACTGTAATTTTCCGGGATAAAAAGTAGCCTAAATGAGTTTTTTACTTAAATTAATAAATTAGTAATTTGTAATTAATAAATTGTAATTTAACTCATCATTTTATTGATCGGTAGTTAGTTTTGCGAAATCTCGTAAACTGACAATAATTTTAAACATCAATTTGTTTATGCCGCATAGATTGTATCGGTTTCCCACTGTACCTGTATACAGGTGTGCGTGAGCGCGCGCCGATCACGCCGATCAATGTGTGTATGCGCGAAAATGCCTACAATCGACAACGGCCGGCGCCACATAGGACCCTTAATTAGACCCACTTCCCGGTTTCTGATCGAGCTGTTTTGCATTTATGTGTAAATCGGATGACAATGCAATATTATTGTGACATGGAGCTGATCTGATGATGGAGACGGAAGAAGGCTATCGGAACTCTGTAATAAAACGACGTAACCCCATCGAGTTTGGGCTCGTTTGATTCGTCATAACAAGTACTCTGATCCTAGATGAATAGAATAGAATAGAATAGAAATATTTTTTATTCAAATAAACTTTTACAAGTGCTTTTGAATAGTCAATGAATTTACCACTGGTTCGGAATGCCTTTCCTGCCGAGAAGAACCAGCAAGAAACTCGGCGGTTGCTCTTTTCAAAACAAATTTACAATACAGTAAATACTATGCTATATATGCAGTGTTTCCACAATGAGGAAAGTTCCAAAAATGCATACCGACTAACTTCTATCCTAAGATGGGCAGACATAAAGTAGCCCCATTCCCGCCGGTGGTACCCGTTCACGAGCATGACGCATGACCCAGCCATTGCTTCGCTCAACCATATTTGATAGATGATATCCAAAGTCTAATGATCTAGCTACTAAAAGCTTTCATTTAAAAATAAAATCTTTAATTTACATCTTGTTGTACCTATAAAAATAAAGGCAATCAAAGATCCGAATTCCGATTTGATCGAAATAAATGAACAAAGACACAAAAACAGTTTCGCCGCGATGCAAGTCACGGACAACAGCTAGTACGTGCATAGAGTTAATCCGAGTTTTGCGCGCCGTGTTCCAGAACTCCGCGGTGCGCTACCAGACGTTCCTGCGCCTGTTCCGGCCGCTGTTCCGCGGACAGTTCGAGATCAAGGGCCTCGACCCGCCCACCACCACCACCACCACCACCACCACCACCGCCAGACCGGCCACCACCACCACCACGGCAGCCAGCGGAGACAACGACAATGAGATCAGCCGCAGGCGCTAGGCCGCTCCTGGGCGCGCGCGCTCGGAAGTACAGAGCGAGTCCAGCGCGCTTCTTAGGAATTATGCTCAATAATACAGGGATTTGGGAACTGGAGTGAAGAGAAATAATCCACTTCGCTTTGCAGTAAATCACCGTTTAATATGCGCGATCGCCGTGTGTACAGCGCTGTGTACCGATAATGAGACTCTCCATAAAATCATATAAAACTTTCTTATTAAGTATAATAATTACGACTCGCTAAATCAGCAACAGGAGTCGCGCTGCGCTATATATTTGTGTCCCTACAATACCATACGAAACTATCAGGCGCTGGCACTGGCACATGACTACAATGACCGAACAGAGACAACGCTTCATAAGGCGATAGATACACTACGCAGTACACTATTATAATAGTACATTGAAATGTTACATTTTTAGGCCTTACCTTGCGTTTTTTAGAGGACGCAATTTTATTTTTTTGTTGTGAGGGGGGGGGGGGGGGTCAGTGTAAAGCTAAAACCAAGTTTGTGGGTTCGCCACCCTTGTCCCACGGCCGCCATCTTGAAAATAGGGGTTGAAATGGTTTTTACGATATGGATTTACGATATATCTCTTAAACTATTTATCTGTTAAAAAAATTTGTTAATATTTTTTGTTGCAAATTAAATTTTCTACAACTTTGGTCCAGTAACTTTTTGTCGTAGAACTATAAATAAAAAAGTTATAAGCGAAAATGTTCAGAAATTCGAGAAAAAATTTATATTTTTCGATATAACTTTTTTTTAATCATTTTACGAAAAAATGATGTCAGACCATTTTTGTAGATCGTTTTTTGAGGAACAACTTTTATACGCAACATTTTTTCATAAAGTCAATAGCTAAGGTTTTACAGCGCTTCGAAGTGAGTACTATTTTTCAGTACTCTTAACTATACAATATTATACGTGTGTACTAATAATATGTCATCATCATCAGTTATTGTTTCTCGAATTTCTGAACATTTTCGCTTATAACTTTTTTATTTATAGTTCTACGGCAAAAAGTTACTGGACCAAAGTTGTAGAGAATTTAATTTGCAACAAAAAATATTAACAATTTTTTTTTAACAGATAAATAGTTTAAGAGATATATCGTAAAAACCATTTGAACCCCTATTTTCAAGATGGCGGCCGTGGTACAAGGGTGGCGACCCCACAAACTTGGTTTTAGCTTTACACTGACCCTCCCTACACATCAAAAAAATAAAATTGCGTCCTCTTAAAAAACGCAACCCCAAATGTAACTTTTCAATGGACTATATACATTTCGTGTAGGTCTCACTTTATAATTATATCTGGGAAGCTATAAACTGCTATAAATTGTTCACGAAGCTTTGTTCCTGTTCTGTCACTTCTTCCCCACTTTGTGACACTGTTGACGCGCCGCCGACGTGAGCGTGAGTGTTGGTTTCTAGAGGCCTCATAAGAAGGCTCAGGGTCACTCAGCGAGCGATGGAGAGAGCTATGCTCGGTATATCCCTGCGAGATCAAATCAGAAATGAGAAGATCCGCAGGAGAACCAAAGTCACCGACATAGCTCAGCGAGTCGCGAAACTGAAGTGGAAATGGGCGGGGCACATAGTTCGAAGAGCTGATGGTCGTTGGGTCCCAAGGTGCTGGAGTGGCGACCCCGTACCGGGAAACGCAGTGTTGGCAGACCCCCCGATAGGTGGACCGACGTCATCAAACGAGTCGCAGGAAGCCGCTGGATTCAAGCGGCGCAAGACCGAAGCCTGTAGAAGTCCATACAGGAGACCTTTGTTCAGCAGTGGACGTCTATAGGTTGATAAAGAAGAAGAGTGTCGGTTTATACGACTATTAGTGAAGACACGAAAGTGGCGGTAACGACTAGAGATACAGCATTCTGACGTATCTGGTTTGGTGGTGATTCGAATGACTTGATCCAGAGAAAATTTAATACCTACCAAAAACAATATCAATTGTGATCAGTAGACTAGCAACATTCATTTTTTAGGATTCCGTACTCAAAGGGTGCCAACGGGATCCTATTACTAGTGGTTCGCCCCGAACTGAGACCTCGCGGTAACGGTATCCCATGATTATTCATTCAATCGATACATGACGACCAAAACTGACATTATTATTATTATGCCCGTTTTCACGAAACATACCTAAATCATCCCCTATGTAGGAGTCTCTTTACGTAGGTAGCTCCAAAACACAATCCTAAGTCCTAACATCCGTCCCAATGTCCTTTTAGGTGTCCCGTACAGGATCGTGATAAAGAAGTTGACAGTAATCATCACCTAACTTATCATAGGTAGCCCGTAAAGGTTAGGGAACGTTAGTGAAAACATTGAATTATTATGTACTAACGAGTTGTTTAGAGGCCAAGAAAAAGTCGAAGAATTTAACAACGCAGTTTATTTCCTTTATGAGATTGCACTTTTACAAATTATTTTGAGTAATAAATTATGCTAGCGCTATATGCAATGCTAAATTATATTAAAATCTAATGATAAGTTTATCATAGGTAGCCCGTAAAGGTAAGGGAACCTCAGTGAAAACATTGAATTATTATGTAGGTATACTAACGAGTGAAAACGGGTTAGGGGCATCTGTACAAATCGTCATCTATCGACGCGAATAGAAAATATACAAAATGCAGCAATTAATTTGGCCCAAATTAATTGCTTAATAAATTGGGCCCAACTTAGCTTAACGTAACTTAACTTGGTAACAGCAGTCGGACGACACGAAATCGTGCCGAACCCATCAAGTTTTTATTTAAATCCTTTATAATCACATAATTTAATGAACCCGAAATCTCAAATTATTGAAGTTTGATATTTAACTAAAGAATAATTTTAATTGAATAATATGATATTATGTACATAAATAATAGTAGTCGACGCAAAACTGTTTTTGGGATAGATCGCAGTCGTAACTCCTAGTAGTCCTAGTTCCATGGAATAGTTATGTGTGTATGGAGTGCGCCATCTATTAGCATTATTGTGAAGCTATGTGAAATTTACTGATGCTCATTAAAAATTAAATAATCTCGTTTCTTTATAATATTCATATAATTTTAGTATATTTTGTTGTTCAAGTACAGGATACAAGTGAAGTAAGAAAATAAGTACAACTTGAAAATATATAGAAAATTTTCCCAGAGAGCGTCTTCAAGCGAGCGTATTAAATCGCCACTTTGGAAGCCCCCCATTTCGTCAATTTTAGGAAAAAAATAAAAAAAAATACGGTTGTACTCTGTTCCAAATTGTCTTTAAAATGATACACAGAAAACTTATGAATCGCAAATAAAAAAAAATTTCTTCGCATTCGCTTCTATGAGAGCCCCCCTGAAATAAAGATTTTTATAACTTTTTAAGCCATTTTCGGCTGGAGGCCATCGGTTTACATATTATATCTAAATTTGAAGTAATTACGTTCAGTAATTCAAAAGTTATAAGGCTCTGACAGACGGACGGACGGACGGACGGACGGACGGACGGACGGACGGACGGACAAGTGCAAATCGCTCTAGTAAACTCAGAGACCTCGCTTCGCTCGGTCAACTAAGCTTCCGCTGTCCGTCTGTCGGTCCGTCCGTCCGTCTGTCAGCGGGCTGTATCTCGTAAACCGTAATAGATAGACAGTTGAAATTTTCACATATTGTGTATTTCTATTGCCGCTATAACAACAAATAATAAAAATAAAATATAATTTAAAAATAAAGGGGGCTATAAAATATAATAATACATGGAAAAGAAGTCGAAATAAAATCTATTTTTTTTACCCCGGCATATGGGGTGTCATTGTCTAGAGCTCATTAAGTGGAGTTCCAATATATATTTTTTAGCTACAAAAATGAAGAAATGGGGGGCCGTCAAAGTTGTCGGTTTTAGACCAATTTTGTTAAAAACTAAACTAGTTAGGAATTTGAAATTTTGGTATATTATTTACATTTATCTATGATTATAGTGTATTTAAACCACAAATACTGAAAACACCGATTTATAATGCAGTTTGTAAGTTGTGACCAAAACAAACGAGCATTTTTTCCACAAATGCTAATTTAGTACTTTCTAAGAACTAAAATATCTAAATATGTATCTAGTTTAAAAAAAAAGTTTTGGTCATATTATGTACGGAACCCTAAAAGAGCGAGGCCCGACTCGCATTTTTTTTATCTATCCATAATCCATAAAATAAAAGATTTATTTGGTAATCGACCGAGCGAAGCGAAGGTCTTTGAGTTAACTAGAGCGATTTGCACTTGTCCGTCCGTCCGTCCGTCTGTCAGAGCCTTATAACTTTTGAATTACTGAACGTAATTACTTCAAATTTAGATATAATATGTAAACCGATGGCCTCCAGCCGAAAATGGCTTAAAAAGTTATAAAAATCTTTATTTCAGGGGGGCTCTCATAGAAGCGAATGCGAAGTAAAAAAAAAAATATCGCGTTACATAAAATTGTTACGTATCATTTTAACTAGTGGTTCGCCCCGAACTGAGACCTCGCGGTAACGGTATCCCATGATTATTCATTCAATCGATACATGATAACCCCCAAGTAGGAGTCTCATCCCATCCCCTAAGTAGGAGTCTCTTAACGTAGGTAGCTCCTAAATACAATCCTAAGTCCTAACATCCGTCCCAATATCCTTTTAGGTGTACCGTACAGGATCGTGATAAATAAGTTGACAGAAAACATCAATCACCTAACTTATAGTAAAGGTTAGGGAACGTTAGTGAAAATGAAAACATTGAATTATTTATTAAACATTGAATTATTTATTTATTATGTAGGTACTAAGGAGTGAAACCGGGTTACGGGCATCTGTACAAATCGTCATCTATCGACGCGAATAGAAAATATACAATATTTAACTAAAATTTAACTAAAAAATAATTTTAATTGAATAATATGGTACAAAAAAATTACAATACAATTATTGTATTAAAATAAGTAACTAAATAATAATGGTCGTAGTCGTAACTCGTAGTTCCATGGGAATAGTTACTGACTGCGCCATCTATTAGCATTATTGTGAAGCTATGTTGATGCTATATGAATTACTGATGTACATTAAAAATTAAATAATCTCGTTTCTTTATAATATTCATATAATTTTAGTATTTGTTGTTCAAGTACAGGATATAAGTGACCTAAAAACATAAAATCAGTTTGAAAATCCATAGCGGATTTTTCTAGAGAGCGTCTTCAAGCGAGCGTATAAAATCGCCACTTTGAAAGCCCCCCATTTCGTCAATTTTAAGGGAAAAATTAAAAAAAAAATATTTTTGTACTCAGTTCAAAATTATCTTTAAAATGATACGTAACAATTTTATGTAACGCGATATTTTTTTTTTTACTTCGCATTCGCTTCTATGAGAGCCCCCCTGAAATAAAGATTTTTATAACTTTTTAAGCCATTTTCGGCTGGAGGCCATCGGTTTACATATTATATCTAAATTTGAAGTAATTACGTTCAGTAATTCAAAAGTTATAAGGCTCTGACAGACGGACGGACGGACGGACGGACGGACGGACAAGTGCAAATCGCTCTAGTTAACTCAGAGACCTTCGCTTCGCTCGGTCGAAGATAATTTTGAACTGAGTACAAAAATATTTTTTTTTTAATTTTTCCCTTAAAATTGACGAAATGGGGGGCTTTCAAAGTGGCGATTTTATACGCTCGCTTGAAGACGCTCCCTAAGAAAATCCGCTATGGATTTTCAAACTGATTTTATGTTTTTAGGTCACTTATATCCTGTACTTGAACAACAAATACTAAAATTATATGAATATTATAAAGAAACGAGATTATTTAATTTTTAATGTACATCAGTAATTCATATAGCATCAACATAGCTTCACAATAATGCTAATAGATGGCGCAGTCAGTAACTATTCCCATGGAACTACGAGTTACGACTAACGACCTATCCCAAAACAGTTTTGCGTCGACCATTATTATTTAGTTACTTATTATAATACAATAATTGTATTGTAATTTTTTTTGTACCATATTATTCAATTAAAATTATTTTTTAGTTAAATTTTAGTTAAATATTGTATATTTTCTATTCGCGTCGATAGATGACGATTTGTACAGATGCCCGTAACCCGGTTTCACTCGTTAGTACCTACATAATAATTCAATGTTTTCACTAACGTTCCCTAACCTTTACGGGCTACCTATAAGTTAGGTGATTGATGTTTTCTGTCAACTTATTTATCACGATCCTGTACGGGACACCTAAAAGGATATTGGGACGGATGTTAGGACTTAGGATTGTATTTAGGAGCTACCTACGTTAAGAGACTCCTACTTAGGGGATGATTTAGGTATGTTTGGTGAAAACGGGCATAATAATAATGTCAGTTTTGGTTATCATGTATCGATTGAATGAATAATCATGGGATACCGTTACCGCGAGGTCTCAGTTCGGGGCGAACCACTAGTAATATACTAACCCACTAAATAATTAATGAACTGGTATTAGGCAAGACCTGACATGTTCTTAAGGTTAACGGATTTCCTAATGAATTGAAAAGGCGAGTCGAAAGGATTTCCAAACAAATACCGCCGGCTGAGACCAGCAAATGTTAGTGTCAGCCGGCCAGTAAATACTTACACTCGGCTTTAAGTGATGATTTAACTTAAAGGCAATTTAATAAAATAAGTTCTGACGATGAATTAAAATAAATGAGCAAATGTTAAATCATTTTATTGGCAACACTCACTGACTGAAAAACTAAACCACCAGCCCCTCTCCCCCTTTCACCTTTATGTTTAGATAACAATGCCAAAATCAATTTATGATTTATGTTGAAATCATGGAACTAGGAAAAAGGATTGTGTGGTTTTATGTGGTAAAAGTGAAACTTTTTTCACATTATAGACATTTATACACATAAATGAGCAATAGTCTATACACTGCACGGTCAGCTGCTGCGAACTATAGGCGCCGCCATATTGGCCTTGGCCGCTCTGACGTCACCGTCACGCGACATGCAACACACAGACGAAAAAGTTTGAGACGATGTAGGTAATAAAAGTTTCACTTTAAAAATAGATGTTGATATAATTAGTTATCTTAAGTAAAAGTATTTCTTTGTAATTCTAACACAAAGAATACTGTTAACACCAATTCTGATACTTTATTTCAATAACTAATTATAATTTATAATATTATTGTTATGAATAAACTGCTTTTAGTTTTTCTACGATAATTTGTTTTATTTATTTATACTTACCTAAGTAGTCTTTCCTCACGATAATTAATTGAAGGTAAAGTTAGCGGGATAAGTCATTGAATGTTTGGTGAACTCGGAAAGGAAAGAGGAGGAATCTACGATAATGTGAAGTTCAACTACAACCTGTGCTACAACGGAGTGGACAGAGCAAGGACTAAGAAGGCGTTCTGTCGCGCTAAATCATGATAACAATACGTACTGAACCAGGACACGAGTGCATGGTTAAAACAAAATAAATCTAATATAATCATCACTACATACTGTAAAACAAAGTCCCCCGCCGCGTCTGTCTGTCTGTCTCTCTGTCTGTTCGCGATAAAGTCAAAACTACCGAACGGATTTTCATGCAGTTTTCACCAATAGATACGGTGATTCACGAGGAAGGTTTTAGTGTATAATTTGTTAAGGTTTTGTGTAAATTAGTTGAAATATGACGATAATTGATGACAATGTCGGAAAAATTCAAGCCGCTTGGGAACTTCCATCGAAAACGCTGCCTAATCCCTTTGAGATATAACACAAGAATATAGATTGAAATTTAAAACACTCCCGACATGAGAATCTATGTTATCAATTAATCAGAATTTAAGTCATTTAACGATTATACTGGCACGCGTGAAGCACTTAATCGAGTAATCATACGCCAAAAGTGCCGTACATCATTTTGGGAAAGAGCTGATACTCTTACACTGCTGGACCGATATTAACCAAACATAGCTAAGAACCACCGCAAGGAAAGTGGCTTTCAAATAAAAAAAAACCGCATCGAAATGAAACTTATAACACCCCTCTTTTTGCATCGGGGGTTAAAAACAATATATTGACCGAGCGAAGCGAGGTCTCTGAGTTTACTAGAGCGATTTGCACTTGTCCGTCCGTCCATCCGTCCGTCCGTCCGTCCGTCCGTCCGTCCGTCCATCCGTCTGTCAGAGCCTTATAACTTTTGAATTACTGAACGTAATTACTTCAAATTTAGATATAATATGTAAACCGATGGCCTCCAGCCGAAAATGGCTTAAAAAGTTATAAAAATCTTTATTTCAGGGGGGCTCTCATAGAAGCGAATGCGAAGAAATTTTTTTTTATTTGCGATTCATAGGTTTTCTGTGTATCATTTTAAAGACAATTTGGAACAGAGTACAACCGTATTTTTTTTTTTTATTTTTTTCCTAAAATTGACGAAATGGGGGGCTTCCAAAGTGGCGATTTAATACGCTCGCTTGAAGACGCTCTCTGGGAAAATTTTCTATATATTTTCAAGTTGTACTTATTTTCTTACTTTACTTGTATCCTGTACTTGAACAAAAAATACTAAAATTATATGAATATTATAAAGAAACGAGATTATTTAATTTTTAATGAGCATCAGTAAATTTCACATAGCTTCACAATAATGCTAATAGATGGCGCAGTCATTAACTATTCCATTGAACTAGGAGTTACGACTACGATTTATCCCAAAAACAGTTTTGCGTCGACCATTATTATTTAGGTACATAATATAATAACATATTATTCAATTAAAATTATTCTTTAGTTAAATATCATTTTGTATATTTTCTATTCGCGTCGATAGATGACGATTTGTACAGATGCCCCTAACCCGTTTTCACTCGTTAGTACCTACATAATAATTCAATGTTTTCACTGACGTTCCCTAACCTTTACGGGCTACCTATGTTCTTATGTGATGATTACTGTCAACTTCTTTATCACGATCCTGTACGGGACACCTAAAAGGACATTGGGACGGATGTTAGGACTTAGGATTGTGTTTTGGAGCTACCTACGTAAAGAGACTCCTACATAGGGGATGATTTAGGTATGTTTGGTGAAAACGGGCATAATAATAATAATGTCAGTTTTGGTCGTCATGTATCGATTGAATGAATAATCATGGGATACCGTTACCGCGAGGTCTCAGTTCGGGGCGAACCACTAGTGGTAATGGTGGTGAACTAGGTGCCCCGCCCATTTGCACTTCAGTTTCGCGACTCGCTGAGCTATGTCGGTGACTTTGGTTCTCCTGCGGATCTCTTCATTTCTGATTTGATCTCGCAGGGATACCCCACTTGAATCAGTTTCCATTTTGTGTATTGCCCATAATGACCACGCTGGGCAGGCGTGTTGGTCATCGCAGGGCTAAACTGATCGCACCGATGTCGCTGCTGCCCGACACCGGCCTGGGTCATTTGTTCAGTTTAGCTAGAATGAGATGGTTATACCGCCATCTGTCGGTCGTCATAGCCTCGTCAGTAGACCAGCAGGGGGCACCGCGGGCAGGTGAGGTTGACTGTTGGAGCGCTAGATGTAGGTGCGCTCCCTTACCCCCATAAATAGTTCGAAGAGCTGATGGTCGTTGGGGTCCCAGGGTGCTGGAGTGGCGACCCCGCACCGGGAAGTGCAGTGTTGGCAGACCCCCCCTAGGTGGACCGACTACATCAAACGAGTCGCAGGGAGCCGCTGGATTCAGGCGGCGCAAGACCGAAGCCTGTGGAGGTCCATGCAGGAGACCTATTGGTTTGAAACGAAAAATTAAATTGGAGGGGTTTCTAAGCTCCCTCTACTACATTGCCCCTTAAAAATGTCAGTTTTGTAACTAGAGTAGTATCAGGGGTGAGGGGGCACCACCATCCCCTCCCCTCCTCCTTCCACCCTCGTGCTAAGGGATACTAAGTTTCAACAGTATATTTAACACAGGATAATTGACCGAGCGAAGCGAGGTCTCTGAGTTTACTAGAGCGATTTGCACTTGTCCGTCCGTCTGTTAGAGCCTTATAACTTTTGAATTACTGAACGTAATTACTTCAAATTTAGATATAATATGTAAACCGATGGCCTCCAGCCGAAAATGGCTTAAAAAGTTATAAAAATCTTTATTTCAGGGGGGCTCTCATAGAAGCGAATGCGAAGTAAATTTTTTTTTTTGCTATTCATAGGTTTTCTGTGTATCATCGACCGAGCGAAGCGAAGGTCTTTGAGTTAACTAGAGCGATTTGCACTTGTCCGTCCGTCCGTCCGTCCGTCTGTCAGAGCCTTATAACTTTTGAATTACTGAACGTAATTACTTCAAATTTAGATATAATATGTAAACCGATGGCCTCCAGCCGAAAATGGCTTAAAAAGTTATAAAAATCTTTATTTCAGGGGGGCTCTCATAGAAGCGAATGCGAAGTAAAAAAAAAAATATCGCGTTACATAAAATTGTTACGTATCATTTTAAAGATAATTTTGAACTGAGTACAAAAATATTTTTTTGTTAATTTTTCCCTTAAAATTGACGAAATGGGGGGCTTTCAAAGTGGCGATTTTATACGCTCGCTTGAAGACGCTCTCTAGGAAAATCCGCTATGGATTTTCAAACTGATTTTATGTTTTTAGGTCACTTATATCCTGTACCTGAACAACAAATACTAAAATTATATGAATATTATAAAGAAACGAGATTATTTAATTTTTAATGGGCATCAGTAATTCATATAGCATCAACATAGCTTCACAATAATGCTAATAGATGGCGCAGTCAGTAACTATTCCCATGGAACTACGAGTTACGACTACGACCTATCCCAAAAACAGTTTTGCGTCGACCATTATTATTTAGTTACTTATTATAATACAATAATTGTATTGTAATTTTTTTTTGTACCATATTATTCAATTAAAATTATTTTTTAGTTAAATTTTAGTTAAATATTGTATATTTTCTATTCGAGTCGATAGATGACGATTTGTACAGATGCCCGTAACCCGGTTTCACTCGTTAGTACCTACATAATAAATAAATAATTCAATGTTTGATAAATAATTCAATGTTTTCACTAACGTTCCCTAACCTTTACGGGCTACCTATAAGTTAGGTGATTGATGTTTTCTGTCAACTTATTTATCACGATCCTGTACGGGACACCTAAAAGGATATTGGGACGGATGTTAGGACTTAGGATTGTATTTAGGAGCTACCTACGTTAAGAGACTCCTACTTAGGGGATGATTTAGGTATGTTTGGTGAAAACGGGCATAATAATAATGTCAGTTTTGGTTATCATGTATCGATTGAATTAATAATCATGGGATACCGTTACCGCGAGGTCTCAGTTCGGGGCGAACCACTAGTTTTAAAGACAATGTGGAACAGAGTACAAACGTATTTTGTTTTTTATTTTTTTCCTAAAATTGACGAATTGTGGAAGTCCATGCAAGAGACCTTTGCCCAGCAGTGGACGTCTATCGGTTGATAAAGAAGAAGAAGACGAAATGGGGGGCTTTCAAAGTGGCGATTTAATAAGCTCGCTTGAAGACGCTCTCTGGGAAAATTGGCTATATATTTTCAAGTTCTACTTATTTTCTTACTTCACTTGTATCCTGTACTTGAACAACAAATACTAAAATTATATGAATATTATAAAGAAACGAGATTATTTAATTTTTAATGAGCATCAGTAAATTTCACATAGCTTCACAATAATGCTGATAGATGGCGCACTCATTAACTATTCCATGGAACTAGGACTACTAGGAGTTACGACTACGATCTATCCCAAAAACAGTTTTGGGTCGACTACTATTATTTAGGTACATAATATAATAACATAATTATTCTTCAACTAGCTGATGCCCGCGACTTCGTCCGCGTGGGTTGTTTTTAAAATCCCGAGGGTACTTTTTGATTTTCCGGGATGCTTTACACTCTACAGGTTCTCAACTATACCTATCCAAAAAAAACACGTCCGTAGGTCTTTTGCAGCGTGATTGACGGATAAACCAACAAAGACAAAATTACGTTTAGCTGTCATTTACGTTTTTTTATTCCACTGTCATTTGCGTTTTGTTATTCCATGTCAGATGCGTTTTTGTTATACCACGTTTTATAGTGACTTGACGGAAAAGCGGTCGAACGGGATAAAAAGTATCCTATGTCCGTCTCCTGGTTCTAAGCTACCTCTCCACCAATTTTCAGCCAAATCGGTTCATCCGTTCTTGAGTTATAAATAGTGTAACTAACACCACTTTCTTTTATATATATAGATTAAAATTATTCTTTAGTTAAATATCAAACTTCAATAAACTATTAATTGCTGCATTTTGTATATTTTCTATTCGCATCGATAGATGACGATTTGTACAGATGCCCCTAACCCGTTTTCACTCGTTAGTACCTACATAATAATTCAATGTTTTCACTGACGTTCCCTAACCTTTACGGGCTACCTATGATAAGTTAGGTGATGATTACTGTCAACTTCTTTATCACAATCCTGTACGGGACACCTAAAAGGACATTGGGACAGATGTTAGGACTTAGGATTGTGTTTTGAAGCTACCTACGTAAAGAGACTCCTACATAGGGGATTATTTAGGTATGTTTGGTGAAAACGGGCATAATAATAATGTCAGTTTTGGTCGTCATGTATCGATTGAATGAATAATCATGGGATACTGTTACCGCGAGGTCTCAGTTCGGGGCGAACCACTAGTTAATATATACGTCAATATTCCTGTGTAAAAGAAGTGAGGTTATGATTTATAAAAAAATCATTACTCAAAAACTATATTTTTCCGACAAAGGGGAAAGGTGGAAGGAGGCTTTCCCCTCCCACCCCCATACGCAAGTAAGTACCAGTACCCTATATCTATACCCAACCTAATAAATATCCTCTAAACTGCATATTTCCATCTTCATCTATATAAGTACTGCATATCTCTGGTGTTAATGTAATCCAAACTTGTCTTCCATCTTTCCTTTTTTGTAATGTAGTTTTTTACTTTTTGATAGGTTTGAGTTTTTGTCACTGTATCATGCAGTTTTGCCGGTTGGAATTGTTCAGGAATTAGAAAGGTATGATTATTTAGATCAGTAGGTAATTGAGGTTATACAAATGACATTGGTTTGTTTTCGGATCTTCAATTGATTTTAGCACTTTAAATTCAAATCTTAGTTTTTCCATGTTAACCCTTTGTTAAAAACAGCTATACATTTGTTGTTTTATAATGTGTTTGTACTACACTCTTGTATTTTTGCGTTGGTGAAATAAAAACTAATTTGCGTTGCTCTGTAAAGAAAGAACTTTTATTTCAAACTTTGTCTACAATCTTATGGGTACTTTGTCTAATCAGTGGTACATCTTACTTCACTAAGTCATTACAAGCTTACCTGTAAAGAAAAACAACAAATAAAGCTATTATTTGATATTTCACACACACATTATTTTAAATACCACACAGGCATTCATTTTTTCATTTTCACCAGTCTAACAAGCGTAACAAGTAACAAATAACAAATAACAATGCTGCTAAAAATATGAACTTGACAAGCAACCTTCAAATTTTCAATGACATTGACGCACGCGGCAAATTCAAAATAGGCCATAGAGAATAAGAAGCCTTAAAAGTGAGAACTAGATAATAATATAAATAATGAAATGAAGGCGATGATGGGCTTCATTTACATAATTTTCAGTGGCGTTTGAAGTCGGTTTTTTTTAAAGAATTTTTACATATTATCTGTATTTTGTAGGTTTTAGTATGGCAATAATGTCTGTCACGTCTCTCTAATCTATGCTTGTGTCTATGCTATCCTAGTGTTCGTGGTCTATGGTCTATGCTCTCTGTGAGTGTGGTGTCCCCAGACTATATAGTTTAATAGTGATAAGTGATCAGTGATCTGTGGTGGTGACCATGTGGTGACAGCAACCTCTGTTCGCTTACTACGCGCTAGCATATTTATAATTTATTACTTAAAATAATTTGTGAAAGTGCAATCTTAAACTGCGTTGTTAAATTCTTCGATTTTTCTTGGCCGCCTAAAACATTTTCTGGCCCTACGAGCGTCGGACGCATGAACACAGCGCCGAATTCAAAATCGTCATCCTGTCAACATCGTACGTATTCTGCAAGTATAATACTTAATAGTGATCTGTGTTCATACTTCATCATCGCCGCCATGTCTTCGCCACGAGATGTTGAAAGGTTACTCGCACAAAGAAATAATGTGAAAGGTAGGATCACGAGAATCTACAAATACAATTTTTCGCAATCCGATCTGTCTGAGGTGGAAACTACGGGAACTAAAGGTGCGACTTGCAGACCTTCAAAAGTTACTCGAAAGGTACGAGAATATATGTACATTGAAATGGAGGATGACGACGACGACAAAACGACCAAGATCGCAACGCAGTGGAGGAAAAGTACTATAGCACAAAGGCGCACCTACAAAGGGTCACCGATGCGCGGCCACGCCGGCACCCATGCATGATGCAGTACCTACAACAAGTGCAACTCTGATGCCTTCAACATCAAGCTGCCTGCATTGGAATTACCGACATTCGACGGGACGCTAAAGGATTGGCACAGTTTCAAGAATATATTTCAATCTGCCATCGGGGACAGCACCCTACCACCCGTTCAAAAGCTTCAGTATCTAAAGTCGGCCTTGCGAGGAGAGGCTGCGGGATTCGTTGGATCGCTTCTTATCACCTACGAAAACTACAACAAGGCTATGGACATTCTTCAAAGCAGGTACGACAATAAGGTTATATTAAAGCAATAATCAATTGTCCACAGATTACAAAAGTTAACCTTAAGGACTTT
Source organism: Oeneis ivallda (assembly GCA_029955525.1). NCBI lineage: Eukaryota > Metazoa > Arthropoda > Insecta > Lepidoptera > Nymphalidae > Oeneis > Oeneis ivallda. Next base: position 182,009 of record JARPMR010000022.1, on the reverse strand, counting down.
TTAGTAATACTGCAACAAAGTTTAGACTCATTAAATGCACTCAAAATTGAAACTCAAGGTTGGAATGTTTTATCGACCGAGCGAAGCGAAGGTCTTTGAGTCTACTTGAGTGAATTTGCACTTGTCCGTCCGTCCGTCCGTCCGTCCGTCCGTCCGTCCGTCTGTCAGAGCCTTATAACTTCTGAATTACTGAACGTAATTACTTCAATTTTAGATATAATATGTAAACCGATGGCCTCCAGCCGAAAATGGCTTAAAAAGTTATTAAAACTTTATTTCAGGGGGGCTCTCATAGAAGCGAAAGCGACGAAAAAAAAAATTTTTTGCTTTTCATAGGGTTACAGTACGTCATTTTAAAGATAATTTGGAACAGAGTACAAAAGTATTTTTTTTTTTAATTTTTTTCCTAAAATTGACGAAATGGGGGGCTTTCAAAGTGGAGATTATATTTGACCTCACAACGGAATAACCATTGAGAGCTGGGGCTTGAAAGTTTTATAATTTTAGCGTAATATCATGTACTTGAACAACAAATACTAAAATTAAATAAATGTAATAAGGAAACTAAATTATTTAACTTTTAAAAATTTTTAAAATTTTTTTTTTTCTTCGCATTCGCTTCTATGAGAGCCCCCCTGAAATAAAGATTTTTATAACTTTTTAAGCCATTTTCGGCTGGAGGCCATCGGTTTACATATTATATCTAAAATTGAAGTAATTTCGTTCAGTAATTCAGAAGTTATAAGGCTCTGACAGACAGACGGACGGACGGACGGACAAGTGCAAATTCACTCAAGTAGACTCAAAGACCTTCGCTTCGCTCGGTCGATTATTATTTAGTCATTTAGCAAACATCAATAAAACTTCACGTTGCAGTTTGTTTTTACATGTTTTCTGATCGTGTCGATAGTTGACGCTGTGTACAAGTAATTTAATTTGAATGTTCCAAAAAACTATACCTAAGTTTGATTGAGGCCTTGAGGATTTCACTATAACAGTTCCCTAACCTTTACGGGCTACATATGTTAAGTTAGTTGACACTTTCTTTCAACTTTGTTATTACAAACCTCTACGGGACAACTAAAGGTGAAAATGACATATGGGATGTTAGGATTGTATTTAGGGGCTACCTACGTAAAGAGACTTCTACAAAGGGGATGATTTAGGTATGGTTGGTGAAAACGGGCATAATAATAATGTCAATTTTGATCGTCATGTATCTATTGAATGAATAAGTAATTATGGGAAACCGTTACCGCGAGGTCTCAGTTCGGGGCGAACCACTAGTTAGTTTTTCTCATAACTCAAAAATTGGATAACTCGCTTAGAGCTGCTTGGGAAATTAATAGAAAGGAAACCACTTTACCTACCTAACTTAAGAATTTCTCAGCTTACGTAGGACAGCCTTTGAGTTGATCAATGACAAAGGCGCTGACAGTAAGTCGACGGTCCCTGTTAAGACCAAGGTAGCTCATGGGGCTACAGTTGGGCATGTTAATGATATTTGTATATTATGTAAGGCAACATTGTGTTCTTTATAAGTGCCCTGAATATTTAAAACTGGCTAAGTGCGTGTCGGGCCACGCGCAGTGTAGGGTTCCGTAGTTGAAAGTCTCAAATATTATTGCTGACCTAGGATAGTGCTTTTATTTTATTTATGAATATTGAATATATTTTGAACTAGCTGATGCCCGCAACTTCGTCCGCGTGGATTTAATTTTTAAAATCCCTCAGGAACACTTTGATTTTCCGGGATAAAAGTAGCCTATGTCACTCTCCAGGTCCTCAACTATAACCATCCAAAAAATCACGACGATCCGTGGTTTTGTTGCGGCGTGATTGAAGGACAAACCAACAAACAAACACATTTTCGCATTTATAATATTAGTATGATTACTATTAAATTGCATAGGATAAAAATTCTTTTCAAAAAACCGACTTCTAACGCCACTACAAAGTATAAAAATAATTTTAGTTTGTCCACGTTTGTTGAAGTCGGGCGGGCCTAAATACAAACTATGAAACGCTATGACGCTACACAATATGAGAGACTCGTTTGTAGAAGTCGAGCGAGCATCGCGAGTCGTTTTCATAGTTTGTATTTTAGGCCCGCCCGACTTCAACAAACGTGGACAAACTAAAATTATTTTTATACTTTGTAGTGGCGTTAGAAGTCGGTTTTTTGAAAAGAACTTTTATTTTAAGCTTTTAAGTGATCCATCCATCCTATGATTGAGGAGCTAGGACCTGGAGCTCCATGATGTAGTCCATACTTGTTACCTACAGTATCAATTCGTAATCGAAATTTCCTAAATCCCCATAGTTTTAGGTAGGCAGTACCCTGCAGCATCAGGATTGAGGAGCTAGGACCTGGAGCTCCATGATGTAGTCCATACTTGTTACCTACAATAATAATTCGTAATCGACATTTCCTAAATCTCTTTATTTTAGGTGAGCAATATCCCTGCAGCATCAGGCTTGAGGAGTTGAAGGTGAACATTTTTATGGGACCATTTCGCAAACATCCTCTGTCGATTAAAAAAAATCACGCGAATCGGTCCAGTAATCCCGGAGAAATCGGTGGACATACATAGAAAAAAAAAAAAAAAGATACCGGCCGAATTGAGAACCTCCTCCTTTTTGGAAGTCGGTTAAAAATACTGTATTACGACCATATGATGTATTACAATTTACATCTATACCTACTATGTATAATCATCGTTTGGCTACCGACGCCTTTGGAGTAGTTTAACTTTGACAAAATAGACCTATCCATGAGCCGCTATACGATAAAGTGCTCATGCCAGCTTAAGATGACCCGTACGTTCAAAGTTTCCTATGCATTCCGGCGTTCAAGTTATTTGGACCTAATACTGAGGATTGTGATAACTATAACTTCTGAACTACTAAACCGACGACGTCGAAATAATTACAGGACAATCTTTAAAGTATCTCCTTTCTAACAAAAAAAGAATGAATGAAATCGGAATACGCCTTAATGAATTACAGCTAAATACACCTTCTGACTTTCATCCCCTCTCCCAAGGGAACCGTGCTGAATTTCGGGATAAAAAGTATCCTATATTATACCTCGTAGTATGAACTTAAATCATGCCAAGTTTCATTTAAATCCGTCCAGTAGTTTCGGCGTGATGCGCGGCCAAGATACAGACAGACAGACAGACAGACAGACAGACAGACAGACAAAAAATTAAAAAAAAATTGTTTTGGCTTCAGTATCGATTATAGAGTGCCCTCAAACAAAAATTTTTAAAATATCTTCAATGTACAGAATTGGACCTGTTACAGTTTTATTATATTATAGATATACTACAAAATATGCAACTTACACTACGTGTAATACCTATGTATAATAGTCTCTGAGCTAAACCGCGGACAGACAGACAGAAGACCAGACATGGCGAAACTATAAGGGTTCCTTGTTTACTACGGAACCCTAAAAATGGTTCCTCAACAGCAGCTTGAGTTTGTAAAAAATAATTCACTGCTGGAATTGCCTTAATCCTTTTAAGTCTAATCACCAGTGCTCCAAGCATAAGTGTTTTTCCTGTAGAGGTCGCCACCATAGGACGGTCCACATAAATAGCTCTAAAACCCCTAACGCACTACATTCTAATAGTGTTAATAATTTTCAACTCTCACAATCAGCATCCGAAATACTTGCACCAGCTCAGATGTCTGCGCCAACTAAGCCTACATCTAATGACAGCTTAAAGTCAACCACACCCCATAATCACGCTTGCACTGCTGACGGCAGCCTACCTGTTGTTCACACATAGCCTCAATAGCCCAACGGTTAAAGGTGTGGACTGTAAACTGAAAGGTCGCAGGTTTGAACCCCACCCGTTGCACTATTGTCATACCCACTCCTAACACAAGCTTTCCGCTTATTTGGAGGGGAAAGGAGGATATTAGTCAACTTCGCAGCTTTGGCTTATATTCTTTTAAAAAAAAAAACAAAAAAAACACAGCTATCACTAAAATTACTAACAATATGCATATTTTGCTATCCACAGCAGTCGTCAGGATAGCCGACGCTGATGGGCAGCGGCATACAGCCAGGGCTCTCTTGGACTCTAGAAGCGAGGTCAACCTGATCAGCAATAAGTTGGCACTCAAACTCAAATGTAAGTTCGAACCTAATCAATGTTCTATTAAAGGAATAGGTTCTTCTAAATTACACTCTAATGTAGCTCTGACTACTCGAATAGCATCACGCATCAGTGAATATCAAGCCAGTCTTACATGCTTAGTGATGGATAATATTACAGTCAATCTACCGCACTTTTATGTCCACACTAACACCTGGAACATGCCTACTCACATAGCTAACACATTAGCAGACCCTACATTTAAAATTCCCAATGAAATAGACCTACTAATAGGTGCACAACTGTTTTACAACATCATAACACAAGGTAGTTGTACATTAGGTGAAAACTTACCTCATGCAGTTAACTCAGTGTTTGGCTGGATTATTTCAGGTCCATTTCTTGAAACTAGAGCCACACAACTCATTTCACATACATTAGTGAATCTACACCTCATTGATGATCACAACAGTGACAAATTCTTATCTAGATTCTGGGAACAAGAAGAATTAAGCTACAAACCAACACTCACACCAGATCAAGCATATTGTGAACAACTGTTTACCAACAGCACTACCATTGCTGACATAGGTCGCTACACAGTTCATTTACCTATCAATCAAGAGATGATTTACAAACTAGGTGATTCTTTCAACACAGCATATCGTTGCCTCTTACAATTAGAGTCAAGATTTAGCAAAGACCCTATTTTATATCAACAATATAAACAGTTTATTCATGAATTTTTAGAACTTGATCATGCTGAGACAGTACATGGGGATTTTAAAACTCCTGGTAAATACCCTGCCTACTTTCTTCCTCATCGTGCAGTTTTAAAGACCAACTCAATTTCCACTAAATTGAGAACCGTTTTTAATGCGAGCTCTCAAAGTTCCAGCAGCATCTCATTAAATGATGCTCTGTTTGAAGGTCCTAATATTTGTAACAATATACAAGACATCATTATAAGGTTTAGAATGCACAAAGTTGTTTTTTCCACAGACATAGTAAAGATGTTTAGAAATATTTTGGTTCATCCTGAACACCGCTCTCTATTGAGACTACTATGGTGAGATAATAAACAAGACCCTATACAATGCTTGCACCTTAAAACAGTCACCTCTTAAAGATTTAGCCCACAGACAAAGTTACACACCCTCGTGCTGCTCAATGCATACAGGAACAATGCTGTGTGGATGACTTGATGGATGGAGCAGATGACATACACACAGTCATTCAACTTTGTGATGAGGTCACTGACCTACTTCATAAATGTGGTTTCACACTACACAAGTGGTCATCTAACTGCAGAGATATTCTTGATCATGTCACAAGTAATCTGTCTAGACAACATGAGTTCTGCCTCATATGATTTCTCACTGAGTGTATAGTCAAGACACTAGGCATACAGTGGATACCTACTGAAGATTGTTTTACTATATCAATACCTAACAAAGAAACCTCTCAACATACAAAGCGTACAGTTTTATCTAACATTGCTCAGATCTTTGACCCTCTAGGTTTGCTCTCACCTAATACTGTCACTGCAAAGATTTTAATGCTAATATTTGGAAGCTTAATTTAAATTGGGATAGTGCCTGCAGATATAGAGAGTCAGTGGTTAACCGTTTATAAAAATTCAATGCTTGAAAGGCATGGAACTGCCACGCTATTACTTTTCTGACATCCCAATTGAACTTGCACTTTTAGGAGTTTTAGGATTTGGTGATGCATCCTCTCAAGCTTATGGTGCATGCATATACCTAAGGGCTACCTATTCTAATAAAAACCTACTTGCACACTTGTCATGTTTGTTGACAAAGGTTAGTCCAATTAACATTGTCTCAATTCCAAGATTAGAACTAGGATCAGCCTTGCTATTAGCGCGAATGACTAATAAGGTACAAACCATACTCACAACATTTAATATAAAAAATACTTACTTATTTTCTGACTCTGCTGTTATACTTCACTGGCTGAAGTCTCCATACAAAAAGTATAATGTTTACATTTCAAATATGCTCATGGAGATTTTAGAGTTGACCTCAGTAGAAGCTTGGTATAATATTAACACTAAGGAGAACCCAGCTGATTTGATCACTCGGGGTATCACTGCGGAAGAACTAATCCAATCTGACTTATGGTGGACAGGCCCTAAGTGGACTAGGGAGGATATTACCAAGGGGCCCATTGTCATTCCCCAACCAGTAGTAGAATCTGATAGCAGGTTAGAATTGGTTAAGCCTAAGGCACATACCACACATACAATCACCACAGAACATACATTTTTGGAATATTTTGGGAGATTTTCAAACTTCACAAAACTTAACAGAACTATGGCATATGTTCTTAGATTTATCAGCAACTGCCGAAGTAACATTAAAAACATTTCATTTCTTTCATTATCACAGCTAAACAATGCACCGGATTTCATCATCCATACTGTACAACAAGCATTTTTCCCAAAGGAAATAAAAGAATTAGATTCACTGAAAGATACCACCAGCCATAGGGATACACATTTAAATCTAGCCCTTTGAGAAAATTAAATCCATTCTTGGACAGCAAAGGTATTATTCGTGTAGGAGGTCGGATCAGACATGCAAACATTCAATACAACCAAGCACACCCTGTCATCTCACCTTGTCAATCTCACATAACTTCACTCATTATTGAACAGTATCATTACAGACTCTTGCATTCAGGTATTCAAACCACACTTGCCAATGTAAGACTGAAATACGGCCTATAAAGGGTAGAATTGAAGTGAAAAAGGTTATTCACAGGTGTGTCCGATGCATTCGGTTTAGAGCTTTAGACCTACCTAGTCTACTAGTGGATTAGTGAGTGATTTGTCATCTCAAGCACTAATAAATGCCATAAAATTTTTTTATTTTTTTATTTTTTACTGGATTTTTAGCCAGGTGTATTCGGACGATGCTTCGAATATGAAGGGCTCTAGTAACAAACTCAATGAACTATACAAAATGTTTAAAAATGACACTTCATACAGTGAGATTGTTAATTTTTGTAGTAGCAATAAAATTCAGTGGCATTTTACTGTACCTCTAGCCAGTCATGGGAGGCGTATATGAAGCTGGCATTAAATCTGTCAAGCTATTATTAAAAACCGGCCAAGTGCCTGTCGGGCCAGGCGCAGTGTAGTGTTCCGTAGTTGAAAGTCTTAAATATTATTGCTGACCTAGGATAGTGCTTTTATTTTATTTATGAACTAGCTGATGCCCGCGACTTCGTCCGCGTGGATTTAGTTTTTAAAATCCCTCGTGAACACTTTGATTTTCCGGGATAAAAAGTAGCCTATGTCCTCAACTATAGTACCCATGCAAAAAATCACGTCGATCCGTGGCTCTGTTGTGGCGTGATTGAAGAACAAACCAACAAACAAACACACTTTCGCATTTATAATATTAGTATGATAAGAATATTAAATTGCATAGGAAAACACTGTAGCATTAAGTCCATACGATGTATTACATCCATACCTACTATGTAGTATGTAGGTATAATGATCGATTGGCAAAATCTGACGCCTTTGGAGTAGTTTGACTTTGACAAAATAGGGCTATCCGTATCCACGATGGCTATATGCGATAAAGTACGCTTGCCAGCTTAAGATGAGCCGTTCATTCAAAGTATCTTGTAGATTCCGGGGTTCAAGTTATTTGGACCTTATACTGAAGATCGTGATGTCTATAATTTCTGAACTACGAAATTGACGACCTTGAAATAATTACAGGACAATCTCTAAAAAACCTGCTTTCTAACAAAAAAAGAATGGATTAAATCGGAATACGCCTTAATGAATTACAGCGAAATACACATTTTGACTTTCATCCCCTCTCCCAAGGGAACCGTGCTGAATTTCGGGATACAAAATATCCTATATTATACCTCGTAGTATAAACTTAAATCGTGCCAAGTTTCATTTAAATCCGTCCAGTAGTTTCGGCGTGATGCGCGGCCAAGATACAGACAAACAGACAGACAGACAAAAAATTAAAAAAAAATTGTTTTGGCTTCAGTATCGATTATAGAGTGCCCTCAAACAAAAATTTTCAAAATATCTTCAATGTACAGAATTGGACCTGTTACAGTTTTATTATTAATATATATATAGCTGCTCGTGCTGATTCACTGACTCATTGATCACCTCTCCTGTAAAATTTTGTATGAAAAATTTTTTTTTCACCGATGTTTTCGTATAGAAGACAAAAATTCATTCGGAGGAAAAATATGGAGAGAGCTGATGATTGAGGATTTCGGAGACGGGTGAAGAGCACGGCCAGGTTATTGAAGATAGGTGGGGGGTGCTCGAACAAATGTCATTCGAAACCTCATCCAATTGGCAGTGAGCTGAAAAAAAATTCAAAATGGCGGAAAAAAGATTTCGCCCATACAAACTTCGTCGGTGTCTATCTCGGAGGGTATAAAAGATGCAAGAGTGCTTCTTTGGCAAAAGATGATCAGGACCCGAAGTTCTACTTAATGAATACAAAAAAAAATTCAAGATGGCGGAATTTATTTTTTCATACAAAATATATGGCGACTATTGAAGAGACTAGAAGCTGGGAACTATGCAAGACTTTGATACGGTTCCCTTTCAAAATTTGTTTTTATAGAAGAATTCTCATTCTGACAAATGATGAGATATGATGATCGAGGGTTTGGAAGGTGGGTGAGGAGCACGGCCAGGGTATTGAAGATAGGTGGGAGGTGCTCAAACAAAAAATACTCGAAACCTCATCCAATTGGCAGTAAGCTGAAAAAAAATCAAAATGGCGGATTCAAGATGGCGGCCATACCAATTTCATCGGCGTCTATCTCGGGGAGTATAAAAGATGGAAGAGTAGTTTCTTGGAAAAAGATGATCAGGACCCGAAGGTCTATTTGATGAATAGAAAAAAAATCAAGATGGCGGATTTTTTTTCCATAGGTATAAACTATGCAAGACGAAGGTTGCTTTTCAAAATTTGTTTTTATTGAAGAATTCTCATCCTGACAAATGATTTGGAGAAAAATATGGAAAGTAATGCTGATCAAGGATTTGGAAGATGGGTGAGGAGCATGGCCAGGGTATTCAAGATAGGTGGGGGCTCCTCAAACAAAAAATACTCGAAACATCATCCAATTGTCACTGCCAATTGGATGATGTGCTGAAAAAAAATCAAAATGGCGGATTCAAGATGGCAGCTATAAGAATTTCATAGGTGTCATCTCAGGGAGTTTAAAAGATGGGAGAGTGGTTTTTTGATAGAAAATGATCAAGACCTGAAAGTCTACTTGACGAGTAGAAAATACGCGGTCCGCTTGCGGGCCGCGCACCCACGGGCCCTACTAGTATTATAGATAGATATTGAATACATTTTGAGTTCCATGGTTTAAATACTATAAATATACTACAAAATATGCAACTTACACTACGTGTAATACCTAACTTAGAAAAAACAGATATAACTCCTTAACTAATGAACCCTACTTAGCAGTGATAGTTTTCCTTTAATAGTAGTTTATGCAACTGTCATATAATGAAGGGTATTAAAACACGAGTGTGAGTTTATGAAACGAGCGCAGCGAGTTTCATAATAGTAACGAGTGTTTTAATACCCGTGTTATATGCAGTTGCATACACTACTTTATCTTCACTAATGCAATTTATCAAACAACAAGAGTAAAAATCGGTCCAATAACAAAGAATTTCAATATTGCGGTGACTTTTTATAATATTGCCAATCATTTCCTCTTATTTGACCCCAGGGAAGCCCAAATATCGATTTTGAACGAAATCGGTCCAATAACAAAGAATTTCAATATGGCGGTCACTTTTTATAATTTTGCCAATCATTTCCTCTTATTTGACCCCAGGGAAGCCCAAATATCGATTTTGGACGAAATCGGTCCAATAACAAAGAATTTCAATATGGCGGTCACTTTTTATAATTTTGCCAATCATTTCCTCTTATTTGACCCCAGGGAAGCCCAAATATCGATTTTGGACGAAATCGGTCCAATAACAAAGAATTTCAATATGGCGGTCACTTTTTATAATTTTGCCAATCATTTCCTCTTATTTGACCCCAGGGAAGCCCAAATATCGATTTTGGACGAAATCGGTCCAATAACAAAGAATTTCAATATGGCGGTCACTTTTTATAATTTTGCCAATCATTTCCTCTTATTTGACCCCAGGGAAGCCCAAATATCGATTTTGAAGGAAATCGGTCCAATAACAAAGAATTTCAATATGGCGGTGACTTTTTATAATATTGCCAAAAGATCTTACCAAAGAGTTTTGTGTATGTAAGTTTAGTAGTTTCGACGAAGTTTTCACGTATAACCCAATTGTTTTCAAAAGCCAGCCTAATATCAAAATTTCATACAACTTGTATGAGGATTTTGACATAAGGCTCGCCAGGTTAATTGGTCGCGTTTTATTGATGTTATAATGAGATTTTACGATATCGATGTGGATATTATACCATCATGTGAAATTGCTTAAATTGAGTGTTTTGTTATCTGCGCTATAACAGTAGTAATTATAAGTCAAGTATTGGAAACATAAGTAGAATGTTATAACATTAGTGTAGATAAAATTCGTTATATATGCTACTGCTGTGAATTTTTGATGTGAAACATCTATAGCGGCACGTAAAACAGATTTCTCGCGTGGCGACGCCTCGCCACGGCATGCGATGTTATATGTATACTAAGTGACATATTTAGTTCCTATCACAATCTGTTTAGTAGTAGTAGTAGTAGTAGTAGTAGTAGTAGTAGTGGTGGTAGTGGTAGGGGTAGGGGTAGTGGTAGTGGTGGTAGTAGTAGTATTATTATATGTATACTTAGTGACATATTTGGTTCCTATCACAATCTGTTCTTTTCTGCATATTACTTTTACAAAATAATGTCGATGTTTCACATCTGCCAGGCGTCCCACGAAGGCTCACAATTTTTTTCATGTATCCTTTATACAGCCATTTAGCTGGCAGAGGGGAGGGACACTTGACTCTAATAAAATTTAGCACTTTAAAATAACATATTTCACAAAAGGATCCCTGAATCGAAAAATAGTGTTCCCACACCCACAATACTTTTGAAAGACCTATTCAACGACACCCCACGCTATGGGATAGACGAGAAAAAAAATTCATTCCCACTTTACATGTAGGGGAGGCACCCTAAAAAAATTATTTTTCACAATTTTATTTCACCACTTTGTCGGCGTGATTGATATTTATACCGTTGTCAAATTACAGATTTCTAGTACCAATAGTATCTGAGCTAAACCGCGGACGGACAGACAGACAGAAGGACGGACATGGCGAAACTAAGGGTTCCTTGTTTACTACGGAACCCTAAATTATGTAATAGTAAGTTAACTTATGAACTTTTGAATACTGTACTTATTCAGATTGAGGGAATTGTGTCCAATGAACGGTGAACATAATGACTTGGTTTGCCTGACACCAGGGCATCACAGGGGCACCTGTTGTGGACTTCCTTAACCTAATATTAGTGAAATTTCAGAAAATAGGTTAACTATTTTTCAAAGGGTCACTAGACACAAACATACCTTTTGGACACAGTTCTATAAACAATACTTATCTGAATTGCAAAGTAGAAATAAGTGGCTTTGTAAATTGAATAATTTAGAAATAGGTAATATAGTTATAAATCAAGGATGAAAATACTCCACCAGCTTGCTGGCCTCTAGGCAAGGTTATTCAAATTTATAAAAATGCAACTGACAACCTTGTTAGATCTGTACTTCTCAAGACTGCATCTGGAGAGTATCATCGTCCTATCAATAAACTGGTTTTACTCCAATAGTAGAAATTAATTTTAGTTATTAAGATAAGAATGGTCCTTTGAGTCTTATTGGAAATTTATTATTCAGTGTTATGAAACAATTGCATAACCCAGTCATTTAGCAATAATTTACTTTCATAATATAAGTATAACATTAATAATTACTAGTGGTTCGCCCCGAACTGAGACCTCGCGGTAACGGTATCCCATGATTATTCATTCAATCGATACATGATAACCAAAACTGACATTATTATTATGCCCGTTTTCACCAAACATACCTAAATCATCCCCTAAGTAGGAGTCTCTTAACGTAGGTAGCTCCTAAATACAATCCTAAGTCCTAACATCCGTCACAATATCCTTTTAGGTGTCCCGTACAGGATCGTGATAAATAAGTAGACAGAAAACATCAATCACCTAACTTATAGGTAGCCCGTAAAGGTTAGGGAACGTTAGTGAAAACATTGAATTATTTATCAAACATTGAATTTAACTCGTAGTTCCATGGGAATAGTTACTGACTGCGCCATCTATTAGCATTATTGTGAAGCTATGTTGATGCTATATGAATTACTGACGCCCATTAAAAATTAAATAATCTCGTTTCTTTATAATATTCATATAATTTTAGTATTTGTTGTTCAAGTACAGGATATAAGTGACCTAAAAACATAAAATCAGTTTGAAAATCCATAGCGGATTTTTCTAGAGAGCGTCTTCAAGCGAGCGTATAAAATCGCCACTTTGAAAGCCCCCCATTTCGTCAATTTTAAGGGAAAAATTAAAAAAAAAATATTTTTGTACTCAGTTCAAAATTATCTTTAAAATGATACGTAACAATTTTATGTAACGCGATTTTTTTTTTTTTACTTCGCATTCGCTTCTATGAGAGCCCCCCTGAAATAAAGATTTTTATAACTTTTTAAGCCATTTTCGGCTGGAGGCCATCGGTTTACATATTATATCTAAATTTGAAGTAATTACGTTCAGTAATTCAAAAGTTATAAGGCTCTGACAGACGGACGGACGGACGGACGGACGGACGGACAAGTGCAAATCGCCCTAGTTAACTCAAAGACCTTCGCTTCGCTCGGTCGATAAATACTAGTTCTTATATCTTGAGTATAAAACACTAGTTGAAATAATATGTACTTTGCTTATGTACTAAGATGTTCAGTAATTATTATCAACATTGTTTCTAAAATTTAAACTGCACTTTATTATGTAATTTTGTTAAAATTTATATAGTCACTTTGGTGTAATTGATGTTAGCATTACTTAACTAAATGTAATTTTGTTCTAACTTATATAACTTTAATAATTGAATGTGGTTTAACTTGTAATAGCATAATTATGCATAGCTTTCTTCACCTGCAGGGGAGTATGTATGCGATCAACGCATATTTTTAGGTATCATGTTATCTGTATTCTGTAGATTTTAATATAATTTAGCATAGCATATAGCGCTAGCATAATTTATTACTTAAAATAATTTGTAAAAGTGCAATCTCATAAAGGAAATAAACTGCTTTGTTAAATTCTTCGACTTTTTCTTGGCCTCTAAACAACTCGTTAGAACATAATAATTCAATGTTTTCACTAACGTTCCTTAACCTTTACGGGCTACCTATGATAAGTTAGGTGATGATTTCTGTCAACTTCTTTATCACGATCCTGTACGGGACACCTAAGAGGACATTGGGACGGATGTTAGGACTTAGGATTGTATTTAAGAGCTACCTACGTAAAGAGACTTCTATTCGACCGAGCGAAGCGAAGGTCTTTGAGTTAACTAGGGCGATTTGCACTTGTCCGTCCGTCCGTCCGTCCGTCCGTCCGTCTGTCAGAGCCTTATAACTTTTGAATTACTGAACGTAATTACTTCAAATTTAGATATAATATGTAAACCGATGGCCTCCAGCCGAAAATGGCTTAAAAAGTTATAAAAATCTTTATTTCAGGGGGGCTCTCATAGAAGCGAATGCGAAGTAAAAAAAAAAAAAATCGCGTTACATAAAATTGTTACGTATCATTTTAAAGATAATTTTGAACTGAGTACAAAAATATTTTTTTTTTAATTTTTCCCTTAAAATTGACGAAATGGGGGGCTTTCAAAGTGGCGATTTTATACGCTCGCTTGAAGACGCTCTCTAGAAAAATCCGCTATGGATTTTCAAACTGATTTTATGTTTTTAGGTCACTTATATCCTGTACTTGAACAACAAATACTAAAATTATATGAATATTATAAAGAAACGAGATTATTTAATTTTTAATGGGCGTCAGTAATTCATATAGCATCAACATAGCTTCACAATAATGCTAATAGATGGCGCAGTCAGTAACTATTCCCATGGAACTACGAGTTAAATTCAATGTTTGATAAATAATTCAATGTTTTCACTAACGTTCCCTAACCTTTACGGGCTACCTATAAGTTAGGTGATTGATGTTTTCTGTCAACTTATTTATCACGATCCTGTACGGGACACCTAAAAGGATATTGGGACGGATGTTAGGACTTAGGATTGTATTTAGGAGCTACCTACGTTAAGAGACTCCTACTTAGGGGATGATTTAGGTATGTTTGGTGAAAACGGGCATAATAATAATGTCAGTTTTGGTTATCATGTATCGATTGAATGAATAATCATGGGATACCGTTACCGCGAGGTCTCAGTTCGGGGCGAACCACTAGTTAGGGGAAGATTTAGGTAAGTTTGGTGAAAACGGGCATAATAATAATGTCAGTTTTGGTCGTCATGTATCGATTGAATGAATAATCATGGGATACCGTTACCGCGAGCTCTCAGTTCGGGGCGAACAACTAGTTATTTTGATAAAACAAAACTATAAAATACTGCAATACGCCATATTGGATTGAACACCATTACACCAATCAAAGGATAGCTACTCTCGCTATTTTGCTTGCGTACTCCAGGAACGCATCTCTACCAGAGGCCTCCCCCAGTATGGTGGGCACGGAGTCTCTGCACAGCTTCATGTTGGGTTAAGTATGTTAAGATAATTATGTTGGATTATGTTATGGTTATGTTAGCTTATGTTGGTTCATGTCGGGCTATGTTGGGTTTTGTTGGGTTATGTTAGGATATGTTGGGTTATGTTAGGTTATATTAGCTAATGTTGGTTCATGTTTGGCTTTGTTGGGTGATGTTGGGTTTTATAGGGGTATTTGGGTTATGTTATGTTATTTTGGGTTATATTGGGTTATGTTAGCTTATGTTGGTTCATGTTGGGCTTTGTTGGGTGATGCTTAGTTATGTTGGGTTTTATAGGGGTATCTGGGTTATGTGGGGTTTTGTTGGGTAATCTTAGGTTATGTTTGGTTATGTTGTGTTATGTTTTGTTATTTTGGGCTGTCAGGTTTTTTTGGGGTATGTTGGGTTAGTTTGGGTTATTTTGGGTTATGTTAGGTTATGTTAGCTTATGTTGGTTCATGTCGGGCTATGTTGGGTTTTGTTGGGTTATGTTAGGATATGTTGGGTTATGTTAGGTTATATTAGCTAATGTTGGTTCATGTTTGGCTTTGTTGGGTGATGTTGGGTTATGTTGGGTTTTATAGGGGTATTTGGGTTATGTTATGTTATATTGGGTTATGTTAGCTTATGTTGGTTCATGTTGGGATTTGTTGGGTGATGCTTGGTTATGTTGGGTTTTATAGGGGTATCTGGGTTATGTGGGGTTTTGTTGGGTAATCTTAGGTTATGTTTGGTTATGTTGTGTTATGTTTTGTTATTTTGGGCTGTCAGGTTTTTTTGGGTTATGTTGGGTTAGTTTGGGTTATGTTAGGTTATGTTAGCTTATGTTGGTTCATGTTGGGCTATGTTGGGTTTTGTTGGGTTATGTTAGGATATGTTGGGTTATTTTGGGATATGTAGGGTTTTATTGGGTTATGTTTGGTTAAATGTTATGTTGTTTTCGGTTTTTTGGGTTATTTTGGGTTATGTGAGCCTATGTTGGGTTTTGTTGGGTTATGTTGGGTTATCCCCCCCCCCCTCACATACTCAATACATAGTAAAATTTTTAAACATAACTAAATACAATTTTTGTTCTAATATCCATTTTGACGTTGACGCTATTCTGTTGAACGGTATAATATGTGGGAACGTGTCGACGTTGAGCGCGACGTGATGCAAGACGTGCAAGTCGAAAGCGCGGAAGGGCGAGTATAGAGACTTGCGCATCCAGAGCGTTACGCGATGCGCGCATGCAGTGTATGAGTGTGGCGCGTCTGTGATGTCTCCGGTTGCCGCGTCTCTTCACGCCCGATGGTAAAACTGCAACTTCGCGTCGTTCTTACGCGATTGAAGTTTAATAACATAACATAATTATAGAACGTTGTCGGCCGACGGAATCGCGTCCGATGAGTCTTTGGCGGCGCCGAGACCTCTACTTTTCGCGTTCTGCGCGTTGGAGGGGTGTTTCGAGTCGCTCGATTTCTCATCTAAATGCGTAGTTCCGTAGTTTTGTACAATCTATGTATTGTGCAATAGCAGCGGTCGTTAAAAGTGTTCAAAGCGTGCAAAATAAGCGCACATGATAATTAAACCTGGGGACGTTTTACGTGATCCACTTACAAGTGCCAATCTCTACGAGGTGAGCGCTTGAATGTGTTTTTTTACGTATAACGCGTGGGTTATCGGTATACAGTCTCTCTAACACCGGGCGACGGTCATAATATTGTGCACGCGTCTGTTGCTTCAACAGACGTGGACACTAATTGTAGCACCTTGGCGTGCTTGTGTTCGCTGTCTCGTTAACGAACTTTCGAACTTGGGACCGAGTCTACCCTACACTGGGAGACGAGGGTCCTCTTTTGGCGGCGGAGTTCTCTCCACCGATCCATTTTTGTGTTGTCGGGCACCACGTCGCTCCAGTTGACCTGGAGCGCACGCGAGTCGCTACGATCTCCGTCGTGTGTTGTGCGCGCTGCGCTCGTGTGTATTGCGCACGCGTGGCGCCGGCGCGCGCGCGCGCGCGCGCGCACGCGCGGATGGGCTATGTACCGTTGAAACGGATAGCTCCCTGGTTGATCCTGCCAGTAGTTATATGCTTGTCTCAAAGATTAAGCCATGCATGTCTCAGTGCAAGCCGTATTAAGGCGATACCGCGAATGGCTCAATATATCAGTTTTGGTTCCTTAGATCTTACTCAGTTACTTGGATAACTGTGGTAATTCTAGAGCTAATACATGCAATCAGAACTCTGACCAGTGATGGGACGAGTGCTTTTATTAGATCAAAACCAATCGACGGAGGGCCTCGCGTCCGAAGTCGTTACTTTTGATGAATCTGGATAACTTTTGCCGATCGCATGGTCCAGTACCGGCGACGCATCTTTCAAATGTCTGCCTTATCAACTTTCGATGGTAGTTTCTGCGACTACCATGGTTGTCACGGGTAACGGGGAATCAGGGTTCGATTCCGGAGAGGGAGCCTGAGAAACGGCTACCACATCCAAGGAAGGCAGCAGGCGCGCAAATTACCCACTCCCGGCACGGGGAGGTAGTGACGAAAAATAACGATACGGGACTCTTACGAGGCCTCGTAATCGGAATGAGTACACTTTAAATATTTTAACGAGGAACAATTGGAGGGCAAGTCTGGTGCCAGCAGCCGCGGTAATTCCAGCTCCAATAGCGTATACTAAAATTGTTGCGGTTAAAAAGCTCGTAGTTGCATTTGTGCGCCGCGCTGTCGGTGCACCGCTTCCGCGGTGATACTGACACGTCTGCGGAGCATATCGTCGGTGAGCCGGCGGTAAAACGCCGGTTCAATATCAAAATCCTATCGCGGTGCTCTTCGTTGAGTGTCGAGATGGGCCGACAATTTTACTTTGAACAAATTAGAGTGCTCAAAGCGGGCTCAAAATGCCGCTTGAATATTTCGTGCATGGAATAATAGAATATGATCTCGGTTCTATTTTGTTGGTTTTCAGAACTCCGAGGTAATGATTAATAGGGATAACTGGGGGCATTCGTATTGCGACGTTAGAGGTGAAATTCTTGGATCGTCGCAAGACGAACATCAGCGAAAGCATTTGCCAAAGGTGTTTTCATCAATCAAGAACGAAAGTTAGAGGTTCGAAGGCGATTAGATACCGCCCTAGTTCTAACCGTAAATATGTCATCTAGCGATCCGCCGACGTTACTACAATGGCTCGGCGGGCAGCTTCCGGGAAACCAAAGATTTTGGACTCCGGGGGGAGTATGGTTGCAAAGCTGAAACTTAAAGGAATTGACGGAAGGGCACCACCAGGAGTGGAGCCTGCGGCTTAATTTGACTCAACACGGGAAATCTCACCAGGCCCGGACACCGGAAGGATTGACAGATTAACAGCTCTTTCTTGATTCGGTGGGTGGTGGTGCATGGCCGTTCTTAGTTGGTGGAGCGATTTGTCTGGTTAATTCCGGTAACGAACGAGACTCTAGCCTGCTAAATAGGCGTCGTCATTTAGGTGTGCGCGATTTCGGTCGCGCAACTCACTGGCGGCGTATTAAAATTCTTCTTAGAGGGACCGGCGTCTTCGAGGCGCACGAGATTGAGCAATAACAGGTCTGTGATGCCCTTAGATGTCCTGGGCCGCACGCGCGCTACACTGAAGGAATCAGCATGTTCTCCCTGGCCTAGAGGCCCGGGCAACCCGTTGAAACTCCTTCGTGCTGGGGATTGGGGTTTGCAATTATCCCCCATAAACGAGGAATTCCTAGTAAGCGCGAGTCATAAGCTCGCGTTGATTACGTCCCTGCCCTTTGTACACACCGCCCGTCGCTACTACCGATTGAATGATTTAGTGAGGTCTTCGGACCGACACGCGGTGGCTTCACGGCCGTCGGCGTTGTTGGGAAGTTGACCAAACTTGATCATTTAGAGGAAGTAAAAGTCGTAACAAGGTTTCCGTAGGGGAACCTGCGGAAGGATCATTAACGTACGTACGCATCGCGCCGCCTGACCGTGGTCAGCGCGCGCACGTTGCATATGTTGTTAAAGACACGCCACAACAAAAAGAGACGAGAGGAACCCTGCACGTCCGCCGCCCACTCCCCTGCGCTTGATCGCTCGGATGGGATGGTACGTTGGGATCCTCAATCTCGACACCGTAAACGCCCTGGTGTATAAACGGGCGCTCACTGAGTATAACTATTAAACGACAAAAAACAAACACTAAGTATAACTATTAACGAAACAAACCATTACCCTGGACGGTGGATCACTTGGCTCGCGGGTCGATGAAGAACGCAGTTAACTGCGCGTCATAGTGTGAACTGCAGGACACATTTGAACATCGACATTTCGAACGCACATTGCGGTCCGTGGAGAAACATCCAGGACCACTCCTGTCTGAGGGCCGGCTGCATAAAAACAAATACCACACTGTCCTAAAACACTTTGAAACGAAAGGAGTTTGGACACTTGGCGGTTCCGTGAAGGCGGTGCGCGCGAGACTCTCCAACGAGGCGATCGCGCGCAACGCTGTAAGCGGTCCGCTTAAAAATGATATCGTGTTATATCTATCGTGTGTCGTTCGAGCGTTGTTGCGCCCGACG